>OX578137.1:125639732-126887405 GCA_951213105.1 Amaurobius ferox
AAAAAATTGCATACAAAAAGTGTAATGGTATAATTTGTTACATAATTCATTTTTATAATTTCAGCTTTGATTTTCAATATTTTTTTATGCAAAATCGAGAATTTTCCAATTTATTCGACTTACCCAAAAATAAAACTATGAAGCTTATTAATGGGAGTTTATTAATTGAAATAAGTATATTAAATTTCATCAAATTCCTTTAATTTATTCGAGGGATTTTCTGCCCACAAACAGAAGTCTGTCAGACAGATATCTAGACACCATTAGAAAATACTTTATTCGTATTCAGATATATACAAAGCAAGCAAGTCTGTCACGATCTGAGAGTCGGACCACATAACACCTTTGCATAAATTATATATTTTGGGGAACTAAACACTGCTCAGAGAATCAAAGAAAGTCAAAAGTGTGTCAAGCATAAGGAAAGAAAGTCAAAAGTGTGTTTAGCATAAGAAAAGAAAGTCAAAAGTGTGTTAAGCATAAGAAAGGAAAGTCAAAAGAAAGTCAAAAGTGTGTAAAGTATAAGAAAAGAAAGCCAAAAGTGTCTTAAGCATAAGAAAAGAAAGTCAAAAATGTGTTAAACATAAGAAAAGAAAGTCAAAAGTGTGTTAAGCATAACAAAAGAAAGTAAAAAGAGTGTTAAGCATAACAAAAGAAAGTTAAAAGTGTGTTAAGCATAACAAAAAAAAAAAATCAAAAGAAAGAAAGTCAAACGTGTGTTAAGCCTAAGAAAAGAAAATCAAAAGTGTGTTAAGCATAAGAAAATAAAGTCGAAAAGAAGAAAGTCAAAGAAAAGAAAGTCGAAAAGAAAAAAGTCAAAGAAAAGAAAGTCAAAAAGAAGAAAGTTAAAAGTGTGTTAAGCATAAGAAAAGAAAGTCAAAAGAAAGAAAGTCAAGAGTGTGGTAAGCATAAGTAAAAAGTCAAAAGAAAGAAAATGAAAAGTGTGTGCATAAGAAAATAAAGTTAAATGAAAGAAAGTTACAAGTGTGTTAAGCATAAGAAAGGAAAGTCAAAAGAAAGGAAGTCAAAAGTGTGTTAAACATAAGAAAAGAAAATCAAAAGTGTGTTAAGCATAAAAAAATGAAGTCAACAGAAGGGAAGTCAAAAGTGTGTTTAGCATAAGAAAAGAAAGTCAAAAGAAATATAGTCAAAGTGTGTTAAGCAAAATACATCTGATATATAACTAATAGATAATTTTGAGCAAATTACAGATATTTATTTTATTGAATATATGGATTTCAGGCTAAAAATGTTCTAAAATAACAATTTAGAAATGTAAAAAGAAATCCATTAACATTGAATGTGTTTAATTAATATACATTTCGCTAATATTTGCTTTAAACACAAAACAAAGCAATAAGCCTTGATCAAAAAAAAGTTTGGAGAAAATCAAAAATAATATTAAAGTATTTTAAATATTTCATTAATGTAGCCTAAAGATTATCATATGAATGGAATAGACGCTGATAAAAGGGTACTAAGATTAATTTAACTAAGATTTAAGAAAAAAGTATTATGAAAGAAATACTTTGAAAGATGTCATTTTCTAAATTAAAAGCATTACCTGAATGAAAAGCATTCATATCTTTCGTACTTTAATTTATTCTAGTTCAAATTAAATTCCTATTTGAATGAGAATTTGTAAATTCAAAAAAGTAAAAAACGAAAATATTAAAACCATAAAACAAGTTTCTATACATATATAGAAGGAACTAGCAATTATATTAATATTCTTTGTTAACATATAATGGAATAATATTATCTTGAAATCCACAAAAGTATGATTAGAAATTTCTCCAAAAAAATCTACTGGATTTCTAAACCTCGATGTCTGTTAAGAAAACACTCCTTTCTTAAAATGTGAAAATGTCGACAAAATCTTCAGAAGATCAAATTTTTAAAAATAAAAAATATATTGAAATTATTGTAATGCATTTTTGGTGTAGCTAAAAATAATATTAATTAAAATAAATTTAAAATATGATAAAAATTTCAGAAATATTATATAAAAACAATTATAATTTAACTACGTTTTCTTTGTAGTTTATAAAATCATAATATGTTTTTGCGGGCATAATGCCTTACATTTTTATAAATATAAACAAACGGGTTTGGTGTTTTATTACTGATAATATTCATATATACTGGCATATTAGTATTTAATTTGAGCAATCTAATATTTTTGAATTTAATTTTCTTATAATTTTTAACTACTCTTTTGCTTCTAATTTTTTTTATTTTATAAGTTGCGGATATAAATATAGTACAAGCACTGGATACTGATGTTATTACTAAACTTGCAAAATTTAATAACTCATTAAGCGGTTCTTGAAGGATCGTGCGCGCAATCGCCAAAAACTATGTTTCGAGAAAAAACGCTTTTAAAGTGCAAATTTATGTTTGGTATTATTTTGTTGATGTATCGAGACTACACTCATGTGTGGCATTATTGTTTCATGTGTGGTATTATTTTGTTGATGTATCGAGACTACACATTCTGAAAATGAGTGGCTACATGCATATACGGATGGGAAACAATTTGAAACATCGGAGTTGACGTTTCCTCTAAATCATTTTCTTTCCATGCACCAGTGGGAGGATTTGGAACAGCATTTGGCGGTGAGGTGGAAGCGATCGGCATTGCACGTAGGCCGCTAACTTACCTCCTTCGCACATTTGAAAACGGTGTGTTGCTGTCAGATTCATGGGCTACCCTTCCAGTACATAGGTTCTATTGAGGACCCGCTATCCAATGAGGATTTCCAATATTAGGAGCTGCTAAAACACTTAAAGTCTCAGCATGAAAGTGTTGTTTTGCAGTGGATCCCTGGCCATTTGGATTTGTATCGTAACGAGTAGGCAGATTTTAAAAATGCCAAAAAGGGTGCTGTGCTGACGCATTGTGCGAAATGAGAAACTTCTTTCCTCACGACAAAATTGGTATGAGGCGCTTCATGTCTGGATTATGCAGCTTTTTTCTTTCAAACAAGTGCATGTATAATGTTTTGATTTCCAGTTTATAGTTTTATAGCCCAGTTTGTAGTTTTATAGTCAAGTTTGTAGTTGCAAGATTTATTTCTGTGTGATTATTCAGTACTGAAGCCCGCTGACAATCACAAAACCATCTGATAGCCCGATTCCAAGCTTTGAGAATTCCCACTATTAGCGAATTTGATCACTAAGAAAAACCTTATGGATAAATCACTGAAATAATTTAAGGAATTCATCAAAATGCAATCAATTGGTAATTCAATTTCGATGTGCAAAGCATGGAATCATTCATTGAAACACAAATTATATTGTAGTAGTAAGTATAAACAAACGCAAGTGAAACTATTTTGGTAGTTCTGATTTAAAAGACATGTCGACTTACTAGAGAAGGCTTTGCAATAGTGGCTGATTAGAGCTTGGAATTCTTATCGCTGGTATTCAGAAAAAGTTGGTATTAGCTAGGAAGAATTTAGTCAGAAAAATTGTAATAATTATGGCGAAAAACGTGAAATATTTTACCAAAAGTGAGCTTTTACAATTGATAAATGAATCTTATAATGATATAAGTGAATAAAAGGAATTGGCTGCGCTTTAAGGTAAAAATTTATTTGAAAGACGCCGCACAGTGGTGCCAAATGAGGAATTTGCAGAAAAATACCTCACAACTTATGCATTCCTTAATATTTTTGCATACTTTTTACGTATGTAGATAAGTTAAAAGTAAGATTTTATATGCATGGTTACAGCGAAGGTTGCAAAAAGTTGCAGCGGATTTTCACAGAACAGTTGCATAATAGTATCTGTTTTCGAAATAACTCATCCAGAGCGTGTAGGAACGTGTAGCTTTTTTAATAGGCTTAAAGAAATAAAGGAAAACAAAAAAATTTATATATCTATATTTTACGCTTTATAGTATGATTTTGGCTATGTTTTTACGAAATGTATTTCTGTTAGAAATAAGCTGAGGTTGCATATATTGAAAATACGTGAGACATATAATTATAAATATCCTCAAAAATTTTGGAAAAAATATTGAAATTCTAGTTAAAAAAAACAATATTTCAATTAAAATGTGGAAGTCTTGTTTAAGATCAGTTTTTCCTTCTAGTTATACTGAATAAAATGCATTTATTTACATGGCAAGATACTTCGGTATCAAAAAATAGTAGTTGGTATCGAAAAATATTATTTTCGGGTTTCGGGGTTTTTTCCGCCACGGCACCAGTGCGCGCCGATGTGTGTGACGATGTTGTTAGTATTTTTGTACAAATTTATTAGAGTTCAAATGGCGAAGATCTACCATATATTTAATTTTCAGAGCTCTGGACTAAATATAAAGAGTTTGTAACAGCATTAAAAGAAATTAATACTTTAATTCGTATTTCAGTGATGATATTATACAAGTGACGATATCAACGAAACAAACACGCTTTCAATACTCACATTAAAAGAAAAGCAATGATAGAGTCCAATCAGTCCCTCAAATGCAATAACACTGGTGTATTTCTCTGATGATGGTAGATGTATTTTAAAAGATATTTATATAATACGATGTTTTCACATCCAAAAGTGTCTGGACCTGAAGTAGCAGACGATTCTTACTACGTGCTGTAACACGATTCAGTTGACATCCAGATCCTAAAATATTTGCTTGTGCGGTGTGGAAACACGCTATATATTGATAAATGTGTTATTTGTTGATGTGAGTTTTTGTAAAATTTGTGTAATTTCCGGATTAAATACAAAAGATCTAATAATTTGAATTTTTTACTAAATTTCAAAATTAATAAAATTTATTTATTTATTTTCTTTATTCCCCAACTCTTTTGTTTTGAACTAGTGTCTACAACTTTTAATTTCTTTATTTGGATTTAAAATTTTCGTCAAAAATCCTCTGTTCAAAAATTTGGAGGACAGGGGGTATTTGATCTCAAACCCTTCAGAATGCTGGCGTCTTCAACGACTGCCTAATTAGCATGTATCCGGACAGTCAATCATTATTGGCTATAACATATGATATCTGCATACCGTCATCTACATCCCCAGCGATTTTCAGTCACTTAAATCAAATAAACTTTAGAAAAATGAAAATTTGCATTGCGTTCTTAACTTTTGGAAGTTAGTGTAGAATAATAATGCATTTATGATGCGACTTGCATTGGACAATTATACTCACATTATCTATAAAAATATTTTATATTTTAAAGTCTCTTTGACCCAAGAAAGCCTCTATTAAGAAAATATTTCTCTTAAAGTAAAATATTTTTTAAAAATGTCACATACTTCGTTATTTATATTATGTAAGTGCGCTCTATATTTCTCACTTTTTTGCACGCCACGCATTCTTTGGATTTTTCCAGAACAAAAATAATAATTAAAAAGTCTGAGAAAGAACAAAATCGTTATTTTTCTTTTTAGGAAGCTCATTTATTTTTGCATCGATCAAGGAAATGTAAAATAAATTTAAAATAACATAAATATACCTAATTATCAGTATTATTACTTTAAAGAGGGAATCTCGATTACTTGATCCGGGTTAACAGTCTTCTTCAAATGAAGAAAGAATTTCGATCCAAAATTCGAAATAAGTATGTTGAAAGGGCTACTGTGAGTTTTACTTACGGCTCCAAGGGGTTAGTTTCAGTTAAATGTTACTGGAATTTAATGCCAGCAGCTAATTAGGACTAACTGACAACATATCAAGTAATTACTATTAGCTCAATAAATTGTTTCTCAAAGCATAGTTTATCAGCTACAACTGCAATGAAGAATATACGGAGCTGGTGAGCTGGTCCACTGCTTCGCAAAACTGGTCCACTGATACTGGTTGCATCAGTGTGACAGGATTCTTAGTTATTAGAAATACCTATCGGTGACAACTATTATTACTTGTTCGAAAACGAATGAATGTAATTTTATTTCACTGATTTATGGATTGCTAATATTTCCTTAACATAGAAAAATGTAAGAAAACTGTACATCTTTCTTTACCTTTTAAAAATTCTTCAACTTGGAACATCTTTCAATTGAGTTTCCATGCTAGTTCGTTCAATTTACTATTAAACATATACGTAAATGACAGTAATTTCAACAATTAAGTACAATAACATACAAACCAGTACATTATAATTGATTTTTATTATAACATTTAAAAGGACTAACTTATAGGAATATTATATTTCAATAACGATATTGTGCATAATACTTATAGTTCTGCGAAGGTTATCATTCTTTAATTATCATATGTTCAATACTGTAAATATTGTAAATCATTAAATTGCAAAAAGTCTGGGCTGTAAAAAGTATGTGCTGTAAAAGTCTAATATTCGCGTATATATGTAGCACGGGTCCCATATAATTTTAATGCTTTCATTTTGCATATATTGATTCAATTCTTTTTTTCTTTTGTAAATTTGCTTACAAAAGAGGACAGGATTCTTCAGATCTGCCCTTGAAGATAATTTTGTATAACGAGAACAGAGATTCTTAAACTTCTTTTTAGAACCATTGTATTAAATATTTTAACAGAATATTTTGATTAAAAATCTCATTTAGTATACTATAGGAATTTGCACATGCTCGTGAATTTTAAGTTTCTTTATATTATATACCCCGTACGAAGAACGGCTATGCTGATAGTAAAAACTTAAATTCTAGAAAATATATAAATAAAATGTTATTAACCCTGGTAGTACTAAGGTGGGGTTAAATTGACCCCATCTGGATATTCAGCAGTTTTTTTTGCGTTTGAAAGTTGTGTACTAAATTTATATTCTAGGAATTCTCCTATATAATGTTCTCTTTTATAATTTTGTAAACTTAGTAAACTTCGGGCACTTCAATTTTTTTTTATTTGTATAAATCGTGAATGGGGTCACATTGACCCCATCTTAGGCAATAAGGGAAAACTAAATTTTGTATCAATTATCACGTATCCAGTAAAAGAAAGAAAATTATTGACTTTCTGACAAATGTAGTGCACTAGATTGTGCTGTAGGTACGGCTTTCCACACAAGCAAGCGTAGGTACTCTCATTCCCGCCTTTCGTTATTGCTATTATCTTCGGCTGTGTGTAAATATCACTGTTCAACGAAATGAATGGTCGCGCTTTGACAACCGAGGAGGCACATTCTATATTATTTTTTGAAAGTTCAGTTGATTTACTGGATATAGGTGATGAATCTGATGTTTTATATAGTGATGCAGGTCCTGAAATTGTAGAAGAACATTTATCAGATTCTGAATGTAGCGATGTAAGCACTGAAAGCGGAGATGAAGATCGTAATCCTCATATCGCTGGAAGGTCGTGGAAATACTTTCAACTTGTTTCAAAGACTTGTACCCCATAACATTATTAGGCATGCTTGCAGTCCAACGGCATTAGCTAAGAATGGCAAGACAAATATTGATGCATTTTCTCCATTCATCAATGATGAAATTATCAATATATTTGTCATATTCTCTAACAAAAGAGGGTCTAAATAAAGTAGAAGAATGGAACGAAACACATCCTGATGGTGCACGTCGTATATGGAAAGATACCGATGCAGTCGAAATTCGAGCTTTCCTTGGATTATTGATCGTGATGGGACAATACCGAGATTCAAGTTTAAATTAATCATGATTTACAGAGAACATATATACACCGCACGCCCTATATATGCAACTACTATGAGCAGCGATCGATATCTGACTCTTCTTCCCGTCATTCGATTTGTTGATATGAATTCTAGAGCTGGATGAAACAAACGAAATAAACTTGCTCCGCTTCGAGCTGTGACAGGCACATTTGCAGAAAACTATAAACATATATACGAAGTGTCACCTGTCGATACAGTTGATGAGGAATTGGTAAAATTCCGAGGCAGATGCCCCTTCAAAGTATACATGCCTAGCAAACCTGGGAAATACGGCATCAAAGTCTGGCTACTTTGTGATACTATAACACTCTACTGCTGTAATCTGCAAGTTTATTTCGGTAGAACAGGCAATCAAAATGAAGTGAATCAAGGACCCCGTGTTGTTGTTGTTGTTGAGACCCAGACCTTCCGACCTACAAGATAGGTGTAAGGTAACTGTTTGGACGGCCGGGAAGAGCCACCCAATTTAGATCGGAACCCAGTGGGGGAGGCATCCACAGGGACCGTACCTTCCTTCCCCTTCCACCAACCTCGCGGAAGGACTTACGGACCCACATGTTTAACGTGATCGTACTCTGCGTGAACATGGCGACAGTTTTGGCAGCGGAGGGAATCGAACCCGGGCCTACCGAGTGTAATTCCCGCGCACTAACCACTGGGGTACCAGACCCTAATCCCGTGCTGTGAAAGAACTTGAAAGCTACTGGAATAATTCTGGTCGCAATATACCTACAGATAACTTATTCAAAGATAAAACTTTGGCCGAAGACCTTTCAGCATGCAATGTGACTCTAGTGAAACAAAAAGAACAAAAGAAAAAAAGTGTTGTTCTGCTCTCAAGCACGCACCATGAACACACTATTAATGATGAAAGTAAGAAATTCAAGCTAGACATAACCCTGGATTACAGCAGTACAAAGAGTGGAGTTGACTTTCTAGATAAGCTTGTCCGGGAATATACTTGCCGTAGTTGTACCAGAAGGTGGCCACTGAGTCTATTTCTCAACTTTATAGATAGTGCTGCCTATAATATTTTTGTCAATTGGGAAAAGAATAAACAAAAAGATATCGACTTGCAGTCTATAAGAAATGCGCAGAAACGGTTTCTGGAAGAACTTGGAGGACAGTTAATTGAACCTCAGTTGGAACTTCGGTTTTACATACTGAAAATGTGCCAAGTGGCTACAATGAGTCCACAATTCAGGTTAAAAAACTTAGTGGAAGAGAAGTTAAAAAAGTAAAGTATCAAATCGACTCTGAAACAGAAAGATTTCAGTGAAATGGGGTAGGTGTGATCTGTTGTCTAGATCAACAAATGACAGACACCAAGTATTCGCAGAAGTGCAAGAATTACAGGAAGTTTATTTGTAAAAGCCATACTTCAAGTGTTATTTTGTGTATTGATTGCCATGGAAATGAGCAACAGAATTGAAAGGTAGTTATAATACATTAATACCATTATTCTTATAAAATGAATTTTTTAAATTTTTATTTACTTGCGTGTTAGTGCTATTTATTTATTTATAATACTGTGGAAATTGCATTTTTCTCTTTGTAATAAATGTTTATTGCCAGTATTATATACCATTATCAGTTTTCTAGCCTACACATTATAAATACCTATGGGGTCAAAATATTCCCCATCTTAGGCATTTAGGTAATATTTTGAGCTTAGTACTGCGAGGGTTAAGAATTCCACTAAAATACCGGATAGAAGGTATCAATATGTTCAAAAGATAAAAACCACTTTATTCCGGTTAAGAAGTAAAAGCAACCACTTCAGTTAATAAATTATATGTGTTTCTATCCGAACAAGATAGTTAATAATTGTTACACAGATGTTAATTATCTAGACGTTAGAGCTTCGTTGTTTGATAGAAACATCCCTTTATTTGACTTAGTTGGTTGCTGTGCCTTCTTATTCTGAAGAAGATTTTGCATCCAAAACATATTCATAATTTTTATAAATTAAGAACTTAAAGAAGTTTTATTTATTTTTCTTAATTTTCCACAAATATAACTAGTTAAGAAAGAAATATAAATTTAAGTAAAATACAATTCGGTCTTGGTAATGAAAGTAATGTCCATGGCTTTATCCTTCAATTTTATACCTTTGGATGACAACACTAAACTACGTGGGTTGTTTGTGGAACTCTTTGTCCGCCGAAACCTATCTTGCTGTGACTGAATGGTTATACAGTCTTTTCATCCTCCAGAAGGTACCTATTTTTACTCCGAAATAGATTGTTGCAGTTTATAAACTGATTTTAGAACTTAACAAAATTTCATTTTTCAGTTTTTCTGCCTCAGTTTGATCGTATCTTTATTTAAATAATTGTAATCACATATTCACTTCAAATTTAGTTATTTCGTTTTAACTGAAATTAATATTTTAGTTATTTGTTTATTATCTATATTCAATCACTCACAATCTTATTTATTTTTAAATTGAAAAATGTAGTTTTTAGAATTCGCATAATATAATAGCCTTCCTAAAATTCCTAAATTTAATTTTTTACACTCACTAACATACAATACTTGATTTTATCTATTGCACATAAATTTACAATTAAATGTTATATTCAGACGCTGAATATTACGCTGCTCACAATTGAAATCGCAACACCATGAAGAAATTGATGTATCCTTATGAAATTTACAGAATATAATTGTAACATGGAAATGTGCAAATGTTCAAAAAACCATACCTGGAAAATGAAAGCATAGAACTTTATTGACATTAGATTAATATGGAATAGGCCCACCGCACGCGGCTATACAGGATTGAATACAACGAGGCATCCCTCCAATGAGATGGTCAATGGTGTGTTGAGGGATGGCATTCCACACAACATGCAATTGGGTTTGTAACTGAACATGGTTTGCCTGAATTGGGAGTGCTCTTAATCGGCAATCCATGGTGTTCCAGATATGTTCAATCAGTGACAAATCCTGAGAATATGCTGACCAAGGCAGGATATCAAATCCTTGTAGACTATTCATAGTTACCTGTACTGTGTGTGGCCTGACATTAACCTGCTGAAAAATCAGTCAATGTCTGGTTGACAGATATGGCTGTATCACATGTCTCACAATGTCAGAGACGTATCGTTGTGCAGAGATACTACCAGAAACGTGGACCACATGTGTTCGTCCACCAAATGTCATACCACCCCAAACCATGGTACCACTTAGGGGGATGCGTGGCGACTGATAGAAAAAGCTTCCTGGTGGCGTTATTGAATGCGCCCCCATACGAGAGTACGGCCATCAGGTATGCTGATACAGAACCGTGATTCATCCGTGAACAGAATGTTTCACCATTCTGTCGACCAATTTGACACAACTGGAGGCGACGTAACCGGTGAAGATGTTGAAACGGTAGGTGTCGAGAAGGTCGTCTACCTCGGAGTCCTGAGTCATGCAAACGGTTTTGAATTGTTTGCGTCGAACCCACCTTACCTGTAGTGTGGGATAAATGTCGGCAGTAGAAGTGGTAAACGGCTCCAGCGCAACACGCTTCTCAGAGGCATACGATCTTCAAGTGGTGTGGTACACCTGGAATCTCCACTACCTGATCGTTTCGTTGTCTCTCACGAACCGTAACACACACCACTGAACATCGCGACCCAATAGTTCAATGGTCCTTCGAAGGCTCATTCCACCCTCAAGTAAAACAATGATTTGTTGCCCTTCCTTTGACGGCAACTGAACATATGAGGTACGTCGACGTACTCTTGGAATAATGTGATGATTTTGACAACCTGAAACCAATGCCGCTACAATTTAGTTGTGATATCGCTCCTCCATGACCTGACGATTTTATGCTGCTCGGCAAGGTGTTACGTCACTATGCGCAACGAATCTGTTATCATTTGCATTTATCGCCTCGCTGCTTCCATTGCCTGATTTACATAAAGCTACACCTGCAATTTCATGGTGTTGTGATTTCAGTTGAAGACCCAGACCGTCCGACTCATCCTGAGGACATGAGCAACTAATTGGACGACCGGGTTGTGATTTCAGTGTAGTATTTGAAAATATTTTATATGTAGACGCACGTACAATCTATGCAATTACATTGTATATTTTTCCCACATATTTATACATGTTCTGTAAGACTAATCCACAAGGACAACAGAAAAATTCCACTTACTTTGAACGTATTTTCAGTTCATATCATTTATTTATTACACCAACAAGTACACGTTAGTTAATGATATTACATGTGTTTGAAGATTATACTCTTCTGTAACGTTAAATTAATAATTTCGAAGAAATATTAAATTTAGCTAATGTAGCACCACAAGAAAAAATATTATCGCATTACTTAAGTGCTAAATATTGAAACAAGACAATAATTGAGTAAGCTTTGTATATAATGCAGTTAGGATTTTAACAAAATGCCACTTGCGAAAGAGGAAACATAAAAGAGGATAGGATATTCGCGAATAATTGTTAGTCACTCGTATCCTTTTATGGAATAGAAATATGAAGAAATGAATTGAATAAAGGCTTTGTGATGTTCATAGACTTCATAAAAGAGCTTATTCCCTGTAGTGTATAAAATGGAATATAATACAGCAAACACACTTCAAAGAAAAGTTATACAAGCAGTATATTTCTCAGGCTAATAGCATTTACAAATTAAAAATGGGAATTCCACAGGGAGGAATCTCATCCACAATTCTGGCCAACCTCTATCTACACCATTACGAAATTAAGCACACATTTAACAGTTATATCGTGTACAGATTCATTGATGATCTAATTATTATTAAAATTACTAAGATGCCCCAATGATAGACTTTAAATTTTATCCGCCTAATCAACAACAACTAATTGAAAACTATTTCAACAACTAATTGAAAACGTTTCTTCATCACCCTGGATCAATTAATTACCTTGACGTTAGTTTAAGATTACAACATGAAAATAATTTAAACTTTAAAAATTATGACAAAACAGCATCATATAATTTCAAAGTCCACAACCTTCAACATTATTCATCCGACTTTTCAAAATCAGTTTTTAAAAATTTATTTACTAATCAGTTGTTGTTATTGAGATCCAGACTGCCCGACCTACCAAAATTACTAATCAGTTAAGAATCAAACAGTTAAGTACACCAAGTTACTACAAAATAATGTATTAATTAATTAATAACCACCACCATCCAAAATAAATACCCACCAAAACTTATTTTTTCCTTTATTAAAAACGATTTTAAATTAAAATACAACTTCATGCTTAATTTACAGCAACTTATTGACAGATCTCAACAACTATTGAATAATCAAAATTTAAATAAAATTTTCATCAAAGTGACGTCTAAAAATCAATTAAAAACCAGTAGAACTTAAAACTCGGCATTGTTATCATTTATTTGATTATTAAAAAATAAATAAATAAAAAAAAAAACAAGAATTTATATTCACCATGTTTTATTTCCTCCAGTTACACACTTAAACTATAACCTTAACTGTAAACTTGTTTGAGTTAGCTCAATGCAAAGACTTCACATCACTTTTAGAACTCCCATATTTTCAGAGCATGTGATAATTCATTAAATGTTATTTCATTCTTATTACTTTTAAATTTTAATGATTATATTGAATTATAATCTTATTACATGGCATCAAGCTGGCTTATTTGGTTTCTTAATTTATTTTATTTTATTATAGTTAAATTTGATTCATTTTCTACTTTCTTCTACGTCGGCCATGTGCATAATTTCTGTAGTACAATATACAGTTATGCACACAGAAACGTAGAATTTCAGTATTAATAAACCGGGTATGTCCCTTGAAAACGTACATGGTTTCGAAAATACTTTACATTTAATGTTTTCTAAATTATTTTCTTTTTCATGCCACAATCTAGGGAGCCAGGAAAGACTTAACTCCATGTGTAGTTTTTTCAGTTTGATCCTTTTTATCTATTACAGTATTCATGTTCCTTACATATCAAACAGAAAAAGATGGATATTTAATTCCTATTTAGTACCTCTATTATTTATAATGGAATTTTTCTCCAGCCTTTCATTGAGTCTATTTTAAATTTATATATGCTCTCCAGACCATTTTCATTTTATTTCACATATGCTCAACAGACCAATTTTAATAATGATAGATCACTGGTATTTATAATAGAAGTAAAATAAATTTCTTTATATATATTAGAAAAATGTAATAATAAGAAAATTCAAGTAATATTAGCATCACCATAGAAGGAAAAACACGGCCATAATGCCCATAAGAGAAAAGAACAGTGCCCGCCCAAATTCGATAATTAGTCAGAATTAAATTCCTCTTCAGGTCTGAGTATTTAATTCTAATTAACCCAAACAAATGTCTGTTTCATATTGAGAAATAGTAAATTACTATAAATACTCAAACACAGACTACAGACATAAAAAAATGAAGATAGGAAACATTAAGAAAATCTGTATTACCCTGTGGCATGAAACCTTCTTGTTCATCACGTGTATAAGCGATCAAACTCAACAGCTTAAATTATCTAGAAACACCGGAATGAAGAAGTAGAAATACAACCAGGGAGGCAGTACGAGCGTTCACAGTAATACTCCCAGACTTATCCAGTGAGTCAGAGCAGGAGGCTGAACAAGCAATTCAGAATATGAACATGAAGCAAAGATGAAAATTCTTACTAAACAAGTAATTCATAGAAAAACTGGATAAACAAAAATGCCACTATACACCATATAAGAACTCTCAAATCGTAGTTTCAAAACTGGCTAAAGTTTCAATTTTTAGCGAATTTAAAATTGAAAACATCAATGTTAATGCGTCTTATTTTCCGATTTTTTGATTTTTCTAATTTTCTTAATTTATTTTATTATTTTTCATATATATATATATATATATATATATATATATATATATATATATATATATATGTATATATATATATATATATATATATATACATATATATATATATATATGTATATATATATATATATATATATATATATATATATATATATATATATATATATATATATATATATACATATATATATACATATATATATATATATATATATATATATACATATATATATACATATATATATATATATACATATATATATACATATATATATATATATATATACACACACATATATATATATATATATATATATATATATATATATATATATATATATATATATATATATATATATATATATATATATATATATATATATGTGTATATATATATATATATATATATATATATATATATATATACCGAGAAAGAAAGAGAGAGAGAGAGAGGAATATTAGAAAATATTAGAAAAATGGGTTAATAACTAATACCAAGTAATTAATGACAAAACATAAAACAATAAAGTAACCAAAACAGATAAAACGCAGCCACTGTGCCAAAAAAAAGAAATAAACTTCACAAGGCTTTATTTGGAGTTTAATTCAGATTAGATACCTCGTCAGGACTGAGCATACAACCCAAATTAATCCAAGCAAATGCTTGTTTCGGATATGACATAATTCGTTACTATAAATACCATAGTCCAGACTAAAAACATAAATAGATGATAAAAATTGAAAAGTTATTAAAAAATCAAGTATTACCATGAACCGTGAGGAAGGGCTGCAAATGCAAATCAGGTGAGCTGTTGAGACCAAACGACAAAGAGTTGGGTAGTGTCCAGCAGAAGGAGATGTAAAATAAAAGATGGATTAAAAGGGGAAGGAAGTGTTGGAGAGAATTCCACTGAAACTCGACCCAAGGAGCAAGTGCCGGAGACAGGACAGCTATACTTAAGATTGGGTAAACTAATGTAACAGGAATCATAGATAAAAAAATTCTTACTTTAATAAATAGGAGGCACAGGACTAACGAATAAAAGGCTATGTCACTAACACCATTAAAAATTGGCTTCACTCGTTGCTACAAACTGGCCAAAGTTACATATTTCTTGCGAAAATAAATTTCACAAAATTAAATGTTTATGAACTGCATTTTCTATATAATTATAAGAAATAAAATAGCAAAATAAAGGAACATTAAAAAAAAAGAAAACTTAAGAAACATCTACGCCTTATTCGCTAAAATAATCGGATTTGGGAAAACAGTAACGGGTTTAAAATTGGATAATTTCGTTGACATTTATCAATGAAATCACCCAATGAATGTAAATTGCAATTTGAATACAATTAAACAGCCACTGTAAGATCCCAATAGAGATCACAATAGATGGTGCTACTCACTTTAAATATTTGTATGTGTATAAAATATAGTTTTGATTTAATATAATGGTCATATGAGCGAAATAATAAAGTATTGCTTAATGATAAATTGTATAAATGGCTTGATCTCATTTATCAAAAAGCGATACGTTTTCACTTATATTTAATTGGGTCAAATTCAAATTGTTTTCAAATTTATTGCAGACTAGCAGCATACCCGTTCTTCGTACGGAGTATATAATATAAAGAAATTTATAATTCGCAATCATGTGCAAATTCTGTTAAAATATTAAACTTATTGCTCATAAAGAGAAGTTTAAGAAAATCTGTTTTCACTATGCAAAATTATCTTCACGGGCAGATATGAAGAATAAAACTTCCTGGCCCCTTTTGTAAGCAAATTTTAAAAAAAAGGAATTGAATCAATATATGCAACCCCGTACTACTTATATTGCTGCAGATTAGAAAATATGCCAGTGTGTTAGTAGAAGCTTACCCGTATTGCAATATGAGTCTCAAAAATATTTGCCAAAAAAAAAAGAGATGACGTAAAAAATTGAAAGTATCAAAAATCCCCGTAATCTTAATACCAGAAGTACATAATTGATTCCAATATATGCCAATATATATCAAAATATATGCCAATATACCTGCACTACTTATATTCTCGTAGATTAGAAGATATACCCATGCATTTGTAGAAGATGACTCGTACAACGTACTATATATGAGTTTCAACAATTTTCGTCATAATAAAACAATTCCATAATAATTTGAAAATATCAGTAATCCCTGAATCAACAGTCCCCGAAAATATCAATAATAATGATGTTTAAAACGGAAGACCGTAATTGATATTCTCCAGTCAAAAATTCAATGTCAAGGAAATTTATTTTATATACATATTTTTATTACTCAAATCGGAAAAGATTTAATAAAAATCGTATGCCGCATAACATATTGGATCCGTTGCTAAGCGACTTGATAACATTTGCTTTAAATAAATTGGTGTAAATCATATCATCTGAATAATGCAATCTCTATAGAAGGTTTGGCGACATTTTCGTCGATTTAGCGATAACTTTAAAAATCGCCAAATTTATCGCCAAGTGGTACAGTAGAACTGATAGTCCCATTTTGCGACAAATTAACGAAATATCATCACAATACTATCCCCTAACAAAACATAATTAATTTCATTTATTAAGCGCGGTTTTATCAATTTCATGATATTTTATAAATTTGGTGATATTAAAAAAATTCGTTAAATGTGTTACTAAGTAGGATGGATGGATTGACCTACAAATGCTACAGAAACATCATTTCAGTACTTTATTCTAAAAAAACAAATTTAATGTCATTGACTTGGGTCATTTTTATCAATTTGGAGACATTTCCACTAATTTGGTAAAGTTTAAGAAATGTTACCAAGTTATTTAGAGATATTTCTCTAAATTCGTAGCTCTGAATTTGCAGATCTGAAGAATAAAATATCCTGATCCCGTTTGTATATTCTAAATGAAAACACTAAAATTTTATTAGAAGATACATACACCCGTTCTACTCGTTTTCTGCTTCAACAATCGGCATAATGCATTTATTGAGTAAACACAATATATGAGTTTATAAGCAAAACACAATATATGAGCTTGAAACCTCTTTGCTAAAATAAATGAAAGTGATGTACACAGTCCGCAATATATATAACAAGAAAGATCAATCATGCTTAAAGCATTGATTATGAAACACTTTCCAACTTCAATGCAATTTTATTTAAAAAAGTCGAAAATGCAATACATTCCTCGGTAATATTTTAAAACTTATCACGATACTACATTGATTTATTATATTTGAAAACTTAAACCTTCATTGAAAAAAATGAACTTCATTCAAAAGACGGCATTGAAATATAAATTGCGTGGTTTAAATATCTCTAAAATGCAATACATTCCACGGTAATATTTTTAAATCTATCATAATACTACGATAATTTATTATATTTGAAAACTTCATCGAAAACAACTGAAATTAATTCAAATGACGTCATAGAAAAAATAACACGCCTGGATCTCTCTATAAAAGCAGGATTTCATTCATAACTTTCTCCATTTCATTCATCACAATACTATAATAATTTATTTTATTTAAAAATTAAGACCATGGAGCTACAATTCATAAACTTTATGCTTAAAACTTCATCGAAAAATATCGTCCTTCTGTTTATAAAATCAATTAATATTTCATTCATATCAGCCATGCAGACTCCATGGACTGAATTATTTTGTGTTAAAGAAATACAGTAATTCTAATACAACTCATTCTACATATTTTGCTGTTTACATTTTACATAGGTGAAAAATAGGCTTAATTGTAGAAATAATCAAATTTGAATGAGAATTTAAACTCAAATATATTGTCATTGTGTTGTTTTAGTATGTAGATGCACAGAATTTAAGCAGAAATAAAGTAGTTTTAGGATGGATACAACACTCAATATGAATTAAAAAGAACTTTAAAAAATCACGAATTTGAAACAAGATGGATGCCATATCTCATTTTAAAGTGGGTCATGTGATCGTTTCATATCATGGTCACGTGATCGTTTCATATAAAATGTGTAATTATTATTTTAATTTTTATTTAAAAAACTACTGAATATATTTAGCTGAATTTTTTTTTATATATTTTATAGAACAATTTGACTGTTACCTAAAATTTTCGAAGCAATTTGTGAATTTTAAATCCGCTTAAAAAATGTTAGAAAAATTAGGTCCCATAGGGCTCAATGTAATTCATTTTTTCAACCCGGGTTCAATCCAAAACTAATTGTGTGATATTATTCATTTATATTCCCATAGGTCCTACAGACCGTCTGAACAGCATACTAAAATTTCATTTTGATTAAGTCATTTTTACGGCAGTTATCGTGCTAACGGACAGACAGACAGACAGACAGACAGACAGACAGACAGAATAAACAAAGTCATAAACACTTTTCAACTTTGTTGTAAAGTGTTAATTAAAAGAACAATCAAGCCGATCATTTATAAAATATATTTTTACATCCATTTATTTATTATACAAATGGAAAAAATAATAATAAATATTACCAACACATTTAATTTCATTCCATTGCCGAACAACATGATATAAGATAGAATCTTCCTCATAAAATGTGAAATTAAATAGCCATTTTGATTTCTTTATACTTTTCATCGTTGAGTAAACATTTGTGAAAGATGAACCATGGAGGTAGATTTTTCCATTTAAATTCATGTTTCAAACAATTCATGCTTTCCTAAAGTGACTAATTAATGCAAAAATCCTGCATCAAACTCGGAAATAAAGTTTTATTTCATTTTGGCGTTTTGAACAAACGATTTTCATCCTTTCCGTTTGGATAAACCACGGAGTTGGAGAGTAGATCTCCTAAGAAAAAGTTCCGTTTTTCATTAATATCTCGACAACCCCTGGTCTTAGAAACTCGAAACTTGGACAAAATTTATGGGGGGGCTATTTCAAGGTTATCCACAAAATTTCATTAAATTGGGTTCAGCAGTTTTTCCGTGATGATGAGACAAACGTAAATTTCGTTTTTTACTAATATCTCGAGAACCACCGGTCGTAAAAACTCAAAACACAGATTAAATTTTAAGTGGGGCCATTTCTAGGCTACCCACAAAATTTCATCAAATTCGGTTCAGCCGTTCTCCCGTGATGATGGGACAAACAGACAGACAGACAGACAGACAGACAGATTTTCATTTTTATTTATATAGATGGCATCTCATTAATAATTATTTTTTTCTTTAAACCTCGTCAAAATGCTGTCATTTACAGGCAAAGTATTGTAAAATTATTAGAGTAGTATTTAAAGAAAGCAGCCAGTGGTTACTTTTCAAAAACACCATTAATGCCTACAAAGCTAGTCTTACTTGAATTCTGCTTGAGTTTGCATTTTTGGGTAGCGGAATGTCTTACATCGCAAATACAAAGCAAAAGTATAAAATAAGTATTTATTAGATGCAACATATAAACGCAGAATAAATGTATTAACTGTTTAGAAAGTCAAAAGTGATCCCTTTTCTTTCAGATAAATGAGACAGAGCACCTGTATCAACAAAGGCAAGACATATGAAGAATATTTCATAACATGACACACCTCATAACATAACTCATAACATACCTCATAACATGATATACCTTATAACATGACATACTCATCATGATATACCTCATAACATATATACCTCATAACATGTGGGCGCTGTTGCCCAGAGGTTAGCGCGAGGGAATAGCACTCGGTAGGCTCGGGTTCGATTCCCGCCACGGTCAAAACTGCCACGATCACGTTAAACATATGGGTCCGTAAGTCCTTCCGAGAGGTTGGTGGTAGAGGAAGGAGGGTACGGTCCCTATGGATGCCTTCCCACTGTGTTCCGGTCTAAATTGGGTGGCAATTCCCGGCCGTCCAAACAGTTACCTTACACCTTTCTGGTAGGGCGCGGTAGCCCATTGGTTAGCGCGCTGGAGTTGCACTCGGTAGGCCCGGGTTCGATTCCAGCCACTGCCAAAACTGCCGCCGTGTTCACGCGGAGTACGATCACGTTAAACATGTGGGTCCGTAAGTCCTTCCGAGAGGTTGGTGGTAGGGGAAGGAGGGTACGGTCCCTGTGGATGCCTCCCCCACTGGGTTCCGGTCTAAATTGGGTGGCACTTCTCGACCGTCCAAACAGTTGCCTTACACCTTTCTGGTAGGTCGGACGGTCTGGGTGTCAACAACAACACCTTTCTGGTAAATCTACCTTATGGCAAATCTACCTTAATAATTATATTTCGCCCCGCACCCATGACCCGGCTAGAATCTCAACTTTTCTTCCAAAGGTAAACTTTAACACCCAAATTACTAATAAATACCTTATATACTTTATTACGGGCCACGGACCCTTCCCCGACTATTTATACTCCTTTAAATGTAAAACTTCTTCCAGATGTACCTGTGGTTCCTTCGGCGATGCCGATTATTATGTATTTCCCTGTCCCCTTACTAAACCTTATCATCTCTCAAAACCTTCCCCCCCCCAAATTCTGTGACCTGGTTCTCGAGTGTTTGCTCCAACAAATCTTCCATTAATAAAATCAAGAACTGTGTTCTCATAGTGAGAGAAATCTCAAACAAAATCTCTTAATCAGCCTGGGGACTTTCTGCTTTCAATTTTGTCTCTGGTCGGTGTCTCCCCCTTTTACTTTAACTGTTTTACCTGTTTTTTGCTCGGTGGTGTCGTCCTCTTTTTTTTGTCCTTTTGTTTTTTTTTGTTTTTTTGCCTCGTCTTTGTCCCGTTTTTGTTGGCCTTGTTTGTCATGTTTTGGCCGTTGGTTGCTTATGCAATGTTTTTCTTCGTATTTAAGTTTTTTGTATTATATTCTTGTAATTTTCCCCTGTCTTCTTCAAATTATATATCACTTTTTCAACAAATCATTGTCAACATATCACTAAATATCATATACTATATAATTACCCTCATATATTTTAATACTGTCATCATACATCATGTTTTATATCATGTCATCTTGCTAAATATCATGCCATCTATATTTAATCATGTCATCTAATCATCAAAATGTCAACTCATTATCACCTCTTTGTACAACTCCTTGTAACCTCAATGTATATTTTTTGAAACTTAAATTAACTTTGCCCCAGACCGTCGGACGTTGGCCGCCCCTGGAGTTGGCTTCCACTAACTCTTTTCCCGGCCGTCCAATTAGATACTCAAGTCCTCAGGATGAGTCGGACGGTCTGGGTCTTCTACACCTTTCTGGTAGGTCGGACGGTCCGGGTCTTAACAACAACAACCTCATAACATGTACACCTCATAAAATGTCGCTCATGACAACATACCTCATAACATATATACCTCATAATTATTGAAATATGACCACACTATAAAAAATTTAGAGCGCACATTACACATACAAGATCAAGTTATTTTGATGATAGAAAGCTTATTGGGTCATATATTTCAATTTTGAGTATTTGTAAACTTTCTTCAAGAAAATGAGCATGTATTTACCCAATAAAATTTATTTACGAAACGAACCTACAATACATTTCTCTACATGTTAATAATCAAATTATTTAGCTGACAGATTTTACATAAATGAAATAGTGAAAATATTTACCAAATGAATGCAAAATTATCTCTTCTACCAAAATATTTACTTAATGAAACATCATTTAAAATCTAACTGAAAGCTTTCAACAATATTAAATATGTATATTTGCGCAAAAGCACACATATTGCAATATCATTTCCAATGCGTTTTTAATATTGTTTGATCAAATATTTACTCTGGCCTCATTTTCGAACGAATATTTGATAATTTATTACTTCTATTAACGTCGGAAAAATGGTGTACGAGAAATATCGTATAAAAAAATATGTAATGTAAATCTCTTATAAAATTAAACGGAAATAAATAAGTTAAAATGAAAATCATTTATGTAACTGGAGTGAGTCTTTGCAACATTGTTTTTGAGCTCTAATGTTTAAATTTTTCTTTAATGCAAAATAATATACTAATTGGAAGTATTTAAAAGTATGTTAAGCGTAATAGACTTGTATCAGTTGATATTTATAAAATGCAAAATGTAAAGTATTTCATTTTTGCAAAATTTGTAAAATTCACTACTGTAATATAAATTTAAATTTCTTTAAGGTTATCATTTCTTGAAAGGAAAAACTCATAACAACTTCATTAATTGAAATCAAAACACTACCTCTTCATCTTAACTAGAACTTTGAGCAAATATGGAACATTTATAATTTATTCCACCTATTCCTAATGTGCCTTCAGTCCCCATTCAATATAATGAGGGATATTTCACTAAAAGTACAAAGGAATATTTTACCACCATCACTCCTCTTACCTCCTTCTAAATAATTAAAATAATTCAGAAAGTAATGTTCTGCAGAAAATAATTCCACGGAGCAGGAATAATAACTACACTTTTGATCTAATAAATAACTCCCTACTAATTTATTTATCTTGAAGTTGAGATAACCTGACATACCTTTATGTCTGAAAAAGATCTGACATAGAATGAAATACAACTATATTTTACTTTCATGTATTATTTGATATATTAAATTAGGAATGATGATATTTCGATAGGCAATCTTTGATCTGCCTGAGCTGTTCAAATTCTTTACAGCAGTTATGCTACAAAAGGAAATCATGTCTACATGTAGTCAATTAGTACTTCGTTCTTCAGGAGAAAAAAAATTAATAAGAGCCATATGGGGTCATTCTGTTAATGTCCACTGTGAAAATTATATACGCAACAGTCCTTATGGTTCAAATTTGTAGTTGTCCTGTATAAAGCATGCCGTTTTCTTGTTAAAGTATTTACTAAGTAAACTAGGATAACTGTGGTCTGATCTTTTTGATCGGATTTTTTATCCTTTATATGCATTCTGAGAATACTTTGATCAGAGGCTTTAGTTTAAAGTGGATTTAGAAACACTAAAAGCTCATAATACAGGACAGAACATCTGCACACATGGCTCAAACCCAATTTAGCCCTTATAAATCTGAAGATCAGAGTGTTGGGAAGACATAAATGTTGCATCTAGCGAAAAATCGTCAATAAATAGAATGTTTGTATCGACGAATCTGGTAAATCTGTTCCGTAACAGAAAAAATGAATAGACAATATTTTTATTTGCTATGAAGAAATCTCAAGAAATTATTTATATTATAAATAATTCAAAGACAGCTTTTTAAACAGTGGATTTGCGGTTAACCTTAGTCGAATTTAAATTCGGAGATAAGAATAGCACATTGTTAAAAATAGGTATTTAAAAAGAAGTAGAATGTACTCATTTTCGAGCACTTTGCATGCTTATAATAGCTCAGAGTAACCATGTTTGAATTTTGAAAAACGCATATACTCATTTTTGAGTATATCAAAGAATTAAATTTTAAGCAGATTTAGGCTCAAATTGTAAATACTATGTACACATATATGTGTATGGGAGAATCAGTTTTAAGCATAATTGTAAATACTATGTACTCATTTATGAGTATATGGGAGAACCACTTTTAAGCATAATTTTGTAAATACTATGTACTTATGCATAATTGTAAATACTATGTATTTTTGAGTATATGAGAGATTCAATTATATTTTTATTTTTCAATTATAATTTTAAACTGTAAATTAATGACGGATGGCAAACAGCGGATATGCATAAGACAAGCAACGCTTATTGCGTGTCCGTATTCTACCGCCACATTAGAGAAAACACACTCGACCGCAGAGCACATCACACGAAATATCAACATCCGTCATCGTAACTCTTATGATATAGTTCTTTAATTTCGAGTCTATAACTTGTATTCTTCGAAATATTTGCACAAAACATTTCAGAATTATAACTGCACATTTATTACACGATTTTTAATGAAATCAAAATGAAATAATACGCTTTTTTAAAGAAGTACTCATTTTCAAGCAAGTGAGGTTACTTATATTTCAGTATATCACCTACTCGTTTATGGTGCCATTGTACTCAAATGAAAACGAGTACGTTGAAGTTTTCGTTTCTAATAACTTTATTTTTTACAGTGCACAAAAACATAGAACGGCCATCCTCTAAAAACCATGTAAATTGATAGTGGTATGGAAATTTTTTATACTTGACACATAATGGAATAATTATCGCTCTTTTGTTCATGTGGGTAACCATTAAGCTATGGTTGGATAACTTATTTTTGAATCAAATGGATCTGAACTGAATTAACTAGTACGGAAATATTGGATACATCAGGATTTAAAGTTCCTAATATACATTATTTTGTCCATATAAGTGTATTTTGTGTGGGTATTATGTGTCAGAGACGTGATAAAAAATCACACCTAACCCAATATATCATATCAAATTATTCAATTTATTTCTAGTATTGACTAAACAAGATTCTATGTATCTAGATTATTGCACCCTATGCATTTTATATTTTATATTTTACTGTGTGTTATGTTACCAATTAATTATTTTTGTCGAATAATATATTTGATGTGACCTAAAGTTATTAATTTCCTTATATAATGCATAAGGAAAGTATTGTGACGGGGTCGAAAATTCGAAATCGAGTTTTCAAAGGGAGAGCATGTTTCAAGCATCCCTGATCACGAATCAAACATTTTTGAAGTGATGTGTGTGTGTGTGTGTGTGTGTGTGTGTGTGTGTGTGTGTGTGTGTGTGTGTGTGTGTGTGTGTGTCTGTGTGTCAGTGAGATATGGAGACGATAACTAACGAACGAATGGACCGATTCGAAGGAAATTTGACACAAAAATCACAATCCGCAAACACTGGAAATCTGTTGTTTTTATAAGCAATCGAATGTTCAGAACCCCCCTAAATTTTCGAGTGAATTTTTAAAAAAATTGTCAAAAAATCAAAACCGCTAATAAAGTTACGCAAATAGACATTTGTTACGTAATTTCTCATCAGAAAACGATTGACATAAATTTTAGAAAGCTAACATGAACCATTCACGAGATATTGCACATTTTTAAAAAAAATTATCAAAAAGTCATATAAAATAAAAAAAAAATTCCTATTGATAAACATGTTCACTTTTCAGATGTAATACTATGCGATAAATTGGGTGGCATCATTCTCGTGGATCTAGCTCGTTTCATTCATGAAAAAGGATACTTTGAGTAACACTTTTGTATTTGAAAGCCAATAGTCATTTATCTGCTGTAAGAATAACTTATTTTTCCGTCCATAACGCTTGGCGAGATTTTGACGACAAATTTGCTGGAATGTCGCCAACTTGGCGACCTTTTTAAATGTTGCTAAATTAACGAAAAACTCGTCAAATGGATCAAAATGACGCTAAATCAATGACAACTCATTGATGATGACGACATGGAAAATGACGACTGATTGACGAAAATTCAATACCTTGGAAAGAATATAAATAACTAATATAAAAATAATCTATTTTTCTTTACTGTAAAAGTAGTAAATTCATTTCATTATATAAGGAAAGTCTTGTGCTGCTCACATCAGATTTTTTGAAATACAGTTTTAAAAAAATCAACTGGTACATTATCCTCGTAAATCATTCAAAAATATTTGATTTTAAAATCGTAAACAATGTGTGAAATGCAATTCACATCTGTTTCGGTTAAAATGATTTTATAATTATTTATAACGTTTTTCAAGTTACAAAGATAATTCTTTTTATGATTAATTTGCTTTTAAATGTAAATTCTGGCGTGATATATAAGAAAGTAAAGTAAAATGTAATACGTATTACAGCTGATTTTAACTTTTATATCACAGACAGTATCATATCAGCCGTGTACTTTTCTACTCTAAACGAATAGATGAGTCACACGATCCGAGTTCTTCAGTTATTATTTAATTATTGTTATTATTATTATACCGAGTTACGTTTCATTACCGGGTCGGAAATGAAAAGTAATGGCGCCAGTGGGCGATTAATGGTGAAACCGATAATGTGAGGCTAAAACACAATCACTTAGAAGTTATAAAATGACATTTTAAAAGCAATAATTACAGTAAATGCTCCAAAGACCGAACGTCAACCTGAATGGACGTCTCACAGCGGCGATGGAGGGGTTGGCAAACTCTCTCGAACAGACCAGGCATGTTCCGCACTTCAGCAGCAGCAGCCGAAATTCTGGCGACGAAATCCACTGCAGATTCAAGAAGAGTGTCTGTCCTATACGAGACTCTTAAGATATCGTCTTCCTACAAAAAATTTAAAGACACCACAGATCGAGCGATAAGCTATGGGCCCACCTCTCCCAATCCATCGGCCCGGAAAAGTGACGCCCCGATAGTTCCTGACATCTTGCCGAAGATGGGCTGGTGCTCCATATCGTGTTGGAACCACATACGCCTCCAGATGTCTGTTGGAATATCCTCCAGTAATTCCGGCAAGATCTTCTGCAAGTGATCCGTCCATGAAAAGCACAGTCGCCTGGAAATCTTACTGCATGGCCTAGGAACGAGAGGGGCCACCTCGGCAAGCGGGCGACGAGGATAATCCCCTGCAGTCATTCTTGGATTCGCTCGAGATGGTACGGATGTAACTGCTACCCATGTAGAACCAGCCATATCGAGGATTGTGGCACACCAAGAGTATGGCCGTGTTCACGCCGAGTACGATCACGTTAAACATGTGGGTCCGTAAGTCCTTCCGAGAGGTTGGTGGTAGGGGAAGGAGGGTACGGTCCCCGTGGATGCCTCCCCCACTGGGTTCCGGTCTAAATTGGGTGGCACTTCCCGGACGTCAAAACAGTTACCTTACACCTTTCTGGTAAGTTGGACGGTCTGGGTCTTAACATCAAGAGTATGGCTCATTGCTATTGTGCCTGGCCAAACTACTACTATATCCAGAATCACCTGTTCCACACTTGATGCTCTATCACTCCTTGCACGACCTGCATCAAGCCTGGTAGTAAAGAATGGATCTAGATTCACAAAGCAGCCGATGCAAGCGTTTGAATATTTTACGAGTGGGCAACCGCTTTTGGGGGAAACGTTCTCCTACAGTGGTGCCTCTCTGCCACTTCCATTTGCAGTTCCATAGATGAAAGACTGCTTTTCCCTATTTGTAAATTCCTCCATCGTCTCAAAATTTGCAACTGGGAATAACTGATGTAAAGTGATAAGGCCACGCATTCGGTATTACGAAAATTTGCATAAGTGGTTTTCTTCCTCCACAGATGAAATTTGCATACGTGGTTTTCTTCTTCAAGCAGAAAATAACAACCAGAATGAAGCTTTTAAGTTTGCTGAGAGGTCGTTTTTAACGAGTAATCACCCTGTGACGCCTTTACATTTCATTTTCGACCCGGCAAACTATGACGAAAAATGCTTGGTTTGGTGTGTACTACCACCTCTTAAATTTTTACCAATATACATATATCTATATATATATATTTGAAATATGTAATAATGAGAATTAAAGAATTATGTAAAAATAAAATAAAAAAAAATGTAAAAAAACAATTCAAGTAATATTAACATCACCATAGAAGCAAATTCACGGCCACAATGCCGATAAGAGAAAAGAACAGCATATATATATATATATATATATGTGTGTGTGTGTGTGTGTGTGTAATAATAATAATAGTTTGAAAGTAAAATGAAAGAAAAGTGAGCAGCTACAACTCGAAAAAACTAACTTTCTAAAACACCTACAAAATAAAAGTATAAAACAGCAAATCTTCAATCAAATGGAAAAAATACAAATTACGTGTCATCAAGGTAAAGACATTCAACAGATTTCAATGGTATGGAAAAACATAAAAAATCAAGCATTATTGTTATACACGTGGACAAGGGCTAGGCTTTAAAAAATGGACTTGCTCACTTCGCAAAACACTGCTTCGGATCCAGGTATGTTGACAAAGTAAACACAAAATATAGGTTTGCTCATACCATTTACTAAATAAGAGGGATACTTATATAAATCGCTGGTAATTTTGAGATTATCTGATAAAAATTTTCATGCTATGAATATAAATATTCTACAAATTCTAAAATGCTGATTAAGTATAATATATATATATATATATATATATATATATAATACTTAAACTTTAAAAATGTTTTAAAGTTTAAAATCTATTATCTTAGAAACAGTTTAAATCAATAAATGCATTTCTGAAAGAAATATGAAATATAAATTTTTATACAGTCCCCCGGTGCTACAAATTATATTTAGGATTATCATTCTCATACAATTTTATGGAAAATTAAAAAAAAATCATCATTTTATGACCAAAATCGAACGACTTATAGCTGTTTAAAGTTGAGCACTTTTTGTGCTGAGAAATGGTCAATACGGTCCCTGATTAGTTGGTTGCCTAAAACGGGACATTTGTATGCGCCGAAAAGCAACTTAAGTCATAAAGGTTAATGTCTCATAACTCGGTGAATTTTGGTCGTAAATGGAAGATTTTTTTTGCATGAAATTGTATAAGGATGACCTTCCTAAACATAATTGGTAGGACCGGGGGACCGTATAAAAATATTTATTTTGTATTTCTTTCAGAAATGTATTTATTGATTTAAACTGTTTCTAAGATAATAGATTTTAAAATTTAAAACATTTTTGCAATGGGATGCATATCTCTGTGACTATGGTTGAGAAAATAGCCATTGGGCACCCACCCTGTATATATATATATTTATATTGTATCTGGATAATGTGTTCCGTAGAAGATGGTCTGTGGTTATGTGCTCTACCTGTTGTTGTTGTTTCTAATGACCTCCTGTACAGTCGATACAGGACCAGTGACGCAGGAAGCAGGAAAGAACGAAGATAGACACACAAGTCGGACGGTCTGGGTCTCAACAACAACAACACAAGACAAGACAATAGAACACAGTTTATTACAAACAAGCGTCACTGGCGAAGGTCGGAGGGGGTGCAGCTTCACATTTAGAGGAGGACCCAGAAAGCGGAAGACTGACTTTCCTCAATAAGCATCCACACGTTACTCGGGATTCGAGCCCAGTCCCACCAGACGGCGGCCAGGAGCGCTGTCCACTTCGCCGCCTGGGCGGCATGTGCTCTACCTACCTATTTCAATTAGCTGCGCAATTCTCTTCGCAGCTTTCTTGACACCTACAATGAAAGTTTGTACGAGCTATTCATTGCCTGGTCGCAATGTGCCAGTTTTGAGGAGCACCTAGCCGGGTGGCTTTAATCTCCGATATGATGATAATGTGTGTGAACATGACATTATTTGAGCAGAATAGGTTTGTGAACACAAAACATAAAAGAACAATACAAAAGGGACAGAGTCCCGCCTTCCAACTTGGAAGGAACGCTGCAGCGCAAGTGCTGCCATCTGTAGAGAACAGGAGAGGGGAAAAACATCCAATGGATGCGAGATGAAGCAGAGTTAAGATTTAAAAAAAAAAAGAGAATAAAATTTAGAAAATTAAGAGGGAGTGGAAGGATGATGAATACGTAAAAATTTACGGAGGGTCGTAAAGAACTGCTCGCGGACGCTTTCTCTGCTGCCGCGGGTCATAATCTGGAATATTAAAGAGCTCTTCGTTGCGAATGGTGGGAATGTTTTGAAAAAATTTTTTAGCCTGTTTGCGAATTGTGAATTTAATTGTTTTGATTTTAAAGTCCTTCCTGATGATTTCGTTGCGAAGGTAACGGGGAGCTTTACGTATTATCCTAAGGATACGATTTTGTTCAAACGAGCTATTCATTGAACGAAATAATGTTTTATATAAAATATACTTCTATAATATTACTGGTATATATAGACGGTGCATAAAACAATTTCACTTTTTGGTTTCATAATCACTGTAGACTTAAAATAGCAGAATAAGTGGAAATATGAATTTCACATCGGAAAGTTATTTCAGTTTCTGTGTTATTCTTTGATCATTTTAACACCTGTGAAGTGATTTAGAACTAAGTCGTCTGCTTACAAATTTGCACCAATACTTTCATATTTACTGCAAATAAATACTATTTCACTGTTTTCCCCAAACCTGAAGATTGGGAGTATACAAATATGAGCCTGATAATTAATATGACTGATACATGTCAAAACAGATATTCACAATTTAATTTTAAAAGAAAATTCTAAATAATGCTCATTTTGTGAAATACAACACAATTGTAAAGATTTCCAATTTGGTGGCTTGATTCGTACGTGAGATATCGTCTCCATATATTCACTGACACACAAACACACACACATACTTTCACTCACAGACACCACATCAAAAACGTCTGATTTGTGTGTCAGAGATGCTTGAAACATGCTCTCCCGTCGAAAACTCGAATTTGAATTTTCAACCATGTCACAATATTTTCCTTATACATAATATACATACAATGTATATATGTATATACTATGTATTCCTTATATACATACTATGTACATAAGGAAAGTAAAAACTACCGAACATATTTTGCTGAATTTCTTTTATATATTTTATGGGATAATTTACATATTTTCTAAAATTGTCAAAGGAGTTTGTGAATTTTAAAAAAACGTTTGAAAATTTCGGTCACATATGGTTCACTTTTTTATCCCGTGTTCAATCCAAAACTAATTGTATGAAATTATTCATTTACACTCTCGTATGGACAGGATATATCGATGCTTACTAAATTGGTGATGATCGATAACATTAATAAAATCAAAGTATTATGTATTTATTTATTTATTTATTTTTAACATTTTACAGCAAAGTTGAAAAGTGTTTATCACTTTGTTCATTCTGTCTGTCTGTCCGTTAGCACGATAACTGCCGTAAAAATGACTTTATCAAAATAAATTTTAGTATGTTTTTCAGACGGTCAGTGGGACTTATGGGAATATAAATGAATAATATCACTCAATTAGTTTTGGATTGAACCCGGGTTGAAAAAATGAATTACATTGAACCCTAAAGGACCTAATGTTTCAAACATTTTTTAAGCAAATTTTAAATTCACAAACTGCTTCGAAAGCTTTAGGAAATATTCAAATTATCTCATAAAATATATAAAAAAAATTCAGTTAAATATGTTAGGTAGCCTTTTAAATAAAAATTGTTTAATATAGGGAGAGAAACAAATTCAATTAAATTTTGACTCTTGCTATATTCTCCAGAAAGAAAAAAGTGATGCATTTTATACTAAATATCTTCCCAAGAGTTTACTTATTTTTTTTTATCTTGACCATGACTAAATTATTTTCAAAACTCATAACCAAGTAGGCCATATAGTACGAAAGATAGAATCGAAACCGTTATAAATAGAAATGGGTGAATAACACTTTTCTCGAATTCGAAAATTCTAATCAGGCTGCGTAGAGTTAGTGAGTTTGTCGCCAATGTTAATTTGACGCAAATGAGCGCCATTTTGTAAAAATGCTAAGATATTACATAAAATAGTTCTTCACTTCTGCTGGACTGTCAAATTGTGGGCTATAATCAGAAATAATTTTGCCATCCGAAAACCCATTGACTCATTGACGACAATTCAATATCTACAATTCAATATCTTCAATATCTACAATAAATACAACATATATATATATATATATATATATATATATATATATAAATAAATTATTAAATCCAAAGTTAGAATGTATGTAGTAACTCATAATACACTATTCCAAAATTTTCTACAAATACAAAGAAATTAAGACAAAAAGATGAAATAATAAAGCATAATGCAAGTCATAAGGACAAAGACAATCAACAAATTTCAAAAATGAGGAATGCAAATAAGAAAACAAAAAAATCAAGCAAAAAAGCTTGCACATGGAGGAGATTTAGGCTTACGAGATTAGGCTTACGAAAAGTTCATTTCGAAAAAATTCTCATCGGGTCCATATATCTTTTCGAAATGAACACAAAAATGCTTGTTTCTGAAACACAAGATAGATTTTATCTATAAACTTGTGTTATATGGACGACAAGCATAAATATTGGAACAATAAAGGAAACATAAATACCTCAAAACGCACCTCTTCAGCGCAACCATGACGAGCAAAATATGACTGGATCATCGTTGCCATATGCCAAAATGAAAAGATGTGATTTGCTGTTGCCAAAGAGAGTAATAAAAACAGTACTGCGCAAAAGCAATAAAATGAGTTATTCAACTGTTAAAGCTTCGAGATAAAAAGATGAAAATATAATTGCAGGAGAATGAAGAAGTACGGCTAAAATAAGATAATAAGGGGAGAATATGAGAATTTTAGGCTAATCGAAACTTATTAACTATACTATTGACTAAATATGCAGGATATTGATACATTTTACTGGTAATTTTGAGGTTATTAATGTGCAAAGCATGAAATTTTTTATCTGATAATCTATAAATTCTAAAAAGTTGATTAAGTATAATATTTCTAAACAATTGAATCGAGTTGCAGGAATTAAAAGGTAATAATTTATTAATATTAAATTTAAAAAAATCTTTTTTATCATATAATTTAGTAACTATCCCATGAGCAGGTTCTATAATTAGATTTAAATCCAAATAATAAACATTATTACTAATAGAAGTTTCATTAGGTATTAATTCCAAATTATCCGGATAGAAATCTATATCTATGACATAGTTATCAGTAAATACAAGACAAATCAGATCATCTACATATCTATAAATTTTATAATCAGTTGAAGTAAAGAATTTTTCATAATGATATAGGTATAAATTAGCTAACATACTGCTACTACAGCCACCTTGTGGAACACCTGAGACTTGTAAGTATAATTTATTACCTTGAAAGATATAATTATTGAAAAGAACAAAATGGCTTAGGAAAATTGGTAAATTTTGTAAGATTAGAATGTTTAGTAATATAAGCATTATATAAAGCTAAAATGACATCATATAGATCAGTGATCTTAATATTATTAAATAGATCTTTAAAATCAAAAGTTTGAAATCCTATTATTTTACCATGCGTTTTTAATTTATTTTTTAATTCCTTACTGTTATTTAGAATAATGTAGCTATCACCAGAATCTCGTAAATTGCTATTTAGTACATTTAAATAATTTAGTAATAATTTACTAGCAGTAGTAGAGTATGAATTATGACCACTAGTAACAGTTCTAAATTTAATAGGATTTTTATGAAATTTAGGTATAAGCACAATATATGGAAATGTCAAAAATTTATTATTAATATCTAAATCACTATACATATTGATAATTTTCAATTTGATACTATTAAGAGAGTGTGAATCAATTTTAAATAGACTATTATTTTTTAAATAATCTAGCAGATATTGAATATAGAATTTTTTACAAATTATAGCATAATTATTAGAGGCTTTATCTACATAAGTAATAACAAAAGATCTATGTAAATCATTAACAGAATGCTTTATATTATCCATATTATATATGGATCTAGATAAATTAATACTACAAATGGTATTTTTAATAGATCTTAAAATAGTAAATTTCCACATATTAAATGCCTCTAAAGGCTGAGCATATTTAGAAGCTAATCCATAAATAAATTTATCAAGGTCCAGATTGATTGACTTTAACACTTGTTTAGAATTATTACATGAAGGTAACCTGAATTTAGTGCCAAATGACATTATAGTTCCTAAAGATTTATCTTTTACAATGGCTAAGTCTCCAGTAACTATATGACCCAAGTGTGGATTTATAAATTCAGCATAATTATCAGCACTACAAATACATTCACCATCTAAATTTGTTGAGGAATCTATGTCGACTGAGAGAGATTTTGAAATTGCATTGTAATTAAAAATGGTTCTTCCAATAGGCTTGTTATATTTAAAAGTTTTTTTAACATTCAAATCCTTTACAGGCAATAAATGATGAAATTGATTAAATAAATTCTTAAAGTTTATGGAATTATAAATAGGATGCTTAAATGATATTACACAATAAGAATTGGAACAGTTATTATGATGAAATTGATTAAGTTTTATTTTTAAATATTTTGATCTAGTAATGAGCAAATCATAGAAAATATGATTAAAATGTTCATTAGTAAGATTTAACTTTAAGAAAATAGCATAAACTGTGTTTAATTGTTTTTTCTTAACTGCAAATACCCATGATTTAATAAATTTCCAATGATATGTGTTATTGAATTGTTGATGCATACTTTTAATCTCCGCTTTAATATCATATTGGGAGGAGCTTCCTTTACCGCGTTTAAATCTTTTGAGTTTAGCCAATTTACTATTATGCAAAAGAGGTTTAAAAAAAAGGTGATTAAAAATAGAATATTTATTATCTACAAAATTATTCTTAACAATATTACCATTGAGATATAACTGATTTAATCCATATGGAAACAGAGTACAATGTGATTTAATATAGAAGTTTTCAAAGAATAATCTATCAGCAGTATTTGTTTTAATGTCCAAAATATGTATAGTTATATTTTCAAAACCATGATGAGCAAAGTGTTTATATTCGATTTTATTAGAAGTAGGAAGAAAATTATTATTGTGGATATATTTTTTAACATGATCTCTATGTACATTCATACGTAGATGAATAGGATTACTGGTTTGTCCTATATAAGATATATTACATACATTACAAGATAATTTGTAGATGCAATTAAAAATTTTACAGAGAGTCTTATGACTATTTAGATTAGTAATTTGTGAGTTAGAAGCATATGGGCAGGTTTTACAATTTTTATTCTTACATTTATTGAAGTTATAATTTTTAGCTGGGCAATTATTATATCCAAAACAATCCATGGCACTCTGTTGGTAAAATGATAACGGTCTAAACAATTCCCAACTAAATTGTAAATACCGGGCAATATTTATCAAATTATATAATAACAAGAATAAATATATTTGCCAGTCACTAAATCAAATAAGATGTGTAATTCATAAGAGTTAAAGTAATATAAAGAGAATAGCATTAACATTTATAAATAATATAAATAAAAATAAAATAATTGCTTATATATAAAAATATATACAACTAAGTCCATGTAAAACCTAATAAAATGTAATAAGTAGGATATTACAAGATAAAAAGAATTGATTAACAATATAAATATAATCAGTTCTAAACTAGATTAATTAAAACACAAGGTATAATAAAATATATACTGTGTAAATCTGGAATTCACATAGAATCCTGTCCAAAAAAGTAATAAAAAGATTGCACTAAAAAGTACAGTTTATAAAAGGTATCTATAACATCAATACAAAAATCCCAATTGCAGTTACCCAGTCATAAAAACACAAAACCAATAAATTAGTAAGAAATAATAACGATAGATGGCAGCACTAGAATAAGATACTTCTAATATTTAATTACTAATAGCGAAGAAAATTTGCAGTTAGATTTAAAAAACGATAGATGGCAGCACTAGATGAAGGAAATTCTAATATTAAATTACTAATAGCTAAAGAATAATTGCAATACAAATATTTACCAAATAATAAAACAGAAAGGAAGACAATAATTAATAATACTTTAAGCAAAAATATAATAAGTAACCTATGCAAATAAAAGAAAAGAATAAAATAGGAGAATGAGCCACAATAAACTACAATTAACAATGGATGAAAGTAGAGAAAGTAATACATAATAAAAAATTAAAATGAATTAAAATAAATTCTATTACTAAATTTAGCGCAAATGCAGCATAAATTTGAATAGATAGCAAATAGAATGTTTCTTTAATACGAAGCATACAAAAGGAATTAGGAATAAGGATAGTTCATAAATGAAAAGTTAGATAAACTAAACAGCGTAGTATAAGAATGTGAATGACAATGCAATATACATTTAATTTATTGCGCAAATGCAGCTAATAAATAAAATGTTTTCAATATAAAAATAAATTATTAAATCCAAAGTTAGAATGTATGTAGTAACTCATAATACACTATTCCAAAATTTTCTACAAATACAAAGAAATTAAGACAAAAAGAGGAAATAATAAAGCATAATGCAAGTCATAAGGACAAAGACAATCAACAAATTTCAAAAATGAGGAATGCAAATAAGAAAGCAAAAAAATCAAGCAAAAAAGCTTGCACATGGAGGAGATTTAGGCTTACGAGATTAGGCTTACGAAAAGTTCATTTCGAAAAAATTCTCATCGGGTCCATATATCTTTTCGAAATGAACACAAAAATGCTTGTTTCTGAAACACAAGATAGATTTTATCTATAAACTTGTGTTATATGGACGACAAGCATAAAGATTGGAACAATAAAGGAAACATAAATACCTCAAAACGCACCTCTTCAGCGCAACCATGACGAGCAAAATATGACTGGATCATCGTTGCCATATGCCAAAATGAAAAGATGTGATTTGCTGTTGCCAAAGAGAGTAATAAAAACAGTACTGCGCAAAAGCAATAAAATGAGTTATTCAACTGTTAAAGCTTCGAGATAAAAAGATGAAAATATAATTGCAGGAGAATGAAGAAGTACGGCTAAAATAAGATAATAAGGGGAGAATATGAGAATTTTAGGCTAATCGAAACTTATTAACTATACTATTGACTAAATATGCAGGATATTGATACATTTTACTGGTAATTTTGAGGTTATTAATGTGCAAAGCATGAAATTTTTTATCTGATAATCTATAAATTCTAAAAAGTTGATTAAGTATAATATTTCTAAACAATTGAATCGAGTTGCAGGAATTAAAAGGTAATAATTTATTAATATTAAATTTAAAAAAATCTTTTTTATCATATAATTTAGTAACTATCCCATGAGCAGGTTCTATAATTAGATTTAAATCCAAATAATAAACATTATTACTAATAGAAGTTTCATTAGGTATTAATTCCAAATTATCCGGATAGAAATCTATATCTATGACATAGTTATCAGTAAATACAAGACAAATCAGATCATCTACATATCTATAAATTTTATAATATATATATATATATGTGTGTGTGTGTTACTGTTTGACCATATTAATAGTATTATGTATTTACAATTCAGTCCAACAAATGTAATTTCTAACTAGATATATAAGGGGATACAGAAATATGTGATAGTTATCGCAACTAATTATATCTTTTACGTGTGATAGTTACCAGATTTGATAATATTGAATAATTATAAATAGTTCCTCAAAATATATAGTACTACTTTTACACTTAGCAAAAATCACTACATATGATAGAATGAATTGCAATGCTTTGGCACTACAAAAAGTAATATAAATAACATTTATTGAAATATTTTACTAACAAGCTGACACTTCTACCACTCAAATCCCGATTGCTGTGTTGTGAAAGACACGGGCTAGATTTGGAATAAGTTCTTCGAGTCCCATTTAGTGACACAATTGGAAGAAAAGGAGGTTACTCGGTATAAAAGGATAAAATACGACTTTTACAACTTCCTTCTTTGGAGTGAAATGTGTTCTATTCTCGAAATTCTCAGATTTATCCCATAAATTCGTATCGTTCTTGAGCAAAAAATTGGATTGACTTGAAGATTTAATATATTTTTTCTTATGGCACGAGTTTAAATTTCTGTGATATAAAATAGCATATTTACACAGCTGGAAGATTTCTGGAAATAGTATTATAAAACATAATGTTTGTCACTTTGAATCTGTTAGAATAAATGACTAATACTATTAAAATTTATCAGTAAATTAAACATATTATTAAGAATAAATACAGATGCAAACCACGGACATTTGAAGTACACAGGTGACACGCTAACCACTGTGCAACTGTGTGAAATGCCTATAAAAGAAGATGGACCTGCAATAAGTATATTTTAAGTAATTTACTGGCAAGATGATGGGATTAATTGAATTCTCGAATTAAGACATGATACCATGATGAAGAGATGATAAAATAATGAAGGCATGATAACATGATAAGGACGTGATAACATGATGAAGACATAATAACATGATAAATATATTACAAGATAAAGATATAATAGCACGATGAAGATATACATGATGGCATTTCAAGACATGAAGATTATGTAGCATGCAGTTTACATCTACTATAATGAACTAAATGCGTATGTAGATATAAGGGCTTTGGTGTGGCTAAGAAGATTCAATTTTATGTTTTATACTGTTTTACTCAATATTAAATGTAAATTCTGAAGAGATAGAAGAAAATAAAGTAAATATGGTAGTTATCACAACCACTTTTTTTGTTTTACCTGTGATAGTTATCGCAGTTGATATTATTCTATTATTATAAATTATTCCCCAAAGTATATATTTTTGTCTTCATATGTAGCAAAATAATGGACAATATATTACTTCTACGAATAACAGACAGCATTTTATCGCGCAGGCACTAAAAAAGCAATATAAAAACATTTATAAAAATATTCTACTAACAAACATAATAAAGTAAATATAGTAAAGTAAAATAAAATAAAATGAAGTAAATATGCTAAATTAAAGTAAAATAAAGTAAAATGAAATACAATAAATATAGTAGTTATCACATTTAATTCTATATTTTACCAGTGATAATTATCACAATATTATTCATTATAAATAATTCCTTAAAATATATAATTTTGCTTTTAGACCTAGAAAAATAAATAATATTGTACTCCTGCATTTCAACGCTTAGGCACTAAAAATGCAATATAAACAAGATTTATATAAATATTCTACTAACAAGCTGACATTTCTCCCACTATAATCCCGGATGCTGAGTTGCAAAAGACGCAGCTAGATACAGGAAAAGTTCTCTGAGACCCATTTTCAATCGACTATCGAAAAGAAAGGCAGCTACTAAGTAAAACCAGGATAAAATATGCATTTTACAACCTCTGCTCTAGAGTGAAATGCATTCTATTTTTGAATTTCTCACATTTATCCTATAAATCTAATACATCACACAGCATCCTTGAAAAAAAAAGTGAGTTAACAAGAAGATATAATATATATCTTTTTTTTATCTCGTGAGTTAAAACTGTTAATGATATAAAATAATATATTTGTACTGCTGACAGAAGAAATAGTATCGTAAAATATGTTTCTTTTAAAGTAAAGTATACTCTGTGTGAAAGATGAGGAAAACTGGTAAAACGTGTAAAAGCGGAAATCGAATAATGAAGCAGGACACAGATGCTTTGAGAATACATTGGATTTCACCGACACTGGTAGAGAACTAGCAAACTCGAAGTCAAAAAGTCGAAATCAAATCATTTCGTTTTGACTTCGGGTTTTTTGGTCATCTAGCTTTGATGAAGGGGATCCAGTATATTTTCGAAACGTCTGTTAGCTGTATTATTATTTCATTTGTGCTATTATGCGTTGTCAAATTTTATATTTATTACTTTAAAAACATTGGATTTAAAGGTTAATAATATTAGAATATTTTATTATTCTGTAAAAAATTCTAGCCCATCAAGGATTCGATCAAAGGATTTTCGAATTGGATCGGCGATACTCTAACCATTGAGCTACTGGGTCAAAATATTATATCTTATAGTGGAATATTCTGCATTTTCCTCCTTAACTTTTAGATGGAAGTGAAACTACTGTTCTACACGAACTTCTCATAGTTGCTTTTTATTGTCGTGACGGAATTCGTCACTCTTTTGTAAATTATATAATTACAGTACTTTTTAAACTTTTATATTAATATTTAATTAATCTGTGTCCTGGAACCCTCATGTCATTGTATATATTTTAGCATATATAAACGTATCGAAATCTGTATTGAATTGTGGCCATTTTAATTTCATAATAATTTTTTCATACTCGAGGAACAACGTACGTCGCTCAAGATCGCACTTGTTTGCTGATGGAGACAGTTGCCTCCATGTTTTTTCGCTCTGTTGGGTGATGCAATCTTGTGCTGGATTTCGTGTGGTTCTGCACGTGCCTTGAACTTTGCCGTTTGTAGGGGCGGATTCCTGGATGTATTTGAAATGAAAGAATTTTGGATTGGCTGAAAAGTGAAGATGCGAGCCCCTTGATATTTTTAATTGGCCGGGTCCTGGATCCACCCGGAGTGTTTAAAAGCTGAGTGATTCTTGATTCTGGGCTCTCTCCTTGGAAACATCGTCGAACCCACGTCGGCTCGGAACTTAACCCTCAGGTTGAGTTACCGTGTTGTGGGGGTCGGGAGAGATGCCACTGCCGCTACCATCGCCACTACATTGACTAAGTCTTCGCTGATGCCGAGCCTCGATGCTTGCTGGGGCCGTTGACTGTCCGGGAACCTCCTGTTCCGGATGCCTGGAGACCGCTTCGATTGAAGTCCGAGATGAAGTCTGAGCCCTGTACAGGTCGTTGCTCGTACCCTTCGTGTCGGCCTGCCGCCTCTCCTTGGTCGGGGAAGATTTCTCCCCGAGGGAATTCTAGCGGATGTGATGACTTCAACCATTCTGAGTCCTTCCTGATATGGAGGTAAGCGACCCCTTTTCGGTAATTGGAGGCTGCTGCCTCGACTGTCTGGTGTTCCGGCGAACTGAACCTCCTGATGTATTCTCAAGATCCTCTGAGCTAAAATGCTACTAAATTAATTCCATGAAGTAAAATAATTGAATTGAATTAAATTGATAATTAAGGCTTAAGCGTTCCTCGAGTGTGACTTTCTCTCCATGACCATACCATAGTTAATATGATTGATATGTGAATTTAATATGTATTAATGATTTATTGAATTGATATTTAATTTCCGGCAAAGAGCCGATGATTTTTGGTAGAAGAGGTCCAGTGGTTTTAAGTTATTAATTCAGAAATTATATTTGATATGTTAACTCCATTTCTTAAATAATTAATAAATTTTAGATTTGAATTTAAATTGTGTTTTTATTTGTGTAGAAATTGAGTAGACTTATGTTTTTCAGCTTTGGATGAGTTCTTAAAGGTAAAGGTATTTTCCCTGTTTATTTTGAATTTTGGTTGGGTTTTTCGCAGGTCATCAATTGGAATTCTTCCAATTGACGGGAGGTGTGTTTAGAACCTGGGTAATAGAAATTTCTCTGAGAAAGTTAGACTTTCTCGGTCAGCCGTGTCGGGCGGGAATCCGTTGTGACTTCTGATGCCCTCGGAATTCCCGTTGTGACATTATACACTCTAGTATTCTGATTTTCTTATTCTGTACATTTAATACAGATTATCATAGTGTGGCTCGCAATACGTTGATAATAAAAAAATCGCTGGGGAATAAATCGTAAGAACCTCAGAAAAATTGAAAACCAATCTATTTCAGATCTCGTTAATAACTGCATTTAATATTCAGGTTTAAGGTGTTTGGGAGGCATTATAAAAACGAATGGCTGAACTAATACGAGTGCAAGGAACAAGATACTGAATGACGGCTCTTTATACTAGGCGAAAATTCTTATTTTTTTTATAGTGGAAGTATAACCTGCAATGTGTATATTTAGAAGCCAATTTTTCTAGAGCAGGTGTGGTCCAGGGAATTCTTAATTTTTCAAATTAACCCAGTTTAAATGTGTATACACCTTCAACCACGTTTTAGCGTAGAAAATGCAATATTTTGCTTTAATAACAATGGTGAAACATATTCTACTTTCTAAAATTAGATTTCAAACACCTTAAATCATAAAATCAGCAGTTATCGATGATTGAACCCGAAACACCCGATTAGTGTTCAAGATGTTGACCTCTACACTTTCTCTACATTTCCAAATAATACTATAAGTCGTCCTCTATGAAATATATTTTTGTATATACATAAAACGTATTAATCAGAACTTCTATTGAAAGTCATATGTATAGTTTTGAAAAATTTTCCATACGTTTTAAATTTTAAAAATGCCTTTTAAGGATTTTTAGAACTGCTGAAAATTTTTCAGCAAAATATTGAGATAAATTAAAGCTTTTCAAAATATTCTTAACTTTAAATCACTGATATTTCCCACTTCAGAACAATGTTACATTTGCTTTATAAAATAGAACTCACAAATATAATTTTTGAAAATAATTGGCATTTTATAATATCATTTATTATCAACATATTTTGCAATTATAAAATATGAAAATACTATTAATGTTTATTCTTCCTTTTCTTAAACTGACGTACGCAGTGTTGTAAGAACTTCACCACTCCCAGACAACCCATTTTTATTTTCTCAGTTAAATGCTTTATAAGTGCTGGCATTAATTAAATAAAAAACACCCAAGGGAAATATTAAGGCATTTACTTATTGCCCAACATAAATTTTCATCCAATTTTCTCGTCAAGAAAATGATGTTTTAAAGTTTGGTTTTATTCAGAGATTTCATTTCTTTCGCCAGGAATATAAATTTTGTTAGAAAACCATAAGATGCATTTATGCGAACTTGATTACGAAAAACGTACGGTATAACATATTAAAAATAATAATTTAAATTGCTACATTGATACCTAACAAAAATTATAACATGTAACAGACAGAATTTCAACACTACAAACAACAGTATAAACGATATTTGCATAAACATTTCACTAACACGATAACATTCCTTCCATTGAAATCCCAGATGTTGAGTTACAAATTATACAGAAAAGGTTCCCATATAGAGTTAGCTATTGAAAGAAAAAGGCGGTACTAAGTAAAAAGGGATAAAATATGCCTTTTACAACTTCCTGCCCTAAAGTGAAATGTGTTCTATTCTCGAGCTTCTTCGATTTTTGCCATAAATCCGTTGTGTCCTTGTGAAAATAATCTTGTTGACTTGAGCATTTTATATATATCTTTCTTATCACCCGAGTTAAAAAAGTTTAGGCTTTAAAATAGCATATTTGCAATGCTGGGAGAAGAAATAGTATCGTAAAATATAATGCAAAATATAATCTTTAAAATATAAAATACACATTGTGCGAAGTGTGGCTTAAATTAAAAATATTTAATATCGTATTGTAGTGGCCGAAAACTAGTACATTGGTTATGTCACAAAACCCAACATTGTTTGCCGTCCAGTATTAATAAAAGTAAAATTGATTAATATCCATTCAATAAAATATTTAACCTTGCACAATGAAGAGACATATTTTTACTCAAATTTATTTTTTATTATAATTATTTACGTTTAAATAATCTTATGATTATTGCATCAACAACTAATATTCGACTTTTTCGATATTCCTGCTATGCTTTGGTGCATTCCAATCTTGTGTGTTGCCTGTCGTTTCGGGTTGGCTGGACAGATCGGCATGCTGCTTTTTGGTTGGCTTTCTCTTAATCCAGGTCTTGGATGTATAATCCTCCCTGCCTCTTCCTTTCACGTCTATTCCTCTTTTCGTCTTCCGGTTTATTATTTCTCTTGCAATCACAAAGGGGATTCAGCTATATATTGTCGCATACACTCAAACAGTTGTATGTGACATTATTGTGTTAGTTGTGCTTTTATACTTTTCTCAAGCTTTTCTTAGCCTTCTCACAAAGAGCATTTTACTTATTGATTCCATGTATTAGTAAACATTCTGATAAACTGCCGTGCATTAAATTACATCCTGGTCCAAATTACACTTACTTACCCTATATGTTCAACATCAATAATCATTAAACGGGTCGAATTTTTTAAATGTAAATCTGATATTTCGTACGTCAATACCCTCTAAGTGTAAATCTCCAATTTATGTTTATTCTGATTTAACACAAGTTGTTGTTGTTGAGACCGTCCGACCTACCAGAAAAGTGTAAGGTAACTGTTTGGACGGTCGGGAAGTGCCACCCAATTTTGACCGGAACCCAGTGAGGGAGGCATCCACAGGGACCGTATCCTCCTTCCCCTACCACTAACCTCTCGGAAGGACTTACGGACCCACATGTTTAACGTGATCGTACTCCACGTGAACACGGCGGCAGTTTGGGCAGTGACGGGAATCGAACCCGAGCCTACCGAGTGCAATTCCCGCGTACTAACCCCTGGGCTACCGCTCCCGACTTAATGCGAGTGACATATATTATATTTTCGCATTAAAACAAAAAAGATGAACAATAGAGTCAGCCAAGAAAAAAATAATTAGCGTTTCTTCTCGTATCTGGTCTTTCAATATCTGAATAATTCGGCTTCGCCCCGAGAGACGATAGGCAATTTCTAATTGTATGTCAAATGCTTTAAATCATAGAATTGTTGAATTTAAAAATATCCTCGAGGGCCGAAATTACTGAGAAACATAAATTTCTATCCAATTATGTTGTCAAGAAAATGTTTTTTTTTCTACTCATTTTAATTGATTAATTCTGAATTATTTTACAGGAAAATTTTATTTCGCCGTACAGCTTTAAAATGTATTTATTGTGTAATAGTGCATAATTAAATGCAATACTATAAGAGCATTAGTTATATTATTTGTAAGATATTTAAGTACTATAAACGTAGCAACATTTATTAATGTTATTTCCAGATTACAAAATAAAAATAATGTTTATTGTTATGTCTATTTTTCTATACTTAAGAACAATTAAAGCAAGAGAAATCGATGATCACTGATGATCGACATAAAGGGACAGTGGGTCATAACATATAAGTTATTATACAAGGAACACCTTTAAAATGCTTGAAGTCATCTATATAGATTGTTCTGTAGATAACTGCACTCCATTTTTAGAAATAAATTATTGAAAACTCTATATTATTATATAGATTCCATATCATTTTTCTTACGAAAAATTACTATGCACAAGAGACATGAATGCCCAATATATATTGATATAATTTCTTATAATATTGAATAATATAAAGTTATCAAAAACTTTATATTTCATGTTTGAAGAACAAATTTTAGGATAAGGAAATTCATCAACGAATTATTTGATATGGAGAGGCTTTATATATATACTTAAAAAGTCTTAATATTCTAAAGTACAGTTTTTTGCGGTGTTAAGCATTTTGAGTTTCTCAAAGTTTTATTAAAAATTTAATGTTTAGAAAAATCTTTAGTATTACTTTCCTTATATACATAATGTATAAGGAAAGTATTGTGACGAGGTCGAAAATTCGAATTCGAGTTTTCGACAGGAAAGCACGTTTCAAGCATCCCTGATCACGAGTCAACCATTTTTGAGGTCATGTCTGTGTGTGTGTGTGTGTCTGTGTCAGTGAATCTGTGGAAACGATAACTGACGAACGAATGAACCGATTCGTACAAAATTTGGTACAAAAATTACAATCCGTAAACACTGGAAGTCTATTGTTTTTATACGCAATCGAATGTTCAGAACCCCCCTAAATTTTCGAGTGAAATTTTGAAAAAATCGTCAAAAAATCAAAACCGTTAATAAAGTTACGCAAATAGACATTTCTTATGTAATTTTTCATTAGAAAACGATTGACATAAATTTTAGAACGCTAACATGAACCATTCTCGAGATATTGCACATTTTTCAAAAAAATATCAAAAAGTCAGATAAAATAAAAAAAAAATATTTCCTATTGAGAAACATGTTCACTTTTCATATGTAATATAGTGCGACTCCAACGAGAAGGCATTTGAGTCACGTGACTTTGGACGAATCCATTAGTTAAATTCAATGACAGGTAGAAACGTACTAGGAAGAACGGGTTTCCAGAATTGGCGCCTTTAATGCGAATTAATAATGCACAATTTGTGCAGTACGAAAATGATTTATGCAGAACGATAAAGAGCTTTATATGTATAAGTACATTCAGTGTTACTGTTGGGATGTGGTGGGAATGTTTTCTTCATAATAATTAAAATTATATTATAATAAAACAATAATGGTCGTAAATGTTTTGTTAAAATTGAAGAGTTCGGTTGTAATACTCTTCTTGTAACTTAAACTATTTTATTTAGGAGAAATGCACAATGCGTTTCGTGCGTATGAATGAATGATTCATCTCCTAAAGGGAAAAATCTGATGTGAACAGCACATGCCTTCCCTACAGATTCACATTTATTTTCTTTATTTCTTTTACTAGCCGCCTTTGGCGACCAGCCTGTTCGCTACCCTTGAAAATTCTGACCGTGGCAAACTCGTTGGCGCGACCTACCAGAAAAGTGTAAGGTAACTGCTTGGAAGGCCAGGAAGTGCCACACAATTTAGACCGGAACCCAATGGGGGAGGCATCCAAAGAGACCGTACCCTCCTTCCCCTACCACAAACCTCTCGGAAGGACTTGCAGTCCCACACGTTTAACGTGATCGTACTCCGCGTGAACACGGCTGCAGTTTTGGCAATGGCGGGAATCGAACCCGGGCCTACCGAGTGAAATTCCCGCGCGCTAACCACTGGGCTACCGTGCCATCCGCGACAATCTCCATAACTTTATTTTTATTCGGCAATTTTCGGAATCGAACCCGGGCCTACCAAGTGCAAATCCCGCGCACTAACCACTGGGGTACTTCACCCTCCGCGATATTCTTCATAACTTTCTTTTTATTCACCCAATTTAGACCGGAACCAAGTGGGAGAAGCATCCACAGGGACCGTACCCTTCTTCCCCTACCACCAACCTCTCCGAAGGACTTACAGACCCACATGTTTAACGTGATCGTACTCCGCGTAAACACGGCGGCAATTTTGGGAATCGAACCCGGGCCTACCGAGTGCAATTTCCGCGCGCTAACCATTGGGCTACTTTGCCCTACGCGACAATCTCCATAACTTTCTTTTTATTCATCCAATTTAGACCGTACCCTCCTTCCCCTACCACCAACTTCTCGGAAGGACTCACGGACCCACATGTTTAACGTGCTCGTACTCCGCGTAAACACGGCGGCAATTTTGGGAATCGAACCCGGGCCTGGTAACTGGTTGGACGGCCAGGATGTGCCACCCAATTTAGACCGGAACCCAGTGGGGGAGGCATCCACAGGGAACGTACCCTCCTTCCCCTACCACCAACCTCTCGGAAAAACATACGGACCCATATGTTTAACGTGATCGTACTCCATGTCAGTGGCGGAAATCGAACCCGGGCCTACCGCGTGCAATTCCCGCGCGCTAACCACTGGGCTACTTCGCCCTCCGCGACAATCTCCATAACTTTCTTATTATTCACCCAATTTAGACCGTACCCTCCTTCCCCTACCACCAACCTCTCGGAAGGACTCACGAACCCACATGTTTAACGTGATCGTACTCTGCGTGAACGTGGCGTAAGTTTTGGCAGTGGCGGGAATCGAACCCGGGCCTACTGAGTGCAATTCCCGCGCGCTAACCACTGGGCTGCCGCGCCCTCCGTGACAATCTCCATAACTTTCTACATATTCACCCAATTTAGACGGGAACCCAGTGGGGGAGGCATCCACAGGGGCCGTATCCTCCTTCCCCTACCACCAACCTCTCGGAAGGACTTACGGACCCACATATTTAACGTGATCGTATTCCACGTAAACACGGCGGCAGTTTTGGCAGTGGCGGGAATCGAACCCGGGCCTACCGCTAACTTCCCGATCGCTAATTTGCAATTTAAAATGACCATATGCTTAATTCCATCATCCTCATTCCATTGTTTCATTGTTCCATCATTTAAAATATCCATAAAATTAAAATATCCATTTAAAATATCCAAAAGTTAAAATATACATTTAAAAAATCCTGATCGTCCCATCATTTAAAATATAAATATAATAATTTATATAGAGCAAAGGAGCTCTATTCAGAACCGTGACGTCACCTCCACCTTGACGTCCCCACCCACCACCTTCCCTGCTTCAGCGGGGGAGAAACGAAGCGGAACGCCGAGAAATTTAAAATCATGACGTCTTTAAAATTGCGATCCTGAAGGCAATTTTCATTATTTCTGGACCAGATTAGACTTGTAAGAATGCCAGATATTTCAGCTTTCTAAAAATGTAAATTAGTAGTCGAAATTATGAGTACTTTTTACTATGCGAGAATTTAAAAACCAAAAATCGTTTTTTTGAGCCAAAATTGACTTTTGTTTTAAAATCTTTAAAAAATATTAGAAATCGAAATGGAGATTTGAAATTGATATATTTTTACTCGCAATTGTCAGCTCTTTCCGATGGTGTGAGTTGTTTTTTTCTACGATGTCTGGATCGTGGAGAAAAAAGGGCAAAAAGGGCAAAAAAAGGTCGAAATCGCATAAAACATTAAATAAATAAAAAAATAATTAGAATTTTGAAAATCGGTTTTCACGTGTCCCCTTCCCTCCCCCCCAGGTCTCCGATTGCCAAATTTCGTAGCCCTCCGACGCGCGGTCGCGAAATGTATAGTGTATAAGGCAGACACACACACACACACACAGACATTGCCTTTTATTATTTAAGACTAGCCGCCTTTGGCGACCAGCCTGTTCGCTACCCTTGAAAATTCTGACCGTGGCAAACTCGTTGGCGCGACCTACCAGAAAGGTGTAAGGTAACTGCTTGGAAGGCCAGGAAGTGCCACACAATTTAGACCGGAACCCAATGGGGGAGGCATCCAAAGAGACCGTACCCTCCTTCCCCTACCACAAACCTCTCGGAAGGACTTGCAGTCCCACACGTTTAACGTGATCGTACTCCGCGTGAACACGGCTGCAGTTTTGGCAATGGCGGGAATCGAACCCGGGCCTACCGAGTGAAATTCCCGCGCGCTAACCACCGGGCTACCGTGCCATCCGCGACAATCTCCATAACTTTATTTTTATTCGGCAATTTTGGGAATCGAACCCGGGCCTACCAAGTGCAAATCCCGCGCACTAACCACTGGGGTACTTCACCCTCCGCGATATTCTTCATAACTTTCTTTTTATTCACCCAATTTAGACCGGAACCAAGTGGGAGAAGCATCCACAGGGACCGTACCCTTCTTCCCCTACCACCAACCTCTCGGAAGGACTTACAGACCCACATGTTTAACGTGATCGTACTCCGCGTAAACACGGCGGCAATTTTGGGAATCGAACCCGGGCCTACCGAGTGCAATTTCCGCGCGCAAACCATTGGGCTACTTTGCCCTACGCGACAATCTCCTAACTTTCTTTTTATTCATCCAATTTAGACCGTACCCTCCTTCCCCTACCACCAACTTCTCGGAAGGACTCACGGACCCACATGTTTAACGTGATCGTACTCCGCGTAAACACGGCGGCAATTTTGGGAATCGAACCCGGGCCTACTGAGTGCAATTCCCGCGCGCTAACCACTGGGCTTCTTCGCCCCCAGCGACTATCTCCATAACATTCTTTTTATTTACCCAATTTAGAACGGAACCCAGTGGGAGAGGCATCCACAGGGACCGTACCCTCCTTCCCCTACCACCAACCTCTCGGAAGGACTTCCGGACCCACATGTTTATCGTGATCGTACTCCGCGTGAACACGGCGGCAGTTTTGGAAGTGGCGGGAATCGAACCCGGGCCTACCGAGTGCAATTCCTGAGCGCTAACCACTGGGCTGCCTCGCCCTCCGCAACTTTCTTTATATTCACCCAATTTAGACGGGAACCCTGTGAGGGAGGCATCCACAGGGACCGTACCCTCCTTCCCCTACCACCAACCTCTCGGAAGGACTTCCGGACCCACATGTTTATCGTGATCGTACTCCGCGTGAACACGGCGGCAGTTTTGGAAGTGGCGGGAATCGAACCCGGGCCTACCAAGTGCAATTCCTGAGCGCTAACCACTGGGCTGCCTCGCCCTCCGCAACTTTCTTTATATTCACCCAATTTAGACGGGAACCCTGTGAAGGAGGCATCCACAGGGACCGTACCCTCCTTCCCCTACCACCAACCTCTCGGAAGGACTTACGGGCCCACATGTTTAACGTGATCGTATTCCGCGTGAACACTTCGGCAGTTTTGGCAGTGGCTGGAATCGTACCCGGGCCTACCGCTAACTTCCCGCGCGCTAATTTACAATTTAAAATGACCATATGCTCTCTAAGCTCTTAATTCCATCATCCTCATTCCATTGTTCCATCATTTAAAATATCCATAAAATTTAAATATCCATCGTTCCATCATTTAAAATATCCATAAAATTAAAATATCCATCGTTCCATCATTTAAAATATCCATAAAATTAAAATATCCATTTAAAAAATCCATATCGTTCGATCATTTAAAATATAAATATAATAATTTCTACAGTGCATATGTTAAGCTCTTATTTCATTTAAAATCGGAAGCGCGGGAAACGGAAAGTAAAAACTAATTCGGTTTCTTATTGTCCCACCCATCGCTATGCATATACAGAACCATGACGTCACCTCCACCTTGACGTCCCCACCCACCACCTTCCCTGCTTCAGCGGGGGAGAAACGAAGCGGCACGCCGAGCGGAACTCCGAGAAATTTAAAATCATGACGTCTTTAAAATTGCGATCCTGAAGGCAATTTTCATTATTTCTGGACCAGATTAGACTTGTAAGAATGCCAGATATTTCAGCTTTCTAAAAATGTAAATTATTAGTCGAAATTATGAGTACTTTTTACTATGCGAGAATTTAAAAACCAAAAATCGTTTTTTTGAGCCAAAAGTGACTTTTGTTTTAAAATCTTTAAAAAATATTAGAAATCGAAATGGAGATTTGAAATTGATATATTTTTACTCGCAATTGTCTGCTCTTTCCGATGGTGTGAGTTGTTTTTTTCTACGACGTCAGGATCGTGGAGAAAAAAGGGCAAAAAGGGCAAAAAAAGGTCGAAATCGCATAAAACATTAAATAAATAAAAAAATAATTAGAATTTTGAAAATCGGTTTTCACGTGTCCCCTTCCCTCCCCCCCTGGTCTCCGATTGCCAAATTTCGTAGCTCTCCGACGCGCGGTCGCGAAACGTATAGTGTATAAGACAGACAGACAGACGCACAGACACACAGACATTGCCTTTTATTATATAGATAATTCATTAATTTGAGTTATATGCACAAACTAGCACGAATAATTATTTGAAATTACACAGAAATTGCAGTTTTAATTCAATATTTTTCCTGGAAACTTTGTAAAATTACTGAAAAGCTGTGTTTAAAAGTTCCAAAAATTTGTTGGCTGAGATTACCCCCCCCCTTCCCCCCCCCCCGTAATTTATGGGTTGCTCGCTTGTGTAATAAGACATTTTCTTTAGGAAAGATCCTCGATCCATCTATAAAAGAGGAAAAAATACCTTGACATACACACATCTTTATATTTTTATCATTGTGTATTTTACTTTTTATATAACGTTGTTTAATTTCTATAAAATACAAAGAAAACGCTTCAATCTAAATACTTTTGCTGCCATTGAAAATCATTTCAGTAAGTTCTATGAATCACATTTTATACAGTTACATATTTCATAAAGTATTAATATTTGTTAATTCTAAAATAAATTTCAGTAATTTAATTAATTTTAAATATGTTATCTAACCATTTTCCTTGCTTGTGGGACACTATTCGGACAGTCAGTTCATCATTAGAGATTACATTGCATGGCCATGTCATCTAAGAAATCTATCCCCCCCCCCCCCCCCGAGTTACAAAATTTGGTAAATGTAAAAATATATAAAAAATATCTGTTTTATATATATATTTGTTATTATTTTATAATATTTTATATATAAAATATTTAAAAAATTGTACCGCTGTCGCCCTTCATTCGCATGTTCTGAAGAGGAGTCGGCACCTACAACAAAACTGATTTCTTCTATGGTTTCTTCCACTAAATTGTCAATTTCCCAATATTTATTTTCAACTTTTACTGCGCGCTCACAATATTTAATCCACTGCTCCTTTGTAATGCTGGCAAGGGCTGTCGGATGGGGGTGCATAACTTTTCTGAATTTGCTTCAGCCTAAAAAAAAAAATCGAGTACTTTGTGGACCACATTTCGTTCCTTGGAACGAATTACTTTTACTTCTACAGACATTTTGTCGATAAAAGCACGGTTCACAAATATGAGATTCTAATTAATTAAATAAACAGACGTTAGAAGTTGGAACAGATGTTAGACATTTTCTTAGTCGCAAGCGCAGTGCTAGTAAAGCATTCCAACTATTCTAAATTTCAAACAATTGGCGAAATACGCGCAGCAAATGCGATCGCCAAACAGGTTTCTGCGTTTGGCAACCCTTTCACTGTAGTGCACAGATCGTCTGTTTTGCCAGCTTTCTTCCCTATAACGAAATGGACTCATCCAAGGTCATCTGCCAACTCATGGGAGCCGGACTATACCATGCGATAAATTTGGTGACACCATTCTCGTGGATCTAGCTCGTTCCATTCATGAGAAAAGATACTCTGAGTAATAGTTTTTTATTTGAACGCCAATAGTCATTTATCTGCTATAAGAATAACTTATTTCTCCGTCAGTAAAGCTTGGCGAGATTTTGGCGACGAATTTGGCGGAATGTCGCCAACTTGGGGACTTTTTAAAATGTTGTCAAATTAACGAAAATCTCGCCAAATGGATTAAAATGACGCTAAATCAATGAAAATGACGACTAATTGTCGAAAATTCAATATCTTGGAAAGAATATAAGTATCTACTATAAGAAAAACCTATTTTTTTAACTGTAAAAGTAGTAAATTCATTGCATTATATAAGGAAAGTCATGTGTTGCCCACATCAGATTTTTTTTACTTAGGGGAGAATCGGTAAATGCCGTACACATTTTTAAAATGTCGTCTATCTTTGTTAATATTCCAGCAATAGTGGCTGTATTGGTCTCATATTTACCTCTGATTTGTGTCGAAGTAAATTATATTTGAAATTGGCTAAAAGCAGCATTGCCTTTTTAAAAAAAAATTAAAAAGTGAAAGTGGTGAATGTACGGTATTATGCGACATGGTCGGAAAATACCGTACAATAAAATATTCGCGAAATGAAATGACGATAAGTCCGTATTGAACTAAAGAAAATGTTTATTCTTAAAAGGCACAAATGGAAAATTATTTTTGGCAACTGTCGCACTCGTATAGTCCCACTGATGTACCCAAGTCATCAGTGCATCCCTCGTGAGACCATCCTCTGCATTTATGGCATTCAATCCAATCTTCTGATGGCGGCTCGACGTATGGCTCTCCACAAACTAAGCAACTGAAATCTTGACTTGGAAGATCTCTAGGTTTTTCCTTCTTTTTTTTAGTTCCTTTCTTTCCAGACGCAGAAGTGATTTTTCTTTTCTTTCCAGCATTATAAACATTTAGCATTCGTTTTGTGGTTGTTATTCTCTTCTTTGGTTTCAGCTTATCCAAAAGCTTGTTCTTTATGGGCGTGGAAGTCAGAATTTCAGAGGATTGAGCAAGTCTTTTCCTGTTTGTTAATGATGGCAACGCTCGAGGCAGGTTTAGTGGCGAAAGATCCATCTCTTTTGGAGACTCATCTATGACTGATCCTTCTCCTGGTGGTTGGGCACTGTGGGTAGCTTCTCCTGATTGTCCAGATTGGCAACGACAAAGTCCTCATCACTGATTCCCCATCCCTATTTCAGTATAAAATCCTGATAGCACGATAAAATCCTAAAACAATATCCTGATATCAGGATAAAATCCTAAAACAGTATCCAGATATCAGAATAAAATAAAATATAGCCTGAAAACTAATAACTGTTTGATTAATAACACTATTTTTGAAAAATATAAAAATTATATTTTGGAATGGTTCAAAAAGCTTAAATCTAAGATTTTCGAATACTATTATTATTATTAGTTTGATTAATAACGAATACTATTATTTTTCGAACTAACGAATACTATTATTTATTTTCGAATACTATTATTATTATTAGTTTGATTAATAACACTATTTTTGAAAAAGATAAAAATTATACTTTGGAATGGTTCAAAAAGCTTAAATCTAAGATTTTCGAATACTATTATTATTATTATTATAACTGGCCACAATGGCCTGTGTTATGGCTACTACTTCCAGAGGAAATTCACCAGCCAACAGTAATAAAGAATCGTATAGTCTCATTTTCGAATAAAATATACCCGAAGGCAAATACCGTACACAGGTGGGTAATGCCGTACACAATGTACGGAATTACCCAACCTGATCCTTTATTCTCTTAAGCCTAACCACGTTTAAATGAAGCAGGAATTGATTTCATCTACCACTTTACCAATAAATTAATCGTTTAAACTAACAAACAAATTCCGAGACAACAAATAAAATGGAACTGGGTGGTCTCTAGCAGCTAGCAAACATAATTAAGATAAAATTTCCAACAGAGAACTTACCTTAAATCCCAAATATTTCGGCAGTTTTTCAGCGAAGGACTTCGTGGCGAAAACAAAACATTTATGGTGCAGAAGAAGATTAAACGCAATAAATGCCGTGCTGCCACCTATTGGCATTATCTATATAAATAAAAATGAAAATCTGTCTGTCTGTCTGTCTGTCTGTCTGTCTGTCTGTTTGTCACACCATCACGGGAGAACGGCTGAACCGAATTTGATGAAATTTTGTGGGTAGCCCAGAAATAGCCTCACTAAAAATTATATCCGTGTTTTGAGTTTCTACAACCAGTGGTTCTTGAGATATTAGTAAAAAACAAAATTTTCGTTTGTCTCATTATCACGGAAAAACGGCTAAACCGAATTTAATGAAATTTGGTGAATAGCCTTGAAATATCCCCCCATAACTTTTGTCCAAGTTTCGAGTTTCTAAGACCTGGGGTTGTCGAGATATTAATGAAAAACGGAACTTTTTCCTAGGAGTTCTACTCCCTAACTCCGTGGTTTATCCAAACGAAAAGCTTGAAAATCGTTTGAACGTGAATTAAAATTTAATCTCTGAGTTTGATGGGAGATTTTTTGCGTTAATTAGTCACTTTCTGAAAAAATGAATTGTTTGAAACATGATTTAAAGGGGAAATCTACCTCCATGGTTCATGGTTTATTTAAAACAAGCTTTTACGGAACAATGAGAAGTATAGAGAAATCAAAATCGTTATTTAATTTCGCAGTTTATGTTATAAGACATGACATATTTAACATGTTATAAGATTCTATCTTATATCATGTTACTCAGAAACGCAATTAAATTAAATCTGTCTGTTAATTTTAATAATTATTTTTTCGATTTGAATAATAAATAAATGGATATAAAAATATATTTTAGAAAAGAACGATTTGATTTTTCTTATAGAATTTTTGACTGGATAATATCAATTACGGTCTTCAGGTTTAAAAATTATTATTATTTATATTTTCGGGGATTATTTATTCAAGGATTATTGATATTTTCAAGTTATTATGCAATTATTTTATTATGACAAAAATTGTTTAAACTCATATATTGTATGTTGTACGAATCTTCTACAAATACACGTGTATATCTTTTAATCTACGAGAATATAAGTAGTACAGGTATATTGACATATGTTTTGATATATATTGGTATATATTGGAATCAATTACGACCTTCTAGTATAAAGAGTACGGATATTATTGATGTTTTCAATTTATTACGTCATCTCTTTTATTTTGGCAAATATTTTTGAGACGCATATTGTAATACGGGTAATCTTCAACTAACACATTGGCATATTTTCTGATCTGCGACAATATAATTAGTACGGGGTTGCATATATTCATTCAATTCCTATTTTTTCTTCTGTAAATTTGCTTACAAAAGGGGGCAGGATGTTTTATTCTTCAGATCTGATCGTGAAGATAATTTTGCATAGTGAGAACATATATTCTTAAACTTCTCTTTAGGAGCAATAAATTTAATATTTTAGCAGAATTTGCACATGATTGCGAACTTTAAGTTTCTTTAAATTATACACTCCGTACGAATAACGGGTGTGCTGTTAGTGGTTAATAAATTTTAACATTTTAGGAGGATATATCATGTTGCTCGGCATCGCAATTATATTAAATGTGTTTGTTAATGTTTTTATTATTTTTTTTCGATTTAAATAATAAATAAATGGATAAATGGATATAAAAATATATCTTATGAATGGACGGTTTGATTTTTCTTTTAATTATATTAATTGCTGACTGCGTACATCAATTTCATTTATTTTGGCAAAGAGTTTTCAAGCTTATATCGTATTTAGCTACTAAACTCATATATTGTGTTTAGCCAATAAATTCATATAGCCGATTGTTGAAACAGAAAAAGAGTAGAGCGGGTATATCTTCTAATACAATTGTAGTGTTTTCATTTAGTATATTGAAACGGGATAAGAATGTTTCATTCAGATCTGCAAATTCAAAGCTACGAATTTGGAGGGATATCGCTAATTTGACAACTTTTCTTAAACTTTGCCAAATTGACGGAAATGTCGCCAAATTGATATAAACGACACACAAACAGCTGCCATAAACCTTCGGGTTGGTCGTGTGGCTTGGGTCTTCTACATATCAATGAAATTTTTTTTTGTTTTGTTAGAAGAGATTACTGAAATGATGTTTGGTTAGCATTTCTCTGTCAGACCAACCATCCTACTTAGTAATACATTTAGCGAATTTTTAAAATGTCACCAAATTGATAAAAATGTTTTCAAATCTATAAAAATATCTTGAAATTGATATAATTGCGCTACATAAATGATATTAATTGTTTTTTGTTAGGGGATAGTATTGTGATGATATTTCGCCAATTTGTCGCAAAGTGGAACTGTCAGTTCTACAGTCCCACTTGGCGATAAATTTGGCGATTTTTTAAAATGTCGCTAATTTGACGAAACTGTCGCCAAATGTTCCATAGAAATATAACTATTTAGACGATATTTTTTCTACCAATTTATTTGAAGCAAATGATATCATGTCGCTTAGCAACGGATTTAAATCCAATGTGTTTATGCGGCAGGCGATTTTTATTAAATCCTTTCCGATTTGAATAATGAAGATATGTATATAAAATAAATTTCATTGCCATTTCATTTTGGACTGGATAATATCAATTATACTCTTCAGGTTTAAACATTATTATTATTGATATTTTCCGGAATTATTGATTCAGGGATTATTGATATTTTTAAGTTATTACGCCATTGTTTTATTGCGGCAAAAATTGCTGACACACGCATATTGTACGTTGTACGAGTAATCTTCTAGGAATAAACGGGTATATCTTCTAACCTACGAGAATATAAGTAGTACAGGTATATTGGCATATATTTTGACATATATTGGCATATATATTGGAATCAAGAACAGTCTTCTGGTATGAAGATTAAGGGGATTAATTATATATTCAATTTATTACGTCGTCTGTTGTATTTTACCAAAAAACATTTGAGACTCATATTGCAATATGTGGGTGATCTTCTACTAATAATCGGCCATTATAAGTAGTACGTGTATATCTTCCCATATAATTTTAGCACTTTAATTTTGACATATATTGGAATAAATGACTGTCTTCAGATTTAAAGATTACGGGTTTATTGGTATTTTCAATTTATACATGTAATCTACTAATACAGGTTATATTTTCTAATATTCGCGTATATAATTAGTACGGGTCCCATACAATTTTAACGCTTTTATTTTGCATATATTGATTCGATTCCATATTTTTTTTTATATTTGCTTACATAAGGGGTCCAAGATGTTTTATTCTTCAGATATGTCCATGAAGGTAATTTTATATAGCGAGAACAGAGATTCTTAAACTTCTTTTTAGGAGCATTATATTAAATATTTTAACATAATATTTTGATTAAACATGTCATTTAGTATACTATAAGAATTTGGGCATGATTATGAATTTCAAGTTTCTTTATATTATATACTCCGTACGAAGAACGGGTATGCTGCTAGTCTATATAAATAAAATTGAAAATATGTCTGTCTGTCTGTCTGTCTGTCTGTCTGTCTGTTTGTCCCATCATCACGGGAGAACGGCTGAACCGAATTTGATGAAATTTTGTGGGTAGCCTAGAAATAGCCCCACTTAAAATTTAGTCTATGACTGGAATTTCTACGACCAGTGGTTCTCGAGATATTAGTAAAAAACGAAACTTTCGTTTGTCTCATCATCACGAGAGAACGGCTGAACCGAATTTAATGAAATTTTGTGGGTGGCCTTGAAATAGCCCCCCATAAATTTTACCCAAGTTTCAAGTTTCTAAGACCAGGGGTTGTCGAGATATTAATGAAAAACGGAACTTTTTTTATAGGAGTTCTACTCTCCAACTCCGTGGTTTATCCAAACGGAAAGGATAAATATCGTTTGTTTAAAGCGTCAAAGGGAATTAAACTTTATTTTTCAGTTTGATGCAGGTTTTTTGCATTAAATAGTCACTATCTGAAAGCATGAATTGTTTGAAACATGAATTTAAATGGAAAAATCTACCTCCATGTTTTTACATGTATCAATCTCCATGTATTTCACAAGCTTTTACTCAACGATTAGAAGTAAAAAGAAATTAAAATGGTTATTTAATTTCGCATTTTATGAGGAAGATTCTATCTTATATCATGTTGCTCGGCAAAGGAATGGTATTAAATGTGTTTGTTAATGATTATTATTATTTTTTCTATTTGTATAATAAATAAATGGATGTAAAAATATATTTTATAAATGAACGGCTTGATTGTTCTTTTAATTATATATATTGGGGACTGCGTACATTACTTTTATTTATTTTAGCAAAGAGGTTTCAAGCTCATATATTGTGTTTAGCTAATAAACTCATAATAAATGAACGGTTTGATTGTTCTTTTAATTATATATATTGCGAACTGCGTACATCACACTTTTATTTATTTTAGCAAAGAGGTTTCAAAGCTCATATATTGTGTTTAGCTAATACATTCATATATTGTGTTTACCCAATAAATTCATTTAGCCGATTGTTGAAGCAGAAAAAGAGTAGAACGGATGTATGTATCTTCTAATACAATTTTAGTGTTTTCATTTAGTATATATACAAACGGGATATGGATATTTTATTCTTCAGATCTGCAAATTTGGAGCTACGAATTTAGTGGAATATCTCTAAATAACTTGGTAACTTTTCTTAAACTTTACCAAATTAGAGGAAATGTCTCCAAATTGATAAAAATGACCCAAATCAATGAAATTAAATTTGTTTTTTTAGAATAGAGTACTGAAATGATGTTTCTGTAGCATTTGTCGGCCAGTCCATCAATCCTACTTAGTAACGCATTAAACTAATTTTTTTAATATCACTAAATTGATAAAAATATTTGTAAATCCATAAAAATATCATGGAGACGAAAATGTTGCCAAACCTTCCATGCAGATCACATTATTCAGACGACATGATTTCCATCAATTTATTTGAAGCAGATGATATCATGTCGCTTAGCAACGGATCCAATGTGTTATGTGTCATACGATTTTTATTAAATCTAATAAAAATATGTATATAAAATAAATTTCATTGAAATTGCATTTTTCACTGGATAATATCAATTACGGTCTTCAGGTTTAAACATCATTATTGTTGATATTTCGGGGACAGTTGATTCAGGAATTATTGATATTTTCAAATTATTATGTCATTGTTTCATTATGACGAAAATTGTTGAAACTCATATATAGTACGTTGTACAAGTAATCTTCTACAAATGCACCGGTATATCTTCTAATCTACGAGAATATAAGTAGTACAGGTATATTGGCAAAATTTTTATATATATTGGCATATATTGGAATCAATTACGACCTTCTGGTATTAAGATTACGGGGATTTTTGATACTTTCAATTTATTACGTCATCTTTTTTATTTTGGTAAATATTTTTAAGACTCGTATTACAATATGTTTAAGCTTCTACTAACACACTGGCATATTTTCTAATTTGCGACAATATAAGTAGTACGTGGTTGCATATATTGTTTCAATTCTTTTTTGTGTGTGTGAATTTGTTTACAAAAGGGGCCAGGATATTTCATTCTTCAGATTTGCCCGTGAAGATAATTTTGCATAGTGAGAACAGATATTCTTAAACTTCTCTTTATGAGCAATAAATATAATATTTTATCAGAATTTGCACATGATTGAGAATTATAAGTTTTTTTATATTATATACTCCGTACGAAGGACGGGTATGCTGCTAGTTGAGAAATAAGAGTGTACGGCATTACCAGCCGTACGGCATTTACCGACTCTCCCCTATTAAGCACTTAAAGATTATCGGTGTTTTACTTAAAAACTTTGAGCTTTTTAATAATTCTTATAATTTGTCAAGCTTCTAAAGTGCAATTTTTTATAGTTTATAGCACTTTAAGCTCATCTTTGTGTCCCGTAAGCAAATTTCAATGCATGCTTCTAGTAAAAAACTATTTAGTTATGCTGGTTTATTTTAAAAATATTTTGTCAATATAAAAAATAATATTTAAAAAATGTTATTTATTAAGAAAGAAGTGAAATCTACTTATTTTTTAAGAACTTGAACGTTATCGTAAAGTTACACTAGGTAGAGTCCTAAATTTGGTCCCTTCATCTTCTTATGCCCCCTATTATTATAAGTATATATATAGTTCATATGAAATAATCCGAAGATAAAGCATACGAAAGGACATTGTTTTAGTCTTTTGTGAGAGCTTGTTAAATATACCCATTTTATTTGGTTAATTTCATAGGTCATAGTTCTTATCCCTGTTGCTAGTTCTTGTAAGTTTTGTATTTTGTATGCAAAGTCTTATCTTAAAATATCCTACATTAGTTTATGTGTGTATTATAAGTTGCGGTTATATACTAGGTATTTATGTGAATTCGTATGTTTATATCTATAGGTATTTTGTGGAATGAGAAAAAAATTGATTCTTAAATTAAAATTTTTTCTACACAATATATTGGAAGTTGTAGATTTATTTTTATTTTAGAAATAGTGTAACACCTTCTGGCTCAATAATTACACTTATACAATATCTGTAACACTTATCTATAGTATGAGTTTGATTTACATCAAATGTAAAAATATTAGGATAGGAGTTGTATTTATGATAAGTTATCATTGGACCACCAAAGAGAATAGCTTTCACTTTAAAAATTAAAATCGTAGTCACATCGGCTTAGTCACACCTAAAATATATCACATATGCAAATTGCATAAAAAGTTGCATATTTAGAAAAGTATTTTGGACTTACCTGTGCAACTGATTTTGCCTCATGCAATTTTAATCCAAACATTTTCACTAACGGACGACTTCTGGACAACTTTAGACTACATATTATATAAAATGTAAATTAAATCGGTTCGATTTTAGTCCAGTTATCGTCGGTTAATATGCAGAAGTGGTCACGGACACACAACTCATGCACTTGTCATCCGGCTGCAAAATTAACTTGGCGTGTCGAATATTTACATGTGCCATGTATTTAAACATAGATCTATAGGAATTATCGACAAACAGGGTACATCAGTAAGGAGGAGTAGCATGCGCAATATTTATCATATCACATTCAAGAACAATGTCACACTGAGAAACATTAATTTATTACACAAATCCAAATAAAAAAATTAAGCTTTAGAGGAGTTGTCTTAGAATGAAGCATGCATACATACGAACATACAGATAGACAAACAACATCAAATTGCGTCTAACCCAAAATTAGAAGTTTAGTTAGTTAGTTTCCATACTTCAGTTATATATAGTTTCTCGTCCTGCGTACATAACATGAATATTCGTTGAGAAATATGTGCTCGAATTTTAAAGTCAATATTATACTCTATAACAAAAAAGTCGACGCACCAAGAAGGAGTTGTTCGATTGTAATGAAATTTCGTATGCAGAGACATTTTGAGTGAACATGCAAATGAATAAAATTAGGTGTCCAATGAATACATATTGGGAATTCCAGCGCATCGGAAATGCGCATTCACCAGGTGTATATCTGGGCAGGTGTATATCAGCGGGTGTGTATGGTCTGGGGTGCCTTCCCCTTTGAAAGCCGGACCCCTTTGGTGGTCATTTCTGGTACACTGACAGCACAGCGGTACGTAGATAGCATTCTGCGATCGGCTGTTTTACCGTCCCTCTTGCGACACCCCAAACTTAGTTTTCAACAAGACAATGCCCGGCCGCAAACGGCATGTGTTGCTATGAATTGTTTCCAAGCTTGCCCAACACTTCCTTGGTCAGCTAGGTCTACTGATCTCTCTCCCATGGAGCACATTTGGGACGTTATGGGAAGGTGATTGCAACCATCCCTGAATGTTGACAATTCAGCTCGACAGTTGGAGACAATTTGGCAAGACCTTCAGCAGGACACCATCCGTGAACTTTATCAGTCTATGCCACGCCGGGTGATATCTTGCATCAGGCCAGAGGTGAACCAACGCCTTATTGACTTCCTCCCTTTGTATACGGTCAAACTCAAAATCATTAAATTGTTCTGAAATTTTAATCGCATCTTTTTCTATGTATGTTCTTCACATCTGCCAATTTTTATCAAAATCGGACAACCCCTTCTTAGGGCGTCGTTTTTTTCTAATTATAGAGTGTATATTGTGGAGAACGATAAAGATCTTAAAATGGGATTTGGGTGCGATACATCCTCTATATTACATTTTTCTGGTAATAAACACTGACGTAATTTCTACAAAAATTGCAATACTCCACCCTTTTTCGAGCTGCTTTTTAAATTTGATAAGACCATACTCCTTTTTTAAAATATTACTCCTGCCCTTATACTACCACTGGATGACTACGTATTTTTTGTGTGATCAATACGTTGCATACCTTCAATTGAATAGCAGTTTACTTTAAGAATATTTAGAATGCCTACCCATAATATAACTTAAATTAAATAGAAATTCTCAAGAGAGTTGTGATTTTAATTAAGTTCAGTTGAGTGACGCCTCTTTGCTTTGAAAGAAAATTGAATTTTCTAGAGATACCTTAAACTACTTTTGTGAAAGTTTTGTTAGTGGTTTGCTAAAATAATATCCTTAACACGATTAGCAATATGTTTTAAATATGTATATATTAATATGATTCTATTTAACTTTATAATAAATGTATTTGAATGTAAGAATTATGAAAATTGGATTGTGCGTTAATTTCATGTTAATATTTTTCTTATTTTAATGTTTATTAATATATTGATTTCATTTATTATTTTAATATGTTTATACATAACTAATTTATACATTTGCATATTATTAATTTTTTATTAAGTATAATATATTTTATTAAAAATATAGTACAAGATTAATCGCTGTTATTAACCTATAATGCAAATAAATACCTGATTTTATTAAGATAGAACATAGAGGCAAAAGAACCGGTATTTTATTAATTCGGCAATTTTAAAATAGTTATAGACATTCAGGCATATTGTTAACAGAAAATAAGTTTTTCCTCTTCCTAGACCCTCTATAAGACCTACGGTGACCAAGACTGAAATTTTGCACACTTATAGTATAGCTGCAGTTAGGAAAAATGAAACCCAGGAACAGCGGGGAGAAAGACAGGTTGTTAACGCGGAGAGAATGGCTGCAGTTAGGGAAAATGAAACTCAGGAACAGTGGGAAGAAAGACAGACGGTTAAAGCGGAGAGGTTGGTTGCAGTTAAGTAAAATGAAACCCAGGAGCAGCGGGAAGAAAGACAAGTCGCGGATGCACAGAGAAGTGCTGCAGTTAGGGGCAATGACAGTCGGGAACAGCGGGAAGGAAGACAGGTCGCCGATGCACAGAGAAGTGCTGCAGTTAGAAATCAAGTTTGGTCGGAAAAAGAAAATGCTGCATTCAATTATAATTTTACTATCAATTATGCATCTGAACAAATGATTAAAGTAGGTAGAATGTCAGTCGAATGCAACTTCTGCCACGCACTTAAATGGAAAGGGTAGACACCTGATATGTGTTTCAGCAATGGGAAAACTTCTATAAAGCATAGGAGAAGCTGATCCCGGCTGTGAATACACATCAAAGGGATCCCTTTCCTAGGGTTACAGGTACAGAAATCCTTAGAATTTCACAGTTCACAAACATTAATATAAATTCACTTTACAAATCAATTTTCAAGAGCGCCCCCCCCCCCTAGAACATTATTTTTCATCTTAAATTTTCATTATTAATTTTAACGTCATTAAACTCAAGCAAACTTTGTTAACTCCAAAGGTTATGGTTCCAGCGAGTTTGCCACGGTCAGAATTTTCAAGGGTAGCGAACAGGCTGATCGCCGAAGGCGGCTAGTATAGTATAAAACAATGGAACAGAACCTAAAGTAGTCGGATTTCCGATTTTGTTCCACGAGGATGGAGAAAATGGGATTTTGGAAAAGTCCTTATATACTCTCCAGAAGCTCTGTCTATGAGCTAAAAGGCTGAATATTTACCTACCTATAATATCTACTATGAGATAGATTCAAACGGAGCTGAAATTTTTCAGAGAAAAAGGATGAAGGAGCTCAGAATGTCTTTACATATCCTCAAGAATCCTCATAGATTATTTAGATGGTTAAATCTGTGTATTCTTACAGTATCATCCGGAAGCCGAAACTTAACGGATTTTCGATTTTTCCAGCGGTGTCTGACAAAAGTTCTTCCCGATAATACAGAATCACCCTAGATGATAAAGAAGACTGGAACTTTGCACACTTATAGCATTGAGAACGTAAAGGAGTCAATTTTGAATGAAGGGGACAATTTTTGATGCTATGTAACAAATATTGATATAGAAAATTAAACAATGAAAAATGTAACTCAATTTTTTTAGAATATCAGTTTACTTTTCTTTGAGAGACTTAAATGTCGGTGAATATATAAAAGCTATGCTACTTTCTGTATCTTATTTTCTTTGCAGATACTCATACTTTACAAATTAATTTAATTTATAAAACCCTTCGTATGATTTTCGTCACAGTTTAACTTCACGTAATACTAAATTACCGTACTAATTTACCGTAATAGTTTACGGTACTAATACCGTAATAATAATTTTAAGTATATAATATGGTTTTGCTAGTAGTTTAAATAATTATGCATTTTAAGTGATTTTTGATCTTTCCATATCTTGCGGTTTTTGGATAAACTTTACTACTCAGTAAAATCCTTGAATGTACTACTTAGAGACTTAAATGCTTTAAACAGATACATGTGTAAAAGAGAATAAATAAGTAACATTGAATTGAGTACATAATGGAGTTTCCAAGTATTTTACTGTTAACAAGATTTTCGAAAAGGTAAATTGTTTATATTTTCTACGTCAATACTTTTACTTAAAGTTTAATAATTTTAATTATTTTTCAATTATTAGCATATAGCAAAGGTATAATATTTTATTATAAATGTGATATGTATAATAAATAAAGAACTTCCAATTGCTAACGGATTGCTGCTCTTTACACGTATCTAGGCTAACTTTCCAGCTTTGAAAATAATTTTATCGTACACATAAATAACATATGTTATTGCTTTTGCGAGATAAATATTTTTAACGCTTTACAACTTAGTCGAAAAGTGTTTATGCCTTTATTTATTCAGTCTGTCTGTCTGTCTGTCCGTTAGCACGATAACTGCCGTAAAAATGACTTTATCAAAATGAAATTTTAGTGCGTTATTCAAATGGTCTGTGGGACCTACGGGAATAAAAATTCAAATGGTCTGTGGGACCTACGGGAATAAAAATGAATAATATCACCCAATTAGTTTTGAATTGAACCCGGGTTGAAAAATGAAATACATTGAACCCAATGGGACTTAATTTTTCAAAGATTTTTAAGCGGATTTAAAATTCACAAATTGCTTCGAAAATTTTATGAAATATTCAAATTATCCTGTAAAATATATAAGCAAAATTTCAGCAAAATATATTCAGTAGTTTTTCAGTAAAACTTAAAATAATAATTACACATTTTATATGAAGAGATCACGTGACCATTATATGAAGCGATCACGTGACCCACTTCAAAATAAAATATGGCATCCATCTTGTGAAAAAAAAGTGTTTTTTAAAGTTCTTTTTAATTCATATTTAGTGTTGTATCTGTCCTAAAACCGCTTTATTTTTGCTTAAATTATGTACATCTATATACTGAAACAACGCAATTATAATATATTTGAGTTTAAATGATCATCCAAATTTGAATATTTCTACAACGAAGTATAATTTTTACTCATGGAGAATGTAAACACCAAAAGATATAGAATGAGTTGTATAAGAATTGCTACATTTCTTTTACGCAAAATTATTTAGCTCATGGAACCTGCAATATAACTGATATGAATGAAATATTCATTGATTTTACACAGAGAAACAAACGATGTTTTCGATGAAGTTTTAAGCATAGAGTTAAATTACTTGTACATCCATGGTCTTAAGTTTTTAAATAAAATAAATTATTATGGTATTATGATGAATGAAATAAATAGAAAAATGTTTGTGAATGAAATGCTGCTTTTATAAAGAGAGCCAGGCGATTTATATTTCTATGACGCCATTTGAAAATAAATTTCATTTGTTTTCGATGAAGTTTTCAAATATAATAAATTACTGTTGTAATATGATAATTTAAAAAATATTACCGAGGAATGTATCGCATTTTAGAGATGTTTAAACATGGCAATTTATATTTCAATGCCGTCATTCAAATAAAGTTAATTTTTTTCGATGAAGTTTTAAGTTTTCAAATATATTAAATTAATGAAGTATTGTGATAATTTTAAAAATATTACCGAGGAATGTATCGTATTTTAGAGATGTTTCAATGAAATTGCGTTGAAGTTGGAAAGTGTTTCATAATGAATGCTTTATGCATGATTGATCTTTCTTGTTTTAAATTGTGTAGGATTCTAATAATTATTGAAATAATCTTGCACAATTTATTCCCATTGCTCAATTTGCTCAAGATGCATCTCAAAACAAACTCAAAAGCATTGAAAAATGTGATAACTGATAATTGAAAAACATGATTGCTTTGTATTTAGACAGAATCAAAACATGCAGATCGTTCCAAATCCGATAGTCTATTTTTCATTCCATAAAACTACTTTCTTCTTACATATAGAATGTATTAAAAGCAAAATGCAAATCATTATTTCAGACAAAAATGTTCACGAATAATTCTCAGCATGGAATTATACATCAATTCGATAAATATTTCATTGTATGTATTTTGCACACAAGAAATTAATTAGTATTTCGATAAAACAAAATGTACCCTGCAGATATGAATAAATTGGTTTTCACTCTTTGCAGTTAGGTTTAAATCACGCGATAATTACCATTTTTAAATAAGGCATTAATGAAATATTAAAAACCTTCTTTATTTTAAATAATATTTATACTTTAAATAAAAATCTGGTGAACTCGAGGTAATATAATGAAAATTTATAAAATAAAAAAAGGATTAGTCGTGATTATGCTTATTTATTAAATTGTTAATTGTCAAAAAATGTAGTCATTCTTAATTAGTTTTCATTTAATTCAAATAATATTTAATTGTGATATTGAATACCAATAACATAATGAATATACCTAAAACGCAATTTTTCTGAGTGTATAATTCGATTCACGTTGCGACTTAAATTGATTTATTGAATTAGTGACCTTTATATAATGAAGAAATCGTCATTAGCCTCTTAACTACCTACATGAATAATTCGTACATGGTTGAGTGTACGTGGCTTCATTCTACCATGTATGGCCCGTATATGCCTGAGGCACTTGACTGTAACTAAAAATATCGGAGGCTAACAAAATAGTAAATAAAACAGGTTGGTTACAAATGCAGTCTACATGATAAAGTGACGTTATAGGACAACGTAACTGACACTAACAAATGGTCAACAATTATTCAGAACCATTCTGCTTAAGTTGTGGGATCACGATTGAGAAAACTTGTGTTCTTTAGTAATGGATCTCACAACGGAAACTCAACTTTTGTTCCGGCTAGTTTTAGCCGGAATTGGGTGGAAACGGTAGGTACTAGCGAAACACTAATGTCCCTGAAATATCTCTTAAATTGAGAGTGGAGATCCGTAGGGAAAAAAAAAGTTAACATAGATTAGCCTGGGGAAATTTAATTCCTCTCTTTTTACTACTCTGAGCACATTTGAATGTACATTTATGGCTGGTACAAAACTAATTAATGGAAGTCATTATACAGTAATTTGTATTCGTAATAAAATATTTGGTTTCCATTACAAAAATAATGTACAATCATGAATGTAATATTGCTCCATTTTTACATTCATGATTATACATTATTTTTGTAATGGAAACCAAATATTTTATTATGACTCCAAATTACTGTATGATGAAATTACATTTATTCAACATATTCTTCGCAATAATAATACTTTTCGTACATTCAAATGTGCTCAGAGTAGTAAAAAGAGAAGAAGAAAATTTTCCCCATTCAAATCCATGTAAACATTGGGATTTTTTTTTCTACGGATCTCCACGCTCAATTCAAGAGATATTTCAGGGATATTAGATTCCCGCTAGTACCTACCGTTTCCACCCAATTCCAGCTGAAACTAACCGGAACAAATGTTGAGGTTACCTTGTCAGTGAAATAGGTGTACACGGTAAAACATGAGATTAGATTTTAGTTTATGTATATATGTCTACTATATGTTGTTGTTGAGACCCAGACCGTCCGACCTACCAGAAAGGTGTAAGGTAACCGTCTGGACGGCCGGGAAGTACCACCCAATTTAGACCGGAACCCAGTGGGGGAGGCATCCACAAGGGCCGCATCCTCTTTCCCCTACCACCAACCTCTCGGAAGGACTTTCGAACCCACATGTTTAACGTGATCGTACTCAGCATTGTCTACTATATGTGTATCAGAAAGTAGTAGTAAGTCACATAAACCGGGTTGTGCCAAAACACCTACTTGCAGAAGAACTTGAGAAGGTAGAATCTCGATTCATTCTCAAGGAGGATCACTTGCTATTGAAATTTTGTGACAAAAGAATATATACTAAACATGCATAAAACTACTACTAAACATGCATACTAAACATGCTACATACTAAACATGCATATACTAAACATGCATACTAAACATGCATATACATACTAAATATACATATAAAATGCATATACATGCATACTAAACATGCATAATACTAAACATGCATAATACTAAACATGCATATACTAAATACAAGATATATAGTTGGGATGTGCGAAAATATCAACACGCAAAGGGCGGCAAAGTGCAGCATTTGAAATAGATAATAAAATGATGGAATTATCAGATGAAAAAGCAGATGAAAATAATATATGACACATTTTATAGTTCTCTGAACATGGAAATCGCGGTATATAAAAGAATATTTCATCTCATTTCACAGTATAATGTCTTATTTTTAACGTTGTCAGATGTTTATCTAAAATTTAATGAAATATAGCAATATTTTGAAATAGTATGATTTTACGAATAGTCAAACGATTTCAGTAAATGAAACGTATATCGGTACCGTTATCACGATCACAGTAGAATCAAAGACTATAAACAAATTCTTTGATAAAATATAATAAATATATCGTATGCTGCTACTTCAAATTAAAAGCTTTTACGAGCAGTAGATTGTTAAAGTTATTTAAGAAAATTAATGACATTTTTAATGCGCATTGTATGAAAACGAATTTCGTGTGTCCACCCGTTCTGGGTGAAATCTGAATAGTGAATGCTGGAACAAAAATCTCCATCTATAAATTTTTCGAACAAAATTCCAAAATTTTATATTTTCTACAATGCTTATAGATAATGCCCAAGGTTTATCCAAAATTTCAAGTTTCTATCTTCAGCGTATTTCGAGCAGTGTATTTCATCCCTGAGTCTGTAAGTCAGTCAGTCTCACTCAGCTGTATGATATAGATTATTCATAAAAACTTCGAAATAAATTGAATTTTTCTATCTTTAGATTTCATTCATCTAGGAACATTCTGATCAATGTATTCAAAATAAGTGCCGCCGAAATTATGCAGCGAAATCTAAAGCCGTTGTACTCCAGCGCTGCATGCATAATGAATGATTTTAAGAATTGGCTGAGGGAAAACATATCCAGTTACGAAATCAAATTATACTTACTTTCATTAGAATACTTCCATAATAAATATCCTTCAGCTTCATTGTAATCTAATCTAAAAGATAAATCGTTTTTGTACCCATTCGCTATATATAGTTACGCGTTAATTAATCTCCATAAATTGGTCAATGTTTCTTTACAAAAACTAGAAAGTATTCGAGTTAAACTCTGCTTATTAGCACAAAATGCGTAAGGTCTTTGTAACGCAATAATGAAACTACTTAATCCTTTTGCGTACATTTATCAAAAGAAATAATTTCAGTCTATATTTTTACTAAACTAAGTGAATAGTTTACCACATAATGACCTTTAGATCTTCTATGTTGGTTATGTGTAACCTTTCATTAGTTAACTTATTGCAAATAATTGGTTGGGTTATTTCTGGCTGACATCTGAGCTTTACGAAAAATGTAAACAATTTGGACAATTATACCTCAGACCCTAATTGATAAAAATGTAAAAAATTTATACTTGTTTTGTCAGATATACATATAGTACTATATAAAGTGAATTTTAATATTTCAATATTGGGAACTTTTTTCTTCGAAAAACAAATATTTTTGTCCCAGCGAATTTTTGTTTCACTTTGTGATAACTATCTCAAGGAAAATCTTCTATACTATAAGATATATATATATAAATTAAACAATACAAATTTTTAGTAGATAATCCCCTTTCAGTATTATTTATTTTTACAAATGTATTTTTTTTACAAATATTTTATTTTTGTCAAGTGATTGTCTCCTCAATGTAAAGAATGTTGAAAATTTTCAGTACCTGAAGAAACATTTGTAATACTTATATCTCAAAAACTAAAAGTTCCAGTTATGAAAAATAAGCAAATAATTTGTAGTTCTTTAAAATCCTTATAAGGGTATAATAATTGGATTACAAACGGTATATAACTGGATTCTTAACTTCCAAAATATATAGGCTTTAAAGTATTCTGCAAAATCTACATACTACGCGATGTCAAACTTATGTAGACTTAGACAGATTAAAGGATCTCAATTATGTATCTCACTCCAGTTACCATATGGCCGCATTATCTGTTGTATACACAAACATGAGTTTGAAATCAACGAATAAACATAATGAACTTTATTGGAGTATTATTAGTATTATTTGTAGAGTCATTGCGTTTCTTCTTCAATCCAATTAAAATAAACATTTTCCAAGCATTGATCTTGCATATTAAATATAAATGAATTATCTATTTAATTCAAAATTATCCGTTAAATATATTTTTGCGAATTTAAATATTTCGAAAACACATAAATGGATTGCTTCATATCATACAAAGGCTATCCGCACGTTTACAAAAAATATTTTATTAAGAACATTTAAGTTATTTCAAATATATTTCTGGAAGCAGATAAACCGATAACTTAGCTATTCTATAAAAGCTAAATTATCGTTTGATGTAGTTAAATATTTGCTAACTTTTGTTAAATTTTAAAAATGGCGAATAGAAACCAGCAAACCTTGGATTTAAAGATACGTTTTCTTTCTTTACGAGGAGAAATGTTCTTATTCTGATATTTTTAAGTTGTTAGGTATATTATTTAACAAAAACATATTCTTAATCTTATGTTCTCCGTCGGTTAATTTTTGCGACATGCGGTCAGCATGTCCTTCATCGGTTAATTCCTGTAACCTTTGGATTGGACTTGATTGAATTCTATTTTCTGTCAACTTTCTTCTTACGAAACTTAACTTCCTTTGGTTGAACATTAATTTAAAATTCATTTCGAATCTGTAAGAGAATATATACATTGAGCTGTCTACCACAGATCGCTCTAAATCTGATGTCCAAGATGGATCATTCAAGGACACTATAGTCCCTTTGACATTGAAAGTCCTTGCAGTTCCCCAAAACACTTTTATACATAGGATGTATATGTTTATGACGGCAGAGAATTCCCCAATATGATTTTTGATTCATAACTCTTTGTATATTTTCAAAGTAAACAAAACCCCTGACTTTTACCAATTTTTACTTTGTAGTGAATAAATATCGAGGACATTTTTTGCAGTGTACACTTGATAAATTTGGCCATGTTTACATCCATAGAGGAAATAAAAAACGTTAATAAAACTAGTTTTATTAACGTTATTTAGAAAATAAAATATTAAATAAGTGGAATATAAATGTGTAATATTTATGGAGCATATAATTATCTGTATATAGAAACAACAAATGCTCTTCAAAATCAGATTTCAAAATTCAAATTTTCATCTGAAAACATTTAGAATGAGAATATTTGAATAAACACTTTATAATAAAATGTTTTATAATATCACACTAAAAGAAGTTAAAGGATAATTATAAAACCTCTAGCGCTTTCGGACATCAAATGTCAGAGACAATTGGCTTTTATACCTAGTTAAAAACCGCGAACAAAATGTGCATATGAATTGCATACGGCTCTGCTCAAAATCTCAGTTTCACTTGACGTCTCATTGACTCCTTGAGAGTCAAATTTTTGTCTAAAATTTTAGACATGTATTTTTATATTTTACTTCTGCTACATCAATTTTATATACAACAAGTTTGCATAGGAATATCAAGTGTTCTGCGAAATGAAATTGGAGACTGTCTAGCTTTCGAGGCTACATCAGATATCAGAGCACAAAGTTACCATATACCCTTTCATAACTACGGTCACATATAAATGTCATATCATACAATAGTGGCAACATAAGTCAAATGACATTGAGAAAGAAATAAACATTTTCAACTGTATTCCCAGAGTAATTCAAGAGCAACAGATTTGCAGCAGAGTTTTCTCGAGGCCTAAATATCTTCACAAAATTAAAAAAAAAAGATACATAAATCTGTAGCGAAATTGGATCTCCGAAATATGTAAAATATGGCTGCCAACTTAGAGAGAACTATCATCCTGAAATACCCTTTAGATAACATTTGCGAATAAGAATAAAAAAAATCTTTGGGTAATAGTTGGGCTAAACAGAGAATAAATTCTATAATTCAAATCCTGGAGGAAAACGAGCATATCATGTCAATATATTAATATAACTTGAATTGTATTTTTATTTATTTTTATTTTTACATAATTCTTATTATTACATTTCAAATATATATATATATATATATATATACTCGTTTTATATATATATATATATATATATATATACACTGCTGGACAATTGTTAAGGAGGGATAACACTTTCACTCATAGCAACAACAAAATGAAAGGAATCAAAATGTGGAAAATGAAAATAAGTGCGGGATGCAGTAAGATGAGGCGTGCGTATGCAAATTTTTCATTTCCATGCTTATTCGTCACGTGATAGCGCTGATAATAGATTTAGAGGATTTGACGCGTGTGGACAGTTGTTATTCCAAGTGAATGTTTTACCGGAAAGATTAATTTGACGAACTTAAAATTCTCGGTATGCCTTCCTGATATCACTTTTAGATGATTTTACATGTGGCCGTATCATTGGAAAGATCGAAGAAGGCCGAAAAATAACCGATGTTGCCAGGGAGTTCGACATCGCCCACAGCATTGTTTCACGGATGTGGCAAGCATTTAAAACAACTGGAATGTGTTGCAAGCGTCACGGGGGCGGTCGTGTTAGAAGCGAGATGCCCGCAGGAAACAGGTACATTGTCCTATCGGCAAAAAGGGACCGGCGCACCACAGCTCAGTAGGTGGCAAATTAGTTTCTTGCTACCACAGGACAGCGGATCTCCCGAAAACTGTAGCCAGACATTTGGGAGAAGGGGGACTATACACCCGCAGACCTGTTGTGTGTGTTCCATTGTCCAGACTGCAGCGTACCGCCCGTTTGCAATGGTGTAGTGAGCATCGCAGTTGGCCCGAACAGAACTGGGCTTGTGTACTATTCTCAGATGAGAGTAGGTTCAGTCTGTCATCGTCGTCAAACGTCAATTGATCTGGCGTGAGAGTGGTACTGCTTATCCTCCAGAAAATATCCAGGATCGGGACCGATATCCGACATGCAGTATCATGGTAAGAGTCGACAGCATGATTAATGGCCTCACGTCCCTACATGTAGTTGCAACTCGGACTATGATCGACCAACGATACATTAATGAAGTTCCACTGCCTCATATTCGCCTTTCCGTGGTGCTGTCAGTGATAAATTTGTTTTCATGGACGACAACGCACCATGTCATCGAACACTCGCTGTTCATGATTGTTTAGTCAGGGAGGGTATTCAATGCCTCATATGGTCAGCACGTTCTCCAGATCTAAATCCCATTGAAAATGTTTATATGCTTTAGGGAGGCGACTTGCTGGTCGAAAATATCCTCCAACAAACAAGAACACCCTCATTCGTGCACTGATAGAGAAGTGGGAAAACTTGCCTCAACAGCTGATGTATAATGTTGTGCAAAGCATGACACAACGTGTGGAATGTTGCATCGCACTCTACGGTGGAAATATCCCGTACTGACACCTTTCTGAAAGGTGCCTCTTGTCGTTCATATGCATTCTTCCATTTCTCCGTAAACAACATCAAATGAACACTTTTTTCCTTTCAGATGTTTAAAAAACCTTCTGTATTTTTCAGAACAATAAATTATCTTTATTCTAATGTCGGAACACTGCGGCAACAATATTTTATCCTGCTGGGCCTCCACCCCCGCTTAATGTTGTGCTACATTGCAATTTGTGATCCGTCCTTAGCAATTGTCCAGCAGTATATATATATATATATATATATATATATATATATATATATATATATATATATATATATATATATATATATATATGTATATATATATATATATATATATATATATATATATATATATATATGTATATATATATATATATATGTATATATATATATATATATATATGTGTGTGTGTGTGTGTATGTGTGTGTGCATGACTAATCTGTATCTTTCTTCTCTTCCTCTTGGATACAACTCAACTCCCTTTTAATACCCTCTGCAATGTATGCTCTCTAGACATCCCCGCTTGGTTAGGATAATTATTTGATTTCTTAATTATTTTTCAATTCTATTCATTTGTTTCTGCTTATAAATTGAGCATTTATAATTCACAGTAACTAAGTGTCTTCATATTTAGAAACTAGAATCAGTTGTGGTTAATTTAATAGATGCTCAATCTTGTAAACGAGTTTATTTTGCATAAATATCTGAACTAAACCTAGCGCTATTCTTCTTTTGGCATGAAGGCCACGTTTGTAACACTTTCCAACATAAATGAAATCTGTTTATGGCTTTGTTAATTCTGTTTGTCTGTCTGTTCGTCCGTCCGTTTGCACGACAACTGCAATAAAAATGATTTTATCGAAATGAAACCATTGTATGTTGTTGAGACGGTCTGTGGAACGTCTGAGAATGTCGAAGGCCCAGACCACACAGCCAACCCTAGGGCTGGGCCTTCGACATTCTCAGACGTTCCACAGACTGTCTCAACAACATACAATGGTTTCAACGTCTGAGAATGTAAATGAGTAATATGGATTTAACCTGGATTGAAAAAATATAAATACATTGAACCCTGGCATAATTTTGCAAACATATTTAACCGGAGTTAAAACTCAAAAATTGCTTCAAATTTTTAGGAACTATTATAATTATCACATAAAGAAAGTGTAAAAAAAAAATAGCAAAATATATTAGGTAGTTTTTTAAATAAAAATTGAAATACTTATTACGCCTATGTATGAAGAGATCACGTGACTCATATCGAAATAAAATATGGCATCCATATTCTTTTCCGCTAGGTAAAAATCGTGATGTTTAAAGTTGGTTTATATTTATATTTAGTGTTGCATCTGTCTTAACAGCCGATGTGGTGGCCGAGTGGTCAAAGAGGCAAGTGTTTCCTCGTGATGGCTCGGCTGCCAGATTGCGGGTTCGAGTCCCGCCTGCGGGCATGGATGTTGTGATGTCTTATTGGGGCAGAAGACGGACTTCTACCTTCGGGTGCCCCGGGTCTTTGACTTAACAGAAGCAGCGCAAAAATTCTTCCTTAATAAAATATGTTAGGGACTCGACACAAACAAACAAACATCTGTCTTAACATAGCTTTAGTTTTGTTTATTAACTGTCTACCTAAATTCTGTGTGAACGCAATTACAATATTGAGCTTAAATGATCATCAAACTTTGGTAACTTCTACACCGAAGCCTAATTTTAATGGATGCAGAATGTAAACAAATCAAGCGATGAGTTGTACAGGAATTATTGTCTTTTTTTTTCACATAAAACTTTTTGGCTCAGGAGTCTGGAATGTAAGCGATACGAATAATACAGTTATTAGCTATACATAGAGAGCCAGATGATTTGTATTTGTAACTACTTTTTCGATGCAGTTTTAAGTTTTCAAGTAAAATAAATTACTGTAGTATTGTGATAATTTAAAAAATCTGATGTGGGCAACACATGACTTTCCTTATATAATGTAATGAATTTACTACTTTTACAGGAAAAAAAATAGGTTTTTGTTATAGTAGATACTAATATTCTTTCCAAGATATTGAATTTTGGACAATTAGTCGTCATTTTCCTTGATTTAGCGTCATTTATATCCATTTGACGAGATTTTCGTTAATTTGGCAACATTTCAAAAAGTCGCCAAGTTGGCGACATTCCTCCAGATTCGTCGCCAAAACCTCGCCAAGCGTTATGGAAGAAGAAATAAGTTGTTCTTACGGCAGATAATTGACTATTAGCGCTCAAATACACAAGTATTACTCAAAGTATCATTTTTCATGAATGGAACGAGATAGATCCACGAGATGTCACCCAATTTATCGAATGGTATTACATATGAAAATTGAACATGTTTCTCAATAGGAAATATTTTTTTTTCATTTTATATGACTTTTTGACAATTTTTTTGAAAAATGTGCAATATCTCGAGAACGGTTCATGTTAGCGTTCTAAAATTTATGTCAATCGTTTTCTAATGAAAAATTACATAAGAAATGTCTATTTGCGTAACTTTATTAGTGATTTTGATTTTTTGACGATTTTTTCAAAATTTTATTCGAAAATTTAGGGGATTCTGAACATTACTTATAAAAACCGATTACTTATTAAAAATTATTCCGATTACTTATAAAAACAATAGGCTTCCAGTGTTTACGGATTGTGATTTTGGTACCAAATTTGGTTCGAATCGGTCCATTCGTTCGTCAGTTATCGTCTCCACAGGCTCACTGACACACACACACATACTTTCACACACACACACACAGACATCACTTCAAAAATGTTTGATTTGTGATCAGGGATGCTTGAAACGTGCTCTCCCGTCGAAAACTCGAATTCGAATTTTCGACCCCGTCACAATACTTTCCTTATACATTATGTATATAAGGAAAGTAAAAATATCAGCGCTGAACGTATCGTGTTTCAGAGATGTTTAAATAAAATTGCATTTCAGTTGGAAAATGTTTCACAATCAATGCTTTATGCATGATATTTTTGGTTTCTGTTTTGGGAAGGCTTTTTGTTCTAGTGCATTTTTATTGATCAAAATATTTTAATTGATTAGCAACCTATTTTAAGAAACTTATATAAATAATGGGATGGTTGTGAATCGTAATATGTTAACAAATTGTGAAAATATTTGCTAAAATTGTCCAGGTTTATAACTCTTGGAATAAAGTTATTATTACGTTATTAGTAATCATGTAGCCAACAATTGCTTGCATACAAAGATGGACCAGACGATTTTAATTACTTCATTAACCTTAGTGTTTAATGATTTAATACTTACTGAAATTAATGACACCGTTAAAACTTGTTAAATATTCATTTAAAAGTGTTAACTCTTAGTACAAAAAGATAAATGAAAGTTCCATAAATATTATTTCACGTTTATAATGATAATATATAAAATATTTTGAAAGTCGAATTCCTCAAAGTTTTGAAAGAATAACAATTACGTTTATAAAATCATCACAGCTTCATAGATTAAAACCAGACATAAATTACTGAGGTGTTGCTCTTTAATTATAGAGTAAATAAAATGATATAGTCAATTAAAATTATTGACTTATTATTGGGATAAACAGATAAATTACGCTTCATATATTGTCCTTTGGGCTCCAAAAACTTTGGTCAATTTAAAAACACGAAAATATATTTTTTCATAATTGTTTAGCAGTTATGTATTTGATTAATAAGGAAAAATAATATTTCGAAACTATATTCCTACAATAAAAACCTCTAAATTTCAAATTGTTTATTCTGCAAAACTGGAATGAATTTTTGGACGCTAACAAAATAGGCTAATTTGACTAAAGATATATTGTTTTCATACTATTTGATATTATAAAAATTATTTTGAAACTACACTTATGATTTTGAAGTTACGCTTATTAATTGTGTCAGTGTATAACATATTTATATAAAATTTACAAATTACATTAATATGTCAGAAGCATTACATTAATATGTCATTATTTATCTCAATATCTAACATTTTCTGTTTCTGAAAACTAACAATATTCAGTATGGTATTGTTAATGTTAGTAAATTGTTAATTTCGCAAATTCTACTAAATATTTACTAATTTTTATTGTGATTCAGCCATGTAAATCTTTGTTTCAAGTTAAAAACTACTGTATCAGTACTGAACCACGCTGAAGTACTACAGTATCATACTGGAATTCACTAAATTCATGAAATCTAATGTATTAGCTGTACCCACAGAAATTATCTGCGCTCCAGTGTCTTTATTTAATATTATTTAATATGATTGTTATTATGTTAATAATTTACTACGCAGTCTCTGGAGTGTGAGTGTCCGTTCGACTTTTTCAAACATTAATATCCCAATTATACAAATACTAGAAGATATTCCCGTCATATGACAAGTACCTCAAATGACAAGTACCAGAAGATGGTAAGAAACAGTGCAATCGTCAAACAATGAACGCAGTCAAACGGTCGCCCGTGGGCGACATTTCGTTCAAATAAATTTATGTGGGGATTATAAATAATTCCCAAGCACATCGTTAGGTCATATGGTTGTTAAGTCCTCAGGCTATTACACCCAGTGTATCGCCGGCTAGTAACAACTTCCTCGCACAAGTCGCCAGCCAATGGTCCCAAGGGGAAGAAATGAAGAAGGAGACAGCAGAGCAATCAAGTATGTATGCATGAAATGAGAAGAGAGTTTAAAAGGTGTCGATGAAATGTTGGTGAACCGAAGTGGCAGTAAAATGCTGATGATGGGGATAAAAGAGAAGCCTTAAGATAAAAGTCATTACAGACGAAGGCAAGTTCCTAAGATGACCCTGGCCGAAAACATTCCAGCAAAGGTTCCTACAATACATATAACATGTACAAGTACTTCTTTTGTTCCCACGAGGAATTCGTGTTTATTAAGTTCAGTTATTATCAATTACACTCCGTCGTCAAACTCGCCTCCAAGTTAAATTGAAAGTAAATACAAATTGTAAAACTATTAATTGTATATGTTAGTGAAAGTTATATGCTGTTAAATTAAATAATTATGTGATGAAAATCAAAGATGTCTATAAATAACATTTATCATTTTGAACTCATGTTTTCTTAGAGGTAAACACCGGACTGCAGCACAGTCAAATTATATGTTGGACGCACAATTTTATACACATTATCATAATCATCGGTTACCTTGCACCTTTCTGGTAGGTCGGACGGTCTGGGTCTCAACAACAACAACAACAACATTATTATAATATGGAACACGAATTATTTTGTTATAATTTTATGATTTAACTAAATATTTAAAATAAACAATTATTAATGGAAACACATTATTAAGATAACAATTTTTTCACCACAGTTCAAAATTCTAATAAAATATAAATATAGCAAAGACTTGAGATTCATAATTACCAGGTAATTGTAAACCCATTTACAGACTTTTTCATTAGCAAACATCTGAACACTAAATGTACCGACACTCAATATATACCTATTAGGACCGTAACCTGTGAAATGACTGTTTTCTAGGTAAAAACTTTATTTTTTCTGATTGAATGCGGGTAATGTTGATTTTATTAAATTGTTGTCTGTGTTATTTATTTCTAATAACTCGGTGTGTCTTGAATGTTTCCACGTTTTTCCAGTGTAAAGATTAGGAATGGAGGGACGCTCTAAACACAAAATATAAACTAATAAGTAGTACTTTTTAGTTTTTGTCAAATTTTCTTGTAAGTTGAAATTTTGCGCACTTTATTGAAAATTTAATACACACATATTTTAAACTGACCGTACTAAGCAGCAGTCATTGCTGAAATGTGCAGGAAACTGATGAAAATACGTGGAATGTGCATCACATTTTCTAACCCGATAATCATATAAGGCTATAAATTTCTCTCCCAGTCAAATGAACGGTCGTGGTAGATAACTGCAGGCTGTGTATCTTTATCATATAAACACAAGAAGAAGAAAAATAAATATTGAAAAATTTATTGTATACATTTAATAGAAAAAGTCATGAAGTCAAGTGGGAGAAAGCGTTAACGTTATATGCGAATTTTCTAATCAAAAATTTACAACCGGTCATTTGACCGGTCATGGTACGTTTAGTGTTAATTGTCTTCGAAGTTTACTTTATTTTATTGCCATATTAATCAACACTTAGACAAAAACTTTCAACCATGTTTTCACTGCTTAAAAATACGTATTCAAGATTCATTAATATAATAACAAGAGAAGGAGACAAGTGATGTAAACTACTACCATAATTAATATTTATACATGATGTTCGAATATATCATATGCTTTTCGGTCCTTCTTGACACATTAATTATCTAATTATTGCGATCATTTTATGCATGAAAAATCGTATGCTGCAAGATAAATTCTTTAACATATGTTCATATAATTCAAAGTCACCATATAATTAGCTTTGTAAAATTAGATGCACTTTTATAAGGGATTAAAAGGTTTCATTTTACTTGTAAAATTGATTCTTAGAGCATTTCTAATAAATTGCATTTCGTGAAAAGGGGAGACGAAAATAAAGAGAAATTAAAATATTAAAGTTTTATGCAATAATTTCTCATTGGCTTAGAGAATACTTGATAATTAAATATAGATTTAAGCTCCAATTGCAGACAACAATATCCATGAACCGGTTTTATTGTTATGCACTCGTCAGAATAGAACAGTCGATATCTGCAAGAATATTATGGGAACTTTCTATTTTATGGAAAAAGATCTTAAACAGTAAATAATATTTTTTTTCAAAAACCAAAAGATATCGAAACTTCCACGATATTTTTGGTAATTACCTTGTACCATCGTCACACTCAACATACATCAATCTTCTGCCATTCAAAATATGCAAAGGGTGTGATGTTCACATTACAGAGTTACTTCAAATATTTCAGTGTATCTTAAACAAGAAAGATCAATCATGCTTAAAGCATTGATTATGAAACACTTTTCAACTTCAATGCAATTTCATTTAAAAAAAAGTCGAAAATGCAATACATTCCTCGGTAATATTTTAAAACTTATCACAATACTACATTGATTTATTATATTTGAAAACTTAAACCTTCATTGAAAAAAATGAACTTCATACAAATGACGGCATTGAAATATAAATTGCCTGGTTTAAATATCTCAAAAATGCAATACATCCCACGGTAATATTTTAAAAACTATCATAATACTACGATAATTTATTATATTTGAAAACTTCATCCAAAACAACTGAAATTAATTCAAATGACGTAATAGAAATAATAACACGCCTGGATATCTCTATAAAACAGGATTTCATTCATAACTTTCTCCCATCCATTTCATTCATCACAATACTATAATAATTTATTTTATTTAAACATTTTATTTAAGACCATGGAGCTACAAATAATTAAACTCTATGCTTAAAACTTCATCGAAAAATATAGTCCTTCTCTTTATAAAATCAATTAATATTTCATTAATATCAGTCATGCAGACTCCATGGACTAAATTATTTTGTGTTAAAAAAATACAGGAATTCTACAAAATACAATTCAGAATACATATTTTGCTGTTTATATTTTACATAAGTGAAAAATAGACTTAGTTGTAGAAATAATGAAATTTAGATGAACATTTAAACACAAATATATTGTCATTGAGTTGTTTCAGTATGTAGATGCACATAATTTAAGCAAAAACAAAGTAGTTTTAAGACGGATACAACACTCAATATGAATTAAAAAGAACTTTAAAAAATCACGATTTTGAAACAAGATGGATGCCATATATCATTTTGAAGTGGGTCATGTGATCGTTTCATATCATGGTCACGTGATCGTTTCATATAAGAGGTGTAATTATTATTTAAATTTTTATTTTAAAAACTACTGAATATATTTCGCTGAATTTTTTTTTATATATTTTATGGAACAATTTGAATATTATCTAAAATTTTCGAAGCAATTTGTGAATTTTAAATCCGCTTAAAAAATGTTTGAAAAATTAGGTCCCATAGGGCTCAATGTATTTCATTTTTTCAACCCGGGTTCAATCCAAAACTAATTGGGTGATATTATTCATTTATATTCCCATAGGTCCTACAGACCGGCTGAACAACATACTAAAATTTCATTTGATTAAGTCCTTTTTACGGCAGTTATCTTGCTAACGGACAGACAGACAGACAGACAGAATGAACAAAGTCATAAACACTTTTCAACTTTGTCGTAAAGTGTTAAAAATGAACGACGTGATGCAAATGTTAAAATTGACCACTGTCAAGGATTGGGGAGCAAAGAAGCAAATAGTTGAAGAATGCAAAATAAAGCTCACAAAAAAGTAAAACTTAACTGCAATTATACAAAACTTGAGAGTAAGTAAAATCGATAAAGAAATAAAATAAACTATCTTATTGTTCCTTTGCTTGGTTGGTTTCTTAATTTTACTGAGTTACACGAGTAGTTTTATCCTTCATTTCCTTAGAAAAAATGCTCTGTCTCAATCATTTTGACAGAGAAAACCGTTTCCGCTCCCGAATAGTTTGTACCATTCATATTGTTTTATGTTAGCTTAATAAGGAAGATTTTATACAGCCAATATGCTGAATATAAATAGTTACGACGTGGATTACTCTGTTTGATTATTTCTTTCTTCATGGCTACTTGAACATAAACAATCATTATGTTTGTTTCTGACCAAGTAAGGGTCATATTGTTCCTTCTCCTTATTTTATCCATAGTTCTTAATTTTCCATAAAAGACAATTTGCTAATTTATTCTAACATATAGTTCCATTAAGAACCACTTATCTAAACGTTTATTAGAAGTTTAATGTGTATCCTGGAGTGATGACTGCAATTCATGAAAATTCAAGATGAGTATAGATAGTTGGCATATTTTCTAACTACAATTAATATTTACCTATAAGGTTAATTACATTCTGTCAATGTATAAATTTGTGTTCAGAAATTTGATTAACAGCGTATAGTTTATCATGCATAAGATAAAAAATCATTAACGAATATATCAAATAAAAATAATGAAGGATGCATGGCAGATTAGAAGCATTAATTACGGAATATCAATCTAACCAACTGCTTGTGACTGTTAAACAATTCACAACATTTTTTATTTTTGAAAATATATCTATTAAATCCTTAAACACATAGTCCAAGAGTAAGTTTCAATGTTGTTAAAATGGAGAAAAATAGAAAAGGAAATTAAAATAAAAAAGATCAAGCATGCATAAAGCATTAATTAAGAAACACTTTCCAACTGAAATGCAATTTTATTTAAAGTCTAAAATGGGATACATTCAGGCTTGAAATTTTTTCAAATATCACAGTAATATAGTAATTTATTATACTTGAAAACGTAAAACATCATCGAAATATACAATACTAATTACACAAAATGTACTTAGTATTGTATATTTCGTATTCGAATAATGTCTAATATAGTATTCGAATAATGTCATCGAAATATAAATTGTCTGCCTCTCTATGTAAAATCAATGAATTTTTCATCTATATCTCTTATATTTCAGACTCCAGAGCTAATTAATTTTGCATGAAAAAAATTCAGCAATTCTTAGACAACTCATCTTACAATCGCTTGATTTGTTTACAGCCTGTATCTATTAAATGTTTGATGATCATTTAAACTAAAAAATATTGCAATTAAGTTGGCACAGAATGTTTATTTATTTTTTTATACTTTACTACCAGATTTTTTAATAATAAATATTAATAACTACTCAGATAAATTAAATTTTGTAGTAGGTCGGATAGTATAGGTCAGAAAAAAAAGAGATTTAAGGCTACTGGCAGTCCCTCGGGTAAGCCGGACGGTCTTGGGTGTGCAGCTTAAACCAAAGAAACATTACATATTAGGTTATCTATTGAGTTTTTTCAGATAATTTTACTGGTATCTCGGCAACAACCATGAAAAGAATGAGAAAACAAATAAAGGAAATATTAATTTGAAGAGCAAACAAGAAAATAAAAAAAATCTGATGTGGGCAGCACATGACTTTCCTTATATAATGTAATGAATTTACTACTTTTACAGTAAAAAAATAGGATTTTCTTATAGTAGATACTAATATTCTCTCCAAGATATTGAATTTTCGGCAATTAGTCGTCATTTTCATTGATTTAGCATCATTTTTATCCATTTGGCGAAATTTTCATTAATTTGGCAACATTTCAAAAAAGTCGCCATGTTGGCGACATTCCGCCAAATTCGTCGCCAAAATCTCGCCAAGCGTCATGCACTAAGAAAAAAGTTATTCTTACAGCAGATAAATGACTATTGGCGTTCAAATACAAAAGTATTATTCAAAGTATATTTTTTCATGAATGGAACGAGCTAGATCCACGAGAATGATGTCACTCAATTTATCGCATGGTATTACATATGAAAAGTGAACATGTTTCTCAATAGGAATTTTTTTTTATGTGACTTTTTCATAATTTTTTTGAAAAATGTACAATATCTCGAGAACGGTTCATGTTAGCGTTCTAAAATTTATGCGCAATCGTTTTCTAATGAAAAATTACATAAGAAATGTCTATTTGCGTAACTTTATTAGCGGTTTTGATTTTTTGACGATTTTTTCAAAATTTCATTCGAAAATTAAGGGGGGTTCTGAACATTCGATTTCGTATAAAAACAATAGGCTTCCAGTGTTTACGGATTGTGATTTTTGTACCAAATTTGGTTTGAATCGGTCCTTTCGTTCGTCAGTTATCGTCTCCACAGTCTCACTGACACACACACACACACAGACATCACTTCAAAAATGTTTGATTCGTGATCAGGGATGCTTGAAACGTGCTCTCCCGTCGAAAACTCGAATTCGAATTTTCGACCCCGTCACAATACTTTCCTTATACATTATGTATATAAGGAAAGTAATAAAAAGCAGAGTATATTAATTCAACTTGCATTCAACAAAAATAGCGATTTCATTGATACTTGAAATGTGCTTTTCCGTCGAAACCTTGAATTAGAATTATTGACTCCGTCACAATAATTACCCTATATATTATACTATTTATAAAAGGAAATTAAGAATTGCTAAATTTTACTACTAAAAATTGTTAAACTTAACTGTTAAAAAATGCTAAACCCGACAGTTCACAGATCAAATCGTTATTCTGGGAGTATAACTCCATCCAATCATTTTGTTAAGATTTTACAATTAGTAGAACAGCATAATAGTGAGGGGGGTAAAAACCGATCTCCAGATATGTGATTTTTTTTTAAATGATGGCGAGTTTTGGCGTGATTTTATATTGTTTCAATTTGCCAAATTGAATAAAATACCTCAAAACTCCGTTTGTGAGGCAATTTTAAATAAGCACATGTTTCATTTGTTATTTTTTACGATAAAACTCTATAAGAACGAAAAAAAAATAAATTTGAGTATGTATGGAAATACATATGCGTTCCACATCGAACATTTCCTTCTGATGCGAGATTAAAATTATAAAATAAAATATAATTTAATAAGTTGCTATTTATAATATATAAAATCTACACATTAATTTATATGATGTCGAAACAAACTAGAATGCAATACTACTTTAAATAAAAAATCATAGAAGGCAACTCATTTTTTCTGTCCTAAATGCTTTTAATGATTTTTAATAAAATGCGAGTATTTTAATGCTTTTTAAAAGCTTAACAGTTAATGACAGGAAAAAGAAATACAGTTCGAGCGTTTATCAGTATTAATGGATCTTTACTAAGAGTTCTTTTATAATGCTATTACTGTGCTATTAAATACAGAAAAAATAAGCTATAATTTTGAAAACCGATGTTTTCTTTATTTTAAACGTTTAACATAACTGTATAATGAATAGATTTTTAACAAGATGAAACAACACATAATAGAATAGCACTCTAATTGAAAATACAAGTATCCATGGATTGGTTTTGAGTTTTTAACTATCCTAATGGAATGGGCAATAACTGCATTGACAGTGATGAGGCTTTCTATGAAATCCTCTGTGAGGATCTATGAAGCCAGCCATACTATGTAGCAGGTTTCAAATTTAAAGATTTATCTTAGACTATATTGGTGCATGAACGATCGCACTGAGAGCGCAATTCCTAGTTTATTTCAGTTACTCATATTTATGGTGACGTCAGCAATAAATTACAATTCGAGGACAGCCACGTATGCAGCTACCCAAGAGGTATGTCTTGAAACCCTTCTACCCAAAGAATTAAATAATCTCTGTTTTAAATAATTTGATTCCCGTTAATTATACTATCAATTATTCTTATCACTGAAGACTTAAAAACGCATGCAACTTATCGAAAGGTGATGATTTTAGGACATGGTGAACACTTCCTTTCTTATTTGCATCAGTATGTAAAATGGTAGAAATAAAGTCATTAAATCACGTGATTAAATAATATTGCATCAAAGTTTCGTCCACAAATTTAAATATCAGATGATAATCCTATTCTCTACTCTTTAAATACTGGGCTGAAATACGATATACATATATATTTTTATACACACAGAAGGAATCTATATTCAAGATAATTTTATTTACTTTTTACTACTTAGAATAAAGCATTCGGATTATTCCAATGCTGCACAAAAATTAAACACATAGGTAATTTATTCCATTAACTTAAATCAGTAAAAGATATAAGTATTATTATCTTACTTTACCACAGATTGTTTCATTTATTACTTCAGAAAATGCATTATATATATATATGAGAAAAAAATTTTAAATAGAAAAAGTGTAATTAATTAAACTGGTAGTTATATTGGAACAGTGGTTTTCACCGGAGCCCACTGTGTATTTCGTGGAAGCCACGAATAAAAAACAGAATACTGGGGTCACCTTCCGAATGGGCAACTTAAGTCAAATTCTTTACCTATTATCAAAAACTCGAAATCTTCTTGATACATAGAACTGGGGTGATCTTCTATTATTACTAACAATATTGAAACCAGACATTCAAAAACGTGTTTGTTTGCATCACCCACATAGCTCTCACAAAATAAAATGACAATATGAGTTGCATATTAAGCCTTCCATATTATTAAATCGTATTACACTCACGGACAATGAAAACTGCGCACCAAGAAGGAAGCATAGGATGGACCTGAAATTTTAATGATGGAAGGGTACAGATAAATGATATACATGATCACAAAAACAGAGCAGCAGAACACGTACAGAGGGAGCAGTGGTACACAGTCCGGTGATCCTCTATAGCGCGTCGCACCGCCTCGTGCTGCGATACAATCAGTAATACAGACCGGCATGGTGTCGAACAGACGCCTGATGTTGTCCTGTGGCAGACGAGTCCACACCTGTTGGACGTTATATTCCAAATCCCGACGTTTGCGGCAACGAGGCAGCTGGCGTTTCAACTGTTCCCACACATGCACGATAAGAGACAAGTCTGGGGAGCTGGCATGTCATGGAAGTGTCTGGACATTACTCAGGCAGGTCTGGGCGCCGGGCATTATCCAGCTGGAATTGCGCACCTGGAATCCCAGAAACGACTGAGAGCACATGGGGCCGTAGAATCCCATATACGTACCACTGGCCCGTCAATGTTCCAGGTACCACTACTAGATACCATTACTAGGAGCTGGTGTAGCGCTCGATAACGAGGTTGGGATTGTAGCGTTGCACAGGGAACCTCCACATCCGGACACGCTGATCATCGGTGCTCAAAACGAAGCGGCACTCATTGCTAAACACCACACATCCCCAATCTGTAGCATCCCACGTTGTTCTCGCCAGGCACCACTGCAACCGGAACCGCCGATGGTCCCGTGTTAACGACAACACACGTAAGGGACGCTGGAATCGCAAATTCGCTTCCTTCAGGCGTTTAGATATGGTTCGTGAACACACATGAGATGCTATGCGTACATGTATCGAGGATCGGGTTGCCGTGGGCTCTATACGTGCCCGCCGCACGATCATTTGATCCTCTTTATTCGTGGAATGCCTGGCCCGTCCAGATCCGGTCCTTCGTGTCTGGATGGCGTCCCGCGAACAGTGCTCCCAACGCCGTCGGACGGTATGGTCCGAACGATCCACGTGATATCGCGCGACGGATAGTCCACGAACGACGTGATGGACTATCCGGCGCGCTGACCACCCCGTGGTTTTCAACCCGATGATCAGGCCTCTCTCGAAGTCCGTCAGTTGCGTATATCGACGTTTCTGGAGTCTACCCACCATTCTTTTCACTCCGTACTCGTGCTTGAAGATTCCGTCTGCCGAAGCTTCTCGCATTGATGGGGCGTCGAGTACATGCCGGTTTATAAGTCCGCTGGCTCTTGCTTGCGCATTACCATACTCCCGTGAGTTGCGCATTACCATACAGCGCCACTCACGGGAGTATGGTAATGCGCAATCACATCAGCCTGGGATTATTTGCATATCAGCCCGCCCTCTAGCTATTTACATCATTTCGCGGTTGTACCATGTTTTCTTCTTGGTGCGCAACTTTCATTGTCTGTGAGTGTATAATTGAAGTATTAATATCCAGGATATGAGAAGAGGTTTCTTGCGACTCATGTGTTTCTGTTGCTGACTTTGTTATTCAGCGTCTGCTTGCCCAATTTACATAAAATTTGAAACTTTGAAAAAAATTTACCAAGCTGAAGGTCATGAAGGAGCCCAAATTTTAAAATTCGATCTGGGGATTCGATCTATGATTCAAGTCAAAGGTCCAGTATGTTACGTATGAGGGCAAATGATTTTTTAAACTTTCGCTCACTAACCACTGTTGCACCATTGTTGTCATTTAATGTTTTGATACGTGAAAGGACATTTGCAGTTAATTAAAATGGTTTTAAATACTTATTAATAAGATCACGTGATAAAATGCATTTTTTAATATTAATGTTGAAAAATAAACTCTGGATACAAGGCAATGTCCAGCAATGCTTTTTATTAAAACCATCGAGCTTAGTATAATTATATATTTATGAAAAAGCAATTAAATTTCCATGCTTTTAAAATGTTATTTGGTCCTTGTGGTTCCATTTTCGTCTGTTGGTAACACGTGGCGATACCTTTGGCGACTTATTGTTAAAGCAAAAATATGTGTATATGCTTTCAACTTACTATGAAATATCCTACACTACAGTTTCAACCGAAGAGAAAATTTTTACTTTTCATCGTATTGGATAGAGAATATTTTATAATGCATTATCCATTATCGATAAATTTTCTATATTTTTCTCTTGATGAAAAGTAATTATTTTGGAATGTAAAAGTGGATTTTCTCCCCCAAAGTTCAGATAAAAGAATGCAAAGAATTTCAAAACTGTCTTGATTACTGTTTTTTCACGGAAGGAATTTTCTGGTAGTTCGTAACTAATTTTTATACGTTATTTAAAATGATAGAATATAAAATGTGATGATCGCTGAACATTGTGAAAATATCCATGCATTAGAAATTTTAATCTAGCAATTTTCTCATTTGTTTGCATGGAGTGTTTTCAGTTGGTATATATTATTGCAAAGTAGTATAATATACAAGTACTTGCAATCTTTATAGAAAATATCCGTCAGGAAATGTATTCATCAGGATGAGATCTTGTATTTAAAGTGTGGTCCACATTCTTCTCTTTCAGATTTTAGATTAAAGAGCAACTTCTGTGATCAGAACGACTTATTCATAACTCTGCAATCGATATAACCGAATATATATATATATATATATATATATATGGGTCTGGGTCATAATCCCGACAGCCAAAATCCCGACAAGCCAGAATCCCGACAGCCGAAATCCCGACATACTAAAATCCCGACAGGGTCGAAATCCCGACAAGTCAAAATCCCGACAAGGTCGAAATCCTGACAAGCCAAAATCCCGACAAGGTCGAAATCCCGACAAGCCAAAATCCCGACAAGGTCAAAATCCCGACAAGCCATAATCCCGACAGCCGAAACCCACTCTTGCACAGACTAATGCAACACTACGGCGGTCATCGCAATGACGTCACTAGGGTTAGAATTCAAAGTATTTAGAAAGGTATTCAAGGTATTTAGCATGCGCTGGACTCACTCTCCCTCTTGTCTCCATCCGCTTTCTACGACAATGGACATATATTCTGGCACTTTAAGAAGAACTTTTACTGGTGAGTTATGTTTAGTTAGAGATTCTGCAGTTGGAGATGAAAGAATTCTGATTTTTACAACAACTGCAAATGTTTAACGTTTATCACAGGCACCTTATTGGATTATGGACGGCACGTTCAAAACGGTGCCCAACAATATTTTACCAGCTGTATACAATTCACGCACAATTCATTGTTATGATTTAGTGATTAAAACTATTAATTTGTAAAATGTAGAGATGGAAAAAAGCCGATAATTTTGATCAAGCTATACATATAGGCGTAGGCAGCCATGTGCGTGTGCCCAGCGTGAGTCCAGCGCATGTGCGTGGGAGGGGGGGGGGGTGCTGATTAGTAAATTCTAACCCTAGTGACGTCACTGCGATGACCGCCTTAGTGTTGTATTAGTCTATGCAAAAGTGGGTTTCGGCTGCCGGGATTTTGGCTTGTCGGGATTTCGACCTTGTCGGGAATTTGGCTTGTCGGGATTTCGACCATGTCGGGATTTTGGCTTGTCGGGATTTCGACCTTGTCGGGATTTTGACTTGTCGGGATTTCGACCCTGTCAGGATTTTGGCATGTCGAGATTTCGGCTGTCGGGATTCTGGCTTGTCGGGATTTCGGCTGTCGGGATTATGTCCGGAACCGTATATATATATATATATATATATATATATATATATATATATATATATATATATATATATATATATATATATATATATATATATATATATAATATATATATAAATATATATATATATATATATATATATATATATATATATATATAATATAAATATATATATATATATATATATATATATATATATATATATATATATATATATATATATATATATATATATATATATATATATATATATATATATAGGGTGTCCCAAAAATATTGAAGCGTTTTAATTCTTTACCTGTTGGAGATAAGTGGGCAATGAAAATTGCAAAATATTGAAAGTAAGGTAGGAAGTAAGACTACGTTAATGAAATAGTCCTCCCATTAATTTTCCAAAAGTTACACTTTTTAAATTTTTATACGACACCCTTAGACAAATTTGGTTAAACAGAAAATTTTTATTTTTAATGCAATAAGTTCATTAAAAACCCCGCTTATATGTATCTTTAAACTCAGCTGAATTATGATAAAGAAAAAATCTGATTTATGCCACTTTTCCGTACCATGTGAAATGCTGTTTCATCAGCGAAAATAGGGATCATAAATAAATGGACAATAGAAATTGTTTGGATCAAAAATACGTTAATATGTGTCAAATTTTTTTTATCACAAATGCATCTAAATAAAGCATTACACAGACACAGATCATACAAAGCAGGTTGTTGTTGTTGTTGAGACCCAGACCGTCCGACCTACCAGAAAGGTGTAAGGTAACTGTATGGACGGCCGGGAAGTGCCACCCAATTTAGACCGGAACCCAGTGGGGGAGGCATCCACAGGGACCGTACCCTCCTTCCCCTACCACCAACCTCTCGGAAGGACTTACGGACCCACATGTTTAACGTGATCGTACTCCGCATGAACACGGCGGCATTTGTGATAGCGTGCAAATCTAGCGCGCAAACCACGGGGATACCGCACCCGAGATGGCCAACAGCACGCGGTGTTCCGAGGTGGTCACCCACCAAGTACTAACCGCGCCCGATGCTGCTTGACTTCGGTGATCTAACGAGAACCGGTGTTTTCAGCACGGTACGGCCGTTGGCCCCCATACAAAGCAGGTGTACTACTCACTACGTGGTTGAGTATCCTATGTATTATCAGTATTATCATCTAGTTTTATATTTTTTGTGATATGTCGCAAATTTACATTTCTAATGTGATATATGGTCCCCATTCGCAATGTTCAATTTTCAATTAAATAAAACTCGCTCAATTTTAATGATACAGATATGCGGGTTTTTTTAATGATCTTGTTGCATTAAAAATAAAAAAAATTCTGATTGACCAAATTTGCCTAAGGGAGTCGTATAAAAATTTAAAAAGTGTAACTTTTTGAAAATTAATGGGAGGACTGTTTCATTAAGGTAGTCTTATTTCCTACCTTACTTTCAACATTTTTGCAATTTACATTGCCCAATTATCTCCAACAGGTGTAGAATTAAAGCGCTTTTGAATCTTTTTGGGACACCCTGTGTAGTGAAGGGATAGTCTCAATTGAATAAAAGCAATTGCAGCACTTCTAGTAGAAAATTTAAAAAGTTAGGAACACAAGCTCTGCAAAAAAGTGAGCTAGGCGAGGAAACTCATTCATTAACCAAGATGAATATAATCATGTAATGAGTAGAAATCGATACCGGGACAACACAAAATGCGTATATAGAAGGCTATTAAAAACTGTCAAAGAATCGTACCATTAGGAACTGTAACACGATAACGCCTGCAATATTTACCCTGTACGCGATAATAATCTTTCTGGAATTCAAATATGCATTGTTGTCCACGGAGGCCCATTTTAAACAGGCTGTACATTTAAATCCTGTGCATGAAAATGTTATTTATTTTAACCTTCCTGTATAAGACATCCATTCACTGTGATATTATTTAATAACATATGCGGATTTGTATAGTTATATTTTAAACAATGCATAATTTAGCGAAACCCACCAGTGTATATAGTCCGGTTTCAACCTGTAAATAAAAAATTATTACGCATAAATTAAAACTCATCACTCTGAAAAAATTACTTTTTTTATCAATTTAAAATTTTATTAAGATTATCATTATGTATTATTGATATACTTAGTATTTAAATTTTCATTAACATTTGACATTTTTGCATCTTCATCAGTTCTTACAGTGTCTAACAAAGTTTTTGAGGTGGCGGTTTGAGGGTGGTATTACAGGCTGCAATTTAGGTTGACTTAGAGTCAAATTAATTATTACGATTCTCAATTATATGACTAAAATGGTTACTTCGATTCTTTGTTACACTCGTCTGCAGGCTTTGGGTCCCCTGAAAGGTCGCTATTTTGGATTTATTGGTACTCCTTTTTCAACTCTTCTTAGTTCACTTTTCGAAAATGGTCTGTACAAACACATCTCATATTAATTCTTCAACTGCTAAACCCTGTCTGAACTTTTTGTCTCTCAACTTTCGTAAAACTCCGCCTTAGCTGCCTATTGGATAGCAGGCTTGTGTAAGAAGCTTGGTTATGGCCAAACCTCCGATCGCCCGAAGTCTAGTCGACTTTTCATTGAGCCCCTAATTTCGTGGCCTCGGGTCTGGCGCCAGCAAATTTGCGAAAAAAACTAACCTTTTATGGGTCAAACCTTGATTTAGCATTTATTTATCCAGTTACCATAGCACTTATTAAAAACCTACCAGTTCTATATCCTGTATATCACTTTCAATAGTAACCCTATTGTGTCAAGTGAACGCTTTCAGTAACAGTTTAAATATAGATTTCTACTTGTTATGCAATGCTCGACAACGTGATAGACATTTTTCGTCTATCTAGCTTTGTTGCCGAGTCCATTGCAGTAACTTCTTATATTCTCCGCTAGGAACGCTGTAATCCATTTTATTCGATCGCGAATAATCACTTTAGTGTAGATATACCTAACGTGTAAACTCTTGGATCTTCCTCTGAAATTCTATGAGGTGATTAAAGACTTTTGTAGTAAACCTGTAAATAACTGCATTTTTACAATCTCTTCTGCAGTTATCAAGAGCAGACCTTTACATATTGATTTTTACGTCCAACAATGAATGCTATAACTTAAGAATGAATCAAATAATCGCAATTAAATGTGGTACGTTTATCTTAATTGGAAACTGGAATTCATCTTAAAATTTTCAGAGAGTTAGGATTATAAGTCTACATTTTTATACGGTATCCCAATAAATTAACATTTTAATATGTAGCAAAATACGTATGTTTAAAGCGTCTCAATTTTTTTCATCAAAATGCATTTCTGAAATACGAAATAGCTCTGCGCATGCGTACCTGTGTGATCCAGAGAGGGGTAACAAAAGGTATCAGACTACAATTGCGTAATTATAGAACAAGTTCCGAATAGAAATAAATTTCAAATCTTCTTAAGAAAGCTATATAAATATACAACTTTACCTCCTGCAAATCTAACTTCACATCATAGAGGTATAGAAAAATATGTAAACAACTAATCTATTTAATCCATATATTAAACATTATATTACATACAAACAAAATTTTTGATATGCAGCGGTCTTAGAAAATTCCTTAAATTGAAAATTATTTTGTAAGGAAAGATCAGTGAGTGTGTACATCTGGTGCCGATGATCGAAAGTTACTGCATTTCGGAAAATGTATAAAGCTGCTAGGAGGACGAACTCGGCCGTAAAGCAAGATAGACTAAAAATGCGTATTACAAAGTTGTAAAGAATTATCCAATGAGAAGAAATCGACAATAAAACTATTACAGAAGGCATTTATTTTTAAGGTGTGGGACGGCTTAGTGGTTGGAGCGCGAGGATTGAATTCGGACGATCCGAGTTCGATTCCCGGTTTTGCTCAAACTGTCCCCGTTTCCACGGGGAGTACAGGCACGTTAAATATATGGGTCTATAAATCATTCTGAGAGGTTGGTGGTAGGGGAAGAGAGTACGCTCCATGTGGATGCCTCCCACACTGGGTTCCGGTCGAAATTGGGTGGTCACGTAGGTTGGACGATCTGTGTCGAAGAAGAAGTCATTTATTTAAAACAATATGTTTTTGGCGAATAGCTGTCCTATTCAGGAATGTTAAAATAAACTACACTTGCATTCTCAGGAATATTTATGTAAACTATCATTTTCGTTGGACACGGTGGCCATTGTTATTCTCAAATTACAAGGAGGCCATTATTATCGTAAATTAAACTATCACTTTTCGTAGAAAGTGATAGTTTGAGTAAATTTTTTATTTACTCTGTGCTGCCTAGATGTAGATAATAATAAGCCCAAAGTCGGTTCGATCGCTGCTATAACCGTAAAACGTTTTGCGACCTTTGCTCATTTTTCATAGCCACTCTGTTCATAATTTCAGCAAACTGATAAGAAAAGCCACGATTTCAGGCATTCATAAAAATTCTAGAATATGTATTCATTTCTAAAATATTCAGCTAATTATCGTTTGCCAAAGCGCCATTTTTTATGTATATATATATATATATATATATATATATATATATATATATATATATTTATATATATATATATATATATATATATATATATTATATATATATATATATTGGGTTTATCTCTCCGAAACTATGTACTGCTACTTCCACTTCTTCTGGTCTGGATTATTCCCACGTGGTATTCAGCGAGGTAAGCGTACAGATTGTAGCATGTGGGGGAATCATTTGAAGATTATTCACGGTGACGACCTTTCGACATGTGAGTTGCTCTTTTTTGCAAATTCGTATATTTGTGCGCTATATTTTTCATGTTCATGTCTATGTGGTATTTTATATTTCATGTTTATGTGGTATTTTATGTTATATAATTGAATTTATCCTATTTGGTTTTTTTCTGTTATTCCGTTGTTGGGCACAGATTGCATAATATTTTAACCACGTGTTTTTATGCAATCATAGAAACAACGGATTTTAGTATATCTGTCTAGAATGTGCCCCTGAAGACGTTTCTGGCAGATATACTATTTTTTAATATATTTTCCTTGTCCTGGCCTCTCCGTGCTCTGCTTTTTCGGCCCTTCCTCGTTGCTTTTCGCTTTTCACACACGCTTTTATTTTGCTCGCGGTTAGATACTGTGGTTACTGATTCACACTCTTGCACTTTAGTTTTTGTTATTTTAATATATATATATATATATATATATATAAAATCCGTTGTTTCTATGATTGCATAAAAACACGTGGTTAAAATATTATGCAATCTGTGCCCAACAACGGAATAACAGAAAAAAAAACAAATAGGATAAAATTCAATAATAGAATATAAAATACCACATAAACATGAAATATAAAATACCACATAGACATGAACATGAAAAATATAGCGCACAAATATACGAATTTGCAAAAAAGAGCAACTCACATGTCGAAAGGTCGTCACCGTGAAAAATCTTCAAATGAGTCCACCACATGCTACAATTTGAACGCTTACCTCGCTTACTACCACGTGGGAATAATCCAGACCAGAGGAAGTGGAAGTGGCAGTACATACTTTCGGAGAGATAAACCCAAGAGTTTAGAAACTGACCGAGATGTGACCACGATTATCGAAAACTTTGAAAGAATGGATAACACTGTTTTTTGGAGCCGTAGCCTGTTTTTTGTTTTATTAGCTTTTTAGATATCCGCCTTAACGGTTTTAAGAGTGTTTTAAACTTTTTTCTTTACCCGCCTAGGCGGTTTTTTAAAAATTTTTTTGTTTTTAGTGTAATCGAAATTACTGATTTTTAATATTTTTACATTTTTATTTTTGCCCGCCGGGGCGGTGTTTATTTTATGGTGTTTCCACGACTTTAGAATACTGTACTTATACTGCGATCTACAAATAAGGGGGGGAAATTGTACATAAAGCAAAGATTTTTGAGACGATTAATGTGTGTTAGTGTACACTTATTACTATCCAGGCGTTTAATGCGGAGCAGATAGCTAGTGATTAGATTTCTAAAAACTTGGTTGCTAAGGCAAGAAGAGAAATGTGGGAAGAATTTTACATTAAATTTAAATTGATGTCTCTTATCATAAATAGTAGTAGTGAAAGAGTTACAATGTATATCAATGGTGATGTCAAGATAATTTACAGATTTGGAAGGGTGGGATTCATTCGGTATTAATTCAAGATTGGATGGATATATATTAAGTGTGGGTAAAGAATCGTGTGCAGTATGAAAACAAAGAAAAACATCATCAATGTATCGAAAAATAGAAATGTTACGAGTGAACAGAGTGGATTTTCTTTCGTAGAAGTAAAGATAAATATTGGCGAGCATGGAGCTACTAGTGGATCCTTGCGGTACTCCAATCGTTTGGAGGTATACAGCATTGCCATGTACAAGATAGTTGTGAAAAAGCACAAAATGCAATAAATTATTGAAGGTGGACGAGTCATATTTAGTAAGAGTATTTAATTTGAATTGATCGAAGAGTTGTTTAATGACAGAAAATAAATCTTTGATGTCGATGTTATTAAAAAGATCTTTAAAATCTAATGTTTGGAATGAATCAATGGCAGAAAAGGATTTCAGTTTTTGAATAAGTTCATAGCTATTTCGGATAATGCAATGTGGCTCAAGGGAAATAGCATGAAAAAGAATATTTAAGACTTTGAGAAGTTTTTTATTAGCTTTTGATGCATAAGAGTTGTGTCCACTGGTAACGGTTCTAAATTTTACTGGGTCCTTGTGAAATTTTGGTATGATTACTAAATATGGAAGGTTTAAATTTTGATGGGTATCAAAAAATTGTTTATACTTGGAAATAAGTTTGCGTTTTAAATCATGTATGGTTGTTTTTTGCAATTTGAAGGTATTAATTTGATTTAAATTGGATAATAATGTTTTAATGTAGAAAAATTTGCAGAAAATAGCATAGTTTGATGAAGCTTTGTCTACATACGTAAAAACTAGGAATTTCTGCATATGTGTAATACTTTGCTTTAGTTTTGATAATTGGAAATTAGACTGTGGAATATTCGAATGTGATAGCTTAAATTGAACATGGGATAAAATGTTAGATTTCCAGATACAAAAGGCTTCCATTGGTAGAGAATGTGTAATGGACATTTTATATATGAATTTATCAATATCAAGAGAGAGAGTGTTAAGGATAGAATAAGGATGATTTTTAGAAGGTAGTCTATATTTTGTTCCATATGACATAATGAGTTTTAAGGAAGGGTCGGTGATTATATCTAAGTTACCCGTTAGTACATGACCAAAATGGGTATTTATAAAAGGTTTCAATGCAGGTGAATGACAATTACAAAGATTATTTTTATCTATCGGAGTGGAGGACGATGGATCGGTAGATTTTGAAATCTGGTTATAGTTAAAAATAAGTCTACCGAATGGGATATTATATTTATATGATTTAACAATATTGATGTTTTTTATTGGAAATTCAAGTGATAGGTGATGGAAAAGTTTGGTGAGGTTGAAGGAATCAATGATTCGGTTTGAAAAGTTAATAAATAACACAATAAGAGTTAGAGGGAGGGATACCTGGTTGAATATTAGCAGGCATTAAGCTACGTTTGATGTAAATATATATATATATATATATATATATATATACGCACACAAATAATGTGAAAAAGTATGTGAAACAGTATAATCTAAAATGTCAAAAAGTCGTGTAATTCTTATTTTCAGTGTTTCGTACAAAGCTGTGATTCGCTGATCTTCTATTTATTAATTGAATACCTTATATTTTATATAATGGTTTCGCTTAGCATCTTTTATAACATCAAGATGTTAGTCAACACACAATCTTAACATCAATTTATCTATTGATATCTAACACTGACATTGCAACCCGAAAATTAAATGCCCCTTTGTATGCGATCAGCAGTTTTTTCATGGTAACGAAACATCTGGGATTTAATCAAAATACCAACTTTATCGTCTGCGGAATTATCGTCTGCGGTGGCAAAGAAAGAACAGATTTACTTTGACAAAATGGCGGAAAATATAATTTTCGACTTTAAAATTAAATAACTTTAAAAATAATTCGAATATTTAAAACATCCTGCTGATGTGTACACTACGGGGACATGAAGTACCTATGTAACAAATTTCACCGCTGTCCAACACTTTGACAAACCATTTCGTTTATTATGCAATATATTGTAGGCTGCTTCAGCATTATAGTACAATTCAATGAAGTCAGTTTTTCAGTAAATGAAGAAAAATATTTTCAGAAGCTGTTATGTTTTTTAAATATTGGAATTCTTTATGTTATTTAAAACAATAGAACATTAATTGATAGCAGAGGAAACATAAAGCTCATAGGAACCCATACTGGAGAAGCTACGGAGAAAACAAAGATGACCTAGATACAAACTAATGAGATTGACTTTCAAACTTTCTTTTTATATTTTTAAATGTCAGCACTTTTTATTTCCATTTCTCTTGAGATATACATTTAATAATCGTTTTTGTATATTACTTCATCGCGTACTATGGATAATTATATGATTGTAATGATGGCAATAAAATAAGGAAAGGGAATCACAAGTTAAACTTTTAATATACCCTCAGATTAAACTGTTTGACACCGCTACTAGATACACGCCAATTATGGCGATGCTAGATAACACTTTTCAAGAATCGCAATGTTCGTTTATTTTGTTTTTATCAATCCATTTTTACTTTCTCATACTATGTAACATAGTATAAATAAATAATTGTTTTCACGAAGATTTTCAAATTCAAGATTTTGAGTCCAATATGTGTTTTAGGACCTCCTGAACACGTCTTAACTATTTTTGGAATGATGTCCGCCTGTCTGTGTGTATGTTTGTCTGTGGTTTATTTTTTGTGTACATGATAGCAAATACATATATTATTGTATTTTCACAATATTTTACATCCGGCTATGATATAAAAGAATCTAGAACTAGATAGAATGCTTTTTAAATTCGAGCGAAAACTTTGAAATTTATTCGAAATTTTATGTTATTTTAACATGACAGCATAGGACGAACTCTGATATAATCATGCATAAAAAGGTGTATTTATGGCTCAATGACTTAATAGTTTCAAGCATTGCTAGGAAAGTTAGCCACAATGCCATTTTTCTTTCGTGACGTCATTAGCTCCCCTCGTGGGAGCTAGTTATCCCCTCGCGGATACATTGTCAAATAACGTATCAATCGGAAGATTATTTTTCAAGTCCTTTAAAGTGAAGGGTAACACGCTATAATTGTAATCCTTTGGACCCACATTCGAGCGAATTCGTTCGAAAACTTCGAATTGTATTCGATTTTTTTTATAACATGACATCATAGGACAACATTTGACTTAACCATGCATAAAAGGGATTAATTGCGGCTTAATTATCACGAGACTTAATAGTTGTGTTGAAGACCCAGACCGTCCGGCTCGCCCTGAGGGCTTGAGCAACCATTTGGACGGCCGGTTTTAGTTGTGTGTCCGGCTTAATAGTTGTGTGCAATAACTTAATAGTTTTGTGCAAAAATTTTTGTGCAATGCGGTATAACTTTTGTGTTCGTGGCGTAATCAAGAAATAATTTTTCAAGCTCATTAAAGTTAAAGGTAACACGTTATATTTGTGATCATTTGGACTAACGTTATCAATTTTTTAAAACTTTATTTGTAAAATTTGCAAAAAATGTACACGCTATTTAAAAATGGATATTAGTGTGAGAAGATTGTGTCACATTACAGTTAATTTTATTTTTGTGGAATCCGTTAAAAAGCTGAAGAAATACACTTTTGCAGGTTGACAGAAATACATTTTCTCAAATTAACCACATCATAACTCAAACGTTTAAATTTTGAGTTGGGTAACATGTGAAGAGTGGAGTGCTAAACTATGAAAAAATAAGTTTTCTTTCTTCGAACACATTTTTTATACCTAACCTTAACAGTCGGTACTTGTTTAAATATTAAGTCGAAATCAATTGATATAGCACAATTCAGTTAAAGTTTTAAAACGATAACTTGAGGTTTCTTGATACATAAGAAGCTTATGGAACAAAACTATTACTACGGCAATGAAAAAGGGGAAAATGAAATTATGAGGGTTTGAAATATTACTTGGTTTAAAGTTTTACCGTCTTACTTAACAGGTTTTCTAAATGATGGGGATTACTAAACCAAAAGCTTCCGCTCTGATAAAGTGTGTTTAATAAGATATCCAATTTCTGAAAACTTAATTGCTTTTTTAAATTCAAAATATTTCGGTGAACATATGCATACATTACAGAAGAAATAAAAATCAAATTAAACGTAAACGTGGAAAATATTTATTTCTAAATAGTATCAAAATATTTGTAAATAGTGTAAAATTTATCAAATTCTTTATATATCCTGAGATCAGGGCCCAAATACGGCAGTCTGGGACCCTAGGCACAATATTCTTTGGACTCCCACACAGAAGTCTGGGGCCCTAGACACAATATTCTTTGGACTCCCACACAGAAGTCTGGTCCCACACAGAAGTCTTGGGCCCTAGACACAATATTCTTTGCACTCCCACACGGAAGTTTGGGGCCCTAGGCACAATATTTTTTGGACTCCCACACGGAAGTCTGTGGCTTTAGACACAATATTCTTTGGTCTTCCACAGAGAAGTCTGGCGCCATAGGCATAATATTCTTTGGACTCCCACACTGAAGTCTGTGGCTTTAAACACAATATTCTTTGGACTCCCACATGGATGTCTGGCGCCCTAGGCACACATTTCTTTGGACTCTCACACGGAAGTTTTGGACCCTAGGCATAATATTCTTTGGACTCCCACAAGGAAATCTGGGACCCTAGACACAATATTCTTTGGACTTCCACACGGAAGTCTTGGGCCCTAGACACAATATTCTTTGGACTCCCACACGGAAGTTTGAGGCCCTAGACACAATATTCTTTGAACTCCCACACGGAAGTCTGTTAGTCCTAGGCACAATATTTTTTGGACTCCCACATGGAAGTTTTTGGCCCTAAACACAATATTCTTTGGACTCCCACTCGGACGTTTGGGGCCCTAAACACAATATTTTTAGACTCCCACACGGAAGTCTGGAGATCCTAGACACAATATTCTTTGGAATCCTACAAGGAAGTCTGGGGCCCAAAGCATTATATTCTTTGGACTTCTATACGGAAGTTTGGGGCCCTAGGCACAATATTCGTTGAACTTCCCCACGCTCACTTCCTAGTTTTCGCAAGGTAAAAATAAAAATATTAAATTTTTATCCATAGTTGTATTTTTACACAGAAAAATAAAGAATTATTTGAAGTGCTAGGTATAAGAGTACAATGATGACAGCTTAAACATTTTAAAGAAAACAACAAATTTCAACTTTATAAAATTATCTGTCTTAAACGACATTAAATTTTATGGATTTTCCAGAAACTAAAAATTCGAATAGAATATTTTCCCTTCATTTCTGGAAGAATATCATGTATAAAAGATGCATTTAAGAAGCTAAATATTATATATAAAAAGCAATAAATAATGAATAATTTGGGAAAATAATTCAGAAACACATTTTTTCCTACTACTTTTCCTTTCTGCAAAGACCTTAATAGCATCCTAAAAACCAAGTCGTGATGTCATGTCATGCCCAACAACTAATAAGACTAAGTTGCTGAGTTTATTCTGTGTTTAATTAGATCTCACATATTTTTTTATTATTTTAAGTACAAAGAAGGAACTTTTATTTGTGGAATTCAAAATTTGCACACTTACATTTTCTAAAGCAAGCATTAATATTGTAAAAAAAATGATCAATTTTTAACTTTATGATGCAATTATAGGAATATTTTGGGGTATCCTAAACTCTGGGGGCTTTAGTTCTGGACCTTGTAGGTCGCTCCCGAAATCACTGCTCAAGCTTGGAAATAAAACACGTAAGGTTATTAAAATGAATATATGAGTCATCTGGAGCAGCTACATTAAAATTACTTTACAAATATTAAATTACACAAAATGAAAATGTCCTCCAAGGCAAATTATGATATCCTACATTACGATTCTTACTCTGAATGCAACACCTAGCAAAGTGAGTTTTCACCAGCTCCTTTTTCACGTATTCATACTCCATCTATTGTGGGTCCACTTAATTTAATAACAATAAACTAAAAGGTTTGCCCACCATATGACGGAATTAAAAATTTGCAAAGCATTGCCTCCTATTTAGCGTTATTTTAATCAATTTGGTGAAATTTTTATCAATTTGGCGACATTTTCGTCAATCTGACAATATTTAATAAAAAATCGCCAAGTTTGTGACATCCCGCCAAATTCTTCGCTTAGCATTACGAACGAGCGGAGAAATAAGTTATTTATTTAGTCGTTTGTTATGTTCTTTCCACGATATTGAATTTTCACCAATTAGTTGTTATTTCATTGATTTAGAGTAAATTTTATAAATTTTACGACATTATTGCCAATTTAGGAGAATTTAAAAAGACTCGCCAAGTTGGCGATATGCCGCCATAATTCGCCACCAAAATTTTGCCAAGCGTTACAGATGGATAAATAGGTGATTTTTATAATAGATTCGTATATTCTTTCAAGGATATTGAATTTTCATCAGTCGTCATTTTCATTGATTTAATGTTATTTTTATCAATTTGGCGCGATGTGTTCGTCAACTTGGCAACATGTAACGTCAAAATTTCGCCAAGCATTATGAACGAAGAAATTATTCTTCTTTAAGCAGCAGTGTACGTGGAAAGTCAATGGATGATAAGAAAAATTTGGTATACACGTGGAGGGTTATGAAAATGCTAATGGTCTGGATTAGTATCTAAATTGATTAGTATCTAAATTATCCAATGAAACACGTTTGGCAATATTTTGTAGCAGCGTTGCCCAGAGATAGATAAATAAACAGACAAATACATCAAGCTGTTTATATTATTAATGGCCCCATATGACTTCTTATATGGCGTGGCCAGTTTTCTAACGGATAGGAATAAACCAACGAAATCTGTCCATACTTTCCAAGATCATCCGATGCGTGTGATGATTAAAATGTACACGAAAGTCATCTATACCAAAATGAAAGAAACATGTTTATAGTATTTTGGTCACCAATTGTTATTTTTGAAAATTCTCTTGAAATTCAAAAATTCTTAAAACTTCATTTTGGACGGTGATAACAGGATAGTGCATATAAGAATTGAATGCATCAGATTGATTTGTCTAAATACATACCATTTAATTTCCATTTGTATAGGTAGCAGAGTTTATAAAGGTAAATTTCATATGTATACTAGTATTCATCGCATAAAAAGGTGCTATAAAGACTCAAATTTAAAATAATTTTGGTTCGAATCATGTGAGTTTCAAACGTTGTATCTAATTCTGGTTTTTAACACTCTATAACATAGTTGAAAAGTGTTTATGATATTGCTCATTCTGTCTGTCTGTCTGTACATCTGCCCGCACGATAACTGCCGTAAAAATAACTTTATTAAAAATGAAAGTTTAGTATGTTGTTGAGACGGTCTGTGGAACATATGGGAATGTAAATGAATAATATCACCCAAATAATTTTGGATTGAACCCGGGTTGAAAAAATGAAATACATTGAACCCTATGTGACCTAATTTTTCAAACATTTTTAAGCGAAGTTAAAATTCACAAATTGCTTCTAAAATTTATCAATTTTTCCCATAAAATGTATAAAAATATTTCAGCAAAATATGTTCGGTAGTTTTTTAAATAAAAATTTTAAAAATAATTACACCCATATAATATGAAGAGATCACGTGAGCCACTTCAAAATAAAATATGGCATCCATCATTTTTTTTAAAGTAAAATTCATGATTTTTAAAGTTCTTGCAAATTTATATTTTGTGTTGTATCCGTCCAAAAACCGCTTTATTTTTGCGGACTTTCTGTGCATCTATATTCTACATTAACGCAATTACAGTATATGTTAGTTTAAATGATCACCAAACTTTATCTTTTCGATGAAGTTTTTATTTTCCAAATAAAGTAAATTATTGTACTGCGATAATTTTTAAAATATCAGAGCTAAATCTATCTCATTTTAGGGATGTGTAAATAAAAGTGCATTTTAGTTGGAAAGTGTTTCACAATCAATGCTTTATGCATGAATGATCTTTCTTGTTTAAACAATCTATCCTCAAATAAAATGTCATATCAATACGTTCATTCATTTTTAAGTTATCTTGTTCATACACATACATACACTGATTTACAGATTCAGTACTATAAAACATGTTTTTCTCTATGTTTGTTTGCCTATCCATCTGTACTACATTGCGACACATTTGGCAACCTTTGTCACACGATCATCTTGGCGATAGATTTGTTGCAATATCACCAACTTGGCGACACATTTATAAGTTGGCAAATTCAGAAACATATCACCAAATTTGTGATAATTTAATATCGCGGGAAATTAAAAAAATTCGAAAGGATTGTAATTGCTCTTTCTTTCCCCTCTGGTTAGAACTGTCTGGTTTAATCTTTTGATTTCGCTTCCCTCTTATTTCGGCAATTTTCATATTTTCTCGAATTTTTGTTTTATCCGGAGTATTTGTTGATGATGTAGTTTTTATAGATTTCAAAATCATTTTCAGTTCCACATGTTTTTCATATTTGTTTAGAATTTGTTACTTGTACCACTATTTGGTCGATTCATGTAACTTCTGAAACCGGTTAGTTGCCTTTTATAATTTAATATGGAGTAGTTTTAATCACCGAACAAACGTTTTAAATTTCTTGGATATCTACCTCCCTTTTTTGGCATTTTACGGTCCATTCAGTGTATCCTACTCATTATTCCCTACTCCTTGGGTTCTACCCTTTTCTTTCTATTCTCTCGCCATTGCCGCCTTCTTTACCTACTTAAGTCACGTTTGATGTTCTGGCATTAGTCACTGATCTAACTCTCACGAGTCAAAATTGCACCTCTTATGTATCCTGTCCTCTTAGTGTGGAATGCTGGATAATTCAACTCATTCTGATTTTGATTGTCCATTAAACAAAAATTGAATAATGTGGTTAAATGGATTGAAAACACATATAAACAAATTTAATGCTAATAAAAAAAATTATACGACTTTGTTTAAAAAATGAAATTAATTTTTGCTCCGCAATTTAGGTTTTAATATTAATATTATTTATCAACATATAAATATCATAGAATATTGTTAGTAATTTTAATATGTATTATTTTAAATTTCTGTCCTGTTTCTTATATTGTTACGTGCTTAGAATATATGGTAATATTATTCCGAAGAACTTCAAATATAGGACTCTTATGCCATAGATTATAATATTATTTATTTACAGTACTATCATGTTTGTAAAAATTTGTTATATAATGTATATTTAGAAATTCTTCATTATTATGTATTGTATATGTTTTACGTACTGTATATGTTTGTCAATGTTTATTGTCATCGAAACCGGTCGGCGCTATTAATTTTATGCTGCAGGCTGTTTAATGACGTTATTTTAGTTTTATATTTCGCAATGAATATAACCGTGAATATAAATTACCGTGAATATAAATGCATGAGAAAGCCTAATGAATCATCATACTCCAAATTCTCTGCATAAGAAACGACAAAATATAATAAAATCATAAATATTCTAATTTGTTGTTTCGACTATCTATTAAGAATTTATGAAAGAGCAAAAAGCATTAACCTGCAGTTCCTTGATCAATGGAGAACGCTCGGGATAAAAATAGCACTGTTACTATGGCAACGATGTATAAGAGGCAAATACAATTATGAAGCGTGATTTGAAATATTTCAGAGTTTTGTCACTTTAGGCTCTTCAAATTATGCGGATAGATTAAACATCAGTGACTCTGCAGGTATTCTTATTAAAACATAAATCGAATGAATAACTAAAATCAAATATAAATATCGAGTTGTGTTCCTAAACAACGTTAGAAATAGTTTTGGATATTTTATAATGTAGTATGAAAATTATTTTGCATTATTAGTTTACTGTAACTCAGTAACAAACTTGAGGTATTTGAAACATCTAACTGAAAAAAAAGTGTTTATTACTTTCCTTATATACATAATGTATAAGGAAAGTATTGTGACGGGGTCGAAAATTCGAATTCGAGTTTTCGACGGGAGAGCACGTTTCAAGCATCCCTGATCACGAATCAAACATTTTTGAAGTGATGTCTGTGTGTGTGTGTGTGTGTGTGTGTGTGTGTGTGTGTGTGTGTGTGTGTCAGTGGGTCTGTGGAGACGATAACTGACGAACGAATGGACCGATTCGAACCAAATTTGGTACTAAAATCACAATCCGTAAACACTGGAAGCCTATTGTTTTTATACGCAATCGAATGTTCAGAACCGCCCTAAATTTTCGAATGAAAATTTGAAAAAATCGTCAAAAAATCAAAACCACTAATAAAGTTACGCAAATAGACATTTCTTATGTAATTTTTTATTAGAAAACGATTGACATAAATTTTAGAACGCTAACATGAACCGTTCTTGAGATATTGCACATTTTTCAAAAAAAATATCAAAAAGTCATATAAAATTGAAAAAAAATCTTGTTGAGAAACATGTTCACTTTTCATATGTAATACCATGCGATAAATTGGGTGACATCATTCTCGTAGATCTAGCTTGTTCCATTCATGAAAAAAGATACTTAGTAATACTTTTGTATTTGAACGCCAATAATCATTTATCTGCTGTAAGAATAACTTATTTCTTCGTCCATAACGCTTGGCGAGATTTTGGCGACAAAATTGGCGGAATGTCGCCAACTTGGCGACTTTTTGAAATGCTGCCAAATTAACGAAAATCTCGCCAAATGGATAAAAATGACGCTAAATCAATGAAAATGACCACTAATTGTCGAAAATTCAATATCTTGGAAAGAATATTAGTATCTACTATAAGAAAAACCTATTTTTTTTACTGTAACAGTAGTAAATTCATTACATTATATAAGGAAAGTCATGTGTTGCCCACATCAGATTTTTTTAAATGTTTCTCTGAATAATAATGCGATTTCGATAGAAGAATCTATTACGGCCTTCGACAGGGTTTGGAAAAACAAACTCCTTTGCAAATTATATAGAAACTTTAATATCAGGGGGAAGTTCTTGCCGTGGCTCTTTGACTTTTTAATGGCCAGGTATATTAGAGTGAAGTTTAAAGGCAGTGTTTCTGGATGATTCAGACTGAGTCAGGGTATTCCCCAGGGCTCTGTGCTTAGCCCTACTCTGTTCTCTCTTTTTAATACTGGTATAGATGCAGGGACTAATGCCAATCAATGCATTGGATTGTATGCTGATGATAAAATTATTTGGAGCATCAAATCAAGTATCACTTCTGCCTAGGAAGATATTAATTCTTCCCTCCTTGATTTCGAGAATTTCGCTGTGGAGCATAAGATCGTTTTTAATCCCTCTAAGTATGTTTCCAGTGTGTTTACCACCAATAAACATTTGTATAACCTGGAGCCTGACATCTTTCTTTTGGGTAGGAGACTAAGATGTGAAAAGCATCCCAAGTATTTGGGGTTCATTTTGGACCAGGAGATACTTAGCCGTGCTCATATAGACAATTTGGTTTTGAGAGGTAAACAGAAACTCAGAATTTTGAAATATATTTCAAGTAGAGATTGGGGTGCGGATGCGCGGACCCTAATAAACACATACATTGTTCTTATTCGACCGATCCCGGAGTACAGTGTTCAGGTCTATCAGGCTGCCTCTGTCAGCAACCTAGATAAACTGGAAAGAGTTCAGCTTTCTGTTGCCAGAGTTATAACTGGTCTCCTCAATAGCTGCCCGAGGGACATAGTACTGTATGAAGCTGACCTCCAACCCCTCAGGCTTCGGAGTAGGTTTCTCCTGGCCAAATATTTTGCAAAGTTCATCAGTTATGGAGATCAGCACAGAACATATAGTCATATGCGTGGCTGGAGCAACAATCGTCGTCTTAAGAGAGAAAGCCCGCTTAGCCGCGCTGAGAGTGAGGGCCGGCTGCAAAGCGAAGTTGAACATGTCTCCCTGGCCTGCTGTATGGAAGTTACTGCCTCGTTTCGTCATCGGATTTTTTTCAGGACTGAACTTTGCTCATACACTAACAAAGGCAAGCAGCATCCAGTTTATCTTAAACAGCTCGCTTTGGAAACTATTTATAAAATTCCCGGTGACGCGTTGCAGATTTATACTGATTGAAGTAGGGGCGAGGGCGCTATCTCCGGTAGCGGGGTCTACATCAAGCAGGGGATTGCCATTAGGACATGTAGGAGAAACCCCAACTGCTGCTCAGTTTGTCGGGCGGAACTCATAGGCATTGAGGAGGCCTTGGGTTATTGTGTCAAAGAGGAATTCAATACAGACATCTAGATTCTAAGTGATAGCCGTAGTTCTATTTAGCACCTGGCTGAATGGTGGAGAAACGACAGTGATGGAACGACAGTGAATATTGTTCAGCATTTGGGTTACTTGTGTGCCCATAATAGGATATTTTTTCAATGGGTGCCATCTCACGTATACATTTACGGTAAAGAGGTTGCGGATGGTCTGGCCAAGGAGGGCAGCCTTAGGAGCTATATTAACGGTGGTTGTGGTTCTTTCTCGGAACTTGCCTCACGAATCAAACTTGAAATCAACTCCACTTGGAGAAAGGTCCCCCGTACATGATTGTAGCCGTCCTGGTGCTGCTTTGATTGGGACAGGCAGTAGGGGAGAGCAGACGGCTCTGGCCAAACTCCGCAGCGGCCATCTTCGTGCTCTTCGGCATGTGTTGGGTTCGAAGGTTTATCCCCTTTGCCCGAAGTGCAATTTGGCTCAGGTCGCTCCTGTCCATGCTTTGACATGTATTGGATGCCAGAGGAGTCAGCTTTACTCCAGTCCTGGAGTAGTTCTTCATCTTTTGAAGACTCGCGGGTTCATGGACTTGATCTGATGTTGCTGTCGGTCAGGTGGGATAAGAAACAACACAAACATGTTATTATTGCCGTTAAAGTGCCAGCGGAACATTTCTGGGTCTGTTCTACCTAATGAGACTATTTTTCCCATTGCGTGAAATTTTCATTGTTATTTACGCTGTGCTACATTTTCTGTGCAACGCTGTGGTACATTTTCTGGTTTATAAAAAATTAAATTTTTCGACATTCATATTGCAAGAGAAAAAAACTCGAATTTCCAAAGGAATTCTATAAGAAGGTATTTCATTTCACAATTTTAACAATGGAGTCGGTATAATAGAATATGCAACTTCTAAAAAATGATACACCTTTAATAATATTCTATTTCAAAACAGATCTATTCAAAACCGGTATGAATGCACCACATATAAAATGGAAATAAGATATCTACCATATACATCTACAAATAGGAGGAGGAACATGTATGTCGTCTTTTCAGCAAAATATTACGATTTTTTTAAAACTTAGAATACAAAATTTATTTAAACCATTTCGCTATAATCAAATGAATAGAAATATTATTACTGTTTCATCTTTATTCTTATGAACATGAGTTGGGACATCCGAAAGAGAAATATTTTATTGTATATAATATATTTATTTGATCAAGGGATTGAATTTTGTCTGAGTGAGCAGACAAGATGCTATTCTATGATTAAATAAATTATTCACTATAAGCTTTTCGCGTAGAAGTTCTAGTTGCTGAATTTGCTAAATTGCATCCACGTTATATCGACTGTCAGGATATATAGTTTGAATATTTAGAATATCAGATACATGCACTGATAATAAAAACATACTGGCAAAAAAAAATACCGACCATACGCCACAATTTTTCAAACTTCCATGGTGAAGGATGAAGTAAGTCATACCGTGCAGTCGGTTGCAAATTTATAGAAGACTAGAAAATGTACCCGCCATTGCCTGGGGTTTAAGCAGGGATTAATTGTATTTATTCAATTCTTAAATGGCAGACCTTAAAGATGAATTTTTCTGTTAAAGTTTCATCAGCTGCTCTGGCTATTGCACATTGAGCGCCCCATCTTTATACAACAGCATTATATAGTACTTCAATTTCACACAATAGTTAAACAAATTAAAATCCTTTCTGCGATTTCAATATCGTAATAATACATTGCTTTCAGAACAACTCACATCGAGAAAACTTAACAAAACTATGTATAAATACAAGACTATGAATTAGTGTGCTTTTAAAATCATTTCCTTTCCCATTTGTTTTTCATATTTGTTTAGAATTTTTTATTTGTACCACTATTTGGTCGATTCATGTAACTTCTGAAACCGGTTAGTTGCCTTTTATAATTTAATATGGGGTAGTTTTAATCACTGATCTAGCGTTTTAAATTTGTTGTATATCTAAATTCCTTTTTTGGTATTTTACTGTCCATTCATGTATCCTACTCATTATACCCTACTCCTTCGGTTCTACCTTTTTACTTTCCTTATATACATAATGTATAAGGAAAGTATTGTGACGGGGTCAAAAATTCGAATTCGAGTTTTCGACGGGAGAGCACGTTTCAAGCATCCCTGATCACGAATCAAACATTTTTGAATTGATGTCTGTATGTTTGTGTGTGTGTGTGAGTGTGTGTGTGTGTGTGAAAGAATGTGTGTGTGTGTGTCAGTGGGTCTGTGGAGACGATAACTGACGAACGAATGGACCGATTCGAACCAAATTTGGTACAAAAATCACAATCTGTAAACACTGGAAGCCTATTGTTTTTATACGCAATCGAATGTTCAGAACACCCTAAATTTTCGAATGAAATTTTGAAAAAATCGTCAAAAAATCAAAACCAATAATAAAGTTACGCAAATAGACATTTCTTATGCAATTTTTCATTAGAAAACGATTGACATAAATTTTAGAACGCTAACATGAACCGTTCTCGAGATATTGCACATTTTTAAAAAAAATTATCAAACAGTCATATAAAATAGAAAAAATAATATATCCTATTGAGAAACATGTTCACTTTTCATACATAATACCATGCGATAAATTGGGTAACATCATTCTCGTGGATCTAGCTCGTTCCATTCATGAAAAAAGATACTTTGAGTAATACTTTAGCATTTGAACGCCAATTTATCTGCTGTAAGAATAACTTATTTCTTAGTCCATAACGCTTGGCGAGATTTTGGCGACGAAATTGGCGGAATGTCGCTAACTTGGCGACTTTTTGAAATGCTGCCAAATTAACGAAAATCTCGCCAAATGGATAAAAATGACGCTAATTCAATGATAATGCCGACTAATTGTGGAAAATTCAATATCTAATAAGTTATATAATATATAAATATATAATAATAGTTATATAATATATGTCGAAAATTCAATATCTAATAAGTTATACATATATATATATATATATATATATATATATATATATATATATATAACTTATTTCTTCGTCCATAACGCTTGGCGAGATTTTGGCGACGAAATTGGTGGAATGTCGCCAACTAGGCGACTTTTTTAAATGTTGCTAAATTAACGAAAATCTCGCCAAATGGATAAAAATGACGATAAATCAATGAAAATGACGACTAATTGTCGAAAATTCAATATCTTGGAAAGGATATTAGTATCTACTAGAAGAAAAACCTGTTTGTTTTACTGTAAAAATAGTAAATTCATCTCATTATATAAGGAAAGTCATGTGTTGCCCTCATCAGATTTTTTTCTATTCTCTCGCCATTGTCGCCTTCTTTACGTACTTAAGTCACGTTTGATGTTCTGGCATCAGTCACTGATATAACTCTCATGAGTCAAAATTGCACCTCTTATGCACCCTGTCCTCTTAGTGTGGACTGCTGGATAATTCAACTCATAATATTTTTGATTGTCCATTAATCAAAAATTTTTATTTTAATAAGTCATCAGTGAAAAATGTGAGTAAATGCATTAAAAACATATATAAAACAAAACAAATTTAATGTTAATAAAAAAAATTATACGACTTTGTTTAAAAAAATGAAATTAATTTTTGCTCCGCAATTTAGGTTTTAATTGTAATATTATTTATCATCATATAAATATCATAGAATATTGTTAGTAATTTTAATAAATATTATTTTAAATTTCTATTCTGTTTGTTATATTGTTACGTATTTAGAATATATGACAATATTATTCTGAAGAACTTTAAATATAGGACTTTTATTCCATAGGTTATAATATATTATTTATTTACATTACTATCATGGTTGCATAATTGTGTTAGGTAATGTATATTTAGAAATTATTCATTATTATGTATTGTATATGTTTTATGTACTGTATATCTTTGCCAATGCTTATTATCTTCGAAACAGGTCGGCACTATTAATTATATAGTTTTATATTTTGCCGTGAATAAAAACTACCGTGAACATAAATGCATGATAATGTCTAATGAATCATCATACCCCAAATTCTTTGCATAAAAAACGACAAAATATAATAAAGTCATAAATATTCTAACTTGTTGTTTCGACTATCTATTAGGAGTTTATGAAAGAGCAAAAAGCATTAACCTGCAGTTCCTTGATCAATGGAGAACGCTCGGGATAAAAATAGCACTGTTACTATGGCAACGATGTATAAGAGGCAAATACAATTATGAAGCGTGATTTGAAATATTTCAGAATTTTGTCACTTTAGGCTCTTCAAATTATGCGGATTGATTAAACATCAGCGACTTTGCATGAATTTTTATTAAAACATAAATCGAATGAATAACTAAATATAAATATTGGTTTGCTATCCTAAACAACGTTAGAAATAGTTTTGGATATTTTATATTGTGGTATGAAAATTATTTTTGCATTATTAGTTTACTGTACTTCAGTAACACACCTGAGGTATTTGAAACATCTAACTGAAAAAGAATGTTTATTTTAAATGTTTCGCTGAATAATAATGTAATTTCTATAGAAGAACCTACAACGGTGTTATTATTGTAGTAAATGGGCCAGCGGAACATTTCTGGATCTGTTCTACATACTGAGACTAATTTTCCCATTGCTTGAAATTTTCATTGTTATTTACATGAATAACATTTATATCTTTTCTATTATTTTATTAAATTAATATACTCAATTTATCTCTGACAAGTTTCACTGTTATTTATATGAATACTAATTTTTTTTTAAAGTTTTCACATTAATTTTTTTTTAGAGTAGTAAATTCAATTTACCCGTTCTTTAACTCCAGTGCAACGCTGTGATATATTTTCTGGTTTATAAAAAAATTAAATTTTCGACATTTATATTGCAAGAGAAAAAAACTCGAATTTCCAATTGATTTCTATAGGAAGGTATTTCATTTCACAATTGTAACAATGGAGTCGGTATAATAAAATATGCAACTTCTAAAAAAAGATACACCTTCAATAATATTCTATTTCAAAACAGAACTATTCAAAACCGGTATGAATGCATCACATATAAAATGGAAATAAGATATCTACCATATACATCTACAAATAGGAGGAGGAACATGTGTGTCGTCTTTTCAGCAAAATATTACAATTTTTTTAAACCTGAGAATACAAAATTTATTTAAACCATTTTGCTATAATAAAATGGAGTAGAATTTTATTACTGTGTCATCTTTATTTTTATGATGAACATGAATTGGGACATCCGAAAGAGAAATATTTTATTGTATATATTATATTTATTTGATCAAGGAATAGAATTTTGTCTGAGTGAGCAGACAAGATGCTATTCTATGATTCCATAAATTATTCACTATAAGCTTTTGGCGGAGAAGTTCTAGTTGCTAAATTTGCTAAATTGCATCCACGTTATATCGACAGTCGGGATATATAGTTTGAATATTTAGAATATCAGATACATGCACTGATAATAAAAACATACTGACAAAAAAAAATACCGACCATACGCCACAATTTTTCAAACTTCTATGGTGAAGGATGAAGTAAGTCATATCATGCAGTCGGTCGCAAATTTATAGAAGACTATAAAATGTACCCGCCATCGCCTGGGGTTTAAGCAGAGATTAATTGTATTTATTCATTCAATTCTTAAATGACAGTCCTTAAACATGAACTTTTCTGCTAAAGCTTCGCCAGCTGCTCGGGCTTAGGGCATATTGAGCGCCCCATCTTTATACAACAGCATTAGATAGTACTTGAATTTCACACAATAATTAAACAAATTAAAATCATTTCTGAGATTTCAATATCGTAATAATACATTGCTTTCAGAACACCTCACATCGAGAAAACTTAACAAAGCTATGTATAAATACAAAACCATGAATAAGAGCAAAATATTTTATGACTCTATATATTTTGTTTTATTATTTATGACTCTAAATATTTTGTATTATTATATAGAGCTATAGCAAAACAAAATAGAGAGAAATATTATACATTTCAAATATAAAAAAAATAATTTTAGTGCACTATTCCAGAAACTTGTTTTTTTGTTATAATTGTGGGGATTAAGATATAAAACAACGGTATTCGCAGTGAATTCTCGAAGAGCAAATAATTCTTTTTTACCATTATTCCCGTTAAGAAGAAAAAATAAAAAACGTATTCTGACGTCAGGCTTTACAAGAACGTAATGTCCGGTAGGGACCTGAGAAGTCTCCCACTTGTGACATGCATCGAGATACTTTAGTTTTTTCGTATTTTCTCTACGCCACCTTTGAAAAGAAATCCAGTTATCAAATGAGAACGAAAATTGAATTAAAAGTGAATTAAATGTAACTAAAATAAAAAGAACGTGAATATAAGTCTGCAGGGAAAGTCATGTGCTGCCCACATCAGATTTTTACTTTCCCTGCAATACATAGTAATGTATAGGGAAAGTATAGGAATCATACCGAAAATCGCAACTCGAGTTTTCGACGGATCTACGCGTTTCCAGACCTCTAGAATACGAAAAAACTATTTTTAGCGTGACGTCTGTGTGTGTGTCTGTATGTCTGTGTGTCTGTCTGTCTGTGTGTCCGTGTGTCTGTGCAATATATGTATCCACTCTAACTCAAAAACGTATGGACCGAATTTCATAAAATTTGGTAGGTAAATCACTTGGGTATGACCCTGGTGCTGATTAGTTTTTAGTACGATTCGTAAAAACAGAACCCGCCATTTTTTGCGAAATGGCCCGCAAAAATGTCATGTATCCACTCTAGCTAAAATACTAATTGACCACAGTTCACAAAATTTGGTAGATAAGTTACTTGTGGGATACTCTGGTGCTGATCAGATTTTGGTATTATTCGGAAAAGAACAACCTGCCTTTTCTTACGAAATGGCCCTCAAAAATCGCTAAAATCTAAAAAAAAGCTGCGTATGTTCAAATATATCTATTAAATGCTTGTTTTATACGTAATTTTTGAAGAGGAAAAGAATAAGAATAACTCTAGGACTAACCGTTTTCGAGCTATTTGAGATTTTTCGCATTTAGTTATGCCACTTTTGGAAAAAAATGTCGAATTACTAAATAAAAACAAAAATTGAATTAAAAATGCAAATTTAGTGTTATTTGGTTCAATTAAACTCAATCTAATGAATTATTAATGAAATTAAGAACATATGAATTTGAGTCTGCAGGGAAAGCCATGTGCTGCCCACATCAGATTTTTACTTTCCCTGCAATACATGGTAATGTATGGGGAAAGTATTGGAATCATGCCGAAAATCGTAACTCGAGTTTTCGATGGATCTACACGTTCCGAGACCTCTAGAATACGAAAAAACTATTTTTAGCGTGACGTCTGTCTGTGTGTCTGTCTGTCTGTGCAAATTTTGTATCCACTCTAACTAAAAAAGTAATTGACCGAATTTCATAAAATTTGGCAGGTAAGTCACTTGTGGACGAATCTGGTGCTGATTAGTTTTGGGTACAATTAAGGATAAAAGAACCCGCCTTTTTTTGCGAAATGGCCCGCAAAAGCTTGTACCCACTCTAGCTAAAAAACTATTATTTAATATACCTAAAAAATTTAATGTACCGAATTTCACAAAATTTGGTAGATAACTCGCTTGTGAGTCTCCCTGGTGCTGATTATATTTTGGTATGATTCGGAAAAAAATAACCTGCCTTTTTTTGCAAAATGGCCCGCAAATATCGCCAAAATCTAAAATAAAAATCTACGGATGCTCAAATACATCCATAAAATGCTTGTTAATTACGTAATTTTTAACGAAGAAAAGAATAAGACCAACCCCATTACACTAGAACTAGCCGTTCTCGAGATACTTTAGTTTTTTCGTATTTTCTCTACGTCACCTTTGAAAAGAAGTCCAGTTATCAAATGAGAACGAAAATTGAATTAAAAGTGAATTAAATGTAACTAAAATAAAAAGAACGAGAATATAAATCTGCAGGGAAAGTCATGTGCTGCCCACATCAGATTTTTACTTTCCCTGCAATACATAGTAATATATAGGGAAAGTATTGGAATCATATCGAAAATCGCAACTCGAGTTTTCGACGGATCTACGCGTTTCAAGACCTCTAGAATACAAAAAAACTTTTTTTAGCGTGACGTCTGTGTGTGTGTCTGTATGTATGTGTGTTTGTCTGTGTGTTTGTCTGTGTGTCTGTGCAATGAATGTATCCACTCTAACTCAAAAGCTAATGGACCGAATTTCATAAAATTGGGTAAGTAAGACCCTTGGGTATGACCCTGGTTCTGATTTGTTTTTGGTACCATTCGGAAAAAAAGAACCCGCCTTTTTTTGCGAAATGATCCGCAAAAATCTCATGTATTTACTCTAGCTGAAATACAAATTGACGAAATTTCACAAAATTTGGTAGATAAATCACATGTGGGTTACTCTGGTGCTGATTAGATTTTGGTACGATTCGGAAAAGTGCAACCAGCATTTTTTAACGAAATGGTCCGCAAAAATCGCCAATTTCTAGAAAAAGACTAAGTACGTTCAAATGTATCAATTACATACTTGTTTTACACGTAATTTTCGACGAGAAAAAAAATAAGAACAACTCTATTACTCTAGGACTAACCGTTCTCGAGATATTTGAGATTTTTCGCATTTTTTATGCCGCCTTTGGAAAAATGTTCAATTACCAAATAAAAGGAGAAATTGAATTAAAAATGCAAATTTGGTGTCATTTTGAGCAATTAAACTCAATTTAATGAGTTCTTAAAGAAATAAAGAAAAAATGAATTTCAGTCTGCAGGGAAAGTCATGTGCTGCCCACATCAGATTTTTTTATTCTGCGGTTGTTATCGCGACGACGCGTTCCTAGACTAATCGCTTTTGACAAAATCAGTTGAATTTTGTTTTGAATAATGAAGATTTCAAATCCCACTGGCGCTCTTTTAAAATGATACTATTAAATTTTAGTTCCATCTAGAGGCTTATAATTTTTGTATATAGAGAGATATTTTAGAAAATATGATCCGAAACTTTATTTTAGCGGGCAATTCGTAAGTAAAGTGCAAAGAGGGTTAAAGAGAGGCTAAAAGATAAAGTGCCTCCAGTCCGGGAATTTCTGAGACTGCGTTTCGAAACAGTCTAGATAGCGGAAAAAAATACTTTATTGAGTCTGTCTCTATTTTTATCACATATTCTTTATATTTCCAACAAAAATTTTAAGGTGACTTGCGAAATTATATTTGCTTAACGGGATTCAGGTATATCATGGAATCTAAAACCATCTATTAAATGACAGAATATATGGGGACTCGTGCATATTCTAATTGGGAGAAAGTTGCATACTGCAATACTCCAATCCTAAAAGAAAAATTACCTTACGAGTACACTACTTACGAATTTTTATCGCTAAAGCAACTTACATGATCGACATGATCGACACAAAAATGTACATGATCGACACAAAAATGCGTACATGCTGATCATTTAATTATTTCGACCTAAACAGTCCGACTTACCAGAAGGAGTAAGTATTTTCCAATGTAATCCAGTTGAGCAAATATTGTGATCACATTGGCCTCCAATATTGGCTAAATATTTGCATTATATTATTACGCCAATATTGGTGTTATATTGGAAATGTTTCCAATAAAACGCCAATATTGGCGTAATATTGTTAAAATATTTTAAGCCTTTAACATATCCACTTTAATATTTAAGTCTTTAACATATCCACTTTTTATATTGCTCCAAGATTTCCAATATTGGCTGCCACTATAAGGCCAATAATGAATTGCTAATAGAGACGATGCTTTTCAGAAATTTAAATTCGAATATTCAAGAAGTAATGTGTAGAACATATTTGAAATGTAACCAAATAGCTTTTGGGAAAATTTAAGTCAATATATGCATTTGTGTGTATGAGGATGTATGTACGTGTTGTACTTGAATATATTTGTAAGAAACTGAGATGTAGTGTTTATGGCTCACAAAATAATATATGCAGTATGATGGAGGTTAAGAGATCAACAATACCTCTCAATGTTCAGAAGAGTGTATGTGAGAAAGGCTCAAAGATCAGACGGCCACTCTCAAACAGATGGAAACGTGTTAATGGAGGAGTCAGGCCTAGTGGTTGTTGTTGAGACCCAGACCGTCCGACCTACCAGAAAGGTGTAAGGTAACCGTTTGGACGGCCGGGAAGAGGCCTAGTGGTTGTCAATGGTATATTGTTCCGGCCAGGGACGATCCTATGGGGGGTATAGGGGGGTGCGTCACCCCCCACTAATTTCTGAGTCAGCAAATCGTCACATTAAAAACAATATTTGATCTTTTGTTTGATCGACTGAACAATTTTACGTACGGGAAAAAAACGCAATGTTTTTCCTTTATTTCAATCCACTTAACAAAGAAAAAGAAAGCCTACAATTATTCTAAAACTATGCAACGATCAAACTACAATCATGACGGATTGAAACAGGAACAGTATTTCGGGAACGTGCGAACACTATTCCATTCAACCTTTGCAATTAGGAATTACAAAGTGATAAATGGTCGCTGTGTGAAAACTTTGGACCCAGGTAAAATCGGTCATGAAGAGTTTATCCTAAAATTCGTATTTATTAGACAAGATGTGAAGACAAAATAAAGTCCGAACCCTCACCAGTATGAAACGCATGCATCGAATCTAGCGTTTCCAGATCCAATTTTAAAAATACCGAACATGAAATCTTTCTAAGCAACAAGTGAGTGGGGAGGGGACATATTAAAATGAAAACACATAATAAATAATAGTAATGAATTACTGATCACAACTTTCTTAATAATTTTTTTTATTACTTTTTTACATGAAACACATGCCTTCCGAGAGGTTGGTGGTAGGGGAAGGAGGGTACGGTCCCTGTGGATGCCTCCCCCACTGGGTTCCGGTCAAAATTGGGTGGCACTTCCCGACCGTCCAAACAGTTACCTTACACCTTTCTGGTAGGTCGGACGGTCTGGGTTTCAACAACAACATGAAACACATGGATTTCTAATTAATAGTATTTTTCACTGGACAAAAAACACCGAACGTCGAACGGTTCGACAAAATACGGAACAGGTGGCGATCAACTCAGACTGCACCCGGTCGACGTCCACACCATCCCTCCCCTCCCCATTGTTTTTGAGTAAACATTCTTATTGGTCCATCTATGTTCCTGTTCCCACAGTCTCATTCGTCTCATTCTCATACCATCTAATTTCGAACTCGTTTACGATATTTTATATGTTATGTTACATCTTCGAATAAGTTAGTTTTTGCTGATTAGAACCAAGGACGTTAAAACAGCAAGTATGAAAAGAAAAATCTGATGTGGACAGCACATGACTTTCCATGCAGTCTTATATACACATTCTCTTTATTTTAATGAAATTTAATTCACTATTATTTCCATTTTCGTTCGCATTTGGTAACTGGACTCATTTTCAAAGGTGGCGTAGAGAATAAAAGAAAAAACGAAAATATCTCCAGAACGGCACGTCCTAATGTAATGGGGTTGATCTTATTCTTTTCTTTGTTAAAAATGACGTATAAAACACGCATTTCATGGATATATTTCAGCATACGTAGTTTTTTTATTTTAGATTTTGTCGATTTTTGCGGACCATTCTGAAAAAAAAGCAGGTTATTCTTTTCCGAATCATACCAAAATCTAATCAGCACCAGGGAGATCCACAAGCGAGTTGTCTACCAAATTTTGTGAAATTCGGTTCATTAGATTTTTAGCTAGAGTGGATAAAAGCTTTTGAGGGCAATTTCACAAAAAAAGGCGGGTTCTTTTATCCTGAATTGTACCCAAAACTAATCAGCACCAGATTCGCCCACAAGTGACTTACCTATCAAATTTTATGAAATTCAGTCAATTACTTTTTTAGTTAGAGTGGATACAAAATCTGCACAGACAGACACACAGACAGACACACAGACACACAGACACACAGGCACACAGACTCGCAGACACACAGACACACACACAGACGTTACGCTAAAAATAGTTGTTTCGTATTCTAGAGGGCTCGAAACGTGTAGATCCGTCAAAAACTCGAGTTGCGATTTTCGGTATGATTCCAATACTTTCCCTATACCTTACCATGTATTGCAGGGAAAGTAAAAATCTGATGTGGGCAGCACATAACTTTCCCTGCAGACTTATATCCATATTCTCTTTATTTTAATTAAATTTATTTCACTTTTAATTCAGTTTTCTTTCTCATTCGGTAACCGGACATATTCAAAGGTGGCGTAGAGAAAATACGAAAAACTAAAATATCTCCAGAACGGCTAGTCCTAGTGTAATGGGGTTGGTCTTATTCCTTTCTTCGTTACAAATTACGTATTAAACAAGCATTTAATGGATATATTTGAGCATACATAGTTCTTTAGTTTAGATTTTGACGATTTTTGCGGGCCATTGTGAAAAAAAAGCGGGTTATTTTTTTCCGAATCGTACCAAAATCTAATCAGCACCAGGGTAACCCACAAGTGACTCATCTACTGAATTTTGTGAAATTCGGTCCATTAGTTTTTCAGTTAGAGTGGATACAAACTTTTGCGGGTCATTTGGCAAAAAAAGGCAGGTTCTTTTATCCCTAATCATACCCAAAACCAATCAGCACCAGACTCGCCCACTAGTGGCTTACCTACCAAATTTTGTGAAATTCGTTCCATTAGTTTTTTAATTAGAGTGGATACAATATCTGCACAGACAGACAGACACACAGACACACAGACAGACAAACAGACACACAGACAGACAAACAGACACACAGACAGACAAACAGACACACAGACAGACAAACAGACACACAGACAGACAGACACACCGACACACACACTGACGTCACGCTAAAAGTAGTTTTTGCGTATTCTGGAGGTCACGAAACGTGTAGATCCGTCGAAAACTCGAGTTGCGATTTTCGACATGATTCCAATACTTTCCCTATACATTACCATGTATTGCAGGGAAAGTAAAAATCTGATGTGGGCAGCACATGACTTTCCCTGCAGACTTATATCCACGTTCTCTTTATTTTAATTAAATTTATTTCACTTGTAATTCAATTTTCGTTCTCATTCGGTAACCGGACTTATTTTCAAAGGTGGCGTGGAGGAAATACGAAAAACTAAAATATCTCGAGAACGGCTGGTCCTAATGTTATGGGGTTGGTCTTATTCTTTTCTTCGCTAAAAATTACGTATTAAACAAGCATTTAATGGATATATTTGAGCATACGTAGTTCTTTAGTTTAGATTTGGACGATTTTTGCGGGCCATTTTGCAAAAAAATGCAGGTTATTTTTTTCCGAATCATACCAAAATCTAATCAGCACCAGAGTGACCCACAAATGACTCATCTACCGAATTTTGTGAAATTCGGTCTTTTAGTTTTTCAGCTACAGTGGATACACGCCTTTGCGGGCCATTTCACAAAAAAGGCGGGTTCTTTTATTCCGAATCGTACCCAAAACTAATCAGCACCAGCCCCGGTCACAAGTGACTTACCTTCAAAATTTTGTGAAATTCGGTCCATTAGTTTTTTAGTTAGAGTGGATACAATATCTGCACAGACAGACACACAGACAGACACACAGACAGACAGACACACAGACAGACACACAGACACACAGACACACAGGCACACAGACTCGCAGACACACAGACACACACACAGACGTTACGCTAAAAATGGTTTTTTCGTATTCTAGAGGTCTCGAAACGTGTAGATCCATCGAAAACTCGAGTTACGATTTACGGCATGATTCCAATACTTTCCCTATACATTACCATGTATTGCAGGGAAAGTAAAAAGACAAAAACTACAATGTGTTAAATGTTGAAGTTGTTTCGATGATGACTACATACGAAGACATGAAATTGCCGTTCATGGAGGAAATAAAATTTCAGTGAAGCACGTTTGAGCACCATCAAATCCATTTGAAGCTGCACGTAAAATAAAACCTCTTCCTCCAGCTGTGGTAAATTAATCTATAATAATCTATGTATTTTTTTTTCTTTTCCCGTTTTCAGTACGCATGCGTGAATTAAATAATTAAACTTAGGGAAAGTGTGCTGAATATCACACATTTTCCTAATTTGCAATACGCACCCCTTAATGCACTAGCGAATACAAGGTGGGGGCTGAGCCTATATTATACCATGGGAAACAAAATGAAATGGTACAAAAACTTGGCTAAAAATCTTTGCGGTATTATAATTTTTTTCTTTTTTAGTCAAATTTCTGTTGCCATTTCCTTTTGTTTTCTATGGTATATTATAGGCTCAGCGGGGGAGGGGGAAGTCATCGCCCCTTCTCCCCCCTCCCTCCTTGGATCCGCCAGTACTTCCACCTCATATTTCAAGAACAAAGGTGTCAGTTTCTGAAATTATATAGATATCAGTATTTAGCTTTTGCAGCATATTTTAATTGGGTGCTAGGTTAAAATGTATTGTTAACATTTGTTTTTGAGTAACAGCCAGCCATATTTTTTTCATGAACTGTACCTAATATCTATGTACCGATTTCCCCACTTGCTCTTAATATCGAACCAATCTTTAAATTAAAGATTCATAAACATAAATTTTGAATAAATTAAAATTGAAAAAGCAGAAAAAACAATTTATATCAAATTTCAGTGAAGAAATAACTTTTATTTGCGAATTTACCTGGAGAGGTTGTTATAATTCCATTGAAAAGAGAAAAAATTTAAACATAAAAATTATTCATAATAATATACATTTAAATGCACAAATTTTTCATTATGCATTATTTACAACATTTTGTTTGTAAATAAGCCGACGCGGTGGCCGAACGGTCAAGGCGAGCGTTTCCAAGCGATCGTTCGGCCGTCGCGTTGTGGGTTCGAGTCCCACGTAAGGCATGGATGTTGTATTGTTGGGCGCAGTGTGTTCCGCCCCCCTCTGGTGCGCCTGGGGCAATGTCCCAGGACGGCTAAATGGTTCACGTTTCTGGCCGATGCAGAGGCGAATGATGGAAGTCAAATGCCTGGCCATTTGAAAAAAAAATATTTGTAAATAATTTAATTTTTTTTATTAAATAATTTAATTTTGTGCATTTTTCGGTAGACAATTCTGCAAATATTGTGTCCCTTGCTGTTTTGGATACTGATTCAAACGAGTCAGATTTTCAGCCGAATGATAACTTTACACCTCATCATGAAGACTCTCTCATTTCATCAATAGCTGAAATTTCAGCTCCTATGACTAACAAACAGTTCGAAGATAACTGTGAAAAAAATTCAATTACTTAAATTAAAACCAATTCCTCCGTTGCTGGAGATTCTTCGCGCGATTCGACTACTGAAATTGAAGCTAATTCCGCGATTACTGGAGATTCCACAGCCGATACCTCTGACACCTCGTGGGTAACATGTGCAGGCTTAATATCTGCCATCGTTACGGAAATTGAAGAATGCAAATCAATATCATTTAAGTTAAAGCAGGATGAAGCTCCAAATCCATTTGTGTTTCTAACGAACAGAAACTTTACCATGACTTCAATTCGACAAACATATTGATTTATCTGTATGTGTATCTATCTCTAAGTAACGCTTGGCGAAATTTTGGTGTCGAAATTGGCGGAATATCGTCAACTTGGCTATATTTTTTTAAATGCTGCCAAATTGATGAAAATGTCGCCAAATTGATACAAATGCAGCCAAATTGGTAAAAAGGTCGACTAATTGATCAAAATGTAATATCTAGGAAAAAATATTAGCCTTTTCTGTAGGAATAACCTATTTCTCCGTCTGTAACCCTTGGCGGAATTCTGGCGACAGATTTTGGCGGCATATCGCAACCGAGTCTTTTTAAATGCAACTAAATTAATGTGGTCGAATTGATAAAATTGACACTTAATCATTGAACATGACGACTAATTTGTAAAAATTCAATATCTGGAAAATAACATAACAAGCGACTATATAAATAACATAGCCCATTTCTCAGCCCGTCCGTAATACTTGGCGAAAAATTTGGCAGGATATCGTAAACTTGGCAACTTTTTTAAATATTGCTAAATTGTCTAAAATACCACCAAATTTATAAAAATGTTACCAAATTGATAAAAATTAACGCTAAATTGGAGGCAATGCTTCACAAATTTTTATTTCCGTCATATGACTGGTATACCTTCTAGTACAGAAATAGTTCATTCAAAATACCTGGCACATTCTCGATTCTCACTAGCTATGTGGACAGGTCACGGTTAATGATAGAAACAAAAGTTGCTAATATTCGACTGATCTAACATAGAGTAAAGGAATATTTAACTGGAGTTTCCCGCCCGCTAAACCAGCAAATCCCATCCAACGAGAAATACTAAGATTTACGATTTCGAACAAAATATCTCCTTAAAACGCTTTCATGCGCATATACAATGGGCTCAAAATACGTTGAAAAAAACATGTATACAAAAAATTTTTCAGACAACCATTTTATTTTATCATCAATTATTCCACATTGTAATGAATTTCGGCTTGTTATAAAATTTTCAAAACGTGAAAAATTCACAAAAGTAGAATTTCTAAAAATTTACTTTCAGCTTCTTTTGTCTTTCAAAATTATAGGTTACAAAACACCCTGAAAAAACATATGGTTACATATTCATATTTGACCAGCCGTTGATAACGTTATTAAATATAAAATCATTTTATTAAAATTATTTAAATAATAGATAAATGTTTTTCGGATTTTGGCGGCCTTAATGCTTATTCACAATACATAATTTCTTCATGTTTTGTTCTTTTTAACATTCAATATGAATTCGACGTTTTGAATGTTCTCAATAAAACATACTTGATAATAACCTGACAGAATTTGTGTTAGGATTTTAAATAACTTTGCTCTTTACGATCTAAATGTGCTCGATGAAATTTAAAATTGCTTTTAATTTTGCTATAGTCGGTTCAGAGCCTATAATAACCTTGGTTCAGAGCTACTATATAGTTAGACTACTCTAATACATTAATATATATTCCACAAATGGTCCAATATGTCATTTTTTCTAAAAAGGAAGTGAAAGTCGGTTATATACCATTGTCTAATTAAAATTACCTGAGGTCATTGATATGAACCCAATAAGTAGGAACCCAGTCCATAATTTCGAAAGTGTAGGGAAAGTTAGTTAATGACCACTATCAACTTATACTACCTCCGGATACTGACATACACTACACAAACTGTCCAATATAAAATTACTTTTCATAGTGTAGAGAATATTTGTTGATGGTAATTATTGAGTATACTACTCGGTTAAATTGCTGTACATTCCATTCGTTAGACCCTAGACATTTTTAAAGTGTAAATAATATCAGTTTATGGCCGTCATCAACTATTGTAACTTAGAAACGTTGCTGCACAATTCACAAATAGTCCATTATCCTACTTTTTCAAATATTGTTGAAAAGGCCAGTTGATGGCCACTACAGATTTATGTACACAGCTCACAACTGAAATCGCAACACCATAAAGTTTTAGGTGTAGCTTTGTGTAAATCAGGCAATGGAAACAGCAAAGCGAGATATGCTGTAAATCAGGCAATGGAAACAGCAAAGCGAGATATGCAAATGACCACAATGAGGTAACACCTTGCCCAGCAGCATAAAAGCGTCAGGTTAAGGCGGAGCGATATCACAGTTAAATTGTAGCTCCATTGGTTTCAGGTTGTAAAAATCATCACAGTATACCAAGAGTACGTCGACATATCGCATACATTTAGTTGCCACACAACATATCGCATACGTTCAGTTGCCATACGCCACACAGCCCCCATACGTGGTACCATGGTTTGTGGTGGTATAACATTTGGTGGACAAATACCTATGGTCCACTTTTCTGGCATTATCACGGCACAACGGTACGTCTCTGACATTGTGAAACCTGTTATACAGCCATATCTGTCAACCAGGCCTGAACTGCTTTTTCAGCAGGATAGTGCCAGGCTACATACTGCACGGGTAACTATGAATAGTCTACAAGGTTTTGATACACTGTCTTGGCCAGCATATTCTCCGGATTTGTCGCCAATTGAGCATATCTGGGCCATCATGGATCGCCGATTAAGAGAACTGCCAATTCCAGCAAACTATGCTCAGTTACAAGCCCAATAGCATGCCGTGTGGGATGCCATCTCTCAGCACACCTATGACCATCTCATTGACGAAATGCTTCGTCTTATTCAATCCCGCATAGGTCAACATGGAATATGGCCGTTCGCGGTGGCCATATTCCATATTGATCTAATGTCAATAAAATTCCATGCTTTCATTTTCCAGATATGATTTTTTGATCATTTGCACATCTCCATGTTACAATTATATTCTGCTAATTTCATAAGGCTACATCAATTTCTTCCTGGTGTTGCGATTTCAGTTGTGAGCAGTGTAAATCGGATGCAATGCTTCATATACCTCATAGTAATACGATATTTTTATCAGGGCAGTTAAATAGCAGGGCTGGTTAAACCTAGATTTACCCAAGCAATGTTGGACAAATCTAGGTTTACCAAACAGTGTTGGATAAACCTAGGATTACCCAAGTAGTGTTGGATAAATCTATATTTACCCAGCCGTTTCTGGATAATGCAGTCCTTACTTGCATAATCCTCGGTTTATCCGAGTTTGGACTTTACCATTAACATGTACTTTAATTAGATTTTCCAATACTATTTACATTTTGTCTACTATGACATTTATCTTGTTAGGGGCTGAGTATAGCAGGTCTGTCTTCGGGCCTGAGGTTCTGTCAGCATGATATAATTGTATTTATTGCTCAAGAAATACGAGTAAAATGTTATGTCAACTTTGTCGTCAGTTCTTTTGAATTTTTGTTAAGCTTTTGATTTTTGAAATAGCGTACATTTTTCTCCTACAGAAATTGATGTCTCTGCTCTTACAGATACTCAATATAATAAATGAAATTTTCGGATGTCATAATGTAAACAATTTTATACTATTTAAAACATGCAAATTGTTTTATATTCTTATCTTATTTGCAAATAAAATGATATTTTCGAGATCAAAAGTTCACGCTAAAAATACAATACATTATTTTGAACAGCATTTTATACATGTGGTTTGGATTGCATTATTGCAATATTTTTTGAAAAAGTAAGTACCAATTCATATATTTCTATGTATCTCTCTCTATATTTCATATTAATGGTAGACAAGCATATATTACTAAGTTAATGTCCCATACGATATATTTTTATAATATATCTTACGATACCTTACGATATATTAATATTATCTACAATATATAACGAATTTTGTCGTAAGTATGTTACAAAAAGGCAAAATTTTTCCTGAAACAATTATCTTTTGAATATGTTAGAAATTCGAGGCTATTTCATAAAACAACGAAGAGGAAAAATTAAGTGCTCTAAAATTCATTGCGCTCTTGAAAGTTCTGAAATTATAAATTAGTCATGAATGTACTAAATTAAGAATATTTATACTCTCCTGAGTTTTGTCTTTTTCAATGCAGATAGAAGATCCATAACTTCATAATTTGATATTCAGTGGGAGTTTTCTCTTTACAAACTGAAAAAAATATATAACACATTGGAAATAGCAAAAATAACACATTGAAATCCATGGAAAAATGTATGTCACAAATGTCCCGTTCTTTACAAGGAACTTTTAAACGTTACTGTAATAGAAATACAAATTCTATTCATCCATAAATCATTGTTTGTTTGTTTTTTACTAAAAAAGCTTTAATTTTATAATGTAAACTTCAATTTTATTTTATGGGTTACTAGCAAATTTGTTGTTTGTGATTTCAAATTTGTACATATTCTAATAACATTCCAAATCCTGTTGCTTTTAAAAGTGAGTTTGAAATATTTGATTTTATTTTCCCGTAAGAATTAATAACTGTATACGAATCAGTGTTATCGTTTTTCAAAATTATTTCTGCCGCCAAATCTAATGTAGTGAAATACGCTCATTCTATTTGTAAACAAATTTGTAAAACATATGAAGCTTGGTTAAAATATTCCCAAATGCAAACGCTGAAAAAATAGTAATAAATATTCTACTACCATTTTTATCCATTTACAATAATCAGTTATCACATTGGAAATATCGGATTAAAAAAAACACTTGTCCCCTTTCTCCAAAAAAAGAAATTTGTAAAATTGAAAGTATCAATAGTTTTGTATTTTATTTTATTGTAAATGCAGCCGATAAAACCGATATAATGTAATGCAGATAATTTTTAAATTTATTTTCTATAATTTTCGTTACATTTTAGATGTAATAAATTAAATTAAGGTCGTCTGCATTATTACTAGATTTGAATAACATATTTTGTTACAGAATGGAAATAATGTGCTTTCGTTACTACGCAATATAATACATTTTTGCAATGTTTAATTGAATAAAATAATAATTTTGTTATATCAATTTTAATTTTTTAATTAGTAAAGCTATACAATTCTTCAGATAATGTTTAAGAAAATATCGTCTGCTTAATGTTATTGAAGTGTTTTTTAAAATCTATATTTATTACAATATAGGTCGATAACTCCCGTGCCTAGATTTTCGAAATGTGTACCGAAGTACTGGAGCATAAATACAAACTCCATTTATCCATAAAGCGTCGGTTTTTTGGGGTTTTTAACTAAAAAACTTTGTCGTGTGTGAATAAATTTAAAATTTAAACTTCAATTTACATTTAAAACCGCAATAAAAAACTAAATCTAATGTGGATAAAGAAGTGACCAAAATATGTGGATTTGCATACGGAACGGGCAGATGTACTTTTAATTCCAAATATATAAATACCTTAACAATTCTGAAATTAAATAAACCTTGAAAGTTCTGATTTACATTATAAAATTATAATATACTTAAGATAAGAAAGAAAGAACCTTAGTGATGAAAATAACATATTACCTATAACCTGATGTTTTAAATACAAGATGCAAAATTTCATGAACTGCGGTTACCCAACTGATAAACGATGGTAACCAGTGCAACAGATACATGAGAAGTCGCAAAGTGAAGTTCGATTTCTCGGCTGTAAAAACATTGACAAAATATACAGGCCAGTATGGTGCAGTACTGCATAAAATGGCACAGAATTGGACAACTAGTGAACGAGGCTATACAACACAACATGAAACGAAAGTTGCCGAGTTAAGGTTCGGATGAAAGAGTATTGAAAAAATACACAGGCAAGTTTTTTTTTAATTTACTAGAATGCATGCTGAACACTATAAGAATATTCTTCGTCAAAAGCTATGGATACTATATCCAAATCTAGCATTTTTCTAATTGAATATTCATTCCTTGCCACTGTATAATAATATCGCTTTGATAGTTGTATTTGTATTTTTGGCTTGAGCTCAACAAATGTCAGAATTATTATTTTACATTTTTGCCAGCAATTTTTGGGCGCGGGATGCAAATGACAAATCATGCAGCGATCTATAGTACAAATACTCAGCATGGTACTGTGGTTAAACGAACATATATATTTCCAATTTGAGAAAACAATTCAAAACCAATTGCTAAAATCTGTCATAATCGCAGTTTCAGAAATTATGGACCCTGTCAAGTGTTAAGTCACTTCGAGATTCAAACGAGACCTCCTTGCAGTTGGGAACCCGAAGGACATTGGGAATAATATATATGCATACAAAATGAGCGTTATTCTACGAACCAATGAATGGTTCAGGAATTAGTTCTACCCGTTTCTAGCACAAATGCTGTGACAAATGAACGGACTAGAAAAAATCGCGCCCTATTTGCTCCGCCATTCACGAAACAGGGAAAGGACCAGAATTCAAAAATTTAAGTCAGTTTCTTTTTGCTCTCGAAAGAAGGTACTCCACCTTGCCACTCTGACCTACGACGGTTCAGCTCTTACAGCGGATCGACCTCGGATATAATTCAAACCCGCAGCGATAGAATCTGCAACAGCTCTGTTCCCATAGCGAGCTGCCCATTGATGCACGCCAAGTCCCTCAGCAATCATATTTTAGGACATTACCCACTCTCACAGGAATAAGGTTTGATCGGACAGTGATCGGACCTTTCGTAGCCAGAACGAGGCGATACAATCTTACACTCCGTAGCATGTTGTCTGAAATCTGACACATTACGTGTCCAAACTCTCACAACAATCTGACCCTCGGACGGACACTTGCCTCTCAGCGAGAGGATTCCATGTAGACCCCCAAATCCTCAGAGGAAGTACAGCCTTTGACTATGAAGACTATATATGCTTCCCCCATCGTCTATCTCTGGCATTTTATATATATATATATATATATGAACTTTGGAGGTGGTTAAGAAGGAAGAAGAACAAGGCAATAGCTTGCATCAGTGTTGGAAGTATTGTGTCTTTGAAATCCAGTTGGTAATATTAATAGAATTAAATGTATAGATAACCATATCCATAACCTCTTAATTTAGGAAAGTCCCCTAGTAATATAAGTCATAAGTTCGAGTTTAGTTGAAATAAATCAATAATAATTTTTAGTAATATAATTATTGGCTAAATTAGTACATCCTGAGGTCAAGTGAGGTACGATTTAAGTCTGTAATTTTTGTTTATTATGTAATTGCTTCCGTAATTTATATGTAATAAAAGTTAGTGGCCACAAATCTTCTGGTTTCTTAATTGAATTTTCGCAATGTACTTCATTTCAGCTGTCACAGACACGATTTTCAAGCAAACTGGGGACACTATGGTAAGTAGTGGTTGTGTGTATATATGTGAAATTTTACCACTCGTTTACCACTTACACATTTTGTTGATATTAATATTACAATTTCTCTTTGAATAATATACTCATGTTTGTAAAACTTGCAACACCATGAACAAATCACGCGATTGAGCTGAAACTTATAGCAAATGCAAATTAGGGCATGATATGCAAACGATTAGAATTTCAGAGCCACCGTGCATGCATGGACAGAGCAGCCCCTTCTGAACTGTTGTTTTTGTCGTATAAATAGAGAGCTGTAACTGGACGTTTAAATCAGTCTGTGCCAGAGGTAAACGTTACGTGAGAAGTCATTATGTATCTACGAAGATAGAAGACGCCATATGAGCAAGTTACGGAGTTTGAACGGGAACGAATGATAGGCCTTCGTGAAGGCGGTTATTCTTATCACGCAACAGGAGCTAGCTCAATGCTACGACCTAGATGCGAACGTTGAAGCAGTGGACTGAATAGAACCAGACGAGTCGCAAATCCGTGTATGCTAACGTGCCTGTTGCTGACCCCTTCTTATTAGTCTAAATTGGAGATATGAATGGATTTGCTTGCCCATAGGCTGCATTGTAATAAATTGTGTTTATCTTATGTCTTGTGTTTTTTGTTGTTGTTGAGACCCAGACCGTCCGACCTACCAGAAAGGTGTAAGGTAACTGTATGGACGGCCGGGAAGTGCCACCCAATTTAGACCGGAACCCAGTGGGGGAGTTGTGTTTTTTGTTGTACTTGTTTGTATCTTATCTGTTATATTAATAAATTTGAATTCAAAATATTTGATAATAACTAAAAGAACTGTTTTTAATTAGAGAAAATATTCTGTTTTGACCATTACAATCCATATATAAATTTAGAAGGTAAACTTTTATTCTAATATATTTACTTTTTAGTACAACTTTGATATTAAGAATTTGTGATGGTTAGGTAAATCCCTCTACATTAAAAACAAGAAAGATAAATCATGCATAAGCATTGATTATGAAACACTCTCCAACTGAAATGCAATTTCATTTAAAAAATGTTTAAAATGTGATACATTCAGTGGTGATATCTTTTACATTATCACAGTACTACATTAATTTATTATACTTAAATATTTAAAACTGTATCAAAGTATAAATCATCTGATTCTGTATGCAAAATCAATGAATGTTTCATTCATATAACTTGTATTCCAGACTCCAGAGCTAAATAATTTTGTGTGAAAAGAATTCAGTAATTCTTATGTAACTCACCATACAATCACTTCAGATATTTGCATTCTGCATAAGTTAAAATTAGGCTTCGTTGAAGAAATAATAAAAGTTTAGGGATCATTTAAAATCACAACTATTGTAATTGCATAGGCACGGAATTTAGATACACAGATAATACACAGATACGCAGATAATATATGTGTGTGTGTGTATATATATATTCAAAGTATTGGAATCCTGCTGAAGATCGGAACTCGAATTTTCGAAGGATCTACACGTTTTGGGACTTCTAGAACACGAAAAAACTATTTTTAGGAAGACGTCTGTGTGTGTAAGAGTGTATCTGTGTATGTTTCTGTGTGTCTGTGAGGATATTACATCCACTCTAATTGAAAAACTAATATACCGAATTTCATAAAATTTGGTAGGTATGCTTTTTGTGGGAAATCCTGATGTTCATTGGTTTATAGTACGATTCGTAAAAAAAGAATCTGCCTTCTGTGCGAAATGGCCGGCAGAAATTGCCTTTATCCACTCTAGCTAAAAACTAATGGAACAAATTTAACCAAAATTTGGTGTATAATATTTCAATGACCTACAAGTGATTTATATACCAAATTTAACAAAATTTGGTACATAAATCATTTGTAGGTTATTCTAGTACGACTCGGGAAAAAGGAACGGGCTATTTTTGCGAAATGGCCCGCAAAAATCGTTAAATATAAAAATAAAGGACTACGTGTGCTCAATTATATCAATTAAATTCCTATTTTATACGTAATTTTTGACAACAAAAAGAATAAGACTAACCCTATTACTCCAAGGCTAGCCGTTCTTGAGATATTCTAGTTTTTTCACGTTTTCGCTACGACACCTTTGACAATAAGTCCAGCTATCAAATGAGAACCAAATTTAAGTTTAACGTGCAAATTCAATGTCATTTAAAATACTTATGGCTGTTATTTTGTGCAGATAAACTCGAATTATTTTTGAAGAAATAAAGAGAACGTGAACATGAGTCTGCAGGGAAAGACATGTGCTGCTCATATCAGAATTTTTAACAATATTACAACAATGATTTATAGAAGTGAACGGAAATTGTTTGCAGGCTATTTCGAAAAAAATGCATGATCTATATTTAAAGATCCACCAAATTTTTGTAGAATAAAATGTTCAACAAATTTAAGCTGTGTACTAAATTTTAACTTTCTAGGACGTAGGAAAGTGCATTAAAAATGCCATCAAATAAGTATATCATGAAGAGTTATATAAAATTAAAAAAAAATTTAAAAATTGGTATCTACCAAATTTATTTTTAAATATGAAGCCTCTCTTATATACAAAATGATTAAACTCTTGGAACGATATTTATTATATAATATACCTCTTTCTTCTTTCTGGAGGATTTCCCAAAAGTCAGAATTTAATTGAATTTGTTTTTTCCCTATATTAAATAATTTTTAATTAAAAAACTACTTAACATATTTTACTGAAATTTTTTTATATAATTTATGGGATAATGTGAATATTTCCTAAAAATTTCGAAGCAATTTGTGAATTTTAAATTTGCTTAATAAATGTTTGAAAAATTAGGTCCCATAGGGTTCAATGTATTTCATTTTTTCAACCCGGGTTCAATAAAAAACTAATTGTTTGATATTATTTATTTATATTCCCATAGGTTCCACAGACCGTCTGAAAAACATACTAAAATTTCATTCTGATAAAATCAGTTTTACGGCAGTTATCGTGCTAACGGACAGACAGACAGACAGACATACATACATACATACATACATACATACATACATACATACATACCTACAGACAGACAGACAGAATGAACAAAGTCATAAACACTTTTCAACTATGTTGTAAAGTGTTAAAAATAGCTGCGGCTGCCGCCGCCGTTGTTTGACACATTTACTGTTTCTCGAGATTCTTTGTTTCGTACCGGAGAACTATTGCATATAAAAATAAAAATATGGAATTTGGTGCACTTGTAGAAAAAGCTTTGAGGAAGGCGTTGAAATAAACCGTTCATTGATATATATTGCAGTTTAAGATATATTGAATGTCAAAAACAAAGCATTTGAGCTGCGAGTTCAAGTCCTGGATAGACTGACTTTTCAGTACAACTTTAATTGCAATAGCAAGATCACGAATTTTTGCAGAGAGGTACCTACATGGGTGAATTTTTGCAGGATGCAGCCCCTTTGTAACACGTTACAACAAAGTTGAAAAGTGCTTATGACCTTGTTCATTCTGTCTGTCTGTCTGTCTGCCTGCCTGCCTGTCTGTCCGTTAGCACGATAACTGCCGTAAAAATGACTTTTATTATAAATGTGATATTTTATTATAATATATAATATTTTATTATAATATTTTATTATAAATGATATATAATATTTTATTATAAATGTGATATATAATATTTTATTATAAATGTGATATGTATAACAAATAAACAACTGTCGATTGCTAACGGATTATTGCTCTTTACTCGTATCTAGGCCGAATTTCCAGCTTTGAAAATAATTTTATCGGATACCTAAATAACAAAGGATATTGCTTTTACGAGATATATATTTTTAACACTTTACAACGTAGTTGAAAAGTGTTTATGACTTTGCTCATTCTGTGTGTCTGTCTGTTAGCACCTTAACTGCCGTACAAATTACTTTATCAAAATGAAATTTTAGTATGTTGTTCAGAGGGTTTGTAGCACCTATGGGAATACAAATGAATAATATCACCCAATTAGTTTTGGATTGAACTCGGGTTGAAAAAATGAAATGCATTGAGCCCTATGGGACCTAATTTTTCAAACATTTTGTAATCGGAATTAAAATCCACAAATTGCTTCAAAAATTTTAGATAATATTCAAATTGTTCCATAAATTATACATAAAAAAAATTCAGCGAAATATATTCTCAGTAGTTTTTTAAATAAAAATTAAAATAATAATGACACCCCTTATATGAAGCGATCACGCGACCATGATATGAAAAGATCACGTGACCCACTTCAAAATGATATATGGCATCCATCTTGTCTCAAAATCGTGATTTTTAAAGTTCTTTTTAATTCATATTGAGTGTTGTATCCGTCCTAAAACCACTTTATTTTTGCTTAAATTCTGTGCTTCAACATACTGACACAACGCAATTATAATATATTTGTGTTTAAATGCTCATCCAAATTTGATTATTTCTACAACGAAGCCTATTTTTCACTTATATAAAATGTAAACAGCAAAATATGTAGAATGAGTTGTATTAGAATTGCTGTATTTCTTTAACACAAAATCATTAAGTTCTTGGAGTCTGCATAGCTGATATGAATGAAATATTTATAGATTTTACAAAGAGAAGGACGATTTTCTTCGATGAAGTTTTACGCATAGAGTTTAATTACTTGTAACTCCATGGTCTTAATTTTTAAATAAAATAAATTACTATAGTATTGTGATGAATGACATGAATCTGAAATTATTTATGAATGAAATGCTGCTTTTATAGAGAGAGCCAGGCGTGTTATTTTTTCTATGACGTCATTTGAATTAATTTCAGTTGTTTTCGATGAAGTTTTCAAATATAATAAATTATCGTAGTATTATGATAATTCTAAAATTATTACCGAGGAATGTATCACATTTTAGAGATGTTTAAACCAGGCAATTTATATTTCAATGCCGTCATTTGGATGAAGTTCATTTTTTCGATGAGTTTTCAAATATAATAAATTAATGTAGTATTGTGATAAGTTTTAAAATATTACCGAGGAATGTATTGCATTTTAGACATGTTTAAATAAAATTGCATTGAAGTTGGAAAGTGTTTCATAATCAATGCTTTAAGCATGAATGATCTTTCTTGTTTAATTTCGATGTAGTTGAGATATTTTACTTTTTATGCACTTCTGAAGTGAACTTTTTTTTCGTATCGGCACGTCTAGAGGTTTCTCTGTCTCGTACCGTAAAAACTATAGCAAACAAAAGTATGAAATTTGGTACATTTATAGAGAAATAATAGGGTAATACGATGAAATTAACCGTTTATCGGTTTAAACTTTACTTTGGCATGAAATAGCTCGCGAATCGAGCTCATGATCAAGGAATTCACTTTTTGGATTTTCTGGGCTGAGAAAAATCCCTGCTTTTCCCTCCTGCAGAAAATAGGCAGAGATAGAACAGATATTTTTGAGAGTAGAATTTTCAGGAAAGATAGATATGAATCTAGCGCAGCGAGTAGGAGGCAAAGTCTCCCGAAGTGGATTGCGGCAGCGGAGCGTGCCGGAGGCAGAGCCCCCTAGTGTCATATAAATTACAAAATTTTAAATTAATAAATGCGACATAATAGGCTATATAATTTAATGATGGGATTGATATAATTATTTAAGATGTATATTATAAAGTGAAATACATAGAAAACGTTCCACTGGCATTAGATTAGTGTATAAAATTATAATGACATATATTAAATTCTACAGTAGCTAAAATATAATTCATAAAAATAAAAAACTAAATATATTACAAGGAAGTAAGAAAAAATATAATTTTATCAATTTGTTATAGTTGAGCTAATGAGATTTCAATAAAGGATTTGATAAAATAATTCTAACAATTTTGGTCTCAATGTCGACTCATATGAACACTGAAATGAATTTTAAATTATTGATTTAGAGATATGTTTGGTGAACAGTAAATATTTGCTATAAACTTAAATTGCATTGGATTTCCGAATTGTTTATTTAGACCTGTTCAAAAATATAATTGAACCAAATATAATTAAGCACAAAGGTTCTTAATTATGTAAATGCAACAAATAATCAGTTCAAATGAAAATTTGCATCTAGTGAAATAATTTGTTTGAAGTCATGCGGAAATAAGAGATATAAATTTCGAAATACTACATAGATTTCCAGTTTGGGAAAATATTTGTGCATAACTGTAATTTAAAATTACAGTTATGCACAAATATTTTCCCAAACTGGAAATCTATGTTGAAGACCGGACGGTCTGGGTCTTCAACATAGATTTCCAGTTTGGGAAAATATTTGTGCATAACTGTAATTTAAATCTTTTACTTAAACAATTTACAGAAAATTTTGTAATGCAATCGTCATGAATAATGCGCTTAAAACTGAAAGTATTAATATATTTAACATGTTTATGCAATGCATATTGTACGTGCACACTGATATAAATATATACGTGCACACTGATATAAATATTTTTTGATTTTAATTTCTTTCTGATCATTTCATATTTACTACATCACTCAATAAGTCTCCGATCTAACTAAGAAAAACAATTTTTTCTTTTAGAAAATCGACTTTATTCATCCATACTCTCCTTTAAGAGTCATATATTCATTCCAACGCTCCTCTAACTTTTCGATGCATTTTTTGTAGAGCGATTTGTCTTTGCTCTCAATATAGGCCTCAGTTTCGGCAATCACTTCTTCATTGGAGCCAAATTTCTTTCCCTGGAGCATCTTTTTGATTCAGGTGTGTAGTAATGGATCCATGTTTCATCCATTGTCACATGTCGACGCAAAAAATCCTTCTCTCGCTTGAACAGTTCCAAACAGCGCTCTGAATCGTCGTCGTGTTGTTGTTTTGGGTCAGATGTGAGCAAACGCGGCATCCACTTCGAAAGCAACTTACGCAAGCTCACATTTTTGTGTAAAATTGTAAACACACTACCTTCTGACATCTTTAAGATGTCAGCTATCTCACGCAACTTCACTTTACGGTCTTTCAAAACTATTCTGTGGACTTTTTTTATGTTTTCTGGAACAACTGCCGATTTTGGGCGACCAGAGCGTTCAGCATCATCGGTGTTTGTACGACCGCGTTTAAATTCAGCATACCAGTCAATAATAGTTGATTTCCCTGCTGCAGTCTCCATAACACTTATCAAGCCACTGTTTGGCTTCAACAGTATTTTTCCACATCAAAAAACAATGTTTAATCAACATACGAAATTATTTTTTATCCATTGTTTTGAAGATTACAAAACCGGGGTCACTAAAACCACTGTAACCTATAAACTAATTGTCAGAATGTCATGAAATTTTGACACGTGTCGTTTGAAGGTTGGTACTATCCAGAAATCATATGGGTCTATCAACAGTGTTGCTATATATCTGTCAGACCGGAGACTTATTGAGTGATGTGATATGTAACATTAGAAATACATAATAAATTTGAAAGATATCTTGTTGTATTTTTAGTTCATATGCAACACAGATTCCACAAATTAAAATCTTAGTGAAACTAATATGGAACATGATCACAAACCCTTATAATTGTTTATTAAGTCTTGCATAACAAGTAACTCTACTTTTGAACTATTAAAAATTCTAAAAAAGAAAAGTTAAAAAAAAAAATACAGTTATTTTCTTTTAATATGCATAAAGCTTCTGGATCCAAGAAACTTATTAAAGTTTTTTAATTTATGAGTCGCAAACAGGCAGTCTGGCTATGTTTCTCTTGCTTCTAAGCGAATCGCTGTCTTAAGGGTAAATTGTCTGTCCTTCCGATTCACAGGACTCTAGCCTACATAGGATTATCCATGTGCTATCTATAGGCCTCTCCAACCATACACAAGATTCGAAAGTGGTTTTCCAAACCCTAGTAGAAGTGGGATCTATGACTATACATGTATTATACAGGGTGTCTCAAAAACATTGACCTCGGCTTTTATTCCTTAAATATTGATCTTAGACATATATAATAAATTACAAAGTTACGTAAATAAAGGTACATAATTTTATGAAATCGAGTAATATTTTCAAGGGAATTAAATTTTAAGAAATGCAAAATTTAAATTTTTATACGGCTCCCGTAGAAAAACATTTCCAATAAGAAAAATGTGCCCCATACACTAATAAGGTGATATACAAAATTTCAACATTTTATCATAAAAAGTCCCAGAGATATGAAAAAACAAAAAAAAGCTGACTTAAACCACTTTTCGATGTATCGACATGGGTTCTCAGAAGGGAAAAATTTTGTTGGCAGATCGCGTTTCAGGAGTCATACACAAATTACGAAAGAAATCAATGATTACATAAACAAATAATAATTTTGCTATTTATTGGTACAAAAGTATCTATACTGTGTAGAAATAATAACTTTATACAGAAATTACAAAGCTTGTTCAAAATGTTTTACATCCATGTCAAAGATCCATTAAAGATAAATGCTGACTTAAACCACTTTTCTATGTATCTACATGGATTCTCAGAGGGGAAAAATCATGTCGGCAGATCGCGTTTCAGGGATCATACACAAATTACGAAAGAAAACAATGATTACATAAATAAATAATAATTTTACAATTTATTGGTACAAAAGTAACTACACTGTGTAGAAATACTAACTTTACACAAAGATTACAAAGCTTGTTCAAAATGTTTTCCATCCATGCCAAAGATCCATTAAAGATAAGAGGCAGATATTATTTACCTATGATGCATTTCTGCATTGCGTCATTTGCACTCTTGCTGTAAACATTTTCATTTTAATTTGTGATTAATCCCTCACCAACTTTTGTTTAAACATATCTCTGGGACTTTTTATGATAAAATGCTGAAATTTTGTAGATCACATTATTGTATGGGGCACCTTTTACTCGCTGGAAATGTTTTTGTACGAGGAACGTATAAAAATTTAAATATTGTATTTCTTCAATTTTAATCCCTTGAAAATTTTTATCGATTTCATAAAATTCTGTACCTTTTTTTACGTAACTTTGTAATTTGTTATATAGGTCTAAGATCAATATTTAAAAAATAAAGGCCGAGATCAATGTTTTTGGGACACCTTGTATATTTACATATTATGTACTTGTAAGGGTTCGGAATAACTTTAAATTTTAGATTCGGGTAGAAGTAATCCTCATGTGCATAAAAGAGCTTTGAGAATCCAAAATAAGTCATTACAGTTCAATCCCAAAACAACAAGTATCAATCAAAGGATGTTCTCTTGTTAAAGCATTTCTTATTTATTTATTTTTTTTTACAAAAAATTGAAACTTTTTAAAGGTTAAATGAATTCCTGATGTAGTACAACTCGGTTTAAACATGTACAGCTTATAAATATGTTTTAATATTTCGGGCACTTATAACATTTAATTCCTCACACATAGAATATGTGTCAAAATTTAATCTGCATAATTCTATACAAAAGAGAAACAATCTAAAATCATGTATCATTCAATGTCAATTAGATATATATAAAATGGTTTTAATAAATTAAACTCAGGAAAATGTTCAAAGATTTATCCAAGTTTTAAAAATAGCAATACTAAGTCATAACCAATTACTATTAACTTAAACAAAAAGTTAATTGCTGTCGTTACATATATTATACATATATTAAAATATATTTAGTAATTATCAAACTTTTTATAATAATATTTGCAATCTAAAACAATTACCATCAACTTAAATATTTAATGTAGGCGGTGTATAATCTTCGTAAATACAGATATAAAAAATATGATGAGAACAGCACATGACTTTCCCTGCAGATTCAAATTCAGTTTGTAATTTTGTATTTCATTATGCATTAAATTGAGTTTAATTTCGGAAAATAATATGGACAATTTTCTGATATTATATACAATTTGCCTTTTTATTGAATCTTCGTTTCGCTCGGTAACTTAATACACTTTAAATTCTTCAGGTCCTTAAAATTCCAAACAGCTACAATATTTCGAGAACGGTTTATCCTACAGTAATGGGATCAGACTTATTCGCTTGATTGTCAAATTTTACAAGTAGAACAAGTACTTAATTAATATATTTCAGCAATTTTAGTCATTTATTACAGAATTTCACTAGCTTTGCAGGACATTTCGCCAAAAAGTATCGATTATACAGAATCATATCAAAATAAAATCAGCATCAGGCTAACCATCAGAGGACTTAACTATTAAGTTTTAAATAATTTTTTACTACTGTGAAAATCGTCTTCATTTCCTCAAAATTAAAAATTAAAATATCTGGAAAATGGTCCATCTTAAAGTAATGGGACGGATTTTATTCATTTTGTCGTTAAAAATTACGCATAAAACAAACATTTATTTGATACATTTCGCAAGGGCCATTTCGCAAAAAAAGGCGGGTTCATTTATTCCGAATCGTACCAAAATCTAATCAGCACCAGAATCGCCCACAATTTACATCTCTACCAACTTTTTTTTAAATTTCGTCCATTAGTTGGGCTAGTTAGAGTGGATACATTCAATTTTTGAGGATGTTTCGTAAAAAAAATGCAGGTTCTTCTTTTTCGAATCGTATCAAAATCTAATCAGCAGCAGAATATCCCACAAGTAACTCATCTACTAAATTTTGTGAAATTAGTTTTTCAGTTAAAGTGGTTACAGGTAATTTTTAGGGCCCCCCCCCCCCAAAAAAAAACCCTGCAGATCCTTTTATACTGAATTATACCAAAATTTAATCAGAAACAGTGCCCCACGCAAGGAACGTGCATACCAAATTTTATGAAATTCGGTCCATTAGTTTCTGAGTTTGAGTGGATAAATGCATTTCACATACTGACACACACACACAGACGTCAAACTAAAAACAATTATTTTCATATTCCAGAGGTATCAAAACGTGTAGATCCGTCAAAAACTCCAGTTGCGATTTTCGACATGATTCTAATATTTTTCCTATACATTACCATGTATTGCAGGGAAAGTATAAAATACTTTTAACATTCTTATAATAATTATGTGTTATATCATTATAGTAAATTTTTTGCTCTAAATCTTTATCTCGTTCATTGAAATTTGGTACATTTTAGCGACGTAATGTAACACTCTTATAGTATGTAAATATGTATAATTATTGAACTCATTTATGTAGTGGAGCAATAATATTACTTTTCTTATATACATAATGTATAAGGAAAGTATTGTGACGGGGTCGAAAAATCGAATTAGAGTTTTCGACGCGAGAGCACGTTCAAGCATCCCTGATCACGAATCAAACATTTTTAAGGTGATGTCTGTGGGTGTGCGTGTGAAAGTATGTGTGTGTGTATGTGTGTGTGTGTGTGTGTCAGTGAGTCTTTGGAGACAATATCTCACGAACGAATGGAGCGATTCGAAGAAATTTGGTACAAAAATCACAATCCGTAAATACTGGAAACCTATTGTTTTTAAATGCAATCGAATGTTTAGAAACCCCCTAAATTTTCGAATGAAATTTTGAAAAAATGATCAAGAAATCAAAACCTTTAATAAAGTTACGCAAATAGACATTTCTTATGTAATTTTTCCTTAGAAAACGATTGACATAAACTTTAGAACGCTAGCATGAACCGTTCTCGAGATATTCCACATCTTTCAAATAAATTTATAAAAAAGTCCCATAAATTAAAAAAAAATATATTAACTGTTGAGAAACATATTCACTTTTCATATTTAATATCATGCGATAAATTTGGTGGCATCATTCTCGTGGATCTAGCTCGTTCCATTCATAAAAAAAGGTACTTTGAGTAATACATTTGTATTTGAACGCCAATAGTCATTTATCTGCTATCAGAATAACTTATTTATCCGTCCATAACGTTTGGCGAGATTTTGGCGACGAATTTGGCGGAATGTCGTCAACTTGGCGACTTTTTTAAATGTTGCCAAATTAACGATAACCTCGCCAAATGGATAAAAATGACGCTAAATCGATGAAAATGACGACTAAATAACGAAAATGCGATATGTTGGAAAGAATATAAGTATCTACTATAAGAATAACCTATTTTTTTGCTGTAAAAGTAGTAAATTCATTGCATTATATAAGGAAAACCATGTGCTGCCCACATCAGATTTTTATTGAAATGTGATGCTGACTCTACAGGGTGTCCCAAAAAGTTTGGAACACTCTTTAATTCTTTACCTGTTATAGATAAGTGGGCAATGCAAATTGTAAAAATGTTGTAAGTAAGGTAGGAAATAAGACTATCTTAATGAAATAGTCATCCCATTAATTTTCAAAAAGTTACACTTTTTAAATTCTCATCCGACCCCCTCAGACAAATTTGGTCAAACAGATTTTTTCTATTTTTAATGCAACAAGATCTTTAAAAAAACCGCATATCTATATCTTTAAAATCAACAGAATTATGATAAAGAAAAAAAATCTGATTTATGCCACTTTTCCGTACCATGTGAAAGGCTGTTTCATCAGTGGAAATACGGATCATAAACAAATTGAGGATGGAAATTGTTTAGATCAAAAATACGTTAATATGTGTCAAAATTGTTTATCACAAATTCATTACACAGACAGAGATCATATAAAGTACTGGTACTCACTACGCGGTTGGAGCACATAATATGCACACATTGGTAGAAGACCACTAATATAAAGGGACAAATTTCGTTACAAATACCAGAAATACAATTCACTAAACGTGCTGACGATTCACTGAATGATTTCTAACCCGTACTTTAGCTAGACAAAGGCTAAACCTTGTCTAGCTAAAGTACGGGCAATATCCACTAACGTTTTTATTACTTCAGTATTGAAAATGTGTTATTGCTCTTCTCATAGACTTTGCTGAAGTAATAGGTCAACTTGACCATTTTTTCCTATAAATGTGCAGTGATCGGCGAAATCAGTTCAAAGCTGATGGTGAAAAATGTTATTCCAATTTTCCCTTTCTATTTGTCAAAATAATTTTCATTTTGTGCCATTGTCTCACTCCATTATTTGCACATACTGTCTCCGCAAATTCTCTACCAACTCCTCCAGAAAATAGGCAGTAAACGAAGCAGTACGCAGGATCATTTGCAATACTATACTCAATATGAGAATCTTCACTATACCAAGTTGGATTGAATCGGTGTTGCTTGTTTTGTGGAATCTCATTATTTATTGGAAATTTTGGAAACCGTAGCTGATGAGGGAATATAGAAATTAGGTATGATCTTTAATTAGTATAGCAAATTTCACTTCTTTTACCGGGATCATGTTCAACTATTTAATTTTTTGAGTTGCTTGCATCGAAAATTTCATAACTTGTTTCATTTTGTAAAGTGTTAAAACATTTTTCCGTTATTTCAAGGAGTTTGTTGCATTTGTCTCGAATTGAAGTCATGGTAAAGTTTCTGTTCGTTAGAAACACAAATGGATTTGGAGCTTCATCCTGCTTTAACTTAAATGATATTGATTTGCATTCTTCAATTTCCGTAACGATGGCAGATATTAAGCCTGCACATGTTACCCACGAGGTATCAGAGGTATCGGCTGTGGAATCTCCAGTAATCGCGGAATTAGCTTCAATTTCAGTAGTCGAATCGCGCGAAGAATCTCCAGCAACGGAGGAATTGGTTTTAATTTAAGTACTTGAATTTTTTTCACAGTTATCTTCGAACTGTTTGTTAGTCATAGGAGCTGAAATTTCAGCTATTGATGAAATGAGAGAGTCTTCATGATGAGGTGTAAAGTTATCATTCGGCTGAAAATCTGACTCGTTTGAATCAGTATCCAAAACAGCAAGGGACACAATATTTGCAGAATTGTCTACCGAAAAATGCACAAAATTAAATTATTTAATAAAGAAAATTAAATTATTTACAAATATTTCTTTTTCAAATGGCCAGGCATTTGACTTCCATCATTCGCCTCTACATTGGCCAGAAACGTGAACTATTTAGCCGTCCTGGGACATTGCCCCAGGCGCACCAGAGGGGAGCGGAACACACTGCGCCCAACAATACAACATCCATGCCTTACGTGGGACTCGAACCCACAACGCGGCGGCCGAACGATCGCTTGGAAACGCTCGCCTTAACCGTTTGACCACCGCGTCGGCTTATTTACAAATAAAATGTGGTAAATAATGCATAATGAAAAATGTGTGCATTTAATTGTATATTATTATGAGTAATTTTTATGTTTAAATTTTTTCTCTTTTCAATGGAATTATAACAACCTCTCCAGGTAAATTCGCAAATAAAAGTTATTTCTTCACTGAAATTTGATATAAATTGTTTTTTCTGCTTTTTTTAATTTTAATTTATTCAAAATTTGTGTTTATGATTCTTTAGTTTAAAGATTGGTGCGATATTAAGAGCAAGTGGGGAAGGCGGTACATAGATATTAGGTACAGTTCATGAAAAAAATATGGCTGGCTGTTACTCAAAAACAAATGTTAACAATACATTTTAACCTAGCACCCAATTAAAATATGCTGCAAAAGCTAAATACTGATATCTATATAATTTCAGAAACTGATACCTTTGTTCTTGAAGGGTCTGGGTCGTAATCCCGACAGCCGAAATCCCGACAAGCCAGAATCCCGACAGCCGAAATCCCGACATGCCAAAATCCCGACAGGGTCGAAATCCCGACAAGTCAAAATCCCGACAAGGTCGAAATCCCGACAAGCCAAAATCCCGACAAGGTCGAAATCCCGACAAGCCAAAATCCCGACAGCCGAAACCCACTCTTGCACAGACTAATACAACACTAAGGCGGTCATCGCAGTGACGTCACAAGGGTTAGAATTTACTAATCAGCACTCCCCCCCCCACCCACATGCACTGGACTCACGCTCCCTCTTGTCTCCATCCGCTTGCTACAACAATGGCCATATGCTATTTGAATATGCTATTTAAACGTATGCAGAATGTGTAAGTGTTTTTTTTTTCTTTTTTAATAAAATGAATTTCCTAAATCTTATACCGACCTGTTATATCATTTTAATCTTTGTCATTTCAATTTGCCAAAATTTATTTCAGTAATGGCATAATTGTTATGATTTAGTGATTAAAACTATTAATTTGTAAAATGTAGAGATGTAAAAACGCCGATAATTTTGATCAAGCTATACATATAGGCGTAGAGAGCCATGTGCGTGGGCCCAGCGTGAGTCCTGCGCATGTGCGTGGGGGGGGGGAGTGCTGATTAGTAAATTCTAACCCTAGTGACATCACTGCGATGACCGCCTTAGTGTTGTATTAGTCTGTGCAAGAGTGGGTTTCGGCTGTCGGGATTTTGGCTTGTCGGGATTTCGACCTTGTCGGGATTTTGGCTTGTCGGGATTTCGACCTTGTCGGGATTTTGGCTTGTCGGGATTTCGACCTTGTCGGGATTTTGACTTGTCGGGATTTCGACCCTGTCGGGATTCTGGCTTGTCGGGATTTCGGCTGTCGGGATTCTGGCTTGTCGGGATTTCGGCTATCGGGATTATGTCCGGAACCGTGTTTGTATATAGATAGATGAAAATACAGATAAATCAAGGTGTTTATATTATAAATAACCAGCAATGAGCTGCGAGCACCGCAGAAAATTTTATTTTAAATTTTCAACTTTACTCGAAAAATTCTATCAATTTTTTCATAGATTAAATTAATTTTACAGTAACTAAGAATATCATATTATATTTATTAATTATGAAAAACATTAAAAGTAATGATAATTTATAGACCATAATAATAAAATACTAAAATGTTAAGAATTAAGAAATTTGTGGTATTTACCAGTGCTGGTATATTTTTCGGGTATATTTTTTAACACTTATATAAAAGCTGTTGATGCCTATTGAAACAATTAACTCATTAAAACTTTTATTTAAATATTTTTTAAACGACACACGTGTTTTTTTTTCTCTGCAGTCATTGTTGACAATTATTCAGCTGCGAGTAGAACAGCCAAGTTCCACATAAACGCACCATAAACTCACCAGGAACCATAAAAAGGCACAGTGCATGCTCAGAACGTTTGGAGTGAAGTTATGCACAGCTTTACCCAGAATCGTTTGGATAATTCGCGCATTACCTGAATAAGGTCCGAAATGAGTACAATTCCAATTTAATTTCCAGCCTTACACAGATTGGCCAGGTAAAACTAGGTATAATCGGGTAAACCTAGGTTTATCCGCATTTCAGGCTTCACCCGTAACATATAGAAGAAAAGTCCTTTAAGGGCGGGCCACAGGTTGAACACCATTGGTGGATTCTATTACTAAACAAAAATCTGATATGGGCAGCACATGACTTTCCTTATATAATGCCATGAATTTACTACTTTTACAGTAAAATAAATTAGATTATTATTATAATAGATATTTATATTCTTTCCAAGATATTGAATTTTCTTTTTTGAAGGATTTGATTTTTTGACGGTTTTATCAAAATTTCACTCGAAAATTTGGGGAGGTTCTGGACATTCGATTGCATATAAAAGCAATAGGCTTCCAGTGTTTACGGATTGTAATTTTTGTACCAAATTTCGTTCGAATCCGTCCATTCCTTCGTCAGTTATCGTCACCACAGGCTCACTGACACACATACACACACACACACACACACACGCACACACGCACACACACAGACACAGAGACATCACTTCAAAAATGTTCGATTTGTGATCAGGGATGTTTGAAACGTGGTCTCCCGTCGAAATCTCGAATTCGAATTTTCGACCCCGTCACAATACTTTCCTTATACATTATTGTATATAAGGAAAGTAAATATGAGAGATTACTTCAATTTTTCGAAAATTCTTAATTAAATAGCGATTTAACATGCAAGTTTTGTATTGAGAAGAAGTGAATAACATTATACGATAACACGATTATTGAACGATAATAGACGTCATACTCAGAATATTGAATGTTTTTAATTTAATATCGAAGAAATCGGTAACAACAAAACTTCAGTTAACTTTCAGTGAGATGTGGATTTAGGGATATTCCTGTTTGTGTTAATGCTTATCACAATTTTGAAAATTGGTAACCCGGAGAGGGATGATATGAGTAAAAGGCAGGACACATCAGATTTTCTCCTTTTGACGAAAGTGTTTTCTTTTATTGGTACAGTGAAAAAAAGCAGCACTGAATGACATTCAATACATCGCTGAAGACATTCAATGCCGTATTGAAAAATTCATCTTCTAAGATACTTAAAACGAAATCGAGTACAAGCAATACATTTTCACTTCACTGTATTTGTTCAAAACTCGGTCGTTCAATGAATGATTTTAATGTTCCCATAGGAAAGTATTTAGGAAAAAAATTGCACTTTGGAATAAATATTAGAATAAATATTATATATAGTCGCGTTTAGTCGCATTCTTTATACGGTATTTTTCATGTCTCGAAGGCAATAATGAACTTTTACAGCACACTTTCATTTAATATTTTATCTTCGACCTTGGTATTTGAGATAGCTGGGAAGAAAAATTCCTATCTGAATATTTTATTTTCGAAATGTGCTTTAACATGTTGATTTAAAATAGGTTTATTATAGGTTAAAACCATTTTTAATATTTTTATTTTATTTTTCATATGCAATGTAGCTTGTTATAGACTAACGCGATTGTATTTAAAAAAATTGTAATACTTAGAAATTTAGATACATAACTTAAATTATAATAAATATATAGTAGTGTATATCTTAAAGTGAAATGTGTTAAAAGGTTCAAACAAGAAAAATGAAATAATGATATCATAAAATATAGTTTATCGCTTGAATAAAAATGATGTGGATAGTTCTTTCCCAACACGGGAGTTACATCGAACAAATTTAAGAAAATACATATTATATTTATTTGCATTTATATCTATGTAAGCATAATGTTAACATTTTGCTTACGGGTGGTACAGCGTCAATCCCAAGAGGTGAATCTCTCAAGAAGACAGGTATCTGCCATACCCTATCCCAAACATCTCTATCCCCCTTTGCAGGCATTGGCGTCCATGGACGCCAGTGGCATCATTTAATTTGAGATTTGGAACTTTTGATATTTATTACGTTATTGGTCAAAATAATGATTTATTCTTAGACCAAGAGCAAATTAAACGCAGAATAGGAGAAAACAATATGTCATTGGAAGAAAATACAGTATGTGGTTTTCAATCCTCAGTCAAAATAAAAAAATATGGTTTTGTTTATATATATATATCATTTTATTCTCAACTGTCATTCCTGAAAATTGTTCACATACCTTCAGAGGTACGCATACTCTAAGTTGGCAAGCGATGTTCTAGAATCTTTAGGATATACATTTTTCGATTCATTTCCTTACATTCTCGTTTAAATTTCGTTATTTCTAAATAAATATGTTCAATGACTGTATTTCTAACGGTCCCATTGGGAAGCATTTAAAGAAGTTTCTTCATTTTTCAAGACACTAATATTCCTTCTATTGGTTCCTGTTTTCTTTTATGGGATAATTTTTTTCTGTCTTAAAGGCAATGAGAGACTTTAACCGCATGCCTCCGTTTGATCTATTATCTTCAAAATGTGTATTCAAAACATCAATGGAGAAATATATTTTTTGCATGCAAACTTTGAAGTTGTGTCTTAAAATATGCTTAATCGATACTAATTCTTGTATTTTATATTTATCTTTTTTTGTCATATATATTTTTATTTTTACTGCAGTACATGGTAATGTATAGGGAAAGTATTAGAACCGTGTCGAAAATCGCAACTCGAGTTTTCGACGGATCTAAACTGTTTGGTATCTCTAGAACTCGAAAAAACTATTTTTAGCGCGACGTCTGCTTGTGTGTCTGTGTTGTTGTTGTTGAGACCCAGACCGTCCGACTTACCAGAAAGGTGTAAGGTAACTGTCTGGACGGCCGGGAAGTGCCACCCAATTTAGACCGGAACCCAGTGGGGGGACACATCCACAGGGACCGTACCCTCCTTCCCCTACCACCAACCGCTCGGAAGGACTTACGGATCCACATGTTTAACGTGATCGCACTACGCATGAACACGGGTGTGTGTCTGTATGTATCTGTCTGTGCAGTGTATGCATCCTCTAATTCAAAAACTCAGATCAAATGTTATATGTAAATCACGTGTGTGTGACCCTGGTGCTGATTACATTTGAGTATGATTCTGGAAAAAAGAAACTTTTGTGCCGATTTTTGCGAACTGGCCCACAAAAATCTCATGAATTAAATCTAGCTAAAAAAACTAATTGACCAAATATCACAAAATTAGGAAGAGAAGTCACTTGTGGGATACCACGGTACTGATTAGATTTTGGTATGATTCGGAAAAGAACAAACTGCCTCTTTTTACGAAATGGTCCGTAAAAATCTTAAATGAAAGGCTATGTACACTGTAAAAATAAATGTGTCAATTTACACATAAAAAGTGGCATTCTTTCGCTACCAGAACGATTTGTCTTGGTGTGTAAAAAAGCGTGTAAATTGCAAATTACACAGAAAATGGGTAAATTTAAAAATACACACTTTTAATGTGTAACATGCATCTAATGTGTAAATTTCAAGTAACATGTTAAGCGTGTATTTTGGTTACACATTACTTGTGTAGTTTGTAATTTACACATCTAGACAAGTTGTTCTGGTGGTGAAAGAATACCACCTTCTATGTGTAAAATGAACACATTTAAAACCCTTCAAAAAGAGTAAATATAAATTTTGAGATCTTATATATTTTGAACGCAATATAGTTAAAATTTTGAAAAAAAGCAAAAGTTTTCGTAATGTACCACTTATAAAATTAATCTCCATTCATATTCTAATTGATATAAACAAATAAAATAAACAATTTCAGAAAGTATATAAAACAAGCTTTAATTTTAATTTAATCAAAAATAGCATCTTTAATATTTTTCAAAATATACATTTATTAGTCTTCATGTCTTTTATATTTCTGCCAAATGATTTTTGGATCCACATGGTAAGTTTTGAAGATTAAATGAATAATAACAAAAATTAAGAACTGTAGTAGCATGTTAAAATTCCTATTCAGAGTGTTGTCAGCCTGCAAATGATATTTACATATAGATGTGGTCCATTTATGGTCAAAATAGGAAGTTTAGCATCCTTTATATTTTATCTTCAAACATTAGCATGTACCCAAAACATTATTTGCTAGATATATAAAAAACATGAAGAGACCAACAATTATATATATTCTTTGAAAATATAAAATATGCTGTTTTTGAGTAGTAAATCAAAATCAAATTTTGATAATTTAAATTTACAAATTTAGATTTGTACAATATACAATTTTAAAGCTTGTTTTATATGGTTTCAAAAACCTTATATTTCATTTATCCAATGTATTCCTAATTAAACAATGATTAATTGTATAAGTGGCAAATCACAAAAATGTTATTTATTTTCAAAATGTAAACTGCAATATGTCCAAAACGTTTTAAATTATGAAGCTTAAAATTTATATTTACTAAATCAAATAAGGAGATTTACTCCTTTTAATGTTAGGACAAAAATATGATTACAAAATTTGATAAAACAAAATGTTGCGCCTACGAACTCCAGGCGAGCTACTATAGGTGACTCTAAAGTGGACTGTATAAACTCTCAAAGCTGAAAACTTAACAACTTTTATTTACAGCATTTTTACAGAGTGACGGAAAGGCCGTCGTACATACATCCATCTATGATTACATCTCAAGAACTTATAATGCTTCCGGCGCTTGCGCATTGAATACTGTCAGTCGCTACACCATCTAGCGATGTACGGGTTACGTAACACTCCCCGCCGATTGAAATTACATAATTTCAATATAATGCACACAAGAATTTCATAATACACTACAATTTATATGAATATGCAATAAATAATCACTCAACAGGAATAATACAAACATTTCTTACATTTCTTTTCAAAATTCTACCGTTAGGCAGGCGCAAATTCACTATTCTTACTTTTCCGTCAGCACCATGCAAAACTTGAGTAATTCTACCCGTCATCCATCTTGTGCTCGGTAGATTCTCCTCTTTAATTAATACTAGTGTACCTTCTTTTACATTGTCTTTACAAAACTTCCATTTATTACGCTCTTGTAAATTATTTAGATAATCGCGTTTCCATAACTTCCAAATTCTTTGCGTAAACTTAGTTACTCTTTGCCATTTTGAAAGTCTATTTTCGCTAATCTCAATAAGTTGAGGTTCAGCAATAGACGTAATAGATCTACCTATTAAAAAATGACCTGGTGTCAAGATTTCGAAATTGTCAAATTCCGAAGATAAGTGTGTAAGGGGTCTTGAATTCAGTACACCTTCTATTTCTGAAATTACTGTTAGAAATTCTTCAAGGGTGAGATTTGCGTTACTGATTACGCGCTTTAAGTGAAATTTAAAACTCTTTACTCCGGCCTCCCAGAGACCACCGAAATTCGGGGATTTTGGGGGAATAAAATTCCAGTCTATACCTTCATCAGTGAAGTAATTTGCCAAAGTTTCATCTGGTGATTTTACCAGTTGATATAATTTTTTTAATTCTGTACTAGCCCCTACAAAATTTTTAGCATTGTCCGTAATTATTTTAGCACATTTGCCTCTTCTACCAAAGAACCTTTTTAAACTAGCAATGAAGGAATTTGAAGTTAGATCCGTAACAAAGTCCAGGTGTATAGCTCTTGTGCACAGACAAACAAATATGGAAACATAAACTTTGTTGAGCACACCCTTTCTTTGGTTCTTGAATTTTAGGTAAAATGGACCACAGAAATCGATCCCAGTAACGTTAAAGGGGTAAGTAGGTACGACACGTTCTCTTGGCAGATTGCCCATAATTTGATTAGCTAAAACAGGTTTGTTCTTGAAACAAATTACACATTCATGTATTACTTTCCTACAAAGATTTCTTCCATTAATTGGCCAGAATTTTTGTCGAACATGATACAAAAGTGATTGTGGACCAACATGTAAGTACTTTAAATGAAAATGTTTCAAAATAATTAAGGTAAATGGACCTTTGCTTGGTAAAATTATGGTAAATTTGGAATTGACACTTAAATCTGAATGCGACAATCGACCGCCTACTCTTAACACATGGTTTTCGTCTAAAAAACAGTTTAAAGTACTTAATTTACTGTTACCTGGGACAGGCTTACCCTTTTCGATCTGCTTGATCTCTTCTACAAACTCACTTTGTTGGATCAATTTCATCAAGAAGATCTCTGCAGCAGCTGTCTCTTTAAGCGTAAGATGACCTCTCAGCTTAGCTGCCTTTCTTGAATTATTTATAAATCTAAATACATAGCTCAAAATACGAAGAATTGTTATATAATTATTGCTAGCATTAAGAATACAATCTAAAATGGATTTTTGATTAGAATGAATTAAAGTTATTAAAGAGTCATTGTTACAATCTGAATGTTTTTGTAGTTCTTTAGAATACTCCCCTTCAGGAACAATTGTCTCCTCATCACTTTTTGGAAAGTCAGCTTCCACTAAAAAGGTAGGTCCGTGCCACCACATTGCACTTGTTAGAAGAGACGAAGCACTAATTCCTCTAGTCACTAAATCTGATGGATTGTCCTTGCTAGAGCAATAGGACCAGGAATTTTTGTCTGTTAGCGATTGTATTTCGTTTAAACGATTGGCAACAAAAGATTTCCACTTTCTGCTTGAACCCTTGATCCAGAATAATGTGATCTGGGAATCTGTCCAAAAGAATGTAGTTGACGGTTTTTTCCTATCTATAATTTTCTTGACTTCACTTGTCAATCGTGCAGAAAGCAAAGCACCGAGCAATTCCATTCTCGGTATGGAAATTTTCTTTAGAGGTGCGACTCGACTTTTAGAGGCAACAAGATTCACAACAACACGGTCCTTGTATTTGACTCTTAAGTAGACTACTGCACCGTATGCCTTTAAGCTGGCGTCACTGAAGCTATGTATTTCAACTTCACAAAAGTTCGAAGAATGGAGAATTACTCTTGGGATCTGAAGCTCAGATAGTTGTGATATTTCTAAATACCAGTGTATCCATTTTTCCTTGATATCGATTGGAAGTTCAGCATCCCATGCAATTTTCCTAAACCACAATTCCTGAAACAGGCACTTTAATCTGATAGTGTATGGTGTCAAAAGTCCGATTGGATCAAATATTCTTCCCGCAGTTTGTAACAGGAAACGCTTGGTACACTTTTTCTGAGTTAAGAATTCTAATAAATTCTTTACGTCCATCGTAAGGTAATCTTGTTGAGGGTTCCATGACATTCCTAGGACTTTATGCGAATTGGTTCCCGAACTGTCTGATGAATGAAGGGGATGGATGTTGAATCCTTCTTCTTCCCACTTATGCATTAGGCATGGTTCATTACTGATCCATTTTCTTAAAGACATTCCGGCAGAATTCATGATCATTTCGGCTTCACGAGAAACCTCAAATGCCTTAGTGACGTTGTCCTCGCCTGCTACCAGGTCGTCTACGTAGAAACAAGTGTCAAGGATTTGGGTGGTAACTGGATAGTTCTCGCGAAACTTTTTGATATGTTCCTTGATCGTGGCGGCTAGCAAGAATGGGCTAGCATTCACCCCAAAAAGTACTCTGTTGAATCTATATATTTGTATATTCACGTTGTCACTCTCAATCAATTTATCAGTGGTAAACAGGAATCTAACCGCGTCTCTGTCTTTTTCAGCTAGGGAAATCTGTAGAAATGCCTTTTCGATGTCAGCTACAAAAGCAATTTCGTTTAACCGAAAATAAATTAGTAAATTGAATATGTTGGGATGTAAGTTCGTGCCTGACCACAAACAATCATTAAGAGACAAGTGTCCAAGCTCATGTGAACTTGCATCAAAAACGATTCTAGTTTTGGTTGTAAGACTATCTTTTCTAAAAACTGCTTGATGCGGTAGGTAGAACACTGGTTTGTTAACCGGTTTAGTTGTATCTTGCACTTTTTCGATGATTCCTTGACTTAAATATTCTTCTAAAATTTCATGATACTGCGTAAGTAAAGCTTTATCACGTTGTAATCGTTTTGTAAGATTTTTAAATCTCCTTTCTGCGACACTCAAGTTATCACTTAACTGTTTCCAATCTTTCTTCCAGGGGAAGGAAACCTCATAACGTCCTTTCTTGAAGCTCACTGAATCTTTGAATATCTCTAAAGCTTTGTCTTCATCATTGCATTTAGGATCATCTTTTATTCCTATTGACTCAAGTTCCCAAAATTTTCTTAACTCTATCTCCACTGGATCTCGCGCGAAGTGGCAATGAAAATTGTTTAAAGTCCCCACATCTTTAAGTGTTCCCGTCACGATCCACCCGATCTCTGAGTTTTGTAGAATTATCGATTCATTTTTTAACTTAATCTGATTGCTCACTAATAACTCATAAAACAGTTCTGCTCCTAACAAGGCGTCAATTTTCCCTGGTTTGTGAAAATGGGGATCAGCATAAGTTAAGTTACGCGGGAAACTAATCTTAGATATATCAAGAGGTTTTGAAGGAACTAAATCTGTAACTTTTGGAACTATGAGTAAATCAACATTTCTTTTAAAGCTTCCATTTTCGTTAGAGATTAACGCAGAAACTTTTCTTTTTACTGTCAAAATAGCGCCATTCAACCCCGATACGGGTGCGTTTATTACTTCCTTTTTCAATCCCAATAAATCAGCTACTTCACAACAAATAAAGGATATTTGCGAGCCTGCATCCAGAAGAACGCGAATTGGTCTTAATGAACCATTTTGATCTTTAATATAAACTACTGCAGTTGATAATAATATATATCCCTTTCCAGTGCTCGAATACAAACAATTTCTACTCGCGAAGGAAGTGCCAGCGTCGGTTTCACTTTTAATGGCGTCAGTTGAGGCTATAAGCTCCGCTTTTCTGGGAATGTATAATGACTCTCTGGAAGTTGAAGGATTCGATTTTGGGCTTTCTGGTTTCACAAAATTATCTATATGAATCAAGGAGTGATGACGTTTCCCACAGAATTTACATTTTTTCTCATTTGTGCAGTGGGCTACTTTATGAGATTCAAGGCAATTATAACATAATTGTTTCCGTTTAATTTCATTAGTTCTCTCTGGCACAGATAATCCGTGAAACGTTTTGCATTTATAAATTGGATGGTTATCCTTACATATTGGACAGTTAAATTTAATGTTTGCTTTTATCATTAAGCTTTTATGTCTGGGAGAGAATTCAACTTTTGATTTTGTAGCAAAAGGAATACGTTGGATGTTTTCTAACACTTGACTTCTTTTTTGCAAAAAATGTATAAATTCTTCCCAATCTGGGAACTCTGTTGTTTTTAACGACAACTCGTATTGTTTACGAGTTTCGCGATCTAGCTTGGAAGTAATGACGTTAATTAACATTATCTCAGTTAATTTGTTTATTTCAAGGTTGAGAAGTTTTAGCCCTCTTAAATGATTCAATATCATATCAACGAACTTGTGCAGTTCTTTTCCCGATTCATGAGTAATTTTCTCTAAATTCAAAATTGCATTTATATGAGTGTCTGCGATAAATCGCTTATTTTCATATCGTTGCTCCAATTCTTTGAACAGTGATTCAAACGTTTCGTTTGTTGTCTGTATTTGTTTCGCTTCTCCTTTAAGCGACGCTTGAAGATAGTGAAGTTTCTGTTGCTCATTTAAATGTTCATTTGTTGTAATTAAACTATTAAACTGCTTTTTGAAGTTACTCCAATCTTCATAACTGCCCGCAAATTTAGGCAATGGTATCTCTGGCAGCTTAATCAAAGAATTTGATTTATTTACCTTCGCTTCCGATTTGACAGGAACTTTCGAAAGTAAATAGTTTACACGTACCTCTAAAATATCCAGTGAGGATTCCAGTTCTTGTAGCTGCTCGAGCGCATCCCCGAGCTCCACATCGTCAGGTAAAGTGCAGTATCCCGTTTCTAATTCTTCTATCGAAGATTTAATAGAACGAATCTTTGTAAATTGGTTATCTAAGACAAACTTCGCATCCTCTCGATCCGAATCGTAACTGGTGAGGAAGCCTTGGACTCTAGTAACTCTTGCTTTTAAAGTACCGCGTGTGCGGTTTAGTGCCACGAGGTTCATTTTGATCGATTTCAATTTATTATCCTCCGGCTCGTTACGACCAAACTGTTGCGCCTACGAACTCCAGGCGAGCTACTATAGGTGACTCTAAAGTGGACTGTATAAACTCTCAAAGCTGATAACTTAACAACTTTTATTTACAGCATTTTTACAGAGTGACGGAAAGGCCGTCGTACATACATCCATCTATGATTACATCTCAAGAACTTATAATGCTTCCGGCGCTTGCGCATTGAATACTGTCAGTCGCTACGCCATCTAGCGATGTACGGGTTACGTAACACAAAATTAAAAATAACATTAACAATAACATTCTGAAGCCCAATTGCTGCTAATAATACTTGCATCTTATTGACAGCAAAGAAGATGAACAATATTATTACAGACATTGTTTTGAAATAAAATTATGTTGATATTTAAATACACTGTAGAACAGGATGTCCCAGGATGGAATCAATTGCATTTTTTGAAAAGGGAAGCCTGGAACAAATGTGCGGTTAATAGTTCCAGCTGCTTGGACTACCTTAAGTATCCTTTCCACGGATCCCACTGGATGGAAAGATGGCAAGTAATATAAAGAAATCTTAAAAACTGTGAAGAGGCAGGCAGTTATCTATGACAGAACTGAGCGAGACAAAGCCCTCATTCATGATATCAACAGGGATATGCAATTACAATTCTTCAATGACCATTATAGTTTCCTGGTTGCACAAAGTGGACCATAATAGCAAAAACTACAAAGCAGTAGACTGTCAATAGTGTTAGAGTTCCTCAAAGAAAATTAAATAAAAATAATTTAATTTTAAAATGCTGTATTTTAAAATATTCAAATATAAATATGAACTTAATTAGAATATTTAGAACATTGGATTTACACTGGCATGTTCTTATCAACAGGTCTACTCTACAGATAGATTAAAAAATACAGTTTAGCAAATAAATGAAATACCCCCCCCCCCCCATCCATTCCATTTGCTAGCTGTGCATTTCTTCCTTCTCTAATCCTCATTCCATCAAACTACTTTCATTTTCAAATGATCAAATAATTATCTTTCTGCTTTCTATTCTACCCGCAAGGGCCATTGCATGTATACATATTAAGTATATATATATATATAACCATACATCATATTTACTTAAATTCAAAGTGTCTACTAGCCCCTTGCTACTAAGTGAAAATTTAAATTTTCAGGTTTACTTTAGAGAGTATTATTGAGTTATAAATGAGAAAACAAATCTCTCAAAATATGTATACAATAATTTGTATACCACATATACACACTAAATACTAAAAAATTAACTTTTGAACCTCAAAGATATCAAAATTCCAACTACTATTGATATCGGTATAGAAATAAAATGTACTGCAACCTTTCTAAACACTTAAAAATACAATATTCTGCTGATTTACACACAAAATAATAACAAGAAAGATCAATCATGCCTAAAGCATTGATTATGAAACACTTTAAACTGAAATACAATTTTATTTAAGTCTCTAAAATGCAATAAATTCAGCACTGATATAAAATTATAACAGTACTACTACTTGAAAACTTAAAATTTCATCGAAAAAGAAAAGTTTAATTATATACTATGAATTTTATTCAAATGACATCATCGAAATATAAAGTGTCTGCCTCTCTATGTAAAATCAATGAATATTTAATTCATATCCCTTATATTCTCAACTGCTAAATTTTGCGTGAAAAATATCTTTGAAAATAATCTATGAAAATAATCTTTAAGTATTTGAGATATAACCATAGAGGTAAAGGAACTCTCTATCTCCATGGATACTTTCGATGAAACTTTTAAACTATCAAGTAAAAGTTTTCCTTACCTTCATGTTTTAAACAATGTAAATAAAGCTAAACTCATTGTCATTCTGCAAAAGATAATTAGATCCTTTTCTCATGCAACATACCTATGCACCTAAGCGTAATATAGTAAACTCGCCTTATAGCAACCCTTATTCCAGCAACTTATTAGAGGAATTCAGATCTGTGGGCGAAAGGTGGACATTATATACCTGATAATCATACGTCTGAATGTTTACGTAACTTTCCCCATCAAACTGTTTAAGTGTCCCAGTAAAAAAGACTGCTTTGCATTGCTAAATAAGTAGAATCACTGCGATCATGCCTATGTTTTGTTTAATTGATAAAATACTTTATTTTTGCAATCTGTTAGCATCAGGTAAAATTTTTGTAAACATTTTAATACAGAAAAACTATTTTTTCAAACATACTATGAATAAAATGAAGGCTGATGTTTAAAATAATAATTTGGTTACTTAGAAATGCAACCATTTCAAAAACAAAAACTAGAATGTGACGTACACTATATGATCAAAAGCATCCAGACACTTTAGATATTAGAATTTTTTTCGAATTTCTAAACAAATACTTCGCGAAGTGTTCTGTAACTTTGGCGATGTGAAGAACATGCTTGAACGCATGTTTTCCAGTAAAGTTTCAGTGACTTGTGCATTTAGGGACCACCAAGATATTGAAAAAGGGGAAAAATATATTTGATCACAATGTATCATAAAAAGCTGGAAATGATTTGTAACTTTCACAAAATAGTTAACTAGCTTTGTTCAATGTGTATAAGTATTTTCGTAAAACAAAAACATATATTCATGAAGATATAAACATTTCTTTAAAAACAAACAAATTTTGTTACATGTTTTTTCTTACAATATCCATAGGTCAGTCCAAGTTTCAATTACAATATCCAGGTTTCAATCAAATTTCATGAAATTTGCAGAACATTTGTCAACGTCCAAGAAAAACATTATACTTCAATTGAAAATTAAAGCATTGAATATACAATGAGATATAAGCATTTGAAGAAACTAAGTATTTACTGCGCAGGTGCGAAACATAGCAATACTTTTCTTTCATGATTTTGTAGTGAATACTATAGGGCAACTTCTATAAAAAAAATCCACTGGAATATCGTGAAAATTCACAAAGATATCGATTATATAGTGATCAGTTTTTCTCTGACTCTCTGAAAGTACCTGGATGATAAGGGGGTTCCACAAATTGACATTTTAAATCGTAAATCATAGGATAGTTAAACTGGAGTAAATACAATTAACTAATATACTAAATACATATACACAGTCTGATCAAAAGTATCCAGACACCTGTATGTTTTGCTTTTCCTTCAGAGAAGTCACAAATTAGTATGAAGTGGGGCCACCTTTTGCTGAAATGATGGCTGCCACTCTATCAGAGAGGCTATCCACTAGTTTCTGGAATGTTGCAGCAGGAATTAAACGCCATTCTTTTAAAGGAATACCAGTCAGATCTGCTGCCGATGTGGGTCGTTTTGGCCTAACTCGCAGTTGACGTTCCAATTCATCCCATAGATGTTCTATGGGATTGAGGTCTGGGCTCTGAGCAGGTGAGTCCAATTCTTCAACATCCATGCCAGCAAACCAGCTCTGCACAGCCCGTGCTTTGTGGACAGTGAATCCACTCCAAACTGTTGCCACAATGCAGGCAGCATGGAATTGTTCAAAATGTCAAGATATCCTTCCGTCTTCTGAGTTCCCTTCACAGGAATAACAGGTCAAGCCCAAACCATGAGAAACAGCCCCAAACCATAATGCTTCCACCACCAACTTAACTTGCCGCACAATGCAGTCATGTAAAAGGCGTTAATCCGGTATTCTCTACACCCAGACTCTACCATCGGATTGCCAGAGAGTGTGCCGTAATTCGTTGCTCCATAACATTTGATGCCATTGCTGAATGCTTTTTTTTTGCGTGCTTTGCACCACTGTAAGCGAAGCTTGGGATTGGTTCCGGTAATGATTGGTTTAGATGCAGCTGCTTGCCCATGAAAACCAAGACTGCAGCTCCCGACGAACTGTCATTGCATCCAGAGGTTTCATGAATTTCTGAACAAACTATTTCTGCCAATTGCATGCAGTTTGCTTTCACAACTCTCTTCAGCACTCTGTGGTCACTTTCTACTAGACGGAATGGTTGACCAGGTCGTGCATGTACATTTGTAATATCTGTACATTTCCACTTCATGATAACATCATTTACTGTGAAATGGGGCACTCGTAACATGCCAAAAATCTTACAGATTTTCCACAACGGTGGCAACCTGCACTGTTCCCAAACTCATTTAGCTCACATTTTCCTCCCATCTTAATTTTCTGGCTTTGAAATTAAATTGTTAACTCGTCTGACTTTTTTTTATACTTGTAAGAGAGTTAGAAATTTGATGTCACTGGTAGAATCCACCGCATACAGGGGTGTCCGGAGACTTTTGATCATTATTTGCATAAAATTGGACTAGTTCATTTTCAGAATAAGGGTGTACGATGAATTTGTAAAGTGTCAATTTGTGGAACCCCCTTCTCATCCAGGTACTTTCAGAGAGTCAGAAAAAAACTGACCACTATATTGTCGATATCTTTGTGAATTTTCACGATATTCCAGTGGATTTTTTTATAGAAGTTGCCCTACAGTATTCACTACAAAATCATGAAAGAAAATTATTGCAGTGTTTCATGCCTGCGCTGTAAAAACTCTGTTTATTCAAATGCTTATATCTCATTGTATATTCAATGCTTTAATTTTCAATTGAAGTATAATGTTTTTCTTGGATGTTGACAAATGTTCTGTAAATTTCGTGAAACTTGATTGAAACCTATGGATTTGCTCATCCTTTCTTTTAGACTTCCCATTTTTTTAATTTGCTGAATTTGTTTGGCTAAATCTTCCAAATTAAATTGATTGGTTTTTAATTTTTGCTGTAAGCTATGCTGTTATTCTTCATTATACCCTTCTTCTGCGCATTCTACAAAGGAGATCACATCCCCCATGCCCAGAATACGACTCGCTATACGGTCTGGATGAAAAAGATCTAGATCTTGCAACATAGAAATCAGAAACTTTTCTTCTGTTGGGTGGTAACCCTAAAATTGCTTATATACATATATACAGTAAATTTAATACAATTTTGGAAATTTCAGGGCAATTGTTCATTCATTAAAAATAACTCCTCCGGAAAGCAAAACGCTCAAGTCAAGGAGTATTTTTGTATTTTTCCTCTTGAAAAATTTCATTCAAAATTTCATATTATTTTATGTTATAGTTTTTGTGGTACATAACAAACTTGGGGTATACAGAATTTGTCAAACAGCGGTGGCGGAATCAGCTACTTTTTTAATATAGACAATCTAAAAATACACACAGACGGCAAAAAAAAAATAATTCAATAAAATTAAGTAATTTATATACTTGAAGTCATAACCATACACACAAATTTAAAAAATGTTCATATAACGTACAGTAAACAGAATAAAATACCTGCAACGTGAATACAGTAAAAAATTTGATGTTTCAAAATACACAAAAATGTCTAATGGAAATTCAGTTTTGCCTGCTAAAATAAACAGGCCTTTTAAGGTGGTTCCCTAAAAATTAAAATTAAAGTTCTTATGAAGGGTTTTTAAGGACTGTAAATGTCCTTAATTATCTGCATCTGGAGGTAGCAGTTTCCTTCATTAGCCTTCCCTTTAGTAGTTCTAGAAGATAAAAAAAAAGTATTTTAGGACATATACAATTACCTTTCATGCTATTTTTTTTTATATTCAGATACAAAAAGAAAATAACTTATTACATATAACAACGAACAAAAAAATTGGGTCCCCAAAAAATCCAATTTTAAAATTTCCTAATTTCATTATTTCTATGGTTCTCATTATTTCTCTCATGGTCAGCCACTTATACAAAACATTACAATCATAATATTTCTTGACTCGTAGCACTTAACATAAACAAACTTTTGAAATACATACTGCAAATTCTCATATTTTATTAATCCTTCGATATTTGGATAATAATCTTATTGGGCAATATTTTTTATTATTGTTCACTTTATGCTTTGTTAACAAAATGAAATTTATACTTCAGACAATTTGCCAATAAGACCAACTTCAGACAATAAATCTACCACAGAGCAAAAATGTATATTAGAAATGCTTAGTAATAAATGTTTCACGTAGAGATATCTGGTTGATAGAGATCCTGTACTCTGCACTACTCACACAGGTTTTCTTATGAAACAGGGATAAAAGACATTCAGGAACAAAAAGCACCATCACTACTGAACTTACCTTTTCCTCTTAAAATCATGCACTTTTCCTGGAATATTACAAAACAATTTGTAGCAAATTTTTTACAGGAAATTTCTAGACTTATTTGTACTTGATTAAGCAAATTATGTTTATATTTGTTATAGATTGTTTTTATGTAATGTAATATGATGAATTGAAAGATCATATTTTAAAAGTTAAAATTAGTAAAATATACTTTAAAAAACTAAGGTTCAAAATATTACTTAATTATACACCTACACTACTATAGGTATGGTGCTTTTATGCTCAGAAACAATTACAGATATCTTTGATAGTTCCCGAGAAAACTGTTCGATTTTACTTGGGAAAGATCAGCATTTAGCAAAATTGTAATCTACAATTCACAGCTTCAATAAGTATTGGGATCAACATATGAAAATTATAGTTATTCTCCCCCAAGAAATAAATATGCTACAGAAATTGAAAGTGATATTTCATGCTATGTTAATACATGACTTACCATTACTTACTTTCAATGAAAAATTTTTTACGGGAGTAGATTCCAATCTGAGGTCCTTTTTTTACATTGTTTAGATACATAGATAGGATACCAACTACATTGTTTTTTACATTGTTTAGATACCATAGATAGGATACCAACAGAAGGGAAAAACAGGTCCTGAAAAGCTGCTGCCTATAGATGGCACTGTTCTCATTGATGAGGCCAAAAGCCAGAGCATTTACTAAGGTGTGACGAAACAAAAAAAGATCCGATACCAAATAACTGATACTATTGTATTACAGAAGAACCAACATATGATACCAATAGATTGCTATTATAATGTATAACAAATTTATATTTGCTGCAAAATTGCATATAAAACTTATTTCTGCCATAATTAACTAGATATCTAAAATATTATAAAACAAAAACATTTATAATACACATGTTAGAAAATATTTTATACGCTTTCTGAAAATTATAGTAAAAGAATGATCATGAAATAATAAATAATTTATATTAATCTAAACAAAATGAAAAAATTCTTCTATAGGGAATAGGGAAAAAATTGTTCTATAGGGAATAAGAAAAATATTGTATAAAATACAAAATTTCTGATTATAATCACGGATATAAGAGAATAGAAATATACAAATAAAAAAAATCATACCATAAATCCAAACTTTTCTATCAATCATACTTCTAATGAACTATGTTCGTGCATTGCTAGTTATATCCATGCTAGCGAATTGCAGTAAACATCATTTAATAATCTTCTCTGCACTTTTGGCAGTAATGATTTGTAGCAGAAAGCATTCACAGCAACCTTTCAGAAAAGAATCGTCTGCTGCCATGGTTATGCAATAGTTCAATGAAAAATTGCTGAGGAGGCAGAAAACGGAAAAGAAAAGCTATGTATGTGTCAACTGAAAGCAAACCGGCTGCGAGTAGGGTCACCGACAGGAAGGGGCAAAAGAATGCTTTTGAGATACAGACGTTTCAAGTAATATGACAATTTCAATTTTTGAACCGGAAATTAAAAAAAAAACGGAAATGGAAATCCATAGTGAACTCTCAATTCCTCCGAAATATAAAGCTAACTTCAAATCAGTTATCATCTGAGCTCCATTGAAGATATGAAAAAATAGATGTTTTAAGAAAACATTTTTTTGAAAAACAATAGTATGGCAAATTTTATGGGCCGTGAAGTTCCACCCAATTTAGATAGGAACCCAGTGGGGGTGGCATTCACAGGGACCGTACCCTCCTTCCCCTCTCACCAACCTCTCGGAAGTACTTACGAACTCACATATGTAACGTGCACACAAGGACAGTTTGGGCTAACCACTGGGCTGTCCCACCCCTGCATAGCAAACCTTGGATAGCCTATGCTTTTGTTTTCCCAAAGAATTGAAAGTGAAACTTTCTTCTTGTCCCTTGTCTTTATACATAAGCAGGAAGGCGTCTACCAAACAACATCGTTTTATAATTCTTATACGAATGTGAAGTTTATAACAGAAACTATATTTTGAGAGACCACCACAGATACTAAACATCCCAATAATTACCATCTTTATCGGCGCCAGGTTGCAAAAGTCTGTTTAGATCGACTCTTAGAAACAAATTCAATGACTAGACAAAATATAGATTAGCCATTTTCTCTTTTCTGAAGCGTTATTCTGCGGTTTAAACACAAAATGTATTTTGAGTATTTTAAAAATACAAAATACTCTGAAAATGTATTTTCGATACATTACCAAAATACTTTAGTTTTTTCAATTTAAAATACAAAATACAAATGTATTTTGAAAATGTATTTAAAATACATGTATTTTGATACTGCCCAACTCTGCTGTAAACCATGTCAGCTAAGAAGTAAAATCACCAATAACTGGATTTTTTTTTTCCTGTAAGCAATTACATATGTTTAAAATTTATGAAAAGTATTTTAAAGGACGCCTTTCAAAATTTAAATATTTACAGTCACAGATTTGAACTTCATGGGGAATAAATTTCGGTAAATCCGGAGATCAGGTCACCGCAAATTTTTTTCCAAGTACAAAATCGGGCCAAGTTGGCCTGTGGTTGGCGCTTTCTTCCGGGTTTTGAAATTGGCTCCACCCATCCTCAATGATGTCATTTACCGTCATTAGAAATAGGCTCCTCCTACCAAAATTATGTTTTGGTAGAAGAACCCTATTTCTAAAGACAGACTATTGTGTTTGTTCTAAACAAGATTTTCTAATATAAATGATAATTTAATTTAACTTAAATAACAGTGAATAATACTCAAAAAAACGTTACAAAATCAGATTTTTGTGTATTTTAAGAAAATTAAATAACTTTATAAAACTGCAGAATAAAAATATTAATAATACTCATGTAAACGTTCCAAAATCAGATTATTGTAAAATTTAAAATTTTTATGCTACAATTTTATCTGTGCATATCGCACGTATCAAGATCGCTTTCTCCATCTAACTGAGGATCCATATAAAGGAAGGGGTTCGACCTACAGGTCCGTGTAAGGGCAGGGATTCGATCTAAAGATCGAAAATTGTGGAACGGATGTATCAGTGGTCCGTACAGGGGCAGGGGTTCGACCTAAAGGTCGTTCTACACCGGAACGGGGCCCCCAGTGATCTCCGGTTTATTAGGAACGGTCGCCTGCGGCGCCCAGACACAGAATATGCTACAATTTTATCTGTGCATATCGCACGTAGCAAAATCACTTTCTCCATGCAACCGAGGATCCGTACAAGGGCAGGGGTTCGACCTAAAGGTCGAAATTTGTGGAACGGATGAACCAGTGATCCGTGTAGGGGCAGGGATTTGACCTAAAGGTCAAAAATTGTGGAACGGATGTATCAGTGGTCCGTTTGTACCAGTGGTTCGTGTAGGGGCAGGGGTTCTACCTAAAGGTCGAAATCTGTGGAACGAATGTACCAGTGGTCCGTACAGGGGCAGGGGTTCGACCTAAAGGTCGTTCTACACCGGAACGGGGCCCCCCAGTGATCTCCGGTTTATTAGGAACGGTCGCCTGCGGCGCCCAGACACAGAATATGCTACAATTTTATCTGTGCATATCGCACGTAGCAAAATCACTTTCTCCATGCAACCGAGGATCCGTACAAAGACAGGGGTTCGACCTAAAGGTCGAAATTTATGGAACGGATGTGCCTGTGGTGCGTATGTACCAGTGATCGTGTATGGACAGGGGTTCGACCTAAAGATCGACATCTGTAGAACGAATGTATAAGTAGTCCGTGTAGGGGCACCTAAAGGGCATTCATTTTAAAATTAAAAAAAAGAACAAAACTTAGAAAGAAATTTGCACTCTAAAAATGTTTAAAAATTGATACTTATAAAAAGTTTCTACTCTAACTAAAAAGATTAAGAACTTTCAAAGGAGGGAGCAATTTTCTAAACACTGAAAATATAAACCGAGTTTCAAAACACAGGATAAATTAAACAAAAAACACTAACCTTCAGGACTCATCGTCCGACTCAGAGTCGGAACAATGCTGAAATCTTTCTTCAGCCTGCTGCTTTAAAAGGTCATCATCATTTGTATGGGGAGGAAAGATGGAAATGATTCCTTTTATAAATATATTCCATGCTTCCTCCCCAACCTCATGTCCAAGCCTTCTTTTGAACATATACGCATACAAATATGAATCTAATTGGTCTTTCACTTTGCGGGATTTGCCTTTTCTTTTAATCGCCGACCACGTTCCCTCAATCGAATTAGTATGCGCGCCTGTCTCGGGATCCTTAAATTCGTAACTGTGATTCACTTGAAGGTGCTTGAAGCCTTTATGCTTAAGGCAATCATACGCCTTCCAACAGTCCGAAATTATTAAGGTCCCCTTCTCAATATGCCTTTCAATCACTTCCAGCAAACATTCACGCGATCTATTAGGCATCTTAGCAAAAAAACATTTATTCGTTCCTTTTTCAATTCCTCCAAACACCCACTGTCCAACCACAGGCTTTCCTCTTCCATACTTATTCTTACCAAACTTACTTTCATCTATTTCAACAATCACACCATTACCACCAATCTTAATCTTTTCATTCAAAAAAACACTCGCACAAATATCCCGGCAAAACTGTTTCCAATCAGTAACAGTTTTGTCGGAAATACTTAACTGATTCATAATAAACTTGCACTCACAATCATTAAACCACAACAAAGTCATAATTAAAATATCAATCAAACTCAACTTACTTTTCTCAAACCATGTACCCCTCCTTATACTCCTACTGACATCATGTTGATTCATTCCAGATCTCTTTCGGCACCTCCATTCGAATCCATCAATCCTCCTATCTATCTCACATAACTTCATTTCATCTCCACACTTAGGACAAACATATTTATCACTCATAATCCCTTTCATAACACACCAATTAATCACTTCTTTCAAACCTTTATTCTCCAAATCATAGTAAAATTTTATTCTAGATTCATTCATACCAACATCCATTCTACCACGCTTTACAAAACTACAATCACCTTCCATTTGCTCGCGCATACCAGAAGACATAAGGGAAATATGATCGACGACAAAAGCAAATCCGCAAAACTAAAACTAAGATGAATAATTATTACAAAATAAATCAAATAACGAAAGAACAAGCAAACACTCACAACAATGGCCAAAAATATTGATAGAAATGTTCTTTTACATCAAAAAACTGTAGCAAACACAAAAACGTATTCTTATTGGATGTTACACAATTTCCGTCGAAAACATACGATACAAGAGGTTACCAGATTGCAACATAAAGCGCTCACAAAGTGCATGGCGTCTTCTCCGATTTAACCTAGGTGATCTAATCTCCGGATTAGCCTAAATTTCATTAGGAATTAGCCCTATTTTCAATTAACCAGATTGAACAAAAAAAAAAAATACATTTTTATTAGGATCAGGAAATTAATTCAGCTTTTTAGAAAAATTCACATTAACAGTTAAAATTCGTATTAACTGTTACTTGTAAAATCTGTGAAATTTTAAAATGTATTAATAGAAAGAATTTTACAGTGCTTAAGTATACATATGCTGAAAAATAAAGCTGAAAATCTGTACTAACATTATTATATTAAACAAACATCCGGCAGACGATGTATGACCAAAGCTTAACTACATCTTTTGAAGTTCCATATTACTTGTCGGTTATAAAAAAGGCTAATTTACATTGACTTTTTTAGATTTCGATATTCGCAGTTTAAAAAAAAACTTTTATAGTAATATAAATAGACCGGGTTGAAAAGTTATGAAGACAAACTTTTGTCAGTCAATGTAATATTCATCAAAAGAATTTATCGAAATTTTAAATAGTTTACATACAAGAATTTGTATTTCAATAATATTTTTTAATGATACGTATTAAAAATTAGTAAATAGTCTCTTACTTCATTTAGTTCGGCGATTACAGCTACAATCACCACAAAGGAGAAAGCAAAACACACTGACGTCACTCAAATCTCAAATGCAGGATCGCAGCTTCTTTAGCAACCAATCACGTTAAGTGTAGAGTTATAACAATTTAATTATATAATTTTATTATTAACTATATTAATTATATATGAATAAATAAAATATATGTATTTTGTAAAATCATGTTAAACCTCCAAAACCACTTTGCAGTCATTCCATTTTATTATCGGTTTCTTCGTAGCTGAAAACTTAAGCAGCTTTGAAAGCAGTTAGTACTTGAAGGGTGACATCTGTCAGCACACGGACTTGTGTGTCAGCAGATCAAAACCTAAGTAGCTCTGAGCTCTGTTAGTGACAAGGAGGGGAACATCCAAGGTTATTATATCTATAATCTGGGCACCTGTTTCCTCCGTACCACTGTCCTACTCGATTACGCAATGCGCTTGCTTTATTGAGTCGCGTTGCATAATCGAGTGGTTGCCGTGGTATTACTGCCATATTCTCTTCGCATCAACTGCATTTTTCTTAATAAACAACTACCTACCACGAAAACTCTTCGAAGTACTTCATTTTAAAATCTCTATTGTAATTATCATGCAATTTTGCACAGAGGGCAAAATAAAATTAATATTTCATTTTAATTTCAAATCAGTTCTGTTCAAATAATGTGAAGTATACAAATAGTGGCACATATCCGGAGTTAAAGCAAGGAAAATCTCAGGTGAAATCCCTGCCTACGCCACTGATATTTGGAACTGACGCAGTAATATTCACATAATCGGGAAATCTAATTTGGCAGAATGTAAATCGAATATATGAATTTAACTATAAAATTCTAATTTAAAATTTAAATAATATATTTGAATCTAACGAAAATTTTTATTATATATTTTTTAACTTAAAAACATATTAATAAAATAAAATCGCTTAACTAATGTAAAAATAGAGAACTGACTAAAGTTCTACTTCTCCTTCGAAGACCGTCCGACCTAGGTGTAAGGTATCTATTTGGACGGTCGAGTAGTGCCCCGCAATTTAGACCGGAACCCAGTGAGGGCTGCATCCACAGGGACCATACACCCCTCCCCCTACCACCAACCTCTCGGAAGGACTTACGGGTCTGCATATTTAACGTGCCCATACCTCGCGTGAACACAAGGACAGTTTGGGCAGAGTCGGGAATCAAATTCGGATCGTTCGAGTGCAATTCCCGCGCGTTAACCACTGGGCTGTCTCACCATCGTTCAGATAGATTTTTTCAAATCTAATTAGTTTTTATATTATGAAATTTGTGACAGCTCATGTAGAGAATTACGTCAACCCATCAATAAAATTGTAAAGCGAAAGGGCTGGCCACAGATGGTCGTTAGTATACATTAAAATGTGTGTAAACTGAAAAACCAGCCAAGCTGTGAAAAATCCCATGATCTATTAGATTTACACCTTTTTATGCATTTTTAGAAAGTAGTACACACTTCCTTAAATACACACACCAACACGTATATTTGAGATACACGTCTGTGAATTGACTCATTTACCGATATACGTGTGTAAATTTCCAGGTTTACACATTTATTTTTTAGAGTGTATGCTCAAATGTATGAATTACATGCTTGTTTAACATGTAAGACCAACCCCATTACACTAAATGAAACCGTTCTTGACATATTTCAGTCTTTTTGCATTTTTGTTACGCCGTCTTTGAAAAAATATCCAGTTACCACATAAAAACAAAAATTGAATTAAAAGTTCAAATTCAGAGTTATTTTATGCAATTAAACTCAATGAAATATTAAAGCCATAAAGAGAACATGGATTTGAGTTTAGGGAAAGCCATGTATTGCCCACATCACATTTTTACTTTCCTTATATACATAATGTATAAGGAAAGTATTGTGACGGGGTCGAAAATTCGAATTCGAGTTTACGACGGGAGAGCACGTTTCAAGCATACCTGATTACGAATCAAACATGTTTGAAGTGATGCCTGTGTGTGTGGGGGGGGGGGGTGTCAGTGAGTCTGTGGAGACGATAACTGACGAACGAATGGGTCGATTCGAACGGAATTTGGTACAAAAATCACAATCCGTAAACACTGGAAGCCTATTGTTTTTATACGCAATCGAATGTTCAGAATCCCCCTAAATTTTCGAGTGCAATTTTGAAAAAAAATCGTCAAAAATCAAAACCGCTAATAAAGTTACATAAATAGACATATCTTATGTAACTTTTTATTAGAAAACGATTGACATAAATTTTAGAACGCTAACATGAACCGTTCTCGAGTTATTGCACATTTTTCAAAAAAATTATCAAAAAGTTATATAAAATAAAAAAAAAATATTTCCTATTGAGAAACATGCTCACTTTTCATATGTAATACCATGCGATAAATTGGGTGACATCATTGTCGTGGATCTAGATCGTTCTATTCATGAAAAAAGATACATTGAGTAATACTTTTGTATTTGAACGCCAATAGTAATTTATCTGCTGTGAGAATAACTTATTTCTCCGTCCATAACGCTTGGCGAGATTTTGGCGACGAATTTGGCGGAATGTCGCCAACTTGGCGACATTTTTAATTGTTGCCAAATTAACAAAAATCTCGCCAAATTGATAAAAATGACGCTAAATCAATGAAAAAGATGACTAATTGAAGAAAAGTCAATATCTGGGAAAGAATATAAATATCTACTATAAGAATAACATTTTTTTTTAACTGTAAAAGTAGCAAATTCATTGCATTATATAAGGAAAGCCATGTGTTGCCCACATAAGATTTTTATATCTATATTAGGAATAAAGTATTTTATATAATAGAGGAACTGCAAGATGCTTTAATTTTATGAATATTTTGTAAATTGCAAAGCAAAATCTGTACAATATGACCTTAAAGTTTAGATCTAGAAATATTTGCTTTCTATTAAAATATAAAACCGAAGTTTTCAAATGATATTCCTGATTCTTTCTGAATATAAAATTAAAGATATGAGCAGAATAAATCATCTACAATCTTCCATCTTAAAATGCAATAAAATTTTCTTAGAAATTTGATTTATAGCTAATGAAATTTAAAATAATATGTATGAGGCTCTACATGACTCTCTTAAATATCCATGTTTCATACTATATAGATCCATTTGGATAATATTCAGTTTAAGAATTATTCAAAATGTATTTATTTTGTAAATTTTCATTTGCTATTACGTTTTTTCAATAAGCATGTTTTTTTAATAAGTATGTTTTTTTAATAACCATTTGTGCAACTCATCATTCACGTTTTCTTACGTTTTTGTAAACTGTGTCTTACTAAAATTCTTGTGCGATAGTTTTTTTTTCTTTTGTTGTTGTTATCGTTTAAACACATCACAGACAGATAATAGAAGACATAAACAAGAATGTTTCCGAGTGTGTTCTACATGTGCTTACGTGTTAAAGCATTCTATCCATCATAAAATTGAATTGCAAAATTTTCAAAGGAGGAGGGAGGATAAATACTAGTTCTACTTAATACCATGAAAAGTGAAAGTAAATGGATATGAAATGCAATGGAAAACAAAGAAAATTTGCGCTTAAAAGTCCAACCCAAATACAAACCATATAAAACTATTAGCATAGCCATTGTTAAAACATTTAAACAGTTACATAGGATATATTCAGATACGCTAGCTATTAATGCTCATTTACAAATATATTTTGCTTCCTTACAGTTCGGTGAACCAATGGGCAAACAGATGACGGAGTACCAATCAGAACCAAGGGGTAGCTCACAGATTGCCCCATTACCCTGTAAAACAGATGAAAGAAATAGTTCAGTTTTGTTTTTGAACTGAGTGCAATCAGTTCAACCGCAGTTCAGAAAAGTTCACGATGAGTTCGGATTTAGTAAAGTTTAATTTCGATTATAGTTACTTCAGTTTGAGTGCAGTTTCAAAAATGCAGGTTGAGGTCCTGTCTGAAAGTCAGTTCAGTTATGAATCAAGCGCAGTTCAGTTGAACTTGCCAGTAAGTCTGGACAAAGAGTCCAAGCCAAATGCTGTGCACAAGAAAGAACAAGGTAAGATTTTATATACAAGTATATTATATTTGAGCTCAAATCTGACCACATGTAAGTAACAAAATCGCCACTGTATCACACTCGCCGTATTTAAGCAGAATATTCTGTAATAGCATATGAATTGTTAATTTGTAAATATTGAACAATAATAGTGAATTTAATCATGCGAGTATTTAATATAAATAATTTTGGAATAAAATTGTAGTTTGCGAAAATTCATGTCTCTTCATTGTGCTAAGTGTAAATGATTATGTTAATGTATTTTAAGAGATAAAAGGGCAACACAACTTAATAGCGGGTTATCACAACGGCAATTACTATTTTCAATTTGCGGTCACTTTACAAGGCTATCACTACAATGATAATTAACAAAATTATAATATTATATAATTAATATAAATTATGCCACTATGTACACATTTACACCTTAGTCATTTACGCTTGTTGAGTTTCAAAATTGTTGATACTTCGAACAAATGCATCATCGAGTTGATTCGTGTACGGAGCTGATAGCCAGACTGGTAAAAAAATTCTGAGAGCCATCATCACAGCAGATGATACTGCCTGAGTGGCTGTCTCATTATAATGCTGTAAAGAAAAATATAACATTAAATGAAAATATCCATCTTTTCACCTTCAAAGAAGGCGAAAACTAATAAGTCGACAAGTAAGAGGATGATTATTGCGTTCGTTGATTATAGAGACATCGTTTATCAAAACACTGTGAAACATGGTTGCACCGAAAACGACCAGCATAAACCGAATTAAAAAGAGTTATGATCTTCATGATAACAACGTAGAGCCGCATATTGCCAGTGACACTCTAGACATAAACAAAATAGAGATCATCCCCAACAATCACATAATTTTGATCTTTACTCATGTCACTTCTGGATTTTCAGGAAATCAAGACACCGTTAAGCAGCCGTCATTTTACGATCGATTAAGTAGTGTATCATAGCCGCAAATGTGGCTTTGAAGAATCTTTCGGAGATTGTCCATATATGCATGTCTTCTACAAGTAGATGAAACTCTGGTAGAAGGGCATTTCTTGCGGAGAGTTAAATCGACAATGTACAACAACAGCTTACAACATGTATCACAATCATTATCAGATTGAAAGAAAAGAGCCATCTTCTTCAGATTCCGTACCCAATTCAACCATTTAAAATATTTCGAATGTGTATGTCTTCTACAAGAAGATGAAACTCTGGTAGAAGGGCATTTCTTGCGGAGGGTTAAATCGACAATGTACAACAACAGCTTACAACATGTATCACAATCATTATCAGATTGAAAGAAAAGAGCCATCTTCTTCAGATTCCGTACCCAATTCAACCATGTAAAATATTTCGAATGTGTATGTCTTCTACAAATACATGAAACTCTGGTAGAAGGGCATTTCTTGTGGAGGGTTAAATCGACAATGTACAACAACAGCTTGCAACATGTATCACAATCATTATCAGATTGAAAGAAAAGAGCTATCTTCTTCAGATTCCGTACCCAATTCAACCATGTAAAATATTTCGAATGTGTATGTCTTCTACAAGTATATGAAACTCTGGTAGAAGGGCATTTCTTGCGGAGGGTTAAATCGACAATGTACAACAACAGCTTACAACATGTATCACAATCATTATCAGATTGAAAGAAAAGAGTCATCTTCTTCTGATTCCGTACCCAATTCAACCATGTAAAATATTTCGAATGTGTATATCTTCTACAAATAGATGAAACTCTGGTAGAAGGGCATTTCTTGTGGAGGGTTAAATCGACAATGTACAACAACAGCTTACAACATGTATCACAATCACTATCAGATTGAAAGAAAAGAGCCATCTTCTTCAGATTCCGTACCCAATTCAACCATTTAAAATATTTCGAATGTGTATGTCTTCTACAAGAAGATGAAACTCTGGTAGAAGGACATTTCTTGCGGAGGGTTAAATCGACAATGTACAACAGTTTACAACATGTATCACAATCATTATCAGATTGAAAGAAAAGATCCATCTTCTTCAGATTCTGTACCCAATTCAACCATTTAAAATATTTCGAATGTGTATGTCTTCTACAAGTAGATGAAACTCTGGTAGAAGGGCATTTCTTTCGGAGGGTTAAATCGACAATGCACAACAACAGCTTACAACATGTATCACAATCATTATCAGATTGAAAGAAAAGAGCCATCTTCTTCAGATTCCGTACTCAATTCAACCATTTAAAATATTTCGAATATATTCTTAACATTTTCTTTTTCTAAAGTTATAAACAGTTCAGTTATGTCTAGGAACATAGATGTAGTCGGGATCTCAGAAAAGGGTGTTTCGAATTATAATACTGCATTTTATTAACCAAAATGGCCCTATGGATAACTTATGTAATTTTTTCGCCAATGGAGCAGTTTTCAACATCTTGACTTATTGATTGATGTAATTCACTGATCATTGTTAACATAAATTATTTTAAAACCATTAAAATCCATAAATGTAGCCTAAATTATCAATTTTTACCATATACGATGTAAACTGCCATCATTTTTCTGTCAATTACCTTTTCTTACACAGGAAATCTTAAAATTCAGATAATTCGAGTATTAATCAAGAAAATTAATAAATATTCTGCAAGTTCACGATTTTCGCATAATGTATCTGCACATAAAATTTTATAGCGGTAGTTTATTTGTTCTTGAGTTATTATAGCATTACTTATAAATAAACACCCACATAGAGAGAGAAAGGCACCTTTCTAAAATTGTTTAAAATACAATTAGGGAGATTTTTTTAATACATCATTATTCTGTCAAAATCTCGAATTAGAAAAATTTCTGAAGCCAGTACTTCCTCTATACAATAATATTGAGAAATGTGTATAAAATATATCAATATAAGATTAATTTAATTGTATTCTGCATCGATAAATATAATTTCATAATAAATTTACAACTTTTATTGAATTACAATAATCAATGTAAAATACGTAGAAATTTTTAAAACACAGTTTCGCTTAAACTTTTTATCAAGTACTCAATTTCTACAATGAAAAGAACAAAAACGGTATTCCAGTATTATCAGCTCTGAATAGTTTTTATTTAATTCTCTGAAATAAAAGAAAGTTTTTAGAAAATTTAATAAAAATGAAACAAAAGATTTGAAGGGATTTTAAATGCCTTCATAGCCTGACTTCATCTCTTGAACTTAGTGTGTCCGACTTTTCACATACTAACTGTTAAGAACTTTTGAAGAATGTGAGGAAACAGAATATTTTTCTCAATTTTGAATTTACTTTTTAAGTGTTCCCATAAATCCTGGATTACACACATACATATATGTATATATACATATATTTATTCCTTAAATATTGATCTTAGACATATATAATAAATTACAAAGTTGCATAAAAAAAGGTATTGAATTTTATAAAATCGATAAAATTTTCAAGGGATTCAATTTGAAGAAATACAAAATTTAAATTTTTATACGACCCCGTACAGAAACATTTCCAATGAGTAAAATGTACACCATATACTAATAAGGTGATGCACAAAATTTTAGCATTTTATCATAAAATGTCCCAGAGATATGTTTAAACAAATTTTGTGAGGGGTTAATCACAAATAAAAAATGTAAATGCTTACAGTAACAGTGCAAATGACGCAACGCAGAAATACATCAAAGGCAAATAATATCTGCCTCTTATCTTTAGATTTATTTACAATTTTTTAAAAATATGCTTCCTGAAAAATACCTTAAGATTTTACAGGATTAATTACAGAACAAAACTTGGAAATGACACCATCAAAATGAACAATAAAGCAGTTTATACATGTATACATAGGCAAACATCTGCCTCTGATCGGTGCGTCACACAATCGCAACAGACACATCATCACATGAGAAAGTTGTTTTTGTTCTGAAATTGATCAATCGCCTCGCTTACGCAAGCGTAGCGCGCGCAACCCGACAGTCTAAGAGACCCTTAAGTATTCACATTTCTGCTACATTTTAAAGGTGTATTTAGCCTGTATTGACAGTATATCGCAATACAAAAACGAAGAACTTTTGAAATGCTTATGGTGTACAGTTTATGCAATAGCAATGCTAACGAAACTGCAAGGGAATATCAACGTACATTTATTTCCCAATTCTCGACATACTTCTGGGAGATTTATTTCCCAATTGGTGCAACGAGTGAGTGAAAGAGGAAGCGTACATCGTGTAGGTGGACTAGGTAGGCCCAGACTTCACTCAACTGATGTAGAAATTGATATTTTGGCTTACTTTTGCAGTCATCCACATTATAGTGCTTGTACCGCTGCTTCAGAAATGAACGTACCACGTGCAACAGTGTGGGGAATACTGAGACAGAATAAATGGCATCCTTTTAGCATTTATGATGTGCAAGGACAGGAGCCTACTGATGATTATCAACGTCGTCTAGATTTTTGTAGTTGTTCTCTAAATTAAGAAGATTCAAATCCCTCTTTCCTGATAAACGTAATTCGAACTAACGAATGCTGTTTTAAACAAGATGAATTCATGAACCTCCAAAATGAGCACTTCTGGTCCGAAACAAATCCATTCGTGGTACGTTATATTCATCATCAGAAGCAATTTTCTGTGAATGTATGGTGTAGTATTTTCAGAAACCGTTTGCTTGGACCCATAGTGTATGATGATACGTTGACGGGTGACAGATATGTTAATGAGATTCTGAATGAGGTTGTTCCTGATTTTATGGATGAACTGCCCCTAACAGTATTTTCACATGTATGGGTTCAACAGGACGGATCTCCAGCTCACCATACTACAGTTGTGAAACACAGTTTAAATAACGAGTTTTCAGACAAGTGCATGGATTGGCTTGCATGGGCAAGCCGGATTTCCCCCTAGATCGCTTGATTTTTTTCTGTGGGGTCGTTTACGCACAACTGATTATCTGTCACCTCCCTTAAATAAAGCAGATTTGCAACAACGCATTCATTTTTATTTGTGGGGTCCTTTACGCACAACTGTTTGTGAGTCACCTCTCTTAAATAAAGCAGAGTTGCAACAATGCATTTAACATGGTTGTCGTGACACCACTGAACAAGAGCTGCACAAAGGCATTATCAGGCGAATGCAGTTCTGTATTGGCATGGATAGAAAACATTTTGAACAAGCTTTGTAATCTTTATGTGCCGACGCGGTGATCGAGCGGTCAAGGCAGGCGTTTCCGAATAATCACTCGGTTGCCGGGTTATGGGTTCGAGTCCCACCTGCGGGCATGGATGTTGTGATGTTGAGGTTAAGTCAGTCTTCTGCCCTTGTGGAGCCTCGTCTTAAATGAAGCTGCATACTACCCTTCGCCATGGACCAGGGGTCTTTGGACGAGGTATAAGACTTTTCCCAAGCCAAGGGGATTTGTAACAACAACATCTTTGTGTAAAGTTGATTTTTTCCCCTCTGAGAACTCATGTCGATGCATTGAAAATTGGTTTAAGTCAGCATTTTTTTCTTTTCATATCTCTGGAACTTTTATGATAAAATGCTGAAATTTTGTACATCACCGTATTAGTGTATGAGGAACATTTTTTTTTATTGGAAATGTTATTGTAAGGGGGCCGTATAAAAATTCAAATTTTGTATTTCTTAAAATTTAATTCTCTTGAAAATTTTAATCGATTTCATAAAATTATGTGCCTTTTTTACGCAACTTTGTATTTTATTATATATGTCTAAGATCAATATTTATGGAATAAAAGCCGAGGTCAATGTTTTTGGGTCATCCTGTATATATATATATATATATATATATATATATTGTGCTACCAATTTACCAATTAATCCATTAATGATCAAACGGTACAAAACCTTATATGATAATGAAAATTAAGTTCATTAAACCAATTTTCTACTGTTAACATAAAAAGAGAATAAAAAGGAAAACTGCATTTCTGGATGTTTATCTTTGTGATTGCTTCACCAAGTTTTCGATATTAACTAATTACTCTAAGACTAATAAAAACCTGCAATGAACTGAAAAAAATTAATATACCAATCATTTTCCTGAGATTGAAAATCATATTAATGGGTTCTTTTCATGTATTTATAAGACTGTAATTAGCCGTTTTATAACTTTGCTAATTAGAGATGAAACGCAGAGAAATAGATTAAAGAATAGTTCTCATAATTAAGTTCCATGCCATGTTTCTCTTTACTTTTTTATTCCAGAATATTAATTAGCATTGCAAAGTAAAATAATATTTGCAGCCATAGTAGAAGATTATAAAGTTAGTGCATTTAAACATAATAGACGATTTTACAATTTGAAATTTATTCTTGCTTACATAAATGCTACTAATATGGAAAAAAGTTTGAATATATAATACACAGCCCTACAAAATATAATTCCATATAGGAAATTAATATCAATAATATTAATATCGGTAAGAAAATTTTTATTCAGTGTATATATACTGTAGAATAATGTTAAATTTAGAATAATTTATCATCTAGAATGTGAATTTACCCCACTGAACAGTCTTATAGACTCGTATTCTATATTGTTTGCATTCACCTATATCGTAAACAGAAACAGAAATTAAAAATACACTACCCGACACAGAAAATGCAACATCATGAAGCTTTGGTCGTATAATTATGTAAATTTCAAGACAAACACAGCAGGCCGATGAATACAAATGATCTGAAATGCAAATAGGTCAAGTGATTAGAGCGCGGATAAAAGGGATCGAAACGGCATATGAGTCAACAATTGTTAGTGTCTATTGCCCAAGGAAACCCATTTTCCAAGCTGTTTTTTATTTCAGAAGACACGTGTTGTTAAAGAATATTTAGCCGGCGACTCCGAAGTCAATTTCAGCATTTGGACGATCGTGCGAGGGGATACATATTAGGCCTACGTACCACTGGGTGATGGTACCGCCGTATCGTAGATGAAATACGCCAACGATGAAAAGGATTTGGAGAAGATGAATTGAAGAAAGGCATGTGAAGAGTCGCAGTGGTACAGTTTCATCCAGAAGTACGTCAACACGCGTTGATCGGCGCATTCGAATGCACGCCTTGACGACCTCACAAGCAACGACTGTCGACATTCTGCAGAATATGTAGGGTACATCGGATGTTCCAATATCAGCAAGAACACTTTTCCGACAACTGTCCAAACGCGGCTTGCACTCAAACCGCTCTTCGAAGACTGTCATTGATGACAAGACACCGACGTGAGACATTGCAATGGTGTCGGGCCCGAGCCTCTTTTACGAATGAATGGGACATGGCAACGTTCAGCGGCGAGTCCCGGTTCTGTTTGTTTAATGACAGTCGCCGTGTGAGAACCTGGTGACGGCGTGGAACATATCCAATCCTGCTGCGAATGTTGAATGCCATACTGCTCGAAAAACGCGGAATCAAGGTTTGGGGTGCCATCGACTTCGATAGCCGATCACCTCGGGTTCGTATCAGAGGCACATGCTGGCACGACGATATATATATGAGGTGCTGCAGCCAGTTGCACTTCCCGACCATCAGCGATTGCAAAATACTGTTTTCCAGAAAGATAATTAGCGACAGCACATTGAAATCATCAGTAGACATGCTTCGAAAGATATACAGGTGCTTCCATAACCTCCAGATCTCTCACACATCGAGCATGTATGGGACATGATTATCCGTAGTTGGCTGCCCTGCCCCCATCTCAAACAAAGGATGGCTTGTGGAAGTTGGTTGAAGGCATATATTCATCCATCCCTCAGGAAACTATCCGCAAGCTCATCGCATCTCCTTATCAATGGGTTCCTGCTTGTATCGCCGCAAGAGGTGATCCTAGCGCCTAATGATCACTCTGTCTGTATCATTACTATATCGCATTATCCTTCTGGACATACCATTACTTATTTATATATGCCCTCTCTGTCTGTGTATCATTTACCGTCACACTCTATTCGCTCTTTCATGATGTTGCATTTTCTGTGTCAGGTAGTGTGTGTATCAAAAATTGTTTATGACTTCTTAAAAGTGTAGAAAACAGTATTGAAAAGAAAATTGACTTTGAAAAGAAAGTATTTTCATATTTTTAAATGTAAATGTTTATACTTGTGCACGTTGTTAATATTAAAATTTTACTGCTTTAAACATATGATTCCGAAGATATGATGTTATAAATCAAAAAATAAATAATAGAGTTCACTATTTTCAGGATTTTATTGAAGTCACCAGAAAATAAAATGCCATTAATGTAAAATATATAATACACTAAACCTAAAACATTTAAAAATATTTTACTAAAAAGTATTTTTGAAAAATAATAAATGTTAATTTTCATATTTTTTTCATAAATCAAACAAAAATAATTTTTATTATAATATTTTTCAAAAACAAAAAAAGTTTAGTGCATTAGTTTAGCACGTATATGAAACTGTTAAAAATTATTCAAAGAAGCGTTAATTTTGTGGAAATTGCCCTGTATAAAAAAGCCCTTTTCATTGTTATACGCATATCCTCTGATTTTGAAGCGATGTCTTTCTTCTAAATTATTTCTAAAAATGCGATATATAATTTTAAAAATAAATTTCAAAATAAATATTTGAAGGAAATAAAATTATCTCTTACTGAGATTTCTTAAAATTTCGTAGCTAATGCATTTTATTTTCTCATACTACTATATAGAGAGAATGTTTTTGGACTGAAAATTTTCGAATTCGACATTTTTATAACTAAACAGAGATTTTAAACACTTTTGGCAAAGATATCCATCTCTCTCTATGTGTGTGGGGGGAAGGGGAAATAAAGTACAAAATAACTCATAAAGATATGCACAATGATATAAAGCATGTTTACCCAACATATTTTATGTTCACGTACCACTGCATAAATATTTTCAGATAGTCAAAGAACAGCTTATTTAGATGAAATATCATAGCAATAGTATAAAAACATCTCTTATCCTATGATATTTTACTAAATAAGCTGTTTTTCTATTATGTATATAAACATGTATTCTAAGAAATTCTAGATCTCCACAGTATTTTTTGACTGAAATCACCGGTTCTCGTTAGATCACCGAAGTCAAGCAGCATCGGGCGCGGTTAGTACTTGGTGGGTGACCACCTCGGAACACCGCGTGCTGTTGGCCATCTCGGGTGCGGTATCCCCGTGGTTTGCGCGCTAGATTTGCACGCTACCACAAATGCCGCCGTGTTCATGCGGAGTACGATCACGTTAAACATGTGGGTCCGTAAGTCCTTCCGAGAGGTTGGTGGTAGGGGAAGGAGGGTACGGTCCCTGTGGATGCCTCCCCCACTGGGTTCCGGTCTAAATTGGGTGGCACTTCCCGGCCGTCCATACAGTTACCTTACACCTTTCTGGTAGGTCGGACGGTCTGGGTCTCAACAACAACAACAGTATTTTTTGAAGAACATTCATAGAAGAATTATAGTATAGTAAACCGATAGAGATTGGTTATGCATATTAAAGTTATTAGAATCAAACTAACACAAATCAGATGAAGACATCAATTCCACTGACTTCCTTCGCAGACATGTTGCCAGCTTATATTTATTTATTATAATAAATTTTTATAATACATTTTTAGTAATACTTGTAAAGTAGCAACTATCACGAAACTGGATGAAAAGATACATTTTCTGCATTCTAATACTGATTACGATGTAAATGGAAGTAAATATGAAAAATATGAATGTACTAGAACTAATTTCCTGGCGTTGGCCGGGAAATATTACCACTTAAATATTACCACGTACTTTCCAAGTCGACAAATCAGTCTCAATCCAAGTCACCACAAATTGCGAAATGTTTAGTTTAAGCACAAAGAGCACCACTTTACAAACGTTGAAAGCTAAAAAATGTAATTAAACCAAAGATCCCCCCCTTCTGTAAGCAGTACTTCAATTTTTACTTTCCTTATATACATAATGTATAAGAAAAGTATTGTGACGGGGTCGAAAATTCGAATTCGAGTTTTTGACAGGAGAGCACGTTTCAAGCATCCCTGACCACGAATCAAACATTTTTGAAGTGATGTCTGTGTGTGTGTGTGTGTGTGCGTCAGTGAGTCTGTGGAGGCGATAACTGACGAACGAATGAACCGATTCGAACCAAATTTGGTACAAAAATCACAATCCGTAAACACTGGAAGCCTATTGTTTATATACGCAATCGAATGTTCAGAACCCCCTAAATTTTCGAATGAAATTTTGAGAAAATCGTCAAAAAAATCAAAACCACTAATAAAGTTACGAAAATAGGCATTTCTTATGTAATTTCTTATTAGAAAACGTTTGACTCAAATTTTGGAACGTTAACATGAACCGTTCTCGAGATATTGTACATTTTTCAAAAAAATTATCAAAAAGTCATATAAAATAAAAAGAAAAATATTTAATTTTCAGAAACATGTTCACTTTCCATATGTAATACCACGCGATAAATTGGATGACGTCATTCTCGTGGATCTAGCTCGTTTCATTCATGAAAAAAGATACTTTGAGTAATACTTTTGTATTTGAACGCCCACAGTCATTTATCTGCTGTAAGAATAACTCATTTCTTAGTGCATAACGCTTGGCGAGATTTTGGCGACGAATTTGACGGAATGTCGCCAACTTGGCGACTTTTTGAAATGTTGCCAAATTAACGAAAATCTTGCCAAATGGATAAAAATGACGCCATGTCAATCACGCCATGTCAAATGAAGACGAATTGTCGAAAATTCAATATCTTTGAAAGAATATTAGTATCTACTATAAGAAAAACTAGTTTTTTTTTTACTGTAAAAGTAGTAAATTCATTACATTATACAAGGAAAGTCATGTGTTGCCCACATCAGATTTTTTGCGTTACGATACCATGCAGAATTGGCAGGTCTAAAATTTTACGGAACTTCATCGCGTAACATTGGAAATCTTACAGGTTTGCTGGCTTCAAAAAGTGACAGGAAAATAAATTACTTATGAAATAAAAAATTTGTTTTGTTAGAATATGAAGACATACAATCAACTTTTTGCCAAATTATATGATTTTGGTTAACCTAGATTTTCGGAAATGGCGAAAAGAATATCACATAACCTTAAAAAAGGAAATTTCAAAGCATTTTTTAAATAAAGTAATTGTCCTAAAGATGTGGTTGGTTCAAACAATAGCCGTATGACGCTTAAATTCCCCGCTACAGACTACACTGATAACTTATTAAAGATAAAAAAGCACTAATAATTCTTTTAAGTTTTAAACAGGTCCGAAATTAGACTCATCCTTATGATTTGCGGTAGACATAATTTAAATAAAATGGCTTCTGTTGACGGGTTCTGTGAATTTAATTTTGGTCGTTTCAGTCTCGTTAAATTGAGTGCAATTTTTATGAAATGTGTTGACGTCTGAATGGCAGGGCTGTATTTTGGTTTAAAACACAGCGTGCCAAATTTTGTGCACGTTTTCTTGATTTCATTGTAAGAATCAGCTACTTTATTCTGAAAATGGCACAATAAGCCTCAATCCATAGATACTGTTATTTGCAATCAGAAGACGATACTGAAGAGGTAATTTGGAATTTGTAACTGCGTTTGTGACCACACTAATTAAATGGTCTGGGAGCCTACGTTTTATGTGAATTCCTATCCTGTACAATACTCATCCAGATGCCTCTACATAACTGACAATAGAACATTTATTAATATTACCCATATGTCACATCCTTCGGTCAATTTAAAAGGTCATAGAATTTTTTTTTTATTTTAATACCGATAATTGAAAAAAGCTTTAATATATACTAAGTGGGTGAGAGGAGTGATGTATCACAATTATCGAACACTTCCACTATAGCTAAAATCTTGGCACCTCAGCTACAAAACCAAGGAAATAATCTAATATTTCAAACATTTGAATTAGTGTTTACGATACAAAAATGAATAATTAGATAAGGAATAATAGAAAGGTCATAAAATATTTTTTTTAATTAAATACAGGTAATTGAAAAAATAAGCTTTACTATGTACTGACTGAGTGGGTGAGAGGAGTGATGTATCAGAATTATCGAACACTTCTACTATAGCTAGAATCTTGACACCTCAGCTTCGAAACCAAGGAAATAATCTAATATTTCAAACATTTGAATTAGTGTTTACGATACAAAAATGAATAATTAGATAAGGAATAATAGAAAGGTCATAAAATATTTTTTTAATTAAATACAGGTAATTGAAAAAATAAGCATTACTATGTACTGACTGAGTGGGTGAGAGGAGTGATGTATCAGAATTATCGAACACTTCTACTATAGCTAGAATCTTGACACCTCAGCTTCGAAACCAAGGAAATAATCTAATATTTCAAACATTTGAATTAGTGTTTACGATACAAAAATGAATAATTAGATAAGGAATAATAGAAAGGTCATAAAATATTTTTTTTAATTAAATACAGGTAATTGAAAAAATAAGCTTTACTATGTACTGACTGAGTGGGTGAGAGGAGTGATGTATCAGAATTATCGAACACTTCTACTATAGCTAGAATCTTGACACCTCAGCTTCGAAACCAAGGAAATAATCTAATATTTCAAACATTTGAATTAGTGTTTACGATACAAAAATGAATAATTAGATAAGGAATAATAGAAAGGTCATAAAATATTTTTTTTAATTAAATACAGGTAATTGAAAAAATAAGCTTTACTATGTACTGACTGAGTGGGTGAGAGGAGTCATGTATCAGAATTATCGAACACTTCCACTATAGCTGGAATCTTGACATCTCAGCTTCGAAACCAAGGAAATAATCTATTATTTCGAACATTTGAATTAGTGTTTACAATGCAAAAATGAATAATCAGACAAGGAATAATAAATAGGTCATGAAATATATATTTTTTATTTAATACAGATAATTGAAAAAATAAGCTTTACTATGTACTGATTGACTGAGTGGGTGACAGGAGTGATGTATCAGAATTATCGAACACTTCCACTATAGCAAGAATCTTGACACCTCAGCTTCGAAACCAAGGAAATAATCTAATATTTCAAACATTTGAATTAGTGTTTACGATGCAAAATGTAATAACTAGGCAAGGAATAATAGAAAGTTCGTGAAATATTTTTTTTTATTTAATACCGATAATTAAAAAATAAGCTTTACAACGTACTGACTGACTGAGTGGGTGAGGGCAGTGATGTATCAGAATTATCGAACACTTCCACTATAGCTAGAATCTTGACACTTCAACTTCGAAACCAAGGAAATAATCTAATATTTCAAACATTTGAATTAGTGTTTACGATACAGAAATGTTTAATTAGACAAGGAAAGGTCATGAAATATTTCTTTTTATTTTAATACCGATAATTGAAAAAAAAAAGCTTCTGACTGACTGAGTGGGTGAGAGGAGTGAAATATCAAAATTACCAAACATTACCACTATATCTAGAATCTTGACACCTCAGCTTCGAAACCAAGGAAATAATCTAATATTCCGAATATTCGAATTAGGGTTTACGATGCAAAGAGGAATAATTAAACAATTCAAAACCACTTTTCAAAATGATCAAACACTTTCACTTGAACCAGTCTTGGGTGGTTTTAGTCTCATTCGATCCGTCTTAGATTCCGAATCAACTAAAATATCAACAAATCGAATTAGGGGCGACGATTAGGGGCGACAAAAAACTTACACCATTTTATCTTTCAAAAACGTGAGTCATTCCATTCAAATTCTTAAATTTGGAACGGCTTTTGATGTTTGTAAATTTTTGAGTATGTTATATTATGTTTATTATGCATATTTATTTGCATTATGTATATTTAAGTATATTGTGTATATTAATGTGTAAGTGTCACATTTAGTGATCCCTATCCATTGAGAACACGCAAAGCTCGAGTTAAATGATTGGTTCTAAAATAATAACGATAGGTTATATTTTTAAATGAACATATTTGGAATAATAAACATACATATTCCAACAGAATCAAGTAAGACTGCAATATTTTATCTTGAAATCGTAAATGATAGAGATTTTACTTAACCAAGCATTACAAAATCAAAACTCAAACTATTCTCATAGTTTGAGGCTGTAAGTATTCTAAATATTTGCCATTAACTCCATACTATTTGTCCCGAATGTGACAGCAATCATTAACGTGAAATATGGTATACGATACCGTCCCAAGAATTTGTAATCATTGCTATGATTTATCGTATATTTCCAAATAGTTTCATAAACCAAAGCACTTGTTTAAAGAAGTATGTGAAGGTTTTTAAATATTATAATTTGAGGATATACATATAAAATAAAAAAGTTTTTATGAAATGTATTATTAATACATATTAAGATATTAAGTTGTTGATGAAGCTCATTTAAATACTTATTTTGCAATAATTGTATAAAACATATACAGTTGATTTTCAGTTTTATAAAAAATGTTGAGAAAATTTTTACAAATTATGCAATAGTACGTACCAGAAATATATTTTTAATTTATTATTATTAAATTTTTACAATTAAAATGATGCATCATAGTTTGCTTAGAAAATTAGTTACGAAAATACACGTATTGCTGTACGCATAATGTAAATCTGAATTTTAGTCTAAATTCTATACAAACTTTTTGATGCACCAATAATAAGTGGTAAACTTATCATTATCAGATCTTATTATCTTATTCGAAGAGTATTGTGCCAGTTACCCTCACCTAGAAGGAACCATTGTAAATATGCGTGTATGCACCAAGTTTTCCATCAGCAACTTATCCTATCTTCACTTCAGAAGTGACACAACTCTAAAAATTCGCTTTGCCAGGAAATTAAAGAAACTATTTTTAGAAGTAACTATATATTTTAAATACCGAAAATGTTTACTTTAAATATATTAATCGAAAATTATTGGATAACAATGGAACGATAAAGACCTTGGATACCCACGTAGATGAAGCTATGGGAAGCCAGAGAGGACTCGAACACCCCCCCCCCTGATCTTTTAACACTGATCTATTTTTCGCTACGGTGATTTAAACGATTAAGTTGCGCGGTTATTGAACCACAAAAAACCCTTTTATGCATGGTTAAACCAGATTTGTTTTCTATGCTGCCATGTTAAGAAAATATAAAATTTGAAGTTTTCGTCCGAGATTCAAAAAATTCTATTTAATTCTATATTTTTCATTAACGAAGCTGAATACAAAGTTTCGTGAAAATCCATTTATATTTGTGGTAGCTATTGTGTTCACTAGAAATCGGCTACAGACGGACAGAGCAACACCACGTTAAAAATCGTCAAAACGTGTTATGGAGATCATAAAACATATACTGTGATCAAGATCTCGAAATAGAAAATTTTCACGAAAACAATACTTTCTCTATACTAATTTCCCTCAGGCATACTTCTGAGAGGGCGAAGCCCCCCCCACAGCGAATATTCCCCCTTTCCCCGGATACGTTTTATATTAACCTTGTTTCTATTTATGTGACAGCATTTATATATATTTATATAGGGCAAATAGGAAACTTACCCTTTCCCCTAAAGTCTCATTCGCTCTCCCGGCCAAAAAGTCTAGAAAAACCGAATGATAATATATTCTACAGTAATGAAAAAGTAATAAACAAACAAATTTCTCATAAAATAATAAATAACACAACTTATTAATTAATCTGATACGAATTGCAAAACCAAACAGTAATGATAAATTCATAATTCTGAAAATTTTAAAAACAAGAGAGTTAATGAATAAAAAATCGGTGCACATCATTTCCCGCCAATTCAAATTTACTATTATAAAAAAGCAGCAGATTGTTAACCACATCAAAAGTACAGAGTTACTTAAAAATACAACCACATCAAAAGGACAGAGTTACTTAAAAATACTAATCAAAACAAATATTGTATACATGAATGGAGATTACGAGAAAACGTGTAATGTTAACATACCGAAATATCAGACATGGCGACGAATATCTGATTGACATCCGCGCCAATTCCTGAAGCAACCCTACTAAAATGTAAAAAATGTTTGATACACTATATCTAATATAGACTAAACACTGTCATGCAAAAGACATACAGAATAAACTTCAACATATTTTACAAGTGAAACAATAAAAATCAAAAAGCAGCAACGAATATAATATAGCAAATATTACTTTGAAAAGTTGATACTTCCATGTAAAAGCAACGGCATGTCCGGCATGTGATTTCTATGAGCCAAAATGCCTGATGAGTCAGACTGAGTATTTAAGAGCGCCTTATTTTACTGCCACTTTTCGAAACCCTATTCTACGTCCCCAACGGGGAGGGGGAATCAAAAATTCGGCTCTATTAAATTCTGTCCCGTAGTCGATATGGTAAATGTGCAGATTCAGTCTTGTAAGTTATAGAAGAGCTTTTTATTCGGAGGTCGGGTGGTCGGAATAAATCCAAACACGTTATACAATTATTATATAGATTTACTTAGATTGATGGGAATATAATAAGAAATCGAAATTATTAAGCAGTTGAAAATAAAACTCTATATGGGCTCCCGCCATCTCAAGTGTATGCAATTGTCTCAGCTTATACAGAAATCATATTCATTTTTGTCAACTCTTCTTTATGAATTACAGTGTACATTTATTTAACACGGACAACCATTTTTTGGAGGAAGGGGTCGAATTATGAAGTTACGTCAATTCAATTTCAATGTTTAATATAATAATGCTTACCCAATTTAACAGTAGCAATAATTAAAAAGTTACAAATTTCGAATTTTGTCAGTACTGGAGAAGAGATGAAAAATCTATCGTCTTACGTTTTGACCAAATAAGGAAACAGTCACTTGAAATACAGTGATTTTTTTCAAAATAATGCTCATCCTTTAATATAGTTCAAGAATGATATATATCAAATTAAATTGGGTCGAATTACTAAAGATTGTTTGAAATCGTGTGAGGACTTCCCTTTGTATTTATTCATGGTACAGTATTATTTTTAAAGCCCTGATAAGCAAACAATTCTAAATGAAATTGATAAAGCTGAATGCGACAATAAACGATATTTCTGCCAAATAGAACAGAAATTATTGTTCGTCAACATGCACTATAAATACATCTATTCGGCTGTCCCATTCAATGAATAAATCAAACGAGATAAAAACAAATCCAGCTGTCTTAGATAACGCAAAAATGTCCAAAAGTTAAAAAAGAAAATCACACAAAGCTGATTTCTGGAGCACAATATAAGCACTATATACCTGAAACGGTAAATAGGTTGAAATTCCATGCAGACTAAGAATTTAGACTTACTCCCCAAACTTGGCCGACATCACATTACGAACACTTCATAACCCCGAATATGTTTCACAATTTTAAGTCCAATCACGATCCGACTCGAAAACCTGCTTATTCTGGCCCAGCCGGAATATACTGTAGTATATATCTTAAATCATAAATCCTAGTCATGAAGTAACTTTTAGCCAAGAACTATACAAACGAGAGTTTTCTAACACTTTCTCATCGCATTGCTGAAGTAGCGAAAATTTTTAATACATTATATAATGCTATTCATTTAGACCTTAAAATCATGATCATCAACCGTCCTACCATAGCAAAAATTTTTCCAAATTCAACCCGAGACGAGCCTGAAATGGCATAAAACTATTAAAAATAAATGTGACCAGACCAGGCTTAAGCTGGAGCCAGCGCGAAAACCTCTAATCAGTAGACAAACATACAGCATTGGCAAGAATTACTTATTGGGCCATGATGGTACAGAAAGATATTTTTCCACAAATCAAATTTTTAACAAAAATTCGCATCATTCAAGAAAATTGCACAAATGTAGTTTTATGTCAATATAGTTTTTTAACATTTTACAACATATTTGAAAAGTGTTTATGACTTTGTTCATTCTGTCTGTTTATCTATCCGTTAGCACGATAACTGCCGTAAAAATGACTTTATCAAAATGAGATTTTAGTATGTTGTTCAGACGATCTGTTGGATCTATGGGAATATAAATGAATAATATCACACAATTAGTTTTGGATTGACCCGGGTTGAAAAAATGAAATACATTGAACCCTATGGGACCTAATTTTTCAAACATTGCTTTATTTGATATTCACAAATTGCTTCGAAAGTTTTAACAAATATTCAAATTATCTCATAAAATATATAAAAAAAAATTCAGCAAAATATATTCAGTAGTTTCTTAAATAAAAATTAAAACAACAATTGCACGCTTTATATGAAGAGATCACGTGATCATTATATGAAGGGATCCCATGACCCACTTCAAAATAAAATATCCCATCCATCCTGTGTCAAAATCGTGATTTTTAAAGTTCTTTTTATTTCATATTTAGTGTTGTATCCGTCCTAAAACTTCTTAATTTTTCCTAAATTCTGTGCATCTACATACTGAAACAACCCAATTGCAATATATTTCAGTTTAAATGATCATCAAACTTTGATTTTTTCTACAACGAAGCCTAATTTTCACTTATGGATAATGTAAACACTAAAATATGTAGAATGAGTTGTATAAGAATTGCTGCATTTTTTTAACGCAAAATTGTTTATCTCATGGAGTCTGCAATATAGCTGATATGAATGAAACATTCAGTGATTTTACACAGAGAACCAGACGATTTTTTCGATGAAGTTTTAAGCATAGAGTTAAATTATTTGCACCTCCATGGTTTTAAGTTTTTAAATAAAATAAATTATTACAGTATTGTGATGAATGGAAAAAAAGTTTATGAATGAAATGCTGCTTTTATATAGAGGCGATTTATATTTCGCTGACGTTATTTGAATAATGTTCATTTGTTTTCGATGAAGCTTTCAAATACAATAAATTATTGTAGTATTATGCTAATTTTTAAAATATTATCGAGAAATGTATCGCATTTTAGATATGTTTAAACCAGGCAATTTATATTTCAATGCCATCATTTGAATGAAGTTCATTTTTTCGATGAAGTTTTAAATTTTCAAATGTAATAAATAAATGTAGTATAGTGATAATTTTGGAAATATTACCGAAGAATGCATCGCATTTCAGAGATGTTTATATAAAATTCCATTGAAGTTGGAAAGTGTTTAATAATCATGCTTTATGCATGATTGATCTTTCTTGTTTTTGTTTGAATTCAGGAAAATATTTAATGAAATTGATCCGATTTAAACCCTTTTGTCTACGTCCACCATTGCTGGAAATTTTCTGCATACTGCATAATTTCGGCACGATTTCGTGTGCTCTCAGATTGAAAAATACTATTTACTGCTCAAACGATAAAAATAAAATGTCTACACTTTTCACTTTTTCTTTTACTTTGCAAGTGAGATTTTAAAATTACAATACATTTAAATTAACCTTTTGCCATTTTCTTTAAACGACGGCATTCAATCAGAAATAATTGGGACATATGTCATCGTCAATCTTATAACGCTCTAAAACAACGCTTTAGTCAGATAACACTTCAGACATACATTAAATTGGACGAAATTAAAACTGTTATTTAAATATCATTTTTATATCAGCGAAGAGGAATCTTGAAGATCTCTTTGAAACATTACAAATTCTAAAGATAAAATTGCTCCTGTTAGTACTTAGCGAGATATAGATTTCGTATAAAAAAGCAAAAAAAAAAAAAATTAATGATGTGACATAATACTGGCTAAAATATCACAAGTTTTAGTTCAGATATGCATTATTAAAATTGTATAATGCATCAATTAAATGAACTACAAAGTTAATAATTTTGAATATTCATGTCACTTTGAAGCTTACAGCATTTCAGTTAGTCATTATTTATGAGATGCAGTTTAATTCGGTGGACCGCAATTTATCAACAAACATCCAGATAGATTATCAACATTCATCTAAATTTCAATCAAATGCTATGTTCATTTAGTTAACAAGGGTTCTCTTTGTATGTACAAATAGAATACAATCTAATTAGCTTCGAGGAGATCGTTGATTTATTTAAATTTCGAGATGTATAACATTTTACATTTCAGTTTCATCTCACAAAAACACGCAAATGGAATACTTTATTTAAAATCGTATTAAATTTTTAGTTTTAAAATAAAAAAATTCAAATAAAAAATCTACTTAATTTGGCGAATTTGCGCGTTTTCCCATTCATATAAGAATGCCGACATTAAGGAATGAATTGATCGAGCATTGATGAATGCACCAAGATGTCTGGCATTAACAACACTATCAAAATTATATCGGGCCGTTATATAGCTCAAATTTTTACCGGTTAGAAAGATAAGTGGAGGTTCAATAATCGCTATGGCTTTTTCAGTCATTTTATACCGTTACGCAAGCCGTTATATATCAGCAACTTTACGTCCTACAACCAAGGTTCAAAAACCATTATCCTAATAAGAACCAAAGCTAAAAATTTTGCTATGCTCAATTAATTATTATCAATTAATCATTACTCAATTAATTACTGCTCAATTATTTTCTTATGATCATTATTTAAACTAGAAATTATCTTCTGTATTTGTTTAAACAATGACTTTTCAAGGCATAATGTTTATAGGAAGGAGAAAATCTTAGGTCCAATTTTTTTTCACGAATCTCTGCGTGCTCTATGCTTATCCATTTGTGACTTATCGCGTAAAATGAGCACCGTAAAACAAATTTCCATTATATTTAGAGTCACATATCTCTAGTGGAGGACCTGATAAAATTTGAAATCTACAAACAAATATTTATATAATGGTAAACTGTAATGTAAAAATCTGATGTGGGCAACACATGACTTTCCTTATATAATGTAATGAATTTACTACTTTTACAGTAAAATAAATAGGTTTTTCTTATAGTAGATACTAATATTCTTTCCAAGATATTGAATTTTCGACAATTAGTCGTCATTTTCCTTGATTTAGCGTCATTTTTACCCATTTGGCGAGATTTTCGTTAATTTGGCAACACTTCAAAAAGTCGCCAAATTGGCGACATTCCGCCAAATTTGTCGCCAAAATCTCGCCAAGCGTTATGGATGAAGAAATAAGTTGTTCTTACAGCAGATAAATGACTATTGGCGTTCAAATACAAAAGTATTTCTCAAAGTATCTTTTTTCATGAGTGGAACGAGCTAGATCCACGAGAATGAAGTCACCCAATTTATCGCATGGTATTACATATGAAAAGTGAACATGTTTCTCAATAGGAAATATTTTTTTTTCATTTTATATGACTTTTTGATAATTTTTTTAAAAATGAACAATATCTCGAGAACGGTTCATGTTAGCGTTCTAAAATTTATGTCAATCGTTTTTTAGTAAAAAATTACATAAGAAATGTCTATTTGCGTAACTTTAATGTGGTTTTAATGTTTTGACAATTTTTTCAAAATTTTATTCGAAAATTTAGGGGGGTTTTAAACATTCGATTACGTATAAAAACAATAGGCTTCCAGTGTTTACCGATTGTGATTTTTGTACCACATTTGGTTCGAATCGGTCCATTCGTTCGTCAGTTATCGTCTCCACAGACTCACTGACACACACACACACACACACACACACACACACATACTTTCACACACACACACAAACATCACTTTAAAAATGTTTAATTCGTGATCAGGGATGCTTGAAACGTGCTCTCCCGTCGAAAACTCGAATTCGATTTTTCGACCCCGTCACAATACTTTCCTTATACATTATCTATATAAGGAAAGTACAAAGTACACGGTTGAAATTCAATCAGTAAAAAAGCTACATCGTTCACAAAACTGTAAGAACACATGTAAAGCAACATCCGACTGCTTTTTTTTGGCGTCATGCCGAAACTGAGATATTTTTTTTTAATTATAATTATCAGTAAACTGGTCATATTTATCATCAAATTTCAAATTCCTACCAGGTCCCCCACCATAGATATTTAACACTAAATAAAATAGAAAAATTAAAAATGTTTGTTTTCAAGTACCCATATATAAAGCCTGTTGTTGTTGTTGTTGTTGAGACCTAGACCGTCCGATCTATCAGAAAGGTGTAAGGTAACTGTTTGGACGGTCGGGAAGCGCCACACAATTTAGACCGGAACCCAATGGGGGAGGCATCCACAGGGACCGTACCCTCCTTCCCCAACCACCAACCTCTCGGAAGGACTTACGGACTCATATGTTTAACGTGATCGTACTCCGCGTGAACACGACTTCAGTTTTGGCAGTGGCGGGAATCGAACCCGGGCCTACCGAGTGCAATTCCTGCTCGCTAACCACTGGGCTACCGCGTCCTATATATAAAGACTGTGACATATCTCAAATTCCACACTGCGATAAAATGAAGTTCTAACGTACGAGAAAAAATTTCAGATCTGACCCCCTCCCTCCCACCACCATCCTCAATTTTATAGGACCTAGGTCCTTAGAAAAATCCTGTTTTGACAACTGCAAAAGCCAGGCCTAAATTCTGATCATAACAAAACAATCTAGGTGAACTTCGTATGCTCAAAATGTTTACTTAGGTTCTGCTTATAACAGTTTTTAAACCATGCTCATGAGGCATAAAAAAACTTGAATTGCAACGTTTCCGGTACTATATAGCCTTCTGGATAAGGCCTAAAGAAGAAATAGACCGAAAACACAAATATAAATAACATCATTTGAACAAAGGAAAGACATATATAAGAGTGGGACTGGCTAATGCACCAAAACTATGAACGTGCAGATTGCAGGAGAAAATCAAAACAAAACTCACCAATAGTACGATGCTTCAAGGGTAGAGTCCCACAGTTCTCAAAGTAGCAAAAAAGAAGGTCCGGGATAAGGGGATTGAATCGAACCAATGAACAAGATAATGGAAACTGGCATGCATCGTCAGAGCAACTAACTCCACAGTCATAGATGCATACCTAGCAATAGCGAAGATCACTGTACAATTTAAGCGGGTACATGACGTCGAAACAACAGGATCTGCAACAGCAGACATCAATGGCGGTAAATTTGCCACGTACATCAGAAACTACAAGAAGTACAACTCTATGTAAGCGAGCATATAGTTTGGTAACAGCAGAATCTGCAAGAGTAAAAGTTAGTCACAGTACTTATGACGTTGGGATCGACGCCAGTTCGATTCTCGGCACAGCCCCAAACCTGTTCCGTATAAACTCGTAGTGTGAACACGTTAAAGTTATAGATACCAGAGTCCATCTTAGATGTTATGGGATAGGTTAGAAGTATGGTACGGTCCTGTGGTTGCCCTTTACAAATAGGCCCCGTGCAAACAGTTACCTTACACCTTCGAGTAGATCGGACAGTCTGAGTAGGAAAAAGTGAACTTCAATGGCGATAATTAGTTCTAGAACTATCAGCAACTATGAGAATCACATAGTGCACTGGGCTGGCATTCCAAAAGCAAAGTCAACAGGCTAACCTCACGTTAGCAAGTACATCAAAATGACAGCATATCTGTTACTTCTTTTAACATAACGGAACACAAAACATGCACTGCATGACATCTACTTGCATCACATAACGTACTAAATTCTCTAAGGCTAGTCCAAGCTCAATTGCAACAATCACCAGATGTAACGATACTCTTTTTTTTCTATCTTTCATTCCTTTCTTGTTGGCAAAGAAGAAAATGTGGATTAACCTGAGGTGATACTAACTATAAGCATTTCCCGGCTCACAACGCTGGGTGTTTTTATTAAGTCACCGGGCCAGAATCTGCATGCAAAAGTATAGAAAGTATCTGTTAAATAGTATAGAATCAAGGTTCTTTAATACAAGGTTGGACACTCAGCCCGGTAACCAATGACAAAGGTGTCAGCTTGACGAAATAGGCGTTAAGACTTGTCATTCGTGATGTCACGGTCCAGAATAAACTTTGAGAGGAGTTGCCAAACCACACGCATTATTACAGTTAAAAATAGTTTATTAATTTTGAAGTGGCAATATTCAGGCATAAAGAACCTGCGAAAAGATTTTAAATTGTACTGTGCACACAGAATCCAGTGACGCTCAAGGAAATATTGTGACGTCGATGGAGTAAGATGACAGTGGCAGTTAACAAATTCGGTCCCCAATGTGAGCCCGAGAACAAAATGCGCGCTTTCTCCGACGTACTAAATTTTTTAACGTTATTCCAAGCTCAATCTACACACTCACCTGATGTACCGATACTGATTCACCTGCTTTCAAAGTTGGGTATTTGTACGACGCCACCGGGCCAGAATCTGCATGCATTTTCTTCAAAAGGTATAGAATAATGTTTGCATGAATCTTGTTTTTGCCCATGGTTGCTATATTAGTTCATTTCCTTCCGTATTTGGGGAGCTGCGTTCTCGTGACACTTGGGCCTCGAGGCTGCAATTTCTCCTTTCTTGGCTGCACAAGATTGCAACTGTGTGACAGATAATCACAAGATATAGGGGTTTACGGAAAAATCTAAATTGACGATACACCATAAAGCAAATATAACTTCTATCTCTAAACAAAAATAAAAAAAAAATGAAATTTTGGTGGTTTTAAAATCCAGACATATCGGAATAATCACACAAAAAGAAAAAAAAAATAATGTTAACAATGTTCAGTGAACCAGTGTTGGATATTTCAACCAAGACCATCTGACCTACCCGAAGCCAGATCGGACGATTTCTATGTCAATACAAGATGAGCGGCCTGGTATCTGTTTAGACGGACGGAACACTGCCACACAATTTAGACCGGACTATGTCGAAACCCAGTGGAGGCGGCATCCACAGTTGCTGTATTCTCCTTGCACTACCACAACCTCTCGGAAAGGTTTACGGACCCACATATTTAATGTGCTTCGTACTCCGCGTGAACACGGAGACAGTTTAGGCAGATCCGGGAATCGAACGCGGATCGTCCGATTGCAATCCCCGCGCGCAAACCACTGAACTGTTCTACCCGACTTCCAACTAACATAAGATACGACGTTCACAATATACTTTACTTTAATTTCGGCCAACTTACTGCATCTAAATAGACAAACTCGCAAATGAAAAAGATAATAATTTAAAAGTACAATTTCAATATAATTTGGAATATGTTTAATTTTTTTGTTGTTTCATTTTGTGCTATAAAACTTAATTGAATCAACATGTATTGTATAAAAATATTACTTTGTAGAAAACTTGTGTTCTTCGCATCTGGTATCATTGTCCAGAACGAACAACCTATTAATCATTATAATATGGTTTGTTTAAAGGAACTACCGAATTGCTTATAACATTTTATCCAATGACTATTTTTAACAGAACACTCTTACTTCAGTGTACGAGTACATCTATAAACAATTTATGCACAAGCTACTGAATTGTAATCATTAACGCTACATTACTTTAGTTTATTTATGCTAGTTATAAGTCTGTTTTCAATGTTAAATCATTACGATTGGAAAATATTAGTATACGTAGGAGATGAGTCGAAGGTAGCCACTAGGTAGATGAGTCGAAGGTAGCCACTAGGTAGATGAGTCGAAGGTAGATGAGTCGAAGGTAGATGAGTCGAGCTAGGTAGATGAGTCCAAGCGTACACCACTGCTTTAGGCTTAAGTAAGTATTGCAATCCCTGAGGTTCTTCCCAATCCCGGGATTTCAGCACCAAGAACTTTTCAATCCCGGGATTGGAAATTCATTTAAAAGAAGTTATATTTCATACTCATTCCTTTCGATTAAATTTGCCTACAAATATTACATATATATGAAGCAAATGATAATAGATGTGGAATTTGATAATAGGGAGTTTGAGATATCGCTATTGCAAACGTTTGATACAAAGTACTTTCAGTTAAAAAAGAAAGTATTGTTTTCAAGAAAACTTTCAAATTCGAGATTTTAATGCCGATATATGTTTTAGAACCTCATGAATAGGTTTTGGATGTTTTTGGAGTGATGTCCTACTGTCGGTTTGATGTCTGTGGTCGATTTTCTGTCTACACGATAGCGGTTACAAATATTAATATATAATCACAAAATTTTATATCCTGCTTTGTTATTAAAAATCTAAAATTACGTAGATTTTTTTAAATTCGAATAGTAACTTTATTCGAAATTTTATATTCTCTTAACATTGCAACATAGGACGAAATTGGACATAAACAGGCATAAAATTGTTTATTTATGCTCAATGATGACGAGACTTCATAGATTGAATCATTGTTGTAATAAATAACCGCGACATAATTTTTTTTGTTCGTGGCGTCATCAACCCTCTAGAAGTCAAGTTACCCCCCCCCCCGGGAAGGATTATATTGTCAAATATGGTATCAATTGAAAGAACTTTTCAATCCCTTTAAATTAAAGGAAAACACGTTATAATTGTAATCAGTTGGACATGAAACCGATTTTTAAAAAATGATATTGTAAAAGTTGAAAAAAAAAAAAATTCTGATGGCGTTTTGTCCGAACGAAAGATTTTTATTTTTTATTTTAGCAATATTTGTCTAGCTATCCTTAAGAGTGTGTCATTGAAGAGTCTCAGAAGATATACCGACTCTCAAAAGTCCCTAAAAATTCAGCAACTGCTAGAATAGTGAAGCGTTTTAGGGAAATTGGATCTGTTAATGGAAGTCCTGTTAGTTCCAATAGTCTGCAATAGATTTAGTTTCTTGAAAATGCTTTACTAACCTCCAAAATGCTAAAATATTTAGGGGTTTATATCTATGAGTATTTCTTATGAAACTGCTCAATGTCACTCGCATTAGAGTGACTAATGAAAATATTGTTCCAAAATAAAAATTGTTTCACTCTGGGAGAATGTTATATTCTTCAATAAAAAATGGATTTGTCATTATCGTCTGACGTTTTTTTTTTTGAAACGTCAGACGATAATGACAAATATATAGACGATATTTCTGGTACTTTTTTTAGTGTATTGGTGCGACGTATTCTTTTTAATCGCAGGTGAACTCTGAGGACAAAAGAATGAGTCCAAATTTCTGGATAACTAACTTATTTTCAAGAGCAGTGTAAACAAGAACTCGATAACTATATCACTAGATCACCAAACAATTGTCAGGTACAGTAAAACAGCAATAAAATTATCTACTTATTTCACAAAACAGCTCATACTGTTCTCAAAACATTGATGTAACTTACAATTCAATGTAGCTCATTTAACGTCACCTGCCATCGAACTGACCGATGACTCTTTTTATATCCTCTCCGAAGAAATTTCCAGAAGGGACTCGTATCTGCCGGAATATTTAGTATTCCAAAAAAGTACTGTTATATTAGAGAACAATTGTTAAGAACAGTAAAACAGCAATCAAATGATCTACCTATGTCACAAAACAGTTCATACTGTTCTCAAAACATTGACGTATCTTACAATTCAATTCAGCTTATTTCAAGTCACCTGCCCTCCTACTGAGCGATGACTCTTTTTATATCCTCTCCGAAGAAACTTCCAGAAGGGGCTCGTATCTCCCAGAATATTAAGTATTTCAACAAAGTACCATTATATTCGAGAAGTCACCAAAACTCGCCAAAATGTCGATAAATCGCCAAATCTGTCTTCCCTACATTGAGATAATAAGAATGGCTAACTGTAGAAAAGTATTTCCCTTCTGGTTCTCAAAAGAGTCTCAAGTGACAGTCATTTTACAGGCGAAAGTAACCTTCATTCCGTTAGATCAATCTGACGTAACTTTCATTAAGTGACAGTCATTTTACATATCCGCAACGGAATATTAGGTCTACTTACCTGAAAAAATACTATTTATATTTTTAGAAATTTAATATTATTTTAAATTTTGATATTGAAACTTTGCAATAACCTTGTAGATAACAAATATGATTTTTAATTTTGATTTAGATTTTATGATCATAGTGCAAGAGCTCATGTTGCCAAAAGCATCTGCTTTAGAAATGCAGACTTTGTTCGAAGTTCATAGAATTACTATCTTTACATAATTGTAATCATTAACTGTAAACTAAAGATTCCATTAAAGAATCTTTGATATCCCAAAACTTACCTCACATATCACGATACATAAGACGAACATTTAATTTAACTCCAGGGCGTTTTACAAATTTTCTAAAGTAGAACCTTTTGCTTTCGTTAAAATGTATATAAATGTAGTTAAATTTAATGATTAAAAATGAAATATTCAAGCTCCATACTATTTTAATTTAACTGCAGTTGTAAAACAAAATACTCGAATGACTGGTTTAAATGTTGAACATTCCATATGCTATAGTTCAAGATAATAAAGACATCGCTGCAAAATAAATTTTTGACATGACGTTAAAAGCGCAGGTTGATGCACATATTTTGTATTTTCACTTTTGAATTAGTTCAAAAATTTCCGTTTAAAGGTAAATGTCACCGAATTTAAAAACTGATTCATGCCAGTACTAACAGTTTATCAAAATTTTATATAAAAGTAGTGAGTTGGTCAATAGATTATTTCGGAAAACTTTCTTAACATATAGACCGGAAGGGACTTAAACCACGCCCCTTTTTAAGTAAACGTAATAGTTCCATGTTAAACTGACATTGCACTGTGTGTTGTTTAATTGTATAGCAGAAACCGGCTACTTGTTTTGCATGACACAACTAATCTCCTCTGAGCTTGATTGCTAAAAATTTACATTTAAATATTTTTTGCGTATCGATCATATATGTCAATAATATTTTTAAAATATATTTAATTAAAAAAAATATTTAGATTGTTGCTCTCACTTGCATATTTATTAAATTTTTAAATCCAGAAAGCTGCGTAAATAAAATCGCAGCAAATTTTTCTCTTACAGCACTTTTGGACCTGAGAGCATATATGCAACCTTAGGTTATTTACTTGATATTTAACTCATTTTTACATTCCGCATAATACATAATATATTATGTACAGGAAAAGCAGTGTAAAGAGTCTATTCGGACTCGAATTTTTGTTAGATTTCCACATTTTGGAGAAGTTAAATCACTATAAAACTAATTTCACGGGTTCTGTTTTCATGTTGTGAACGAGTAGCATTCCCTTTCTTCTTGCAACTATTTTCTCCCTCCATTTGTCTCTTTCAAAGACAGACCAGGAGAAAATAACCGACTGGCTTTTCCGTGACGTGCCCATGATGTGGTCCTAGGGGTGCCATAATTTCTAAGCCGAAGAAGGGATTCTAGATTTGGCAATTTATCGCCAATTTGGCGACTTCGGAATCTTCTAGAAACTCCACGCAATAACGATTATTCTAGGAGATATAGAAGAATTTCCCGAAGTTTCTGTAGACTATAAAAGGACTCATCACTCCGTTTGAATTCAGTTGACGAGTTGGCAAGATATGAGCTACAGTAAGTTGTGACTTTTATCAAAGTTTTGAGAATAGTAGCTGCTGTTTTATAAAAGTATTTTCGTCAGTATTTTGATAATAATATCGCTTATTTTGGGAAATGAGTGGAACATTTAAGGGATGTTTGATGGTATATTGTTCCTGTTTACTTTGTGCTTGTGAATAAGTGTGTTTAGCTATCAAGAAATTCTGACTCATTCTTGTATCCGGAGTGAACACCCACGATTTCGGAGGATACGTTCGTAACAATATATACGTGTATGGTGTGCCTCCCCGTGCAATTAAAATGCAATATATTTATGTGTCAATTATAACTGAAGAATCGGTCAAGAATTTCCATTTGCTGTTGGTGATTTTTTACTTTGCTGACCGATAGATTTTCATAAAAAGATAAAATATATTACTTCTTTTATGCATTATTGACCCAAAAAATTGAAATAAAGATGAAACATGCACGTCTATATTTTGCAGATAGTTAATTTTGTGAAACTATTCATGTGTAATCCCACGAAAATAATTCCAATATCCAACAATATGTAGATTTGCAGAATTTCGCATTTATGGGAATTTTAGCGATTTAACGATTGTGTGGCGATTGTAAAATAGGGCTAACGGCAGCAAAATGAGGTGATAGATTACCTTAGAAATGGGGTGGTAATCTTGATATTTATGGTAAATGGCTTAAAAAAACTATAGTAGATTATCGTACATTGCGTTGTGAAGAACCCCGTAAAAACCCTCCAATTTTCTTTAGTGAGAGAATACCTAATTTTACTGCAAAGTAAATTATTTATCTTTTCATTAAAGACGCTTTAGTAGTTTTTAAAATTCATCCTATATTTAAGTATATATTGAAATTTACTTTATTAATTTACCTACCTTTATCATTGGCCTACCTTTATCATTGCGATACCAGAGAGGCATGGTGATACCAGAAAGGCATGGTGATACCAGAAAGGCATGGTGATACCAGAGAGTCATGGTGATATTAGAATGGTGAATGACTTTATTTTACTAAATAGAAATTAACTGGAGTGTGGATCAACTCATTTTTCTCATATTAGAATCTATTTTAGGTAGGTTTTTTTTTTTGCAAAAATAAAAGTAAAAACTATAAATATGTATTTTTGGCCCAAACTATAACATTTACAGCATGTTATTCTTCATTTTAAAGGACTTGGAAAATCTTTTGATTTCATACCAAGTTTGACAATATACCCTTCGGGGGTAGGGGTAACTTGTCCCCTGAATGGGGGATAATGAAGTCACAAAAACAAATATTGTGTCGTAGCTGATTTCCACTACAGTGATTAAAACTTTTAAGTGATTAAAACTTTAAACTTTCGTGATTATTGAGCTACAAATAACCCATTTTATGCGAAGTATTAAGTAACTTGTAATATTTTCTTGCAAATTTTGCAAGTAAACTTTTTAAAAATATATATTATTGGCCCAAATTATCACTATTATAGCATGTTATCCTTCATCATAAAGGGGGCTTGAAAAAGTATTACGATTTATACCCAATTTTTTTTTTCATTTGAAATCAACATCGGAGTTTCACTTGCATACAAAACTTTATTTTATTTTAATTATGTCACATTTGAAGCTTAGCTGTTTTACCGACTGAGCTACTGGACTTTGTTGAATAGTTCGCATTCTACTTACTCTAATTTTGAGGCCAAGACTCCTTCATGGAAATCACTCTTTTCTTTCTTGTATACATCAGCACTTTATATCCAGCAGCAGGACGAAATCTTATTACACAAATCCTCCAATTTTCATGTTACCATATACATCTCACATTACTTCTTTATCTAAGGTTGAATCATAGAAAAACATAAAAGTGCTTTCTATCATCATTTTATAAAAACATATTTTCTCTCCAGTCCGAAGTTGTTAATATAAAGTCAGACGTAAGTAATAACGTAACTGAAGGAAATAATAACAAAAGATTATATAGACCTCACAAAGTCTGCGTCTTGATTTTTGTTATTGAAGCAAACACGTATGCTAGCTGTATCAAAACGTTTAAAAGTATTTCCATATATCACGAAAAGTAGCAGATCGGATTATATTTAAATGCACTCTGCTACGTCGATTTACCATCTGCTACTGGAGCGTCTTCGCTAGGATTGGCAATATTTAGAGGTAACGATAGCTAAAATCATAGACAGAACTAGTTCGAGATTTTGATGCCAATATATGTTCTAGGACCGCAAGAACACGCTTTGACTTGCCACAAATATTAATGGATTTTAACGAAACTTTATATTTGGTTTTGTTATCAAAAATCCTAGAACTAATGTAATTATTAGTTCGAACATAAGAATAATTCTTAGTTAGAATGTAATTCTTAGTTCGAATATTAATAATTATAATAATTCGAAAGGAAACTTTTAAATTTGTTCAAAATTGTCTATTTCCTGAACATGGCAGCACAGGACAGAATTTGGCATAATTATGCATAAAAGGATTTATTTATGGTTCAATGATCTCGAGACTTGTGTAATAGTTTCAATCATTGTTGTGAAATATAACCACGATGCACACTTTTTTTTCATGAAGGCATTATCCTCCCTTCGGTGGCAAATCACCACACCCGTACATTTTCAAGTACATTTTCAAGTACGTTTATATATACTTTTCAAAAATATTCTTGTAAAATATGAAAAAAAAGGAAATTCTAGTATGAGAATGTCGAGTTGATCCACACTACAGTTAATTTATCAATCGAATAGTATGGCGGATTGTCAGAGTGAATTAAATTTTTGAGCAATATTTGTCTAGTTATTCTTATGAGTGTGTCATTGAAGAGATGCAGAAGAAATACCGATGCTCAAAAACCCTAAACATTTCAGCAACTGCGAGATTAGTAAAATGTTTTCGAGAAACTGGAGCTGTTAATAGAAGGCCTGACTGCTCGAATTTAGTCTGCAACAGATTCAGTTTGACGGAAACACTTTGCTATCCTCGCAGTTATGAATTATTCAGCGATTTAGAGCCATGGGTAATTCTTTTGAAACCCGTCAATAACACTCTCATTAGAATGACCGAGAAAATATAATGTTCTGAAATACAAAACATGTTTTACTCTGGGAAAACTTCATATTCTTTAATTAATAAAAAAACGATCTGTCATCGTCTGACGTTTATAAAACAGCAGACGATATTTCTAATACTTTTTTGTCGTGGGTGTACTCTCAGCAGTACTAGAATCGTAGATGTATGCTCAGGATATAAGAATGAGTCAAAATTTCTGGATAACTAACACGTTTATTTAGAGGCACACATAAACAGGAACAATATACTGCTAAATAGTTCGGTAGCTATCTCACAAGATTAACAAACAACTATCAGATAGAGTAAAACAGCAATTAAATGCTCCACTAATTTAAAAAACAACCGATGTATTCTCAAAACAATGACCTATCTTAAAAATGCGATGAAGCTCGTATCATGGGAACTGCTCTCCTACTGAACGATGACACCTTTTATATACTCTTCGTGGAAACTTCCAGAAGGTGTTCGTATCTTCCAAGATATTCATTATTTTGACAAAATTTTAGTACATTCGAAAAGTTGCCTAAAGCCGCCAAGTGGGCGATAAGCTGTTAAATCCGGAAACCCTGTTCCGAAAAGCAATATATGGCAACCCTATATTGACGTAATAGAAATGGTTGCCTGTAAAATTGTTTTCCCCTCAGGTTTTCAAATTAGACTCCAGTAACACTCATTTTACAGGAATACGTAACTTTCATTACGTCAGATCAATCTGACATAACTTTCATCCAGTGCCAGTCATTTTATAAATCCGTAACAGTATATTAGGTCTTCCTACCTGAAAAAATACTATTTATATTTTTAAATACATTATATTATTTTAAATTTTGATATCGAAACTTTACAATAAACTTGTAGATAACAAAAATGGAGTTTTTGATCACATTGCAAAAGCGCATGTTGCGAAAATCATCTCCTTTAGAAATGCAGGCATTGCTCGAAGTTCTTAGAATTAACATCTTTATATAACTGTAATCATTAACTGTAAACTAAAGATTCCATTAAAAAATCTTTGACATTCCAAAACTATCCTCACGCATAACGATACATAAGGAGAAATTGCAATTTAACTCCAAAGCGTTTTACAAATTTTCTAAATTGCACCTTTCGTTTTCAACCGAATGTCACAGGAACTCTAAGTTTAATGACTGAAGAGGAAAAATTCAAGCTGAACACAGTTTTAATTTAACTACAGTTGTAAACGAAAATATTTAAATAGTTTATATATTAACCATTTTAAATGTTATAGCTCAACATATTAAATATATTGCGGAAAAACAAATTTTTGACTTTACGTTAAAAGTGGTGATAAATACAAATGTGCTGCATTACCACTTTTTAATTAGTTCAAAAATTTCGTTTAAAGGTAAATGTCAGCGAATTAGAAAACCATATTCACGCCTGTCATTCTAACATGTTTTTCAAAATTTTATGAAAAAGAAATGAGTTGGTTGATAGATTATTTTTAAAGTATTATTAATATGTACTTGAACCACGCACCTTATAAAGTAAACTTAATAGTTCCACGCAGAACTGACATTACACTGTATGTTGTTTATTTGTTTAGCAGAATGCGACTAATTGTTTTGTCTCCTCACAGAGTATTTTGCGAAAAATTTAAAATGATATATTTTTGTGTATGTACCAATAATATGTAAAAACTATTTTCTAACTAAAAATTTATTTCGTTTACATGTTTGTATGGTAGATACATACTGTAAAATAGAATCCAGAAAGCTGCACAAATAAATTCACAGCAAATATTTTTCTAACGACTGTTTAAGACCTGAGAACACATATGCAGTCTTAGGCGTTTTACATCCCAATATTTAACGTAATTTTACATTCCTTATAATACATAATATGCTATGTGTAGGAAAAGTGTTGTATTTAGTTGAGTATTCCAATTCGAGTTTTTGTTAGATTTCCACATTTTGTGGATGCTAGAGCACGATAAAACTATTTTCAAAGGTACGCCTGTTTTTTTATATTACCCATTCAATTAATTTGTAACGTACTTATGTGTCAACTATAACTCAAGGACCGGCCAATAATTTTCACTTACTGTTATTAATTTACTCTGCTGCTAGATTTTCGTAAAAATTAAAAAAAAAACATAGTTATTTTTCATATCATTCTCCGAAAAAAAAAATTCAAAAATGTGAAATAAATATAAAATATGGTCACCTATGTTTTGTAGGTAATTAATTCTGTTAAACTGTTCATGAGATATACCATACAATAAATTCCGATAAACTAAGATAAATCGTTTTGACGAAGTGTTCCGTTTATAGGAATTTTACCGATTTGACGGTTTTATGGCAGTAATAAAATAGGTCTAAAGGAACCAAATGAGGTGCGAGATTATATTAATAATGGGGTAATCTTAATATTCATGGTATGGCATAAACCACGTATAGTACATTGCGTTGAGAAGAACCATTCCTAATTTCTTGTTCGGGCTTCACACAGTATTTGTCCCAAACATCTTAAACGACCCCGCTTCTCCTGGTGAACACTAATGCATGCCCCACCCCAGTGGCGGATTTAACAGGCGGAAAGTGGACAATTGCCACCTGGTCCCCTGCCCAAATGGACCTCAAGGCCCTTATCGGAAAAATATGTTTATTCATATTTTAACAATTTGGTGATGTTATAAATTTAAAAATAGAAATTCAAATTATAATTTTTAATAGTTAATTTTAATTAAAATTAATATATTGATTTATATAATTATTAAATGTTTAATTAATTTTAAGGAATTTATCGTTTGAAAGAAATCCAACTGTGTGTGTGTGTGTGTGTGTGTGTGTGTGTTACATAGCCACTAATCATCGGCATGTAACTTAAAATTGGAATTTTTTTGTGAGGTGGGAGATGCAACTCTACAAACCTGGCAGCACTAGTACGGAGTTCGAACAAAGTTAATTTCGTTTAAGTTTGTGTTCTGCTTCCATTAATTAATTTGTTGTGTCACTCTTTGTGTACGTACTTCCAGAAATAATGGATAGGAATAAAAAGCCAAAGAGTGGATGTTTAAAGAGACAAGAGAAAAAGAAACGGAAGCTGGAGGAGGCGGCAAATAATACCAAACAAGCAAAGGTTAATCAATTCTAAGTGATTCTCTTACGTCTACTGAAAACCAAAATAAGTTAACTGATTGTAATGAAAATGAAAGTCTGGAGAAAATTGCTGAATAATGTGGCATGCCAAATCAGGGTAAATCTTTGACTGAAAGTGAACCTCTCGCTGCAACCGCCAATGAACCTATTTCGTGCGAGAAAATCCAACACCTGGGTTCATCAACGTTCATCAACGCCTGTGTTTTAGAATGAATCTACGCTCACGTTTCGTAGATTTGAAAACGATAAAGGTATTTATGAAAATTGGTTTTTTTTAACGAGGACCAAGTTAAAGCTCTTTTGTTGACAGGTCCTTGTCAGCCTAAAGAATGTGATATGCCTGACAGTGAATTTACGCTGTCAAGTGACAAACGTCGTTTCAGCTCTTTTCTTTATTTTAAAAGCAAGAAAAAGTCTTTTGTGGGAGACAACTGAAGTCCCTGGTTATCCTATTCACCAATAAAAAATTGCTTATTGCCATTATTGTTGGTTATTTGGCGATGAAGCTGCGAAAAAAAGGACGTGGTACGTGGACTGGAAACATTGTTATAAATCGATCAATAAACACAGTTTAAGTAAAGTTCATCTGAACAATATAGTCGCTGCTGCAGCCTTTCTTCAGAAAGCAGATATTCGTCATAAACTAAATCAGCAAATCAGTGAAGAAGCTAAAAAATGTCGCACCATTTTGCACATCCTTTTTGATACTGCATAAACATTAGCAGGTTTGTGTGTGTGGGTGTTGTTTTCCGTGGTCACCGTGAAAATTTGCAGGAGGAGTATTCTGGAATTTACTTGACTAACATAAAATTGATTTCCCGACATAATCCTATTCTGTATGGCGTATGCTCATATTGAATCCCCAGAAAGAATTTGGTAAAACAATAACCTACGAGTTATTGAGTGCATTAGCTAATCAGACCAGAAAAATTATTGTTGATGAATGTAAAGATGCACAAATTTTCACCTTACTTGTTTATTAAACTACAGATATTGCGTATTTGGACCAGATGGCCATTTTGTTAAGGTACGTTCTTATTCAGAAATATCAGGTAAGTGCTCCGACAATACGCATTAAAGAGAGTTTATTGTGTTTCACTCAGCTGAAGATAGGAGATGCTATATATATTTATAACGGGATAACCGCTATATTATTTGACAAATATGGTTTCCAGAAGACACATCTGTGTGGTCAGGTCTACAATGGCGCAGCCGTAATGGCAGGGAGTCAAACCGGCTTACAGACAAAATGAAGGAATGCATCGGCGATAAAACATTTGCCCCATACGTTCACTGTGCTGCTCATCAATTAAATTTGGTATTTGTGTATGCTGCAGAAGAAAATGCGAGTCCTTCGATTAAGGTGTTTTTTGCGACGATCCAAATAATCTTAACTTACTTTTCGCAGTCTCACAGACGGTGGGAGGGACTCTTACAATCAAGCAGAAGTCAATCCCGAGACTCCAACAGTTTTGGAGTTCAGCTTCTCAAAAATTTAAAAAAAACGGTCTTCGAGTCTGATTGTCATGCAGAAGGAAAAATAGTAAATGATCAGCATCAGACTGCTCATAAATCACAGGAGCGCATACTCCATATTAAAGGTTTGAGTACCACCCGTTGGGATGCACGTCTGAAAGCCGTAGAAGCAGTTCTTCAAAATGTTGAGTGCATCGAGGATTGCGTAGAGGAGGAAATTTCAAGAGATGCAGCCACAGGAAACGACATTATAACCGCCCAGTCATTGCTCTCATCAGTAAATTGGCTGTTTTTTGAATTGGCTGTTTTTTGGCAGCTGAATTTGTTGTGACGACATTCTGTGCTCAAAATAATCAACCTTCCACACGTGCAACTACAGAGAAAAGAAATAGACTTGATGACGGCTCAGTATTGCATTTTAACAGCATTAACCAAATTGGGAGTTTTGAGGAGTGAAAACGCCTACAGTAATTTTATCGCGAAAGCGAAAGCTAATTGGGAAGAAATGGGCTGGGAACATGCAGATTTTCCAGTTGTAAGAAAACGGTGAATCAAACAAATTTCTGGTGAAATAGCTGCCTTTTGGAGACCTATCTTCATCAAAAGTTTCATACAGTCCCTAACTATCCATCGAGAACTTAAAATAATGATATCTTAAGTAATTTTAATGCTATGACAATGGGATTCTTTTATTTGTTTGACTAATTGGGCAATGGAAAATATTTTTATAATTAAATTTATTTTAAGGGGCTCGTAACACCTCACTCAATAAGTCTCCGGTCTGACACATATATGGCAACACTGTTGACAGACTCATATGATTTCTGGATAGTACCAATCCTCAAACGACACGTGTCAAAATTTCATGACATTCTGACAATTAGTTTATATGTTACAGTGGTTTTAGTGACCCCAGTTTTGTAATTTTCAAAACAATGGATAAAAAAGAATTTCGTGTGTTGATTAAACATTATTTTTTGATGGGGATAAATACTGTTGAAGCCAAACAGTGACTTGATAAGCATTATGGAGACTCTGTACCTGGGAAATAAACTAGTATTGACTGGTATGCTGAACTTAAACACGGTCGTACAAACACCGATTATGTTGAACGTTCTGGTCGCCCAAAATCGGCAGTTGTTCCGGAAAACATAAATAAAGTCCACAAAATAGTTTTGAAAGACCATAAAATGAAGTTGCGTGAGATAGCTGATACCTTAAAGATATCAGAAGGTAGTGTGTTTACAATTTTACACGAAAATTTGAGCATGCGTAAGTTGCTTTCGAAGTGGGTGTCGCGTTTGCTCACACCGGACCAAAAATAACAAGACATGCCCCGTGTCTCAAGTCGATGAAAACGATGGTTAAATTATATGCATTACGCTTCGAATTGCTTCCTAACCCACCGTACTCTCCAGATCTGGCTCCCAGCGACTACTGGCTTTTTGCAGACATCAAAAAGATGCTCCAGGGAAATAAATTTGGCTCAAATAAAGAAGTGATTGCCGAAACTGAGGCCTATTTTGAGAGCAAAGACAAATAGTTCTACATAAAAAGCGTCGAAAAGTTAGAAGAGCGTTGGAATGAATGTATCACTCTTGAAGGAAAGTATGTTGATGAATAAAGTCAAATTTCTAAAAAAAATTGTTGTTCTTAGTTAGACCGGACACTTATTGAGTGGTGTAGTATAAAATTTTATATGCTGTACTTTTCATCTAGAAGCTGCCACGTGATCGAAATTTGTAAACGATAGCAGTCTACGTTAACTACGCCATTTATTAACTTAGATCCATGAATTTTCTTAGAGCCATAGCTAGCTGGACAATATTTTTGAAACACTCTGGTTAAAAGATTGCCTTTCCACAAATTTAGAATTTAATAACATTTTTTAAAACGAACATGTTTCAAAAATATAGAATGAGTCTATGTGTGCATATGTCTATATGTAAATTAACAACAAATGCAGAAATCAAAAGTTGTATTTCATATTTAAATGAAGTGTTATGGTTAGAAAAACTAGTATGGTCGACCTTTCGTAATTTGCATTATTAGATCATATTCTATTCTAAATTCAAGACTTTTAAAACAGTAAGTGTAAGAATGCAAAACGAAAATAAGGATAATCTCTTGGAGTAGGCCAAACAAGCAATATATTAGTTTTAATAAACAATTACTCTTTTTAGGTATCACTCTTTAACACTTTCCAACATAGTTGAAAAGTGTTTATGACTTTGGTCATTCAGTCTGTCTGTCCGTTCGCATGATAATTGCAGTAAAAATGACTTTACCGAAAACATATTTGTGCATGTAGTTGAGACTGTCTATGGGCGTAATGTCTGGGAATAGAAATTAATGATATCACCTAATTAGTTTTGGACGTAACCGGGGCTGAGAAAATGAAATGCGTTGAACCCTATGGGACAAACATTTTTCAAACATTTTATAAGCGGTGTTAAAATTCACAAATTGCTTTGAAAAATTTAGGAAATATTCAAATTATCACATAAAATGTTTAAAAAGATTACCACAAAATATGTTTGGTATATTTTTAATTAAAAATTAAAATAATAACTACACTTATGATATATGAAGAGATTAAGTGACTCGCGGAAAAATAAAATATGGCATTCATTTTTTCGCTGTGTAAAGATCGTAATATTTAAAGATCCTTTAAATTTATATTTAATGCTACATCCATCATAAAACCACTTAATTTTTGCTTATTATCTGTGTCTACAAATTCTGTACCATTGCAATTACAATATTTTTCATTTTATATAATCACTAACTTTGATTATTTCTACATCTAAGCCTAATTTTATTTTAAAACTATACTACAGTAATTAACATACTACTTACTATAGTAATTATTATACTATAGTAAAATGAGTTACATAAGAATTGTTGAATTTTTTTCAAGTAAAATTATTTAGCTCTGGAGTTTTGAATATAAGTGATATGAATGAAATACTCATCGATTTTACATAGAAAGGCAGATGAAGTATGCTTCAATGACGTCATTTGAATAAAGTTTATTTTGTGTATCTAGCTTTGTTTTTTTTTATGAATTTCGAAGTTTTCCAGTATAACAAATTACTGCAGTACTGTGATAATTTAGAAAAATCAGCGCTGAATGTATCTCGCTTTAGAGATGCTAAAATAAAATTGCGTTTCAGTTGGAGAGTGTTTCATGATTAATACTTTATGTATGATTGATCTTTCTTTTTATTTATAAATTGTCACACTAAGTTATAAAAAATTTTAATACACAAAATTATAAGAACTTTTATAACACTAAGCATTTCTTCAACCGGTCTGTTCTTAAAAAAACACTGAAGGTATTTTCGAATCCATGGAACAATATTAATAAGATATTATTTTTTCACTAATAAAATGAATTCATTTATAGATTCCGCTTTTATTTTTCTATAAGTTCTAATGTTTTTTTTTTACTTCACATGAAAGGTTGCTTTTGTCTAAATTAATTTCCTCAGTTAAATTTAATTTCCGAACAAGAAAGGATATTGGCGGCAGCTGCATTTCTTGTTTTATTCAGAAACACGATTTAATCCAAATAAATAATTAAGTAACGTGTAAGACGGAGTATTTTAATGTAATTTATTTTAGAATTTGCGATAATTTATATAAAAATTTTAAACATCGCCAGTTACTTTTACATTTACTTTAACTTACATTATTCATTCCAATTTTGCTTTTTATTTATTAGAACCTGGTTAACTCCGCATTTGGTGAACCGTGCATTTTTATTGTTTCATAATATTGTATAGAAAAATATTGATTGCTAAAAACATTTTCAAATTCTATATTTGGACAAAAAAGCATGTTTCAGAACCTCCAGATCATATTTCGAACACTTTTGGAAATATGATCATAATATGAGATGACCACGAGGTGAGGAGAGATTGCAGTGAGGTGAGGTGAAATGACCATGAGATGAGGTGTGAGGCGATATAATGTGATGAGTTATTATGCGACATGATGTGATATGAACTTACGCGATATGATATGGTGATATGATGTAATAATATGATGTGATGATATTATGGGATGTGATGATATGATGATATAATAACAACTTCAGAACAAATGCCCGTTCTACTAATAAATTTTATAGTAGATTCATAATGTGCAAAACTAAAACTAAAAATTTTAGTTATTGACATAAGTAACTTATTGACATAAGTAGTAATATTGAAATTTAGTTGTATGAAATTTAGATTCGAAGTTCTCAATTATTGTTTTTATAAAGAACAATGATAATTCCTGGAACAACCGTGGTATATTATTTTCTTACCGAAAATAATATTTTGAGCTATGGACGCAGATGATATTAAAATACTGCCAGTAATTTTCAGTACAGCCGTCCACGCTTTCTGAGCTTTGGTAATTGCTTTTAGACGCATACATGCAATTCAAAAATTTGTTAAAATGATCTCGAAATTCTTTAATGTGATATTTTCCTGACGGTTAGTATTTTTATAAAATAAGGGAATATAAATTTTATTCGATCAAACGAGAGTAAAAAATTCAATTAGAAAAATTTAAGGTATGCGGCAAATAATTTGAAGAAAAGAAAGGCACGTGCAATTATCTGCAACATTCGTAAAGTTATTATAAAAATTTTGGGAATTTTTCTCCTATAAGAACTTTCCTCTTATAAGAAATAAACTATATGATGAATCACCCTATGTATAAACACAAATCTGCCAAATGCATTCTGTCCATCAGTGTAACATTATGTCGCCAACTGAAGTTTCTTAAGCATTACAGTATATTTTAAAATAAAAACTGGCAAATTGAAGCTTATAAAATTATACAATTTTTATTCTTATACTAGAAGGATAAGCTGATCATAAGCCGTGATAAAGTTACAAAATACCTCAGATCAGCTGTTCATAAAGTCCACACAACACTTCCATTCATTATTATTATTTTATTATACGACTTCTTACTAAAGCACACATATTCTAGCATCAGCTACCGCGACCTAATCAATCTACGCTCCCTTAGATTCCCTAACAACGACCTTATCAAGTTTAATGTCTCGAACATTTTATTTCAAGTTTTCAATTACTAGACATACTATGCAGTTAAAAGGGACTAACTCTCTCTAACTTCATGAGCCATACAATTCAGCTCAATCTAATCCATCTATAAACCAATTTTGTATTAATTTTATTGTTTAAAACCTGAATTTTAAGATAAAAGAGGAAAACAGTCTCTCTAGCTCCACGATTTAAATTTTCAAATTCTGACTTTTTAAGTTGGGAAAACCTCTTAACATTAAATTTCCTATTCTGCTGAATCATAGTGGTAAAGGGATGGGGATAGTCTTGTCTCAAACTCTATGAATTCAATATAGTTTTCTGTAAGACGTACAAAATTTTTTTATAAAAGGGCCAGAGCGCTTTCGAGCATAAGTACGCTCTTCATCAGTGGCTATACGTCTTATAGGAAGTAACGTCTTATAGGAAGTACGTCTTATCTTTGACGTCTTCCTCTTTGGGATTATGCTTGATTGCCACCCATTCCCCTTTTTTCGATTTCTGTAATTAAATTGTAATTTAATATACTGTTCTTTTTATTGTTGAAATTTTTGAAACTCTAAAAAAATTGTTTACGGTTCATCCTTGTCTAAACGTAGATTCTTTTGTAAATTGTATTTATGCAAATTTTGTCGCTATATCTGGTCTATATATGAACGATTCAAACTTTATTTCCGTGTAGCCACTGATGAAGAGCGTACTTATGATCGAAAGCGCTATGGCCTTTTTTTAAACTTTTGCACGTCTTATAGGAAGTGAAATAAAGACCTTCTGTTGTGGATGTGTGCTTGATTTTTGCTATTATAACATCAGACGTGATGCCAAATTATTTATAGTTTTCTGTTTTTTTTTTTTTTTTTTTTTTTTTTTTTTTTTTTTTTTTTTAGGTATTAAAATCTCATGACCATGCAATTGCATCATGTTGTTGGCAACTCCTTCGACCTGAGACATACACCCTTTATTTCACCTCCATGGGTTACACAGACACGGATTGAACTTTGCTTTTATTAAATAGGATTGATTGTGATAAAATTTGTCCTACACAATATAGTATACCAGTGAACGAGACAGTCAAATTTATGTAAATGCCCTCTCAGAATCTTGAGCGCAAGTTTTCTTCCAGATCTCATTATTTGATGCTTTTAAGTTATAAATAGAAAGTACAATGGGGGATTTTATATCTTTTTCTCTTTCTTGTTGTAAAAATGTTTTTATTTTTATTGTACTTAAGAGGTTTCTTTCGCTTAAATTAATTTCTTCCCGACGAATGTTTAAACCAATTTCCTTCCGCTGAATTTAATTTCCTAACAAAGAAATTGGAGAAAATATTTTTATTTCATTTAATGCGTCAGCATTGTTACTCCTACAAACTGCCGAATTATAAATACATTTATCTACGCTTATTTTCCAATAGATAAGGAATAATTAAAAATTTCATAATGTTGCAATTACCTGATATATTTGTGTCTGCTCAAAAACTTATTAAACTGCAAGATAATATTTTGGTGGTCTACTGCCATTGCGGTGAAGTTCGCGTCTCTTTAGCTTAGTATTAGATTTTGCGAAAAATTTAGATGAATCCGGAAAAGCTACTGAATCGCAGTTAATTTTAATGTTGCAGTTCAGGGTAATGTGTCACTACACACAGTGCCGTGACACATTACTTTGAACTAGAAACTGTCACCCATCAATGTGTTGTGGAGACCCAGACAGTCCGACCTACCAGAAAGGTGTAAGGTAACTGTTTGGACGGCCGGTAAGAACCCATCAATGTATGTCAAAGTAGCCTGTTTAGTGGTTCGTATCAGACCGGATATCCATAGTTGACCTCACCTATCGATAGTCCGTGGCTTTCAAACACTTGGTTATCAGTTCGTGCTTGGACCACTCCCGTCATGTCCTCATCACGACTGAACGTACACACCTCACAAGCTCTCCTTTTTCAAAAATCTGATGTGGGCAACACATGACTTTCCTTATATAATGTAATGAATTTACAACTTGTACAGTAAAATAAATAGATTTTTCTTATAGTAGATACTAATATTCTTTCCAAGATACTGAATTTTCTTCAATTAGACGTCATTTTTATTGATTTAGAGTCATTTTTATCCATTTGGCGAGATTTCCGTTAAATTGGCAACATTTCAAAAAGTCGCCAAGTTGACGACATTCTGCCAAATTCGTCGCCAAAATCTCGCCAAGCGTTGTGAACGAAGAAATAAGTTTTTCGTACAGCAAATAAATAACTATTGGCGTTCAAATGCAAAAGTATTACTCAAAGTATCTTTTTTCATGAATGGAACGAGTTAGATCCACGAGAATGATGTCACCCAATTTATAGCATGGTATTACATATGAAAAGTGAACATGTTCCTCAAGAGGAAATATTTTTTTTTTATTTTATATGACTTTTTGATAATTTTTTTTAAAAATGTGCAATATCTCGAGAACGGTTCATGTTAGCGTTCTAAAATTTATGTCAATCGTTTTCTAATGAAAAATTACATCAGACATGTCTATTTGCGTAACTTTATTAGTGGTTTTGATTTTTTGACGATTTTTTCAAAATTTCATTCGAAAATTTAGGGGCGTTCTGAACATTCGATTGCGTATAAAAACAATAGGTTTCCAGTGTTTACGGATTGTGATTTTTGTACCAAATTTGGTTCGAATCGGTCCATTCGTTCGTCAGTTATCGTCTCCACAGACTCACTGACACACACACACACACACACACACACATACTTTCACACACACACACACACACACACTTACTTTCACACACACACACACAAACACACATACTTTCACACACACACACACACACACAGCCATCACTTCAAAAATGTTTGATTCGTGATCAGGGATGCCTGAAACGTGCTCTCCCGTCGAAAACTCGATTTCGAATTTTCGACCCCGTCACAATACTTTCCTTATACATTATGTATATACGGAAAGTAAAAATAGCCTATCAGCGAATCATAGCAGTTTGGCATTTCTTAAAATCTTACAAATCGGCTGCCTTTTTCATTTGAAGAATGAGTATCAGGTCTGTGTTGTAGGTAATCGCAAGCAAATACTTAACTGATCATCCATTTTTCCCCGTAAAGCATGGTTTCGCAGTCATTGCCTTGCGCTTAAAATTTTGTTAACTTTGGGAGGCTACAAATCCTAACTTTAAAAAAGTTTTATTCTCATTGATCGTCTCATCGTCCACTTTGCGTTGGCGAGCGGCTGTGACCATAGTCCACGGGTGGTCATGTATGATCAATTGAGACCTTTATCTTTTTATGCAAAGCTTTGTTATAGAGCGGAAATTACTTCACTGTGAACTATGTATTATGTGTTGCTTGACAACTTCATTACCATGACATGTGTATATATTGTTGCGACGTATCCTCTGAATCATGGCTGTACACGCGGAATACCAGAATGAGTCCAAATTTCTGTATATCTAAGACATTTATTCACAAGCATCTCTTGAACAAGAACAATATACAGTAAAACTGCACTTAACAGCTCCTAATTTCACAAAATAATCGATTTTATTCTCAAAACATTGACGAAAATAATTTCACAAAACAACAGCTACTATTCTTAAAACATTGACAAAAATCACAGTTTAATGTAGCTCGTATCACGTCAACTACTCTCCGACTGCTTGATGATTCCTTTTATAGACTCGGCATAGAAACTTCTAGACATCTCTCACATCACGTAGAATAATCATTATCTCGGTGTGCTTAACAAAGATTCGGGAAGTCGCCAAAGTGGCGATACATCGTTACATCTGGTAACCATTCTTGAAACTTCAGATTTCTGGAAACCCTACGTTCACGTCATAAGAAGGGCTGTACGAGTGTTTTCTCCATCTAGTTCTCAACAGAAAAGAATCCGGTGAAGGAATATTATGCATTCGCAACATTAATATTATGCATTCGCAGCATTAATATTATGCATTCGCAGCATCAATATTATGCATTCGCAACATTAATATTATGCATTCGCAGCATTAATATTATGCATTCGCAACATTAATATTATGCATTCGCAACATTAATATTATGCATTCGCAGCATTAATATTATGCATTCGCAACATTAATATTATGCATTCGCATCATTAATATTATGCATTCGCAGCATTAATATTATGCATTCGCAACATTAATATTATGCATTCGCAACATTAATATTATGCATTCGCAGCATTAATATTATGCATTCGCAACATTAATATTATGCATTCGCATCATTAATATTATGCATTCGCAGCATTAATATTATGCATTCGCAACATTATTATTATGCATTCGCAACATTAATATTATGCATTCGCAGCATTAATATTATGCATTCGCAACATTAATATTATGCATTCGCAACATTAATATTATGCATTCGCATCATTAATATTATGCATTCGCAGCATTAATATTATGCATTCGCAACATCAATATTATGCATTCGCAACATTAATATTATGCATTCGCAGCATTAATATTATGCATTCGCAACATTAATATTATGCATTCGCAACATTAATATTATGCATTCCCATCCATTCCACTTCAGAAACTATCCTTCGTATTTTTTAGAAATTTAGTGCTACTATGAAGGATCCATGATTAAAAAATTAATTACTCAATCATATAATCGTATCTAAGCATGCATGCTACATGTTTTGACAAGACGTAAAAAATGCTCTGTATGAAGTTTAATTAAAATGATGTCAATATTTTCTAGTTAAAAGAAAGCATAGTTCTTTTTTACTTTGTTTCTGAAACTTCAGATTCACGGTGAATTTCCAATAAACTGTCAATCACTTTCTTTAATAAAAATGACGTTAAATAAATAGACTTTTTTACATGTGTATTAATAAGACTCCGCAAAATATTTAATGTGAAATCTTAATGTTTTAGTGGAGTGAATCCTAAAATTACAATGAGCGAGTACCCCTTTTGGAATTTAATTTCATTGGCGTACCCCCGTCAGATATTCCGAGGGAAGTTTTAATAATACAATTTTATCTGTAGATTGTGGACTGGTACATTGTTTTGCATTATTTAAGTTACATGCCATTTAATATAATTATGTACACACACAAGAAATAGAAAAAAATATATATTTCTAATAAAATGTACCCATAAATTAAATAATTTTCAAATACGAACTACCTTTTAAATTCTTCCATGTACCTCCAGGAATACATGCACCTCAGTTTGGGAAATATTTTCCTAATACATTGCTAATTGAATCTTATAGTCAAATCTTCTAAATCGATAGAATATTTATGCATTCGCAAACACTTAAATTGGGTTTCTGTACACTGTCTAAAAACGCAGAACTTTGAAACTTTTGAGATAATATTAAATTATCTATATGTTAAATTTTATTTATAACTAGACACCTTTGGCGATCATTTAAAACTATTTTTAAAAAGCTATAAACGTTCAATTGTTGTCGATCGTCAGGACGGAAACTGTAATAATACTGAAGCTCGCAAAGGAACGTATGTGTGCGAAAATCACGCAAAATCGTTATAAATCGGGCTGAAATATAAAACATCTACAAACCTATTTCGAAACTTACAAAAACAGATTTAAAAAAAAACGCCGAACTGAACCTATGCAGGTCTTCAAGTACCTGTATACCAATTGTCATAGTCGTATAATGCTTAGATATTCCGCTACATACTGCCCATATACATAGATACAAATTGATATACAACTTCCAATAATATGTACTAGAAACGGTTATCGGCGTTTCCCCGAGATTTACAGCAGGAATTAATTAAAATCAGACTTTAAAGATATTAAAATCAGACGTATTAAACTCTGAAGTGCAAAAATCGTCATTCGCCAATACAGATTTTTGATTGTCGTCGGTATACAAAGTAAAATCTCGTAAAATAAGATTTTAAAAGATCAAAGTAACCGTATGATGGACAAAACATATGGATAAATTCGACATCATTGCGGAAGCGAACGAATGAATCAAGAAGACAAAACTTGTCAATTGCTGCTTCCCATTTTGAACCTGCGGCTGTTGTTTCATGGACGCTTCCGACCAAGAAACTGGACTTCGCTGCCTTAGAATTCCGCTATATTGAGAATAATTTGAAAGAAACCAACAGAGTTCAACTGAAGTCTCGTTCCCAAAAGTCTGGAGAAATTCTACAGAGGCTTGCATCGTATATCGACAGACTTTCGAAATTACCCTTATGCCCTATGGATATTAGTGAAGGTCAGTATATTATAAATGTCATTCGTGACCCAGAAATCTAACACGTTGTTCTTATGACTAATGTATGAATCTGAGAGGGACCATATAACTAACGCAATGATCTGAGAGGGATCGTAAGACCAATTTAAGGATCTGAGAGGGATCTTATGACAAATGCAAGGATATGAGAGGGATTGTATGACCAATGCAAAGATCTGAGAGGGATCTTATGACCAATGCAAGGACCTGAGAGGGATCTTATGACCAATGCAAGGATATGAGAGGGATCTTATGACCAATGTATGGATCTGAGAGGGATCTTATGACCAATGTATGTATCTGAGAGGAATCTTATGACCAACGCAAGGATTTGAGAGGGATCTTATGACCAATATAAGGATCTGAGAGGGATTTTATGATCATTGCAAGAATATGAGAGGGATCTTATAACTAATGCAAGGATCTGCGAGGGATCTTATGATCAATGTATGGATCTGATAGGGATCTTATGGCCAACGCAAGGATCTGAGAGGGATCTTATGACCAATGTAAAGATCTAAGAGGGATTTTATGACCAATGCAATAATATGAGAGGGATCGCATAACTAATGCAAGGATCTGAGAGGGATCTTACGACCAATTCAAGGATCTAGTTTTAAATAGAAAGTTTGAAGAATCTCCATAGGCATCTCATGGACTTTATTTATCTATTGTAAGTGGTGCGAAAGTGACAGATAGCACTTTAGAATTCGAGATGCTGTGCACTATGAGGGAAATAAAGGACGTGCCACAATGCAAAATAACGACAAAATCAGACGATCATCCGACTCGTTTACCTTTCTGCACACATTTACTAGATGTGCGAATGTGCATGGAAATATGGAAATAAATATTTCTGTCATGCAGAGCCTTTATCATCACGATTCTAAATGCGGACATTTGTGATCCATGCATTTCCGGACTGGACTTTTCAAGGACACACCTAAGTGGCCTGATTTCGAAAACAACGAATTACGGACAGCCAACGAAGAAATTCCTTTGTTTGAAACAGAAACGGGAGACATCTTAGAGTATGTAGCATAGCTACTGCAAAATATGTTTCATTGCCTGCACTAGTATTTGTGAAAGAAATCCTGGAAGGCCCAAGATCATGTGGAAAGTCAGTAACAGATTTTCCATCTACGGAGTATGAAGAAAAATGACTTTTTGAGTCTACGGCTGCCGTGTATATTTCAAAAGATTACATACTTGTCCGAATCGCACACATTAGCGACAGGTCCAAAATAATGCATAAAGGGAAGCAGTTGACTTCATGCTCTGCGGTAACCACCGTAATGCGTGGTAGTTCAAAAGATAGAAACCGCAGTTTCGAACATCTGGACATCATCTTCATCAGTCTTGGTGGACTAAATAGTGCTGAACAGGAGAGTCTAAAAGCCTTATTTCTGAATTTAGTACAATCTTCTCAACTGCTACAGAAGACAATGGATGCACCTGAGTAACTAAACGTAGAATCGACCCAGAAGATCATTTCCGGATTACACATGCTTCCCGAAGACTTCAAATTGCTAAATGAGAAGTGGATAAACTATTAAAAGACATGCAGAAAATCGACGTGATCGAACCATTATCAAGTTCTTGAGTCTCACCAATCGTTTTAGTAAGGAAGAAAGATAGTTCATATGACTATAGAAGACTCAACTCTGTGACAAAGAGATACAGCTATTAATTGCTAAGAATCGACTATAATTTTACTCTCTCTAAAAGCAAGTAGCTTTCGACTCAAGAGTGGATTCTGGTAAGTAGAGATGCGTGTTGATGATCGATAAAAGAGGACGCTTACCATCAAACCAGGACTCTGGCAATTTAGAGTAATATCACTTGAACTCCTCAATTCACCCGCAACATTCGAACGTCTAATGGAGACCATACTTAAAGGACTCTCCCGTGAATCCTGCCTCGTCTATTTGGATGAGATAAATATTATTGTACGGTCGTGCATAACCTTAGGCGGATACTTAAAAATCGCGCCCCTTAAAAAAGTAGCATTAACGTTAAGTTAAATGCTACAAGATGTAAATTATTTCAAAAAGAAGTCGCATATTTGGGACATATATTTCTTCTCTGAGAAGGATTTAAGGGCTGTTCTTGACAAAATCAGTACTGTTAAAGAATGCTGCAGATCGCAGTATGTTCATCAACCAAGAAATTTCCTCGGCCTGTGTACCTACCTATTACATTTGGTGTGTAAAGAATTTCTTCAACATTGATAGACCCTTACATCGGTTAACGGACAGAGACAAAAAATTTGAATGCAGACCGGAATGTGAAGACGCCTTCAATCGGCTTAAAGAAATGCTGGTTTCAGCTCACATTCTAGCATATCCTCAACCTACAAAAAGCTTTATTCTAGATGCCGATGCTAGTGAATAAGGAGTAAGGGCAGTTCTCTCCCAAGAACACGTCAACGCATATTATAGCATTTTAGGAACCCACTTCAAAAGATCGAGAAGGGGACACCACTAACTGTATTTTCAATCAGACAGTTATTGTTGGTGTCTAAAAGTTAAGATTTCCAATATAGATGGCTTTAAATATTTATAGAAGTGTAATAAGAAGAATATGCCACTGGCCAGGGCATCATATGTAATACGTTCCCTCTGCCCATGGGTTTATATTATAATTGCAAACGGCATTTGGAATAGGATTGCACGACGAGCAACTGGAGCGCGATCGCTGCTGTCGCTTTCTCACTGGCATCGGAGAAGATGGGAGATCCGCGCTGACGTGGCAAGGGTACCAATACGTTGTGTACACCGATTGTTGCTGGTAGTGGCGTGATGATAGTAGAAGATCAGAAATGACTCGAATCTTTTAAATTTACCTTTTTCTTTATTTGATGAGGACTTATCATGTTTCAAATCATATACATCAAGGAATATTAGACATCGGAATCATTGACGATGATACTTGAAGTTACACATAAATCTCCAACATTATAGAGCAATATTCAATGAATACAACGACGGATCCGATAGTGGTTTGCGCCGGTTAGACATCTCAGAATAATCAATCTATGATGAACAAATCTCGCGACTCTTCGAAATTACATTAAAACGTGACTTAAACAATTTACTTCATTATTAATTTAATTTTAGATACATCTTTTTAAGAATACATTCTGTTCTTCGCCCCGCGGGGGAGAGAACACGTCCGACTGCCTTGGAATTACATCGCCAACCGAAACTACTTACAATTTCCACGCCGAAGCGTCTTAGTATTATTACGGATGTTCATGACGACAGAAAAGGGAGTTCCAATGCTTATCTATTTGAAATGCAAATCCGCGGCAAATGCAGAAAGGGCGGGATGTAACAATACGCCAAGGTTTATCGAACACTACGCCAAGGTTTATCGAAACTGGCGGGAAAGATTCAAAAAACCGAATTAGAGAATTAGCGCGTTATCAATTTGGAATAAAATTAAGATCAAGTTTTAGAATCGAAAGTAAATTATATTTCGCCGAATATAAAATTTAGACGGAAATAATTAATAAACAAGGGCATGCATTTCATAACAGGAGCAAGCTCTGAAAACATTTAAAAATATTTGTCACGATGTTTTAAAAACATCGTAAAAAATATCTTGTAAAAAAGTTTAAATTTGAAATACGTTTCGGCATTAGTACTAAAAATTATGGTACACGTCCTGAATATATTTATTAATAAAAATTGCAGGCAAAAAAAACCTACATACGTATTGTTTTTTAAAACATCATTTAGAAAATAATTTTATATTAATTTCTAATGTTCTGCAAATATTTAATACAAATACTTCTATATTTACTAAAAATAAATTCAACGTTTAATTTAAAGTAATTCGATATTCGACGCAGATATATTCAGTTTTTAATTGAAACAAAATTGACAATGCATTTTTAATGAACTGGCATTTAAAAGATTTGTGGCATTGTTTTATTATCTTTCGTTATACAACAATAAACAACTTTCCTTATTTTCTCCAAGCAAAATAATTAATGTAAAGAATTAAAAAGCGAAAAAAATAAGAAACAATAAGTTAAATCAATTTGATGCAAATTTCTTGACAAATGAAAAAAAAATTGTCTTTAAACTGTATTTAAATTAAATAATATCAATATCTAAAGTAGGAAACAAACAGCTTCATAAGTAATTTTTGATAATATATATAAAGCAAATAAACATTTTTTTAAAATTTTAACTGAAAGCTTTTGCTTTTCATCATGCTTTATAGACGTATTGTATATGATCTGTAATTTTTTTAAGAACGTTATCTCCTAAATATTCATCATAAATTTTGAAATTTCCTCCTGTATTTAATTCTTAGATAATATTTAATTCTTATAAGAAGCTGTTGATAAATTTTAAGATATATTTTGCATTATCAAAGATAGTCAAACTTCTTCACAGATAAAATTAAGTAAAAAAATTTAACAAACAGAAATTTATCGTCATATAATATGATTTCACATAAAAGAAAAATAATCACTTATTTTGCGTTACAGGGATGCTACAATAATTTCAAGACAACAAAATTTACTCTGTCTAAAAGTAAGAAAGTATTCACCCGGGGATCATTTAATTATCCTTATTTTAAATGAATGTTATTTAACAGCGTGGCTGAAACAACAATGGCTTGGACTTCCTTGACTACAAGTAATTATTTTAAAGTTCAAGAACAATCTGTGTCGATGAATTGTTAATCGCTTATTATAAAGTAATTGTGAACGCTTAGACTAAGAACATTACTGGTCGGAAAAACTGCATTCCATGCAACGAACATAAGGCAGATGACTTTTCTCTATTATCTTCGACGCTGAAACAAAACACAGATGGTATTTTTTTCATTCTCTCTCTCTCCTCTCTCTCCCCTCCCCTCTCCTCTCTCCCTCTCTCTCTCATCTCCCCCTCTCTCTTTTGTTTTTATACGGCCCCCGTAGAAAAATATTTCCAATGAGTAAAATATGCCCCATACGGTGCCCCATACGATGAAAGGTGATGTACGAAATTTCGGCATTTTATCATAAAATAGCCCAGACACATAAAAAGACAAAAATGATTACTTAAAACACTTTTCGATGCATCGACATGGGTTCTCAGAGGGAAAAGATCATATCGGCAGATCGTGTTTCAGGGGTCATACACAAATTAAGAAAGAAAACAATGATTACATAAATAAATAATAATTTTGCTATTTATTGGTACAAAAGTATCTACACTGCGTAGAAACAATAATTTTACACAAAGATTACAAAGTTTTTTCAAAATGTTTTCCATCCATGCTAAAGATGCATTAAAGATAAGAGGCAGATATTATTTGCCTATGATGCATTTCTGCTTTGCTGTAAATTTCTGCTTTGCTGCATTTGCACTTTTGCTGTAAACATTTGCATTTTCATTTGTGATTAATCCCTCACCAACTTTGTTTAAACATATCTCTGGGACTTTTTATGATAAAATGCTGAACTTTTGTACATCATCTTATTAGTGTATGGGTCACATTTTACTCATTGGAAATGTTTTTGTACGGGGGCCGTATACAAATTTGAGATTTGTATTTTTTCATATATATATATATATATATATATATATATATATATATATATATATATATATATATATATATATATATATATATATATATATATATATATATATATATATATATATATATATATTTATATATATATGTATAATAATATATATATATTTATATATATATATATATTTATATATATATATATATATATATATATATATATATATATATATATATATATATATATATTATATAATAATATATATAATAATATATATATAATAATATTATATATATATAATAATATATATAGAATGTTTCTTTAATACGAAGCATACAAAAGGAATTAGGAATAAGGATAGTTCATAAATGAAAAGTTAGATAAACTATACAGTGTAGTATAAGAATGTGAATGGCAATGCAATATACATTTAATTTGACATACACATGATTGATTTTTTGGTATTGATTTTTTGATGTTTTTTTTTAAATTTTACTCGAGAATTTAATCAAGGTTCTGAATATTCTGTTAGACATTAATGTTTAATTTTTATGAGATTATATCTAATAATGCTTAATAAATAATATTTGTAGCACATATATGTGTGGAAAAATTATGATTGATTTTGTGATGATTTTTTAAAAATTTCACTCGAGAATTTAATCAAGGTTCTGAACAATCTGTTAGACATTATTGTTTAATTTTTATGAAGATTATAGCTAATAATGCTTAATAAATAATATTTGTAGCATATATTTGTGTTGGGTTATACTTTTGGATATTTAATAATTTAGGAGTTTTTTTTTTTGTCTAAACGTGTTCAGGGGTCTTATTTACATAGTCACTCTCCATTTTCCAATTGTTTAGGTTTTTGATATTCTTTGTTCAAATATGTTCTATTCCATAGGTTTTGTGTTAAAAACGGCGAAAGTTCGTTCTTTTAGGTTTTAGCAATTTAAATTTATTTAAATTGGCTAATTTGTGATTCCATTTATTGCCCTTTTAATTCCCTTTAATTTGATTCCAAATTTATTGCTCTCGGTTAAAAATTGGTTAATTCATTGCAATTTTACAGTTTTATTCTATTTTCAGCTTTTTAAATATTTCACTATCGTCCATATTTAAATTATTGCCGAATTCGTATATTTCCAAATCGTTTCACTTCATTTCTTTTTAATTTTCGTCTGCTTTGAAATTCCATTTCTCTTCTTTAAAGTTTCGAGTTTTTAATTGGTTGATCGTAATATTAAAATCGTCTGTCATTAATTATTTTATCGTTCATTGATAGTTTTGTTTACAATCTGTGGCAGCGATGTTTGGCAGTATATAAGCAAAATCGCGCGTTTTTTTGCTCTCTTTTGCAATTGATTAGAACCTAAGATGTGATCTGTTAAAGCTGTTGTTTTTAGCGCTTCGGCGCGAGCCGAGCCGAAGTTCGGTTTCGAAATGGAACGTTTTTTTTTTATTCTCATCTAAGCATGTGTTTAGTTTACTCCGAGATGAATTCTTCTGACTGTTAAACCAACATTCTTTTGATGTTTTTTCGTTTAATTGATTCCTCCTTCCATGCTCTCTGAAAATGTTTCGTCTGGATGATGTGGGAGCCGGACGTTTGTTATGTCTAGACGGACGGAACGATTGGAGGTGTTATTGGTCTCCCATCCTCTAAATAGAGTTTCTGCGATGTCAGCGGAGATGAGTTAACACGTCAACTAAGTGTTTGGTTCTCCCGGGTTATGCTGCTCTTATTATGAAGAACTGGAGCGTCATTTTTGGTGAAAAGCACCAGACATATGCGATGCATTCAGTCCTGATGTCAAAGATCCGGTGTAGCTGTGTGGAGAATTTATTTCTTCGTTACTAAACGTCCTCCTTGGAATCCTTTTGGAATTCGGATCCGGCCGGAGATTTTCCTCACCTCTGATGGACATAACCCTCCTTTGCCGTGTTTGCCTTTCAAGAAGTGTCCTCTGGGAACTTTGGTGACATTTTTGCTGTTGGGTCCTTTCCTGCAGATCTCAGAAGCTTATCTTGGAGCCTTGGTGATATAATTATTTTTCTTCAAATTTCAGGCTAATTTACTTTTGCATTATTTAAAATTTAATTGAACTAGCATAGAATAAGACCCCTTTAGACTTATATATTTTAGGTCACCTGAACCTGAGGTTAAGTTTAACTTTTGTTCTAAATTTCCCTTTTGGCTAACTTATGTTCTTTTTATTCCAAATTCTAGTTTTGATAAATAATTGAATAAGTTTAATATTGTTAATTTTAAAATTTAATATTCTAACGTTTTTTTTTTTACCACTATACGACCGGCCATTCCATTTATTATTTAAGTTGTTTATTTGATTTGTTGAGTTAATGAGATGTTGTAAAATGTTTTGAAAATTATTTTAAAAGTGAAGTTTAAAATTTTAATAAACGTTAGATTTTTGAAAACCTAAAATCTGTGTTCTCTCCTTTCTTTTACTTTTAATGTTTTTATTTTTAGGAAAGTTCCATTTAATTACATGTAGAGTACATATTTGTACACGTAGGGAAACTGGTCAATAGGTCCACTTTCAGTTTATTTAAGACTTTCAGTTTATTTAAGAATTCAGTTATTGCTAAAACGTTTTCAGGTCAGAGGAACTTTACAAATTTCAGATGACTTTTAGGTTTTAAGAACCTTGAGTAAGAGCATTTAAGAACTTAGAATATTTTGAATGATAGAATGAGATAGAATTGTTTTAGTATTTCAATAATGTTTTCTATCCCCCCCCACCGAACAATTGGTGCCGTGACCAGGATACAAGGAGCTTTCAGGTGACCTAAAATATATAAGTCTAAAGGGGTCTTATTCTATGCTAGTTCAATTAAATTTTAAATAATGCAAAAGTAAATTAGCCTGAAATTTGAAGAAAAAGAATTATATCACCAAGGCTCCAAGATAAGCTTCTGAGATCTGCAGGAAAGGACCCAACAGCAAAAATGTCACCAAAGTTCCCAGAGGACACTTCTTGAAAGGCAAACACGGCAAAGGAGGGTTATGTCCATCAGAGGTGAGGAAAATCTCCGGCCGGATCCGAATTCCAAAAGGATTCCAAGGAGGACGTTTAGTAACGAAGAAATAAATTCTCCACACAGCTACACCGGATCTTTGACATCAGGACTGAATGCATCGCATATGTCTGGTGCTTTTCACCAAAAATGACGCTCCAGTTCTTCATAATAAGAGCAGCATAACCCGGGAGAACCAAACACTTAGTTGACGTGTTAACTCATCTCCGCTGACATCGCAGAAACTCTATTTAGAGGATGGGAGACCAATAACACCTCCAATCGTTCCGTCCGTCTAGACATAACAAACGTCCGGCTCCCACATCATCCAGACGAAACATTTTCAGAGAGCATGGAAGGAGGAATCAATTAAACGAAAAAACATCAAAAGAATGTTGGTTTAACAGTCAGAAGAATTCATCTCGGAGTAAACTAAACACATGCTTAGATGAGAATAAAAAAAAAACGTTCCATTTCGAAACCGAACTTCGGCTCGGCTCGCGCCGAAGCGCTAAAAACAACAGCTTTAACAGATCACATCTTAGGTTCTAATCAATTGCAAAAGAGAGCAAAAAAACGCGCGATTTTGCTTATATACTGCCAAACATCGCTGCCACAGATTGTAAACAAAACTATCAATGAACGATAAAATAATTAATGACAGACGATTTTAATATTACGATCAACCAATTAAAAACTCGAAACTTTAAAGAAGAGAAATGGAATTTCAAAGCAGACGAAAATTAAAAAGAAATGAAGTGAAACGATTTGGAAATATACGAATTCGGCAATAATTTAAATATGGACGATAGTGAAATATTTAAAAAGCTGAAAATAGAATAAAACTGTAAAATTGCAATGAATTAACCAATTTTTAACCGAGAGCAATAAATTTGGAATCAAATTAAAGGGAATTAAAAGGGCAATAAATGGAATCACAAATTAGCCAATTTAAATAAATTTAAATTGCTAAAACCTAAAAGAACGAACTTTCGCCGTTTTTAACACAAAACCTATGGAATAGAACATATTTGAACAAAGAATATCAAAAACCTAAACAATTGGAAAATGGAGAGTGACTATGTAAATAAGACCCCTGAACACGTTTAGACAAAAAACAAAACTCCTAAATTATTAAATATCCAAAAGTATAACCCAACAAGATTATAGCTAATAAAGCTTAATAAATAATATTAGTAGCATATATTTGTGTGGAAAAATTATGATTGATTTTTTGATGTTTTTTTTTTAATTTTATTCGAGAATTTAATCAAAGTTCTGAATATTCTGTTAGACATTAATGTTTAATTTTTATGAGATTATATCTAATAATGCTTAATGAATAATATTTGTAGCACATATTTGTGTGGAAAAATTATGATTGATTTTTTGATAATTTTTTTAACATTTCACTCGAGAATTTAATCAAGGTTCTGAACAATCTGTTAGACATTATTGTTTAATTTTTATGAAGATTATAGCTAATAATGCTTAATAAATAATATTTGTAGCATATGTATGTGTGGAAAAATTATGATTGATTTTTTGGTATCGATTTTTCGATGTTTTTTTTTAAATTTTACTCGAGAATTTAATCAAGGTTCTGAATATGCTGTTAGACATTAATGTTTAATTTTTATGAGATTATATCTAGTAATGCGTAAAAAATAATATTTGTAGCATATATTTGTGTGGAAAAATTATGATTGATTTTTTGATGATTTTTTTAAAATTTCCCTCGAGAATTTAATCAAGGTTCTGAACAATCTGTTAGACATTATTGTTTCATTTTTATGAAGATTATAGCTAATAATGCTTAATAAATAATATTTGTAGCATATATTTGTGTGGAAAAATTAAATGAGGTGCTGTTAATTAAGGTAATTGATAAGGGCAAATGTCGAGCTTTCATGTAGGCTAAATTGTCTATACATACGGAGCAAATTTATTCCAACTACTTGTTCTGTGGCATTCTTTTAATTAATCATTCCAATCTAGAATCATATTTGTAAGGCATACGAAATTACCGGCAGATGTAGTTCAACGCTATAATGTTCGTCTAGCTAACTTTGTTATCGGGTTCGATACGCTCTGCGGCCAGCTTTTTAATGCTGTTGGCTATATATATATATATATATATATATATATATATATATATATATATATATATATATATATATATATATATATATATATATATATATAAAAATTGAAAGATTTTAATCGAAAATTATGCATAAATTACTGTATGTACAATAAAACCCATCTCTAGCATATCTGTTACAAATGAGTAACTATAGACCAAGACTACGGATAAAGATTGAAGGTAACATATCACTACAAAGGAAAGGGGGATGAGAAGAATATAAGGATACAAAATTCACAATTAAAAGTATATAAATAAAAATAAAAAGAAAAAGAAAACACGGCAAAAATGAGAACAGGCAATAATAATTAGCTCAAGATAAAAAAATTAAGACATAAAGAACAATCAATCAATTGAAAATACACAAAAAATGGCGGTTAGTTCAAAATAGCATTCTCATCAGGACAGCCATACAATTCGAATTAAAACCGATAGAATAGCCAGTTTCTGACAATGGCGATAGTATTTAATTATAGACACCATTGGAACTCTCTATATATATTTATTTATATATATATATATATATAAATATAAATTATTAAATCCAAAGATAGAATGTATGTAGTAACTCATAATACACTATTCCAAAATTTTCTACAAATACAAAGAAATTAAGACAAAAAGAGGAAATAATAAAGCATAATGCAAGTCATAAGGTCAAAGACAATCAACAAATTTCAAAAATGAGGAATGCAAATAAGAAAACAAAAAAATCAAGCAAAAAAGCTTGCACATGGAGGAGATTTAGGCATACGAGATTAGGCTTACGAAAAGTTCATTTCGAAAAAATTCTCGTCGGGTCCATATATCCTTTCTAAATGAACACAAAAATGCTTGTTTCTGAAACACAAGATAGATTTTATCTATAAACTTGTGTTATATGGACGACAAGCATATAGATTGGAACAATAAAGGAAACATAAATACCTCAAAACAAACCTCTTCAGCGCAACCATGACGAGCAAAATATGACTGAATCAATATTGCCATATGCCTAAATCAAAAGATGTGATTTGCTGTTGCCAAAGAGAGTAATAAAAACTGTACTGCGCAAAAGCAATAAAATGAAATAAAATGAGTTTTTCAACTGTTAAAGCTTCGAGATAAAAGATGAAAATATAATTGCAGGAGAATGAAGAAGTACGGCTAAAATAAGATAATAAGGGGAGAATATGAGAATTTTAGGCTAATCGAAATTTATTAACTATACTATTGACTAAATATGCAGGATATTGATACATTTTACTGGTAATTTTGAGGTTATTAATGTGCAAAGCATGAAAATTTTTATCTGATAATCTATAAATTCTAAAAAGTTGATTAAGTATAATATTTCTAAACAATTGAATCGAGTTGCAGGAATTAAAAGGTAATAATTTATTAATATTAAATTTAAAAAAATCTTTTTTATCATATAATTTAGTAACTATCCCATGAGCAGGTTCTATAATTAGATTTAAATCCAAATAATAAACATTATTACTAATAGAAGTTTCATTAGGTATTAATTCCAAATTATCCGGATAGAAATCTATATCTATGACATAGTTATCAGTAAATACAAGACAAATCAGATCATCTACATATCTATAAATTTTATAATCAGTTGAAGTAAAGAATTTTTCATAATGATATAGGTATAAATTAGCTAACATACTGCTACTACAGCCACCTTGTGGAACACCTGAGACTTGTAAGTATAATTTATTACCTTGAAAGGTATAATTATTGAAAAGAACAAAACGGAGAAGCTTAGGAAAATTGGTAAATTTTGTAAGATTAGAATGTTTAGTAATATAAGCATTATATAAAGCTAAAATGACATCATATAGATCAGTGATCTTAATATTATTAAATAGATCTTTAAAATCAAAAGTTTGAAATCCTATTATTTTACCAAGCGTTTTTAATTTATTTTTTAATTCCTTACTGTTATTTAGAATAATGTAGCTGTCACCATAATCTCGTAAATTGCTATTTAGTACATTTAAATAATTTAGTAATAATTTACTAGCAGTAGTAGAGTATGAATTATGACCACTAGTAACAGTTCTAAATTTAATAGGATTTTTATGAAATTTAGGTATAAGCACAATATATGGAAATGTCAAAAATTTATTATTAATATCTAAATCACTATACATATTGATAATTTTCAATTTGATACTATTAAGAGAGTGTGAATCAATTTTAAATAGACTATTATTTTTTAAATAATCTAGCAGATATTGAATATAGAATTTTTTACAAATAATAGCATAATTATTAGAGGCTTTATCTACATAAGTAATAACAAAAGATCTATGTAAATCATTAACAGAATGCTTTATAATATCCATATTATATAAAGATCTAGATAAATTAATACTACAAATGGTATTTTTAATAGATCTTAAAATAGTAAATTTCCACATATTAAATGCCTCTAAAGGCTGAGCATATTTAGAAGCTAATCCATAAATAAATTTATCAAGGTCCAGATTGATTGACTTTAACACTTGTTTAGAATTATTACATGAAGGTAACCTGAATTTAGTGCCAAATGACATTATAGTTCTTAAAGATTTATCTTTTACAATGGCTAAGTCTCCAGTAACTATATGACCCAGGTGTGGATTTATAAATTCAGCATAATTATCAACACTACAAATACATTCACCATCTAAATTTGTTGAGGAATCTATGTCGACTGAGAGAGATTTTGAAATTGCATTGTAATTAAAAATGGTTCTTCCAATAGGCTTGTTATATTTAAAAGTTTTAGTAACATTCAAATCCTTTACAGGCAATAAATGATGAAATTGATTAAATAAATTCTTAAAGTTTATGGAATTATAAATAGGATGCTTAAATGATATTACACAATAAGAATTAGAACAGTTATTATTATGAAATTGATTAAGTTTTATTTTTAAATATTTTGATCTAGTAATGAGCAAATCATCGAAAATATGATTAAAATGTTCATTAGTAAGATTTAACTTTAAGAAAATAGCATAAACTTTGTTTAATTGTTTTTTCTTAACTGCAAATACCCATGATTTAATAAATTTCCGTTGATATGTGTTATTGAATTGTTGATGCATACTTTTAATCTCCGCTTTAATATCATATTGGGAGGAGCTTCCTTTACCGCGTTTAAATTTTTTGAGTTTAGCCAATTTACTATTATGTAAAAGAGGTTTAAAAAAAAGGTGATTAAAAATAGAATATTTATTATCTACAAAATTATTCTTAACAATATTACCATTGAGATATAACTGATTTAATCCATATGGAAACAGAGTACAATGTGATTTAATATAGAAGTTTTCAAAGAATAATCTATCAGCAGTATTTGTTTTAATGTCCAAAATATGTATAGTTATATTTTCAAAACCATGATGAGCAAAGTGTTTATATTCGATTTTATTAGAAGTAGGAAGAAAATTATTATTGTGGATATATTTTTTAACATGATCTCTATGTACATTCATACGTAGATGAATAGGATTACTGGTTTGTCCTATATAAGATATATTACATATATTACAAGATAATTTGTAGATGCAATTAAAAATTTTACCGAAAGTCTTATGACTATTTAGATTAGTAATTTGTGAGTTAGAAGCATATGGGCAGGTTTTACAATTTTTATTCTTACATTTATTGAAGTTATAATTTTTAGCTGGGCAATTATTATATCCAAAACAATCCATGGCACACTGTTGGTAAAATGATAACGGTCTAAATAATTCCCAACAAAATTGAAAATACCGGGCAATATTTATCAAATTATATAATAACAAGAATAAATATATTTGCCAGTCACTAAATCAAATAAGATGTGTAATTCATAAGAGTTAAAGTAATATAAAGAGAATAGCATTAACATTTATAAATAATATAAATAAAAATAAAATAATTGCTTATATATAAATATATACAACTAAGTCGATGTAAAACCTAATAAAATGTAATAAGTAGGATATTACAAGATAAAAAGAAATGATTAACAATATAAATATAATCAATTCTAAACTAGATTAATTAAAACACAAGGTATAATAAAATATATACTGTGTAAATCTGGAATTCACATAGAATCCTGTCCAAAAAAGTAATAAAAAGAGTGTACTAAAACGTACAGTTTATAAAAGGCATCTATAACACCAATACAAAAATCCCAAAGGCAGTTACCCAGTCATAAAATCACAAAACCAATAAATTAGTAAGAAATAATAACGATAGATGGCAGCACTAGAATAAGATACTTCTAATATTTAATTTCTAATAGCGAAGAAAATTTGCAGTAAGATTTAAAAACGATAGATGGCAGCACTAGATTAAGAAAATTCTAATATTAAATTACTAATAGCTAAAGAATAATTGCAATACAAATATTTACCAAATAATAAAACAGAAAGGAAGACAATAATTAATAATACTTTAAGCAAAAATATAATAAGTAACCTATGCAAATAAAAGAAAAGAATAAAAGAGGAGAATGAGCCACAATAAACTACAATTAACAATGGATGAAAGTAGAGAAAGTAATACATAATAAAAAATTAAAATGAATTAAAATAAATTCTATTACTAAATTTAGCGCAAATGCAGCATAAATTTGAATAGATAGCAAATAGAATGTTTCTTTAATACGAAGCATACAAAAGGAATTAGGAATAAGGATAGTTCATAAATGAAAAGTCAGATAAACTAAACAGAGTAGTATAATAATGTGAATGACAATGCAATATACATTTAATTTATTGCGCAAATGCAGCTAATAAATAAAATGTTTTCATTATAAATATAAATTATTAAATCCAAAGTTAGAATGTATGTAGTAACTCATAATACACTATTCCAAAATTTTCTACAAATACAAAGAAATTAAGACAAAAAGAGGAAATAATAAAGCATAATGCAAGTCATAAGGTCAAAGACAATCAACAAATTTCAAAAATGAGGAATGCAAATAAGAAAACAAAAAAATCAAGCAAAAAAGCTTGCACATGGAGGAGATTTAGGCTTACGAGATTAGGCTTACGAAAAGTTCATTTCGAAAAAATTCTCGTCGGGTCCATATATCCTTTCGAAATGAACACAAAAATGCTTGTTTCTGAAACACAAGATAGATTTTATCTATAAACTTGTGTTATATGGACGACAAGCATATAGATTGGAACAATAAAGGAAACATAAATACCTCAAAACAAACCTCTTCAGCGCAACCATGACGAGCAAAATATGACTGAATCAATATTGCCATATGCCTAAATGAAAAGATGTGATTTGCTGTTGCCAAAGAGAGTAATAAAAACTGTACTGCGCAAAAGCAATAAAATGAAATAAAATGAGTTATTCAACTGTTAAAGCTTCGAGATAAAAAGATGAAAATATAATTTCAGGAGAATGAAGAAGTACGGCTAAAATAAGATAATAAGGGGAGAATATGAGAATTTTAGGCTAATCGAAATTTATTAACTATACTATTGACTAAATATGCAGGATATTGATACATTTTACTGGTAATTTTGAGGTTATTAATGTGCAAAGCATGAAAATTTTTATCTGATAATCTATAAATTCTAAAAAGTTGATTAAGTATAATATTTCTAAACAATTGAATCGAGTTGCAGGAATTAAAAGGTAATAATTTATTAATATTAAATTTAAAAAAATCTTTTTTATCATATAATTTAGTAACTATCCCATGAGCAGGTTCTATGATTAGATTTAAATCCAAATAATAAACATTATTACTAATAGAAGTTTCATTAGGTATTAATTCCAAATTATCCGGATAGAAATCTATATCTATGACATAGTTATCAGTAAATACAAGACAAATCAGATCATCTACATATCTATAAATTTTATAATCAGTTGAAGTAAAGAATTTTTCATAATGATATAGGTATAAATTAGCTAACATACTGCTACTACAGCCACCTTGTGGAACACCTGAGACTTGTAAGTATAATTTATTACCTTGAAAGATATAATTATTGAAAAGAACAAAATGGAGAAGCTTAGGAAAATTGGTAAATTTTGTAAGATTAGAATGTTTAGTAATATAAGCATTATATAAAGCTAAAATGACATCATATAGATCAGTGATCTTAATATTATTAAATAGATCTTTAAAATCAAAAGTTTGAAATCCTATTATTTTACCAAGCGTTTTTAATTTATTTTTTAATTCCTTACTGTTATTTAGAATAATGTAGCTATCACCATAATCTCGTAAATTGCTATTTAGTACATTTAAATAATTTAGTAATAATTTACTAGCAGTAGTAGAGTATGAATTATGACCACTAGTAACAGTTCTAAATTTAATAGGATTTTTATGAAATTTAGGTATAAGCACAATATATGGAAATGTCAAAAATTTATTATTAATATCTAAATCACTATACATATTGATAATTTTCAATTTGATACTATTAAGAGAGTGTGAATCAATTTTAAATAGACTATTATTTTTTAAATAATCTAGCAGATATTGAATATAGAATTTTTTACAAATAATAGCATAATTATTAGAGGCTTTATCTACATAAGTAATAACAAAAGATCTATGTAAATCATTAACAGAATGCTTTATAATATCCATATTATATAAAGATCTAGATAAATTAATACTACAAATGGTATTTTTAATAGATCTTAAAATAGTAAATTTCCACATATTAAATGCCTCTAAAGGCTGAGCATATTTAGAAGCTAATCCATAAATAAATTTATCAAGGTCCAGATTGATTGACTTTAACACTTGTTTAGAATTATTACATGAAGGTAACCTGAATTTAGTGCCAAATGACATTATAGTTCTTAAAGATTTATCTTTTACAATGGCTAAGTCTCCAGTAACTATATGACCCAAGTGTGGATTTATAAATTCAGCATAATTATCAACACTACAAATACATTCACCATCTAAATTTGTTGAGGAATCTATGTCGACTGAGAGAGATTTTGAAATTGCATTGTAATTAAAAATGGTTCTTCCAATAGGCTTGTTATATTTAAAAGTTTTAGTAACATTCAAATCCTTTACAGGCAATAAATGATGAAATTGATTAAATAAATTCTTAAAGTTTATGGAATTATAAATAGGATGCTTAAATGATATTACACAATAAGAATTAGAACAGTTATTATTATGAAATTGATTAAGTTTTATTTTTAAATATTTTGATCTAGTAATGAGCAAATCATCGAAAATATGATTAAAATGTTCATTAGTAAGATTTAACTTTAAGAAAATAGCATAAACTTTGTTTAATTGTTTTTTCTTAACTGCAAATACCCATGATTTAATAAATTTCCGTTGATATGTGTTATTGAATTGTTGATGCATACTTTTAATCTCCGCTTTAATATCATATTGGGAGGAGCTTCCTTTACCGCGTTTAAATTTTTTGAGTTTAGCCAATTTACTATTATGTAAAAGAGGTTTAAAAAAAAGGTGATTAAAAATAGAATATTTATTATCTACAAAATTATTCTTAACAATATTACCATTGAGATATAACTGATTTAATCCATATGGAAACAGAGTACAATGTGATTTAATATAGAAGTTTTCAAAGAATAATCTATCAGCAGTATTTGTTTTAATGTCCAAAATATGTATAGTTATATTTTCAAAACCATGATGAGCAAAGTGTTTATATTCGATTTTATTAGAAGTAGGAAGAAAATTATTATTGTGGATATATTTTTTAACATGATCTCTATGTACATTCATACGTAGATGAATAGGATTACTGGTTTGTCCTATATAAGATATATTACATATATTACAAGATAATTTGTAGATGCAATTAAAAATTTTACCGAAAGTCTTATGACTATTTAGATTAGTAATTTGTGAGTTAGAAGCATATGGGCAGGTTTTACAATTTTTATTCTTACATTTATTGAAGTTATAATTTTTAGCTGGGCAATTATTATATCCAAAACAATCCATGGCACACTGTTGGTAAAATGATAACGGTCTAAATAATTCCCAACAAAATTGAAAATACCGGGCAATATTTATCAAATTATATAATAACAAGAATAAATATATTTGCCAGTCACTAAATCAAATAAGATGTGTAATTCATAAGAGTTAAAGTAATATAAAGAGAATAGCATTAACATTTATAAATAATATAAATAAAAATAAAATAATTGCTTATATATAAATATATACAACTAAGTCCATGTAAAACCTAATAAAATGTAATAAGTAGGATATTACAAGATAAAAAGAAATGATTAACAATATAAATATAATCAATTCTAAACTAGATTAATTAAAACACAAGGTATAATAAAATATATACTGTGTAAATCTGGAATTCACATAGAATCCTGTCCAAAAAAGTAATAAAAAGAGTGTACTAAAAAGTACAGTTTATAAAAGGCATCTATAACACCAATACAAAAATCCCAAAGGCAGTTACCCAGTCATAAAATCACAAAACCAATAAATTAGTAAGAAATAATAACGATAGATGGCAGCACTAGAATAAGATACTTCTAATATTTAATTTCTAATAGCGAAGAAAATTTGCAGTAAGATTTAAAAACGATAGATGGCAGCACTAGATTAAGAAAATTCTAATATTAAATTACTAATAGCTAAAGAATAATTGCAATACAAATATTTACCAAATAATAAAACAGAAAGGAAGACAATAATTAATAATACTTTAAGCAAAAATATAATAAGTAACCTATGCAAATAAAAGAAAAGAATAAAAGAGGAGAATGAGCCACAATAAACTACAATTAACAATGGATGAAAGTAGAGAAAGTAATACATAATAAAAAATTAAAATGAATTAAAATAAATTCTATTACTAAATTTAGCGCAAATGCAGCATAAATTTGAATAGATAGCAAATAGAATGTTTCTTTAATACGAAGCATACAAAAGGAATTAGGAATAAGGATAGTTCATAAATGAAAAGTTAGATAAACTAAACAGAGTAGTATAAGAATGTGAATGACAATGCAATATACATTTAATTTATTGCGCAAATGCAGCTAATAAATAAAATGTTTTCATTATAAATATAAATTATTAAATCCAAAGTTAGAATGTATGTAGTAACTCATAATACACTATTCCAAAATTTTCTACAAATACAAAGAAATTAAGACAAAAAGAGGAAATAATAAAGCATAATGCAAGTCATAAGGTCAAAGACAATCAACAAATTTCAAAAATGAGGAATGCAAATAAGAAAACAAAAAAATCAAGCAAAAAAGCTTGCACATGGAGGAGATTTAGGCTTACGAGATTAGGCTTACGAAAAGTTCATTTCGAAAAAATTCTCGTCGGGTCCATATATCCTTTCGAAATGAACACAAAAATGCTTGTTTCTGAAACACAAGATAGATTTTATCTATAAACTTGTGTTATATGGACGACAAGCATATAGATTGGAACAATAAAGGAAACATAAATACCTCAAAACAAACCTCTTCAGCGCAACCATGACGAGCAAAATATGACTGAATCAATATTGCCATATGCCTAAATGAAAAGATGTGATTTGCTGTTGCCAAAGAGAGTAATAAAAACTGTACTGCGCAAAAGCAATAAAATGAAATAAAATGAGTTATTCAACTGTTAAAGCTTCGAGATAAAAAGATGAAAATATAATTGCAGGAGAATGAAGAAGTACGGCTAAAATAAGATAATAAGGGGAGAATATGAGAATTTTAGGCTAATCGAAATTTATTAACTATACTATTGACTAAATATGCAGGATATTGATACATTTTACTGGTAATTTTGAGGTTATTAATGTGCAAAGCATGAAAATTTTTATCTGATAATCTATAAATTCTAAAAAGTTGATTAAGTATAATATTTCTAAACAATTGAATCGAGTTGCAGGAATTAAAAGGTAATAATTTATTAATATTAAATTTAAAAAAATCTTTTTTATCATATAATTTAGTAACTATCCCATGAGCAGGTTCTATGATTAGATTTAAATCCAAATAATAAACATTATTACTAATAGAAGTTTCATTAGGTATTAATTCCAAATTATCCGGATAGAAATCTATATCTATGACATAGTTATCAGTAAATACAAGACAAATCAGATCATCTACATATCTATAAATTTTATAATCAGTTGAAGTAAAGAATTTTTCATAATGATATAGGTATAAATTAGCTAACATACTGCTACTACAGCCACCTTGTGGAACACCTGAGACTTGTAAGTATAATTTATTACCTTGAAAGATATAATTATTGAAAAGAACAAAATGGAGAAGCTTAGGAAAATTGGTAAATTTTGTAAGATTAGAATGTTTAGTAATATAAGCATTATATAAAGCTAAAATGACATCATATAGATCAGTGATCTTAATATTATTAAATAGATCTTTAAAATCAAAAGTTTGAAATCCTATTATTTTACCAAGCGTTTTTAATTTATTTTTTAATTCCTTACTGTTATTTAGAATAATGTAGCTATCACCATAATCTCGTAAATTGCTATTTAGTACATTTAAATAATTTAGTAATAATTTACTAGCAGTAGTAGAGTATGAATTATGACCACTAGTAACAGTTCTAAATTTAATAGGATTTTTATGAAATTTAGGTATAAGCACAATATATGGAAATGTCAAAAATTTATTATTAATATCTAAATCACTATACATATTGATAATTTTCAATTTGATACTATTAAGAGAGTGTGAATCAATTTTAAATAGACTATTATTTTTTAAATAATCTAGCAGATATTGAATATAGAATTTTTTACAAATAATAGCATAATTATTAGAGGCTTTATCTACATAAGTAATAACAAAAGATCTATGTAAATCATTAACAGAATGCTTTATAATATCCATATTATATAAAGATCTAGATAAATTAATACTACAAATGGTATTTTTAATAGATCTTAAAATAGTAAATTTCCACATATTAAATGCCTCTAAAGGCTGAGCATATTTAGAAGCTAATCCATAAATAAATTTATCAAGGTCCAGATTGATTGACTTTAACACTTGTTTAGAATTATTACATGAAGGTAACCTGAATTTAGTGCCAAATGACATTATAGTTCTTAAAGATTTATCTTTTACAATGGCTAAGTCTCCAGTAACTATATGACCCAAGTGTGGATTTATAAATTCAGCATAATTATCAACACTACAAATACATTCACCATCTAAATTTGTTGAGGAATCTATGTCGACTGAGAGAGATTTTGAAATTGCATTGTAATTAAAAATGGTTCTTCCAATAGGCTTGTTATATTTAAAAGTTTTAGTAACATTCAAATCCTTTACAGGCAATAAATGATGAAATTGATTAAATAAATTCTTAAAGTTTATGGAATTATAAATAGGATGCTTAAATGATATTACACAATAAGAATTAGAACAGTTATTATTATGAAATTGATTAAGTTTTATTTTTAAATATTTTGATCTAGTAATGAGCAAATCATCGAAAATATGATTAAAATGTTCATTAGTAAGATTTAACTTTAAGAAAATAGCATAAACTTTGTTTAATTGTTTTTTCTTAACTGCAAATACCCATGATTTAATAAATTTCCGTTGATATGTGTTATTGAATTGTTGATGCATACTTTTAATCTCCGCTTTAATATCATATTGGGAGGAGCTTCCTTTACCGCGTTTAAATTTTTTGAGTTTAGCCAATTTACTATTATGTAAAAGAGGTTTAAAAAAAAGGTGATTAAAAATAGAATATTTATTATCTACAAAATTATTCTTAACAATATTACCATTGAGATATAACTGATTTAATCCATATGGAAACAGAGTACAATGTGATTTAATATAGAAGTTTTCAAAGAATAATCTATCAGCAGTATTTGTTTTAATGTCCAAAATATGTATAGTTATATTTTCAAAACCATGATGAGCAAAGTGTTTATATTCGATTTTATTAGAAGTAGGAAGAAAATTATTATTGTGGATATATTTTTTAACATGATCTCTATGTACATTCATACGTAGATGAATAGGATTACTGGTTTGTCCTATATAAGATATATTACATATATTACAAGATAATTTGTAGATGCAATTAAAAATTTTACCGAAAGTCTTATGACTATTTAGATTAGTAATTTGTGAGTTAGAAGCATATGGGCAGGTTTTACAATTTTTATTCTTACATTTATTGAAGTTATAATTTTTAGCTGGGCAATTATTATATCCAAAACAATCCATGGCACACTGTTGGTAAAATGATAACGGTCTAAATAATTCCCAACAAAATTGAAAATACCGGGCAATATTTATCAAATTATATAATAACAAGAATAAATATATTTGCCAGTCACTAAATCAAATAAGATGTGTAATTCATAAGAGTTAAAGTAATATAAAGAGAATAGCATTAACATTTATAAATAATATAAATAAAAATAAAATAATTGCTTATATATAAATATATACAACTAAGTCCATGTAAAACCTAATAAAATGTAATAAGTAGGATATTACAAGATAAAAAGAAATGATTAACAATATAAATATAATCAATTCTAAACTAGATTAATTAAAACACAAGGTATAATAAAATATATACTGTGTAAATCTGGAATTCACATAGAATCCTGTCCAAAAAAGTAATAAAAAGAGTGTACTAAAAAGTACAGTTTATAAAAGGCATCTATAACACCAATACAAAAATCCCAAAGGCAGTTACCCAGTCATAAAATCACAAAACCAATAAATTAGTAAGAAATAATAACGATAGATGGCAGCACTAGAATAAGATACTTCTAATATTTAATTTCTAATAGCGAAGAAAATTTGCAGTAAGATTTAAAAACGATAGATGGCAGCACTAGATTAAGAAAATTCTAATATTAAATTACTAATAGCTAAAGAATAATTGCAATACAAATATTTACCAAATAATAAAACAGAAAGGAAGACAATAATTAATAATACTTTAAGCAAAAATATAATAAGTAACCTATGCAAATAAAAGAAAAGAATAAAAGAGGAGAATGAGCCACAATAAACTACAATTAACAATGGATGAAAGTAGAGAAAGTAATACATAATAAAAAATTAAAATGAATTAAAATAAATTCTATTACTAAATTTAGCGCAAATGCAGCATAAATTTGAATAGATAGCAAATAGAATGTTTCTTTAATACGAAGCATACAAAAGGAATTAGGAATAAGGATAGTTCATAAATGAAAAGTTAGATAAACTAAACAGAGTAGTATAAGAATGTGAATGACAATGCAATATACATTTAATTTATTGCGCAAATGCAGCTAATAAATAAAATGTTTTCATTATAAATATAAATTATTAAATCCAAAGTTAGAATGTATGTAGTAACTCATAATACACTATTCCAAAATTTTCTACAAATACAAAGAAATTAAGACAAAAAGAGGAAATAATAAAGCATAATGCAAGTCATAAGGTCAAAGACAATCAACAAATTTCAAAAATGAGGAATGCAAATAAGAAAACAAAAAAATCAAGCAAAAAAGCTTGCACATGGAGGAGATTTAGGCTTACGAGATTAGGCTTACGAAAAGTTCATTTCGAAAAAATTCTCGTCGGGTCCATATATCCTTTCGAAATGAACACAAAAATGCTTGTTTCTGAAACACAAGATAGATTTTATCTATAAACTTGTGTTATATGGACGACAAGCATATAGATTGGAACAATAAAGGAAACATAAATACCTCAAAACAAACCTCTTCAGCGCAACCATGACGAGCAAAATATGACTGAATCAATATTGCCATATGCCTAAATGAAAAGATGTGATTTGCTGTTGCCAAAGAGAGTAATAAAAACTGTACTGCGCAAAAGCAATAAAATGAAATAAAATGAGTTATTCAACTGTTAAAGCTTCGAGATAAAAAGATGAAAATATAATTGCAGGAGAATGAAGAAGTACGGCTAAAATAAGATAATAAGGGGAGAATATGAGAATTTTAGGCTAATCGAAATTTATTAACTATACTATTGACTAAATATGCAGGATATTGATACATTTTACTGGTAATTTTGAGGTTATTAATGTGCAAAGCATGAAAATTTTTATCTGATAATCTATAAATTCTAAAAAGTTGATTAAGTATAATATTTCTAAACAATTGAATCGAGTTGCAGGAATTAAAAGGTAATAATTTATTAATATTAAATTTAAAAAAATCTTTTTTATCATATAATTTAGTAACTATCCCATGAGCAGGTTCTATGATTAGATTTAAATCCAAATAATAAACATTATTACTAATAGAAGTTTCATTAGGTATTAATTCCAAATTATCCGGATAGAAATCTATATCTATGACATAGTTATCAGTAAATACAAGACAAATCAGATCATCTACATATCTATAAATTTTATAATCAGTTGAAGTAAAGAATTTTTCATAATGATATAGGTATAAATTAGCTAACATACTGCTACTACAGCCACCTTGTGGAACACCTGAGACTTGTAAGTATAATTTATTACCTTGAAAGATATAATTATTGAAAAGAACAAAATGGAGAAGCTTAGGAAAATTGGTAAATTTTGTAAGATTAGAATGTTTAGTAATATAAGCATTATATAAAGCTAAAATGACATCATATAGATCAGTGATCTTAATATTATTAAATAGATCTTTAAAATCAAAAGTTTGAAATCCTATTATTTTACCAAGCGTTTTTAATTTATTTTTTAATTCCTTACTGTTATTTAGAATAATGTAGCTATCACCATAATCTCGTAAATTGCTATTTAGTACATTTAAATAATTTAGTAATAATTTACTAGCAGTAGTAGAGTATGAATTATGACCACTAGTAACAGTTCTAAATTTAATAGGATTTTTATGAAATTTAGGTATAAGCACAATATATGGAAATGTCAAAAATTTATTATTAATATCTAAATCACTATACATATTGATAATTTTCAATTTGATACTATTAAGAGAGTGTGAATCAATTTTAAATAGACTATTATTTTTTAAATAATCTAGCAGATATTGAATATAGAATTTTTTTACAAATAATAGCATAATTATTAGAGGCTTTATCTACATAAGTAATAACAAAAGATCTATGTAAATCATTAACAGAATGCTTTATAATATCCATATTATATAAAGATCTAGATAAATTAATACTACAAATGGTATTTTTAATAGATCTTAAAATAGTAAATTTCCACATATTAAATGCCTCTAAAGGCTGAGCATATTTAGAAGCTAATCCATAAATAAATTTATCAAGGTCCAGATTGATTGACTTTAACACTTGTTTAGAATTATTACATGAAGGTAACCTGAATTTAGTGCCAAATGACATTATAGTTCATAAAGATTTATCTTTTACAATGGCTAAGTCTCCAGTAACTATATGAACCAAGTGTGGATTTATAAATTCAGCATAATTATCAACACTACAAATACATTCACCATCTAAATTTGTTGAGGAATCTATGTCGACTGAGAGAGATTTTGAAATTGCATTGTAATTAAAAATGGTTCTTCCAATAGGCTTGTTATATTTAAAAGTTTTAGTAACATTCAAATCCTTTACAGGCAATAAATGATGAAATTGATTAAATAAATTCTTAAAGTTTATGGAATTATAAATAGGATGCTTAAATGATATTACACAATAAGAATTAGAACAGTTATTATTATGAAATTGATTAAGTTTTATTTTTAAATATTTTGATCTAGTAATGAGCAAATCATCGAAAATATGATTAAAATGTTCATTAGTAAGATTTAACTTTAAGAAAATAGCATAAACTTTGTTTAATTGTTTTTTCTTAACTGCAAATACCCATGATTTAATAAATTTCCGTTGATATGTGTTATTGAATTGTTGATGCATACTTTTAATCTCCGCTTTAATATCATATTGGGAGGAGCTTCCTTTACCGCGTTTAAATCTTTTGAGTTTAGCCAATTTACTATTATGTAAAAGAGGTTTAAAAAAAGGTGATTAAAAATAGAATATTTATTATCTACAAAATTATTCTTAACAATATTACCATTGAGATATAACTGATTTAATCCATATGGAAACAGAGTACAATGTGATTTAATATAGAAGTTTTCAAAGAATAATCTATCAGCAGTATTTGTTTTAATGTCCAAAATATGTATAGTTATATTTTCAAAACCATGATGAGCAAAGTGTTTATATTCGATTTTATTAGAAGTAGGAAGAAAATTATTATTGTGGATATATTTTTTAACATGATCTCTATGTACATTCATACGTAGATGAATAGGATTACTGGTTTGTCCTATATAAGATATATTACATATATTACAAGATAATTTGTAGATGCAATTAAAAATTTTACCGAAAGTCTTATGACTATTTAGATTAGTAATTTGTGAGTTAGAAGCATATGGGCAGGTTTTACAATTTTTATTCTTACATTTATTGAAGTTATAATTTTTAGCTGGGCAATTATTATATCCAAAACAATCCATGGCACACTGTTGGTAAAATGATAACGGTCTAAACAATTCCCAACAAAATTGAAAATACCGGGCAATATTTATCAAATTATATAATAACAAGAATAAATATATTTGCCAGTCACTAAATCAAATAAGATGTGTAATTCATAAGAGTTAAAGTAATATAAAGAGAATAGCATTAACATTTATAAATAATATAAATAAAAATAAAATAATTGCTTATATATAAATATATACAACTAAGTCCATGTAAAACCTAATAAAATGTAATAAGTAGGATATTACAAGATAAAAAGAAATGATTAACAATATAAATATAATCAATTCTAAACTAGATTAATTAAAACACAAGGTATAATAAAATATATACTGTGTAAATCTGGAATTCACATAGAATCCTGTCCAAAAAAGTAATAAAAAGAGTGTACTAAAAAGTACAGTTTATAAAAGGCATCTATAACACCAATACAAAAATCCCAAAGGCAGTTACCCAGTCATAAAATCACAAAACCAATAAATTAGTAAGAAATAATAACGATAGATGGCAGCACTAGAATAAGATACTTCTAATATTTAATTTCTAATAGCGAAGAAAATTTGCAGTAAGATTTAAAAACGATAGATGGCAGCACTAGATTAAGAAAATTCTAATATTAAATTACTAATAGCTAAAGAATAATTGCAATACAAATATTTACCAAATAATAAAACAGAAAGGAAGACAATAATTAATAATACTTTAAGCAAAAATATAATAAGTAACCTATGCAAATAAAAGAAAAGAATAAAAGAGGAGAATGAGCCACAATAAACTACAATTAACAATGGATGAAAGTAGAGAAAGTAATACATAATAAAAAATTAAAATGAATTAAAATAAATTCTATTACTAAATTTAGCGCAAATGCAGCATAAATTTGAATAGATAGCAAATAGAATGTTTCTTTAATACGAAGCATACAAAAGGAATTAGGAATAAGGATAGTTCATAAATGAAAAGTTAGATAAACTAAACAGAGTAGTATAAGAATGTGAATGACAATGCAATATACATTTAATTTATTGCGCAAATGCAGCTAATAAATAAAATGTTTTCATTATAAATATAAATTATTAAATCCAAAGTTAGAATGTATGTAGTAACTCATAATACACTATTCCAAAATTTTCTACAAATACAAAGAAATTAAGACAAAAAGAGGAAATAATAAAGCATAATGCAAGTCATAAGGTCAAAGACAATCAACAAATTTCAAAAATGAGGAATGCAAATAAGAAAACAAAAAAATCAAGCAAAAAAGCTTGCACATGGAGGAGATTTAGGCTTACGAGATTAGGCTTACGAAAAGTTCATTTCGAAAAAATTCTCGTCGGGTCCATATATCCTTTCGAAATGAACACAAAAATGCTTGTTTCTGAAACACAAGATAGATTTTATCTATAAACTTGTGTTATATGGACGACAAGCATATAGATTGGAACAATAAAGGAAACATAAATACCTCAAAACAAACCTCTTCAGCGCAACCATGACGAGCAAAATATGACTGAATCAATATTGCCATATGCCTAAATGAAAAGATGTGATTTGCTGTTGCCAAAGAGAGTAATAAAAACTGTACTGCGCAAAAGCAATAAAATGAAATAAAATGAGTTATTCAACTGTTAAAGCTTCGAGATAAAAAGATGAAAATATAATTGCAGGAGAATGAAGAAGTACGGCTAAAATAAGATAATAAGGGGAGAATATGAGAATTTTAGGCTAATCGAAATTTATTAACTATACTATTGACTAAATATGCAGGATATTGATACATTTTACTGGTAATTTTGAGGTTATTAATGTGCAAAGCATGAAAATTTTTATCTGATAATCTATAAATTCTAAAAAGTTGATTAAGTATAATATTTCTAAACAATTGAATCGAGTTGCAGGAATTAAAAGGTAATAATTTATTAATATTAAATTTAAAAAAATCTTTTTTATCATATAATTTAGTAACTATCCCATGAGCAGGTTCTATGATTAGATTTAAATCCAAATAATAAACATTATTACTAATAGAAGTTTCATTAGGTATTAATTCCAAATTATCCGGATAGAAATCTATATCTATGACATAGTTATCAGTAAATACAAGACAAATCAGATCATCTACATATCTATAAATTTTATAATCAGTTGAAGTAAAGAATTTTTCATAATGATATAGGTATAAATTAGCTAACATACTGCTACTACAGCCACCTTGTGGAACACCTGAGACTTGTAAGTATAATTTATTACCTTGAAAGATATAATTATTGAAAAGAACAAAATGGAGAAGCTTAGGAAAATTGGTAAATTTTGTAAGATTAGAATGTTTAGTAATATAAGCATTATATAAAGCTAAAATGACATCATATAGATCAGTGATCTTAATATTATTAAATAGATCTTTAAAATCAAAAGTTTGAAATCCTATTATTTTACCAAGCGTTTTTAATTTATTTTTTAATTCCTTACTGTTATTTAGAATAATGTAGCTATCACCATAATCTCGTAAATTGCTATTTAGTACATTTAAATAATTTAGTAATAATTTACTAGCAGTAGTAGAGTATGAATTATGACCACTAGTAACAGTTCTAAATTTAATAGGATTTTTATGAAATTTAGGTATAAGCACAATATATGGAAATGTCAAAAATTTATTATTAATATCTAAATCACTATACATATTGATAATTTTCAATTTGATACTATTAAGAGAGTGTGAATCAATTTTAAATAGACTATTATTTTTTAAATAATCTAGCAGATATTGAATATAGAATTTTTTTACAAATAATAGCATAATTATTAGAGGCTTTATCTACATAAGTAATAACAAAAGATCTATGTAAATCATTAACAGAATGCTTTATAATATCCATATTATATAAAGATCTAGATAAATTAATACTACAAATGGTATTTTTAATAGATCTTAAAATAGTAAATTTCCACATATTAAATGCCTCTAAAGGCTGAGCATATTTAGAAGCTAATCCATAAATAAATTTATCAAGGTCCAGATTGATTGACTTTAACACTTGTTTAGAATTATTACATGAAGGTAACCTGAATTTAGTGCCAAATGACATTATAGTTCATAAAGATTTATCTTTTACAATGGCTAAGTCTCCAGTAACTATATGAACCAAGTGTGGATTTATAAATTCAGCATAATTATCAACACTACAAATACATTCACCATCTAAATTTGTTGAGGAATCTATGTCGACTGAGAGAGATTTTGAAATTGCATTGTAATTAAAAATGGTTCTTCCAATAGGCTTGTTATATTTAAAAGTTTTAGTAACATTCAAATCCTTTACAGGCAATAAATGATGAAATTGATTAAATAAATTCTTAAAGTTTATGGAATTATAAATAGGATGCTTAAATGATATTACACAATAAGAATTAGAACAGTTATTATTATGAAATTGATTAAGTTTTATTTTTAAATATTTTGATCTAGTAATGAGCAAATCATCGAAAATATGATTAAAATGTTCATTAGTAAGATTTAACTTTAAGAAAATAGCATAAACTTTGTTTAATTGTTTTTTCTTAACTGCAAATACCCATGATTTAATAAATTTCCGTTGATATGTGTTATTGAATTGTTGATGCATACTTTTAATCTCCGCTTTAATATCATATTGGGAGGAGCTTCCTTTACCGCGTTTAAATCTTTTGAGTTTAGCCAATTTACTATTATGTAAAAGAGGTTTAAAAAAAGGTGATTAAAAATAGAATATTTATTATCTACAAAATTATTCTTAACAATATTACCATTGAGATATAACTGATTTAATCCATATGGAAACAGAGTACAATGTGATTTAATATAGAAGTTTTCAAAGAATAATCTATCAGCAGTATTTGTTTTAATGTCCAAAATATGTATAGTTATATTTTCAAAACCATGATGAGCAAAGTGTTTATATTCGATTTTATTAGAAGTAGGAAGAAAATTATTATTGTGGATATATTTTTTAACATGATCTCTATGTACATTCATACGTCGATGAATAGGATTACTGGTTTGTCCTATATAAGATATATTACATATATTACAAGATAATTTGTAGATGCAATTAAAAATTTTACCGAAAGTCTTATGACTATTTAGATTAGTAATTTGTGAGTTAGAAGCATATGGGCAGGTTTTACAATTTTTATTCTTACATTTATTGAAGTTATAATTTTTAGCTGGGCAATTATTATATCCAAAACAATCCATGGCACACTGTTGGTAAAATGATAACGGTCTAAACAATTCCCAACAAAATTGAAAATACCGGGCAATATTTATCAAATTATATAATAACAAGAATAAATATATTTGCCAGTCACTAAATCAAATAAGATGTGTAATTCATAAGAGTTAAAGTAATATAAAGAGAATAGCATTAACATTTATAAATAATATAAATAAAAATAAAATAATTGCTTATATATAAATATATACAACTAAGTCCATGTAAAACCTAATAAAATGTAATAAGTAGGATATTACAAGATAAAAAGAAATGATTAACAATATAAATATAATCAATTCTAAACTAGATTAATTAAAACACAAGGTATAATAAAATATATACTGTGTAAATCTGGAATTCACATAGAATCCTGTCCAAAAAAGTAATAAAAAGAGTGTACTAAAAAGTACAGTTTATAAAAGGCATCTATAACACCAATACAAAAATCCCAAAGGCAGTTACCCAGTCATAAAATCACAAAACCAATAAATTAGTAAGAAATAATAACGATAGATGGCAGCACTAGAATAAGATACTTCTAATATTTAATTTCTAATAGCGAAGAAAATTTGCAGTAAGATTTAAAAACGATAGATGGCAGCACTAGATTAAGAAAATTCTAATATTAAATTACTAATAGCTAAAGAATAATTGCAATACAAATATTTACCAAGTAATAAAACAGAAAGGAAGACAATAATTAATAATACTTTAAGCAAAAATATAATAAGTAACCTATGCAAATAAAAGAAAAGAATAAAAGAGGAGAATGAGCCACAATAAACTACAATTAACAATGGATGAAAGTAGAGAAAGTAATACATAATAAAAAATTAAAATGAATTAAAATAAATTCTATTACTAAATTTAGCGCAAATGCAGCATAAATTTGAATAGATAGCAAATAGAATGTTTCTTTAATACGAAGCATACAAAAGGAATTAGGAATAAGGATAGTTCATAAATGAAAAGTTAGATAAACTAAACAGAGTAGTATAAGAATGTGAATGACAATGCAATATACATTTAATTTATTGCGCAAATGCAGCTAATAAATAAAATGTTTTCATTATAAATATAAATTATTAAATCCAAAGTTAGAATGTATGTAGTAACTCATAATACACTATTCCAAAATTTTCTACAAATACAAAGAAATTAAGACAAAAAGAGGAAATAATAAAGCATAATGCAAGTCATAAGGTCAAAGACAATCAACAAATTTCAAAAATGAGGAATGCAAATAAGAAAACAAAAAAATCAAGCAAAAAAGCTTGTACATGGAGGAGATTTAGGCTTACGAGATTAGGCTTACGAAAAGTTCATTTCGAAAAAATTCTCGTCGGGTCCATATATCCTTTCGAAATGAACACAAAAATGCTTGTTTCTGAAACACAAGATAGATTTTATCTATAAACTTGTGTTATATGGACGACAAGCATATAGATTGGAACAATAAAGGAAACATAAATACCTCAAAACAAACCTCTTCAGCGCAACCATGACGAGCAAAATATGACTGAATCAATATTGCCATATGCCTAAATGAAAAGATGTGATTTGCTGTTGCCAAAGAGAGTAATAAAAACTGTACTGCGCAAAAGCAATAAAATGAAATAAAATGAGTTATTCAACTGTTAAAGCTTCGAGATAAAAAGATGAAAATATAATTGCAGGAGAATGAAGAAGTACGGCTAAAATAAGATAATAAGGGGAGAATATGAGAATTTTAGGCTAATCGAAATTTATTAACTATACTATTGACTAAATATGCAGGATATTGATACATTTTACTGGTAATTTTGAGGTTATTAATGTGCAAAGCATGAAAATTTTTATCTGATAATCTATAAATTCTAAAAAGTTGATTAAGTATAATATTTCTAAACAATTGAATCGAGTTGCAGGAATTAAAAGGTAATAATTTATTAATATTAAATTTAAAAAAATCTTTTTTATCATATAATTTAGTAACTATCCCATGAGCAGGTTCTATGATTAGATTTAAATCCAAATAATAAACATTATTACTAATAGAAGTTTCATTAGGTATTAATTCCAAATTATCCGGATAGAAATCTATATCTATGACATAGTTATCAGTAAATACAAGACAAATCAGATCATCTACATATCTATAAATTTTATAATCAGTTGAAGTAAAGAATTTTTCATAATGATATAGGTATAAATTAGCTAACATACTGCTACTACAGCCACCTTGTGGAACACCTGAGACTTGTAAGTATAATTTATTACCTTGAAAGATATAATTATTGAAAAGAACAAAATGGAGAAGCTTAGGAAAATTGGTAAATTTTGTAAGATTAGAATGTTTAGTAATATAAGCATTATATAAAGCTAAAATGACATCATATAGATCAGTGATCTTAATATTATTAAATAGATCTTTAAAATCAAAAGTTTGAAATCCTATTATTTTACCAAGCGTTTTTAATTTATTTTTTAATTCCTTACTGTTATTTAGAATAATGTAGCTATCACCATAATCTCGTAAATTGCTATTTAGTACATTTAAATAATTTAGTAATAATTTACTAGCAGTAGTAGAGTATGAATTATGACCACTAGTAACAGTTCTAAATTTAATAGGATTTTTATGAAATTTAGGTATAAGCACAATATATGGAAATGTCAAAAATTTATTATTAATATCTAAATCACTATACATATTGATAATTTTCAATTTGATACTATTAAGAGAGTGTGAATCAATTTTAAATAGACTATTATTTTTTAAATAATCTAGCAGATATTGAATATAGAATTTTTTTACAAATAATAGCATAATTATTAGAGGCTTTATCTACATAAGTAATAACAAAAGATCTATGTAAATCATTAACAGAATGCTTTATAATATCCATATTATATAAAGATCTAGATAAATTAATACTACAAATGGTATTTTTAATAGATCTTAAAATAGTAAATTTCCACATATTAAATGCCTCTAAAGGCTGAGCATATTTAGAAGCTAATCCATAAATAAATTTATCAAGGTCCAGATTGATTGACTTTAACACTTGTTTAGAATTATTACATGAAGGTAACCTGAATTTAGTGCCAAATGACATTATAGTTCATAAAGATTTATCTTTTACAATGGCTAAGTCTCCAGTAACTATATGAACCAAGTGTGGATTTATAAATTCAGCATAATTATCAACACTACAAATACATTCACCATCTAAATTTGTTGAGGAATCTATGTCGACTGAGAGAGATTTTGAAATTGCATTGTAATTAAAAATGGTTCTTCCAATAGGCTTGTTATATTTAAAAGTTTTAGTAACATTCAAATCCTTTACAGGCAATAAATGATGAAATTGATTAAATAAATTCTTAAAGTTTATGGAATTATAAATAGGATGCTTAAATGATATTACACAATAAGAATTAGAACAGTTATTATTATGAAATTGATTAAGTTTTATTTTTAAATATTTTGATCTAGTAATGAGCAAATCATCGAAAATATGATTAAAATGTTCATTAGTAAGATTTAACTTTAAGAAAATAGCATAAACTTTGTTTAATTGTTTTTTCTTAACTGCAAATACCCATGATTTAATAAATTTCCGTTGATATGTGTTATTGAATTGTTGATGCATACTTTTAATCTCCGCTTTAATATCATATTGGGAGGAGCTTCCTTTACCGCGTTTAAATCTTTTGAGTTTAGCCAATTTACTATTATGTAAAAGAGGTTTAAAAAAAGGTGATTAAAAATAGAATATTTATTATCTACAAAATTATTCTTAACAATATTACCATTGAGATATAACTGATTTAATCCATATGGAAACAGAGTACAATGTGATTTAATATAGAAATTTTCAAAGAATAATCTATCAGCAGTATTTGTTTTAATGTCCAAAATATGTATAGTTATATTTTCAAAACCATGATGAGCAAAGTGTTTATATTCGATTTTATTAGAAGTAGGAAGAAAATTATTATTGTGGATATATTTTTTAACATGATCTCTATGTACATTCATACGTAGATGAATAGGATTACTGGTTTGTCCTATATAAGATATATTACATATATTACAAGATAATTTGTAGATGCAATTAAAAATTTTACCGAAAGTCTTATGACTATTTAGATTAGTAATTTGTGAGTTAGAAGCATATGGGCAGGTTTTACAATTTTTATTCTTACATTTATTGAAGTTATAATTTTTAGCTGGGCAATTATTATATCCAAAACAATCCATGGCACACTGTTGGTAAAATGATAACGGTCTAAACAATTCCCAACAAAATTGAAAATACCGGGCAATATTTATCAAATTATATAATAACAAGAATAAATATATTTGCCAGTCACTAAATCAAATAAGATGTGTAATTCATAAGAGTTAAAGTAATATAAAGAGAATAGCATTAACATTTATAAATAATATAAATAAAAATAAAATAATTGCTTATATATAAATATATACAACTAAGTCCATGTAAAACCTAATAAAATGTAATAAGTAGGATATTACAAGATAAAAAGAAATGATTAACAATATAAATATAATCAATTCTAAACTAGATTAATTAAAACACAAGGTATAATAAAATATATACTGTGTAAATCTGGAATTCACATAGAATCCTGTCCAAAAAAGTAATAAAAAGAGTGTACTAAAAAGTACAGTTTATAAAAGGCATCTATAACACCAATACAAAAATCCCAAAGGCAGTTACCCAGTCATAAAATCACAAAACCAATAAATTAGTAAGAAATAATAACGATAGATGGCAGCACTAGAATAAGATACTTCTAATATTTAATTTCTAATAGCGAAGAAAATTTGCAGTAAGATTTAAAAACGATAGATGGCAGCACTAGATTAAGAAAATTCTAATATTAAATTACTAATAGCTAAAGAATAATTGCAATACAAATATTTACCAAATAATAAAACAGAAAGGAAGACAATAATTAATAATACTTTAAGCAAAAATATAATAAGTAACCTATGCAAATAAAAGAAAAGAATAAAAGAGGAGAATGAGCCACAATAAACTACAATTAACAATGGATGAAAGTAGAGAAAGTAATACATAATAAAAAATTAAAATGAATTAAAATAAATTCTATTACTAAATTTAGCGCAAATGCAGCATAAATTTGAATAGATAGCAAATAGAATGTTTCTTTAATACGAAGCATACAAAAGGAATTAGGAATAAGGATAGTTCATAAATGAAAAGTTAGATAAACTAAACAGAGTAGTATAAGAATGTGAATGACAATGCAATATACATTTAATTTATTGCGCAAATGCAGCTAATAAATAAAATGTTTTCAATATAAATATAAATTATTAAATCCAAAGTTAGAATGTATGTAGTAACTCATAATACACTATTCCAAAATTTTCTACAAATACAAAGAAATTAAGACAAAAAGAGGAAATAATAAAGCATAATGCAAGTCATAAGGTCAAAGACAATCAACAAATTTCAAAAATGAGGAATGCAAATAAGAAAACAAAAAAATCAAGCAAAAAAGCTTGCACATGGAGGAGATTTAGGCTTACGAGATTAGGCTTACGAAAAGTTCATTTCGAAAAAATTCTCGTCGGGTCCATATATCCTTTCGAAATGAACACAAAAATGCTTGTTTCTGAAACACAAGATAGATTTTATCTATAAACTTGTGTTATATGGACGACAAGCATATAGATTGGAACAATAAAGGAAACATAAATACCTCAAAACAAACCTCTTCAGCGCAACCATGACGAGCAAAATATGACTGAATCAATATTGCCATATGCCTAAATGAAAAGATGTGATTTGCTGTTGCCAAAGAGAGTAATAAAAACTGTACTGCGCAAAAGCAATAAAATGAAATAAAATGAGTTATTCAACTGTTAAAGCTTCGAGATAAAAAGATGAAAATATAATTGCAGGAGAATGAAGAAGTACGGCTAAAATAAGATAATAAGGGGAGAATATGAGAATTTTAGGCTAATCGAAATTTATTAACTATACTATTGACTAAATATGCAGGATATTGATACATTTTACTGGTAATTTTGAGGTTATTAATGTGCAAAGCATGAAAATTTTTATCTGATAATCTATAAATTCTAAAAAGTTGATTAAGTATAATATTTCTAAACAATTGAATCGAGTTGCAGGAATTAAAAGGTAATAATTTATTAATATTAAATTTAAAAAAATCTTTTTTATCATATAATTTAGTAACTATCCCATGAGCAGGTTCTATAATTAGATTTAAATCCAAATAATAAACATTATTACTAATAGAAGTTTCATTAGGTATTAATTCCAAATTATCCGGATAGAAATCTATATCTATGACATAGTTATCAGTAAATACAAGACAAATCAGATCATCTACATATCTATAAATTTTATAATCAGTTGAAGTAAAGAATTTTTCATAATGATATAGGTATAAATTAGCTAACATACTGCTACTACAGCCACCTTGTGGAACACCTGAGACTTGTAAGTATAATTTATTACCTTGAAAGATATAATTATTGAAAAGAACAAAATGGAGAAGCTTAGGAAAATTGGTAAATTTTGTAAGATTAGAATGTTTAGTAATATAAGCATTATATAAAGCTAAAATGACATCATATAGATCAGTGATCTTAATATTATTAAATAGATCTTTAAAATCAAAAGTTTGAAATCCTATTATTTTACCAAGCGTTTTTAATTTATTTTTTAATTCCTTACTGTTATTTAGAATAATGTAGCTATCACCATAATCTCGTAAATTGCTATTTAGTACATTTAAATAATTTAGTAATAATTTACTACCAGTAGTAGAGTATGAATTATGACCACTAGTAACAGTTCTAAATTTAATAGGATTTTTATGAAATTTAGGTATAAGCACAATATATGGAAATGTCAAAAATTTATTATAATTATCTAAATCACTATACATATTGATAATTTTCAATTTGATACTATTAAGAGAGTGTGAATCAATTTTAAATAGACTATTATTTTTTAAATAATCTAGCAGATATTGAATATAGAATTTTTTACAAATAATAGCATAATTATTAGAGGCTTTATCTACATAAGTAATAACAAAAGATCTATGTAAATCATTAACAGAATGCTTTATAATATCCATATTATATAAAGATCTAGATAAATTAATACTACAAATGGTATTTTTAATAGATCTTAAAATAGTAAATTTCCACATATTAAATGCCTCTAAAGGCTGAGCATATTTAGAAGCTAATCCATAAATAAATTTATCAAGGTCCAGATTGATTGACTTTAACACTTGTTTAGAATTATTACATGAAGGTAACCTGAATTTAGTGCCAAATGACATTATAGTTCTTAAAGATTTATCTTTTACAATGGCTAAGTCTCCAGTAACTGTATGACCCAAGTGTGGATTTATAAATTCAGCATAATTATCAACACTACAAATGCATTCACCATCTAAATTTGTTGAGGAATCTATGTCGACTGAGAGAGATTTTGAAATTGCATTGTAATTAAAAATGGTTCTTCCAATAGGCTTGCTATATTTAAAAGTTTTAGTAACATTCAAATCCTTTACAGGCAATAAATGATGAAATTGATTAAATAAATTCTTAAAGTTTATGGAATTATAAATAGGATGCTTAAATGATATTACACAATAAGAATTAGAACAGTTATTATTATGAAATTGATTAAGTTTTATTTTTAAATATTTTGATCTAGTAATGAGCAAATCATAGAAAATATGATTAAAATGTTCATTAGTAAGATTTAACTTTAAGAAAATAGCATAAACTTTGTTTAATTGTTTTTTCTTAACTGCAAATACCCATGATTTAATAAATTTCCATTGATATGTGTTATTGAATTGTTGATGCATACTTTTAATCTCCGCTTTAATATCATATTGGGAGGAGCTTCCTTTACCGCGCTTAAATCTTTTGAGTTTAGCCAATTTACTATTATATAAAAGAGGTTTAAAAAAAAGGTGATTAAAAATAGAATATTTATTATCTACAAAATTATTCTTAACAATATTACCATTGAGATATAACTGATTTAATCCATATGGAAACAGAGTACAATGTGATTTAATATAGAAGTTTTCAAAGAATAATCTATCAGCAGTATTTGTTTTAATGTCCAAAATATGTATAGTTATATTTTCAAAACCATGATGAGCAAAGTGTTTATATTCGATTTTATTAGAAGTAGGAAGAAAATTATTATTGTGGATATATTTTTTAACATGATCTCTATGTACATTCATACGTAGATGAATAGGATTACTGGTTTGTCCTATATAAGATATATTACATATATTACAAGATAATTTGTAGATGCAATTAAAAATTTTACAGAAAGTCTTATGACTATTTAGATTAGTATTTTGTGAGTTAGAAGCATATGGGCAGGTTTTACAATTTTTATTCTTACATTTATTGAAGTTATAATTTTTAGCTGGGCAATTATTATATCCAAAACAATCCATGGCACACTGTTGGTAAAATGATAACGGTCTAAACAATTCCCAACAAAATTGAAAATACCGGGCAATATTTATCAAATTATATAATAACAAGAATAAATATATTTGCCAGTCACTAAATCAAATAAGATGTGTAATTCATAAGAGTTAAAGTAATATAAAGAGAATAGCATTAACATTTATAAATAATATAAATAAAAATAAAATAATTGCTTATATATAAATATATACAACTAAGTCCATGTAAAACCTAATAAAATGTAATAAGTAGGATATTACAAGATAAAAAGAAATGATTAACAATATAAATATAATCAATTCTAAACTAGATTAATTAAAACACAAGGTATAATAAAATATATACTGTGTAAATCTGGAATTCACATAGAATCCTGTCCAAAAAAGTAATAAAAAGAGTGTACTAAAAAGTACAGTTTATAAAAGGTATCTATAACACCAATACAAAAATCCCAAAGGCAGTTACCCAGTCATAAAATCACAAAACCAATAAATTAGTAAGAAATAATAACGATAGATGGCAGCACTAGAATAAGATACTTCTAATATTTAATTTCTAATAGCGAAGAGAATTTGCAGTAAGATTTAAAAACGATAGATGGCAGCACTAGATTAAGTAAATTCTAATATTAAATTACTAATAGCTAAAGAATAATTGCAATACAAATATTTACCAAATAATAAAACAGAAAGGAAGACAATAATTAATAATATTTTAAGCAAAAATATAATAAGTAACCTATGCAAATAAAAGAAAAGAATAAAATAGGAGAATGAGCCACAATAAACTACAATTAACAATGGATGAAAGTAGAGAAAGTAATACATAATAAAAAATTAAAATGAATTAAAATAAATTCTATTACTAAATTTAGCGCAAATGCAGCATAAATTTGAATAGATAGCAAATAGAATGTTTCTTTAATACGAAACATACAAAAGGAATTAGGAATAAGGATAGTTCATAAATGAAAAGTTAGATAAACTAAACAGCGTAGTATAAGAATGTGAATGACAATGCAATATACATTTAATTTATTGCGCAAATGCAGCTAATAAATAAAATGTTTTCAATATAAATATAAATTATTAAATCCAAAGTTAGAATGTATGTAGTAACTCATAATACACTATTCCAAAATTTTCTACAAATACAAAGAAATTAAGACAAAAAGAGGAAATAATAAAACATAATGCAAGTCATAAGGTCAAAGACAATCAACAAATTTCAAAAATGAGGAATGCAAATAAGAAAACAAAAAAATCAAGCAAAAAAGCTTGCACATGGAGGAGATTTAGGCTTACGAGATTAGGCTTACGAAAAGTTCATTTCGAAAAAATTCTCGTCGGGTCCATATATCCTTTCGAAATGAACACAAAAATGCTTGTTTCTGAAACAAAAGATAGATTTTATCTATAAACTTGTGTTATATGGACGACAAGCATATAGATTGGAACAATAAAGGAAACATAAATACCTCAAAACAAACCTCTTCAGCGCAACCATGACGAGCAAAATATGACTGAATCAATATTGCCATATGCCTAAATGAAAAGATGTGATTTGCTGTTGCCAAAGAGAGTAATAAAAACTGTACTGCGCAAAAGCAATAAAATGAAATAAAATGAGTTATTCAACTGTTAAAGCTTCGAGATAAAAAGATGAAAATATAATTGCAGGAGAATGAAGAAGTACGGCTAAAATAAGATAATAAGGGGAGGATATGAGAATTTTAGGCTAATCGAAACTTATTAACTATACTATTGACTAAATATGCAGGATATTGATACATCTTACTGGTAATTTTGAGGTTATTAATGTGCAAAGCATGAAAATTTTTATCTGATAATCTATAAATTCTAAAAAGTTGATTAAGTATAATATTTCTAAACAATTGAATCGAGTTGCAGGAATTAAAAGGTAATAATTTATTAATATTAAATTTAAAAAAATCTTTTTTATCATATAATTTAGTAACTATCCCATGTGCAGGTTCTATAATTAGATTTAAATCCAAATAATAAACATTATTACTAATAGAAGTTTCATTAGGTATTAATTCCAAATTATCCGGATAGAAATCTATATCTATGACATAGTTATCAGTAAATACAAGACAAATCAGATCATCTACATATCTATAAATTTTATAATCAGTTGAAGTAAAGAATTTTTCATAATGATATAGGTATAAATTAGCTAACATACTGCTACTACAGCCACCTTGTGGAACACCTGAGATTTGTAAGTATAATTTATTACCTTGAAAGATATAATTATTGAAAAGAACAAAATGGAGAAGCTTAGGAAAATTGGTAAATTTTGTAAGATTAGAATGTTTAGTAATATAAGCATTATATAAAGCTAAAATGACATCATATAGATCAGTGATCTTAATATTATTAAATAGATCTTTAAAATCAAAAGTTTGAAATCCTATTATTTTACCAAGCGTTTTTAATTTATTTTTTAATTCCTTACTGTTATTTAGAATAATGTAGCTATCACCATAATCTCGTAAATTGCTATTTAGTACATTTAAATAATTTAGTAATAATTTACTAGCAGTAGTAGAGTATGAATTATGACCACTAGTAACAGTTCTAAATTTAATAGGATTTTTATGAAATTTAGGTATAAGCACAATATATGGAAATGTCAAAAATTTATTATTAATATCTAAATCACTATACATATTGATAATTTTCAATTTGATACTATTAAGAGAGTGTGAATCAATTTTAAATAGACTATTATTTTTTAAATAATCTAGCAGATATTGAATATAGAATTTTTTACAAATAATAGCATAATTATTAGAGGCTTTATCTACATAATTAATAACAAAAGATCTATGTAAATCATTAACAGAATGCTTTATAATATCCATATTATATAAAGATCTAGATAAATTAATACTACAAATGGTATTTTTAATAGATCTTAAAATAGTAAATTTCCACATATTAAATGCCTCTAAAGGCTGAGCATATTTAGAAGCTAATCCATAAATAAATTTATCAAGGTCCAGATTGATTGACTTTAACACTTGTTTAGAATTATTACATGAAGGTAACCTGAATTTAGTGCCAAATGACATTATAGTTCTTAAAGATTTATCTTTTACAATGGCTAAGTCTCCAGTAACTCTATGACCTAAGTGTGGATTTATAAATTCAGCATAATTATCAACACAACAAATGCATTCACCATCTAAATTTGTTGAGGAATCTATGTCGACTGAGAGAGATTTTGAAATTGCATTGTAATTAAAAATGGTTCTTCCAATAGGCTTGCTATATTTAAAAGTTTTAGTAACATTCAAATCCTTTACAGGCAATAAATGATGAAATTGATTAAATAAATTCTTAAAGTTTATGGAATTATAAATAGGATGCTTAAATGATATTACACAATAAGAATTAGAACAGTTATTATTATGAAATTGATTAAGTTTTATTTTTAAATATTTTGATCTAGTAATGAGCAAATCATAGAAAATATGATTAAAATGTTCATTAGTAAGATTTAACTTTAAGAAAATAGCATAAACTTTGTTTAATTGTTTTTTCTTAACTGCAAATACCCATGATTTAATAAATTTCCATTGATATGTGTTATTGAATTGTTGATGCATACTTTTAATCTCCGCTTTAATATCATATTGGGAGGAGCTTCCTTTACCGCGCTTAAATCTTTTGAGTTTAGCCAATTTACTATTATATAAAAGAGGTTTAAAAAAAAGGTGATTAAAAATAGAATATTTATTATCTACAAAATTATTCTTAACAATATTACCATTGAGATATAACTGATTTAATCCATATGGAAACAGAGTACAATGTGATTTAATATAGAAGTTTTCAAAGAATAATCTATCAGCAGTATTTGTTTTAATGTCCAAAATATGTATAGTTATATTTTCAAAACCATGATGAGCAAAGTGTTTATATTCGATTTTATTAGAAGTAGGAAGAAAATTATTATTGTGGATATATTTTTTAACATGATCTCTATGTACATTCATACGTAGATGAATAGGATTACTGGTTTGTCCTATATAAGATATATTACATATATTACAAGATAATTTGTAGATGCAATTAAAAATTTTACCGAAAGTCTTATGACTATTTAGATTAGTAATTTGTGAGTTAGAAGCATATGGGCAGGTTTTACAATTTTTATTCTTACATTTATTGAAGTTATAATTTTTAGCTGGGCAATTATTATATCCAAAACAATCCATGGCACACTGTTGGTAAAATGATAACGGTCTAAACAATTCCCAACAAAATTGAAAATACCGGGCAATATTTATCAAATTATATAATAACAAGAATAAATATATTTGCCAGTCACTAAATCAAATAAGATGTGTAATTCATAAGAGTTAAAGTAATATAAAGAGAATAGCATTAACATTTATAAATAATATAAATAAAAATAAAATAATTGCTTATATATAAATATATACAACTAAGTCCATGTAAAACCTAATAAAATGTAATAAGTAGGATATTACAAGATAAAAAGAAATGATTAACAATATAAATATAATCAATTCTAAACTAGATTAATTAAAGCACAAGGTATAATAAAATATATACTGTGTAAATCTGGAATTCACATAGAATCCTGTCCAAAAAAGTAATAAAAAGAGTGTACTAAAAAGTACAGTTTATAAAAGGCATCTATAACACCAATACAAAAATCCCAAAGGCAGTTACCCAGTCATAAAATCACAAAACCAATAAATTAATAAGAAATAATAACGATAGATGGCAGCACTAGAATAAGATACTTCTAATATTTAATTTCTAATAGCGAAGAAAATTTGCAGTAAGATTTAAAAACGATAGATGGCAGCACTAGATTAAGAAAATTCTAATATTAAATTACTAATAGCTAAAGAATAATTGCAATACAAATATTTACCAAATAATAAAACAGAAAGGAAGACAATAATTAATAATACTTTAAGCAAAAATATAATAAGTAACCTATGCAAATAAAAGAAAAGAATAAAATAGGAGAATGAGCCACAATAAACTACAATTAACAATGGATGAAAGTAGAGAAAGTAATACATAATAAAAAATTAAAATGAATTAAAATAAATTCTATTACTAAATTTAGCGCAAATGCAGCATAAATTTGAATAGATAGCAAATAGAATGTTTCTTTAATACGAAGCATACAAAAGGAATTAGGAATAAGGATAGTTCATAAATGAAAAGTTAGATAAACTAAACAGAGTAGTATAAGAATGTGAATGACAATGCAATATACATTTAATTTATTGCGCAAATGCAGCTAATAAATAAAATGTTTTCAATATAAATATAAATTATTAAATCCAAAGTTAGAATGTATGTAGTAACTCATAATACACTATTCCAAAATTTTCTACAAATACAAAGAAATTAAGACAAAAAGAGGAAATAATAAAGCATAATGCAAGTCATAAGGTCAAAGACAATCAACAAATTTCAAAAATGAGGAATGCAAATAAGAAAACAAAAAAATCAAGCAAAAAAGCTTGCACATGGAGGAGATTTAGGCTTACGAGATTAGGCTTACGAAAAGTTCATTTCGAAAAAATTCTCGTCGGGTCCATATATCCTTTCGAAATGAACACAAAAATGCTTGTTTCTGAAACACAAGATAGATTTTATCTATAAACTTGTGTTATATGGACGACAAGCATATAGATTGGAACAATAAAGGAAACATAAATACCTCAAAACAAACCTCTTCAGCGCAACCATGACGAGCAAAATATGACTGAATCAATATTGCCATATGCCTAAATGAAAAGATGTGATTTGCTGTTGCCAAAGAGAGTAATAAAAACTGTACTGCGCAAAAGCAATAAAATGAAATAAAATGAGTTATTCAACTGTTAAAGCTTCGAGATAAAAAGATGAAAATATAATTGCAGGAGAATGAAGAAGTACGGCTAAAATAAGATAATAAGGGGAGAATATGAGAATTTTAGGCTAATCGAAATTTATTAACTATACTATTGACTAAATATGCAGGATATTGATACATTTTACTGGTAATTTTGAGGTTATTAATGTGCAAAGCATGAAAATTTTTATCTGATAATCTATAAATTCTAAAAAGTTGATTAAGTATAATATTTCTAAACAATTGAATCGAGTTGCAGGAATTAAAAGGTAATAATTTATTAATATTAAATTTAAAAAAATCTTTTTTATCATATAATTTAGTAACTATCCCATGAGCAGGTTCTATAATTAGATTTAAATCCAAATAATAAACATTATTACTAATAGAAGTTTCATTAGGTATTAATTCCAAATTATCCGGATAGAAATCTATATCTATGACATAGTTATCAGTAAATACAAGACAAATCAGATCATCTACATATCTATAAATTTTATAATCAGTTGAAGTAAAGAATTTTTCATAATGATATAGGTATAAATTAGCTAACATACTGCTACTACAGCCACCTTGTGGAACACCTGAGACTTGTAAGTATAATTTATTACCTTGAAAGATATATTATTGAAAAGAACAAAATGGAGAAGCTTAGGAAAATTTTTAAATTTTGTAAGATTAGAATGTTTAGTAATATAAGCATTATATAAAGCTAAAATGACATCATATAGATCAGTGATCTTAATATTATTAAATAGATCTTTAAAATCAAAAGTTTGAAATCCTATTATTTTACCAAGCGTTTTTAATTTATTTTTTAATTCCTTACTGTTATTTAGAATAATGTAGCTATCACCATAATCTCGTAAATTGCTATTTAGTACATTTAAATAATTTAGTAATAATTTACTAGCAGTAGTAGAGTATGAATTATGACCACTAGTAACAGTTCTAAATTTAATAGGATTTTTATGAAATTTAGGTATAAGCACAATATATGGAAATGTCAAAAATTTATTATAATTATCTAAATCACTATACATATTGATAATTTTCAATTTGATACTATTAAGAGAGTGTGAATCAATTTTAAATAGACTATTATTTTTTAAATAATCTAGCAGATATTGAATATAGAATTTTTTACAAATAATAGCATAATTATTAGAGGCTTTATCTACATAAGTAATAACAAAAGATCTATGTAAATCATTAACAGAATGCTTTATAATATCCATATTATATAAAGATCTAGATAAATTAATACTACAAATGGTATTTTTAATAGATCTTAAAATAGTAAATTTCCACATATTAAATGCCTCTAAAGGCTGAGCATATTTAGAAGCTAATCCATAAATAAATTTATCAAGGTCCAGATTGATTGACTTTAACACTTGTTTAGAATTATTACATGAAGGTAACCTGAATTTAGTGCCAAATGACATTATAGTTCTTAAAGATTTATCTTTTACAATGGCTAAGTCTCCAGTAACTGTATGACCCAAGTGTGGATTTATAAATTCAGCATAATTATCAACACTACAAATGCATTCACCATCTAAATTTGTTGAGGAATCTATGTCGACTGAGAGAGATTTTGAAATTGCATTGTAATTAAAAATGGTTCTTCCAATAGGCTTGCTATATTTAAAAGTTTTAGTAACATTCAAATCCTTTACAGGCAATAAATGATGAAATTGATTAAATAAATTCTTAAAGTTTATGGAATTATAAATAGGATGCTTAAATGATATTACACAATAAGAATTAGAACAGTTATTATTATGAAATTGATTAAGTTTTATTTTTAAATATTTTGATCTAGTAATGAGCAAATCATAGAAAATATGATTAAAATGTTCATTAGTAAGATTTAACTTTAAGAAAATAGCATAAACTTTGTTTAATTGTTTTTTCTTAACTGCAAATACCCATGATTTAATAAATTTCCATTGATATGTGTTATTGAATTGTTGATGCATACTTTTAATCTCCGCTTTAATATCATATTGGGAGGAGCTTCCTTTACCGCGCTTAAATCTTTTGAGTTTAGCCAATTTACTATTATATAAAAGAGGTTTAAAAAGAAGGTGATTAAAAATAGAATATTTATTATCTACAAAATTATTCTTAACAATATTACCATTGAGATATAACTGATTTAATCCATATGGAAACAGAGTACAATGTGATTTAATATAGAAGTTTTCAAAGAATAATCTATCAGCAGTATTTGTTTTAATGTCCAAAATATGTATAGTTATATTTTCAAAACCATGATGAGCAAAGTGTTTATATTCGATTTTATTAGAAGTAGGAAGAAAATTATTATTGTGGATATATTTTTAACATGATCTCTATGTACATTCATACGTAGATGAATAGGATTACTGGTTTGTCCTATATAAGATATATTACATATATTACAAGATAATTTGTAGATGCAATTAAAAATTTTACAGAAAGTCTTATGACTATTTAGATTAGTATTTTGTGAGTTAGAAGCATATGGGCAGGTTTTACAATTTTTATTCTTACATTTATTGAAGTTATAATTTTTAGCTGGGCAATTATTATATCCAAAACAATCCATGGCACACTGTTGGTAAAATGATAACGGTCTAAACAATTCCCAACAAAATTGAAAATACCGGGCAATATTTATCAAATTATATAATAACAAGAATAAATATATTTGCCAGTCACTAAATCAAATAAGATGTGTAATTCATAAGAGTTAAAGTAATATAAAGAGAATAGCATTAACATTTATAAATAATATAAATAAAAATAAAATAATTGCTTATATATAAATATATACAACTAAGTCCATGTAAAACCTAATAAAATGTAATAAGTAGGATATTACAAGATAAAAAGAAATGATTAACAATATAAATATAATCAATTCTAAACTAGATTAATTAAAACACAAGGTATAATAAAATATATACTGTGTAAATCTGGAATTCACATAGAATCCTGTCCAAAAAAGTAATAAAAAGAGTGTACTAAAAAGTACAGTTTATAAAAGGTATCTATAACACCAATACAAAAATCCCAAAGGCAGTTACCCAGTCATAAAATCACAAAACCAATAAATTAGTAAGAAATAATAACGATAGATGGCAGCACTAGAATAAGATACTTCTAATATTTAATTTCTAATAGCGAAGAAAATTTGCAGTAAGATTTAAAAACGATAGATGGCAGCACTAGATTAAGTAAATTCTAATATTAAATTACTAATAGCTAAAGAATAATTGCAATACAAATATTTACCAAATAATAAAACAGAAAGGAAGACAATAATTAATAATATTTTAAGCAAAAATATAATAAGTAACCTATGCAAATAAAAGAAAAGAATAAAATAGTAGAATGAGCCACAATAAACTACAATTAACAATGGATGAAAGTAGAGAAAGTAATACATAATAAAAAATTAAAATGAATTAAAATAAATTCTATTACTAAATTTAGTGCAAATGCAGCATAAATTTGAATAGATAGCAAATAGAATGTTTCTTTAATACGAAACATATAAAGGAATTAGGAATAAGGATAGTTCATAAATGAAAAGTTAGATAAACTAAACAGCGTAGTATAAGAATGTGAATGACAATGCAATATACATTTAATTTATTGCGCAAATGCAGCTAATAAATAAAATGTTTTCAATATAAATATAAATTATTAAATCCAAAGTTAGAATGTATGTAGTAACTCATAATACACTATTCCAAAATTTTCTACAAATACAAAGAAATTAAGACAAAAAGAGGAAATAATAAAACATAATGCAAGTCATAAGGTCAAAGACAATCAACAAATTTCAAAAATGAGGAATGCAAATAAGAAAACAAAAAAATCAAGCAAAAAAGCTTGCACATGGAGGAGATTTAGGCTTACGAGATTAGGCTTACGAAAAGTTCATTTCGAAAAAATTCTCGTCGGGTCCATATATCCTTTCGAAATGAACACAAAAATGCTTGTTTCTGAAACACAAGATAGATTTTATCTATAAACTTGTGTTATATGGACGACAAGCATATAGATTGGAACAATAAAGGAAACATAAATACCTCAAAACAAACCTCTTCAGCGCAACCATGACGAGCAAAATATGACTGAATCAATATTGCCATATGCCTAAATGAAAAGATGTGATTTGCTGTTGCCAAAGAGAGTAATAAAAACTGTACTGCGCAAAAGCAATAAAATGAAATAAAATGAGTTATTCAACTGTTAAAGCTTCGAGATAAAAAGATGAAAATATAATTGCAGGAGAATGAAGAAGTACGGCTAAAATAAGATAATAAGGGGAGAATATGAGAATTTTAGGCTAATCGAAATTTATTAACTATACTATTGACTAAATATGCAGGATATTGATACATTTTACTGGTAATTTTGAGGTTATTAATGTGCAAAGCATGAAAATTTTTATCTGATAATCTATAAATTCTAAAAAGTTGATTAAGTATAATATTTCTAAACAATTGAATCGAGTTGCAGGAATTAAAAGGTAATAATTTATTAATATTAAATTTAAAAAAATCTTTTTTATCATATAATTTAGTAACTATCCCATGAGCAGGTTCTATAATTAGATTTAAATCCAAATAATAAACATTATTACTAATAGAAGTTTCATTAGGTATTAATTCCAAATTATCCGGATAGAAATCTATATCTATGACATAGTTATCAGTAAATACAAGACAAATCAGATCATCTACATATCTATAAATTTTATAATCAGTTGAAGTAAAGAATTTTTCATAATGATATAGGTATAAATTAGCTAACATACTGCTACTACAGCCACCTTGTGGAACACCTGAGACTTGTAAGTATAATTTATTACCTTGAAAGATATAATTATTGAAAAGAACAAAATGGAGAAGCTTAGGAAAATTGGTAAATTTTGTAAGATTAGAATGTTTAGTAATATAAGCATTATATAAAGCTAAAATGACATCATATAGATCAGTGATCTTAATATTATTAAATAGATCTTTAAAATCAAAAGTTTGAAATCCTATTATTTTACCAAGCGTTTTTAATTTATTTTTTAATTCCTTACTGTTATTTAGAATAATGTAGCTATCACCATAATCTCGTAAATTGCTATTTAGTACATTTAAATAATTTAGTAATAATTTACTAGCAGTAGTAGAGTATGAATTATGACCACTAGTAACAGTTCTAAATTTAATAGGATTTTTATGAAATTTAGGTATAAGCACAATATATGGAAATGTCAAAAATTTATTATAATTATCTAAATCACTATACATATTGATAATTTTCAATTTGATACTATTAAGAGAGTGTGAATCAATTTTAAATAGACTATTATTTTTTAAATAATCTAGCAGATATTGAATATAGAATTTTTTACAAATAATAGCATAATTATTAGAGGCTTTATCTACATAAGTAATAACAAAAGATCTATGTAAATCATTAACAGAATGCTTTATAATATCCATATTATATAAAGATCTAGATAAATTAATACTACAAATGGTATTTTTAATAGATCTTAAAATAGTAAATTTCCACATATTAAATGCCTCTAAAGGCTGAGCATATTTAGAAGCTAATCCATAAATAAATTTATCAAGGTCCAGATTGATTGACTTTAACACTTGTTTAGAATTATTACATGAAGGTAACCTGAATTTAGTGCCAAATGACATTATAGTTCTTAAAGATTTATCTTTTACAATGGCTAAGTCTCCAGTAACTGTATGACCCAAGTGTGGATTTATAAATTCAGCATAATTATCAACACTACAAATGCATTCACCATCTAAATTTGTTGAGGAATCTATGTCGACTGAGAGAGATTTTGAAATTGCATTGTAATTAAAAATGGTTCTTCCAATAGGCTTGCTATATTTAAAAGTTTTAGTAACATTCAAATCCTTTACAGGCAATAAATGATGAAATTGATTAAATAAATTCTTAAAGTTTATGGAATTATAAATAGGATGCTTAAATGATATTACACAATAAGAATTAGAACAGTTATTATTATGAAATTGATTAAGTTTTATTTTTAAATATTTTGATCTAGTAATGAGCAAATCATAGAAAATATGATTAAAATGTTCATTAGTAAGATTTAACTTTAAGAAAATAGCATAAACTTTGTTTAATTGTTTTTTCTTAACTGCAAATACCCATGATTTAATAAATTTCCATTGATATGTGTTATTGAATTGTTGATGCATACTTTTAATCTCCGCTTTAATATCATATTGGGAGGAGCTTCCTTTACCGCGCTTAAATCTTTTGAGTTTAGCCAATTTACTATTATATAAAAGAGGTTTAAAAAAAAGGTGATTAAAAATAGAATATTTATTATCTACAAAATTATTCTTAACAATATTACCATTGAGATATAACTGATTTAATCCATATGGAAACAGAGTACAATGTGATTTAATATAGAAGTTTTCAAAGAATAATCTATCAGCAGTATTTGTTTTAATGTCCAAAATATGTATAGTTATATTTTCAAAACCATGATGAGCAAAGTGTTTATATTCGATTTTATTAGAAGTAGGAAGAAAATTATTATTGTGGATATATTTTTTAACATGATCTCTATGTACATTCATACGTAGATGAATAGGATTACTGGTTTGTCCTATATAAGATATATTACATATATTACAAGATAATTTGTAGATGCAATTAAAAATTTTACAGAAAGTCTTATGACTATTTAGATTAGTATTTTGTGAGTTAGAAGCATATGGGCAGGTTTTACAATTTTTATTCTTACATTTATTGAAGTTATAATTTTTAGCTGGGCAATTATTATATCCAAAACAATCCATGGCACACTGTTGGTAAAATGATAACGGTCTAAACAATTCCCAACAAAATTGAAAATACCGGGCAATATTTATCAAATTATATAATAACAAGAATAAATATATTTGCCAGTCACTAAATCAAATAAGATGTGTAATTCATAAGAGTTAAAGTAATATAAAGAGAATAGCATTAACATTTATAAATAATATAAATAAAAATAAAATAATTGCTTATATATAAATATATACAACTAAGTCCATGTAAAACCTAATAAAATGTAATAAGTAGGATATTACAAGATAAAAAGAAATGATTAACAATATAAATATAATCAATTCTAAACTAGATTAATTAAAACACAAGGTATAATAAAATATATACTGTGTAAATCTGGAATTCACATAGAATCCTGTCCAAAAAAGTAATAAAAAGAGTGTACTAAAAAGTACAGTTTATAAAAGGTATCTATAACACCAATACAAAAATCCCAAAGGCAGTTACCCAGTCATAAAATCACAAAACCAATAAATTAGTAAGAAATAATAACGATAGATGGCAGCACTAGAATAAGATACTTCTAATATTTAATTTCTAATAGCGAAGAGAATTTGCAGTAAGATTTAAAAACGATAGATGGCAGCACTAGATTAAGTAAATTCTAATATTAAATTACTAATAGCTAAAGAATAATTGCAATACAAATATTTACCAAATAATAAAACAGAAAGGAAGACAATAATTAATAATATTTTAAGCAAAAATATAATAAGTAACCTATGCAAATAAAAGAAAAGAATAAAATAGGAGAATGAGCCACAATAAACTACAATTAACAATGGATGAAAGTAGAGAAAGTAATACATAATAAAAAATTAAAATGAATTAAAATAAATTCTATTACTAAATTTAGCGCAAATGCAGCATAAATTTGAATAGATAGCAAATAGAATGTTTCTTTAATACGAAACATACAAAAGGAATTAGGAATAAGGATAGTTCATAAATGAAAAGTTAGATAAACTAAACAGCGTAGTATAAGAATGTGAATGACAATGCAATATACATTTAATTTATTGCGCAAATGCAGCTAATAAATAAAATGTTTTCAATATAAATATAAATTATTAAATCCAAAGTTAGAATGTATGTAGTAACTCATAATACACTATTCCAAAATTTTCTACAAATACAAAGAAATTAAGACAAAAAGAGGAAATAATAAAACATAATGCAAGTCATAAGGTCAAAGACAATCAACAAATTTCAAAAATGAGGAATGCAAATAAGAAAACAAAAAAATCAAGCAAAAAAGCTTGCACATGGAGGAGATTTAGGCTTACGAGATTAGGCTTACGAAAAGTTCATTTCGAAAAAATTCTCGTCGGGTCCATATATCCTTTCGAAATGAACACAAAAATGCTTGTTTCTGAAACACAAGATAGATTTTATCTATAAACTTGTGTTATATGGACGACAAGCATATAGATTGGAACAATAAAGGAAACATAAATACCTCAAAACAAACCTCTTCAGCGCAACCATGACGAGCAAAATATGACTGAATCAATATTGACATATGCCTAAATGAAAAGATGTGATTTGCTGTTGCCAAAGAGAGTAATAAAAACTGTACTGCGCAAAAGCAATAAAATGAAATAAAATGAGTTATTCAACTGTTAAAGCTTCGAGATAAAAAGATGAAAATATAATTGCAGGAGAATGAAGAAGTACGGCTAAAATAAGATAATAAGGGGAGGATATGAGAATTTTAGGCTAATCGAAACTTATTAACTATACTATTGACTAAATATGCAGGATATTGATACATCTTACTGGTAATTTTGAGGTTATTAATGTGCAAAGCATGAAAATTTTTATCTGATAATCTATAAATTCTAAAAAGTTGATTAAGTATAATATTTCTAAACAATTGAATCGAGTTGCAGGAATTAAAAGGTAATAATTTATTAATATTAAATTTAAAAAAATCTTTTTTATCATATAATTTAGTAACTATCCCATGTGCAGGTTCTATAATTAGATTTAAATCCAAATAATAAACATTATTACTAATAGAAGTTTCATTAGGTATTAATTCCAAATTATCCGGATAGAAATCTATATCTATGACATAGTTATCAGTAAATACAAGACAAATCAGATCATCTACATATCTATAAATTTTATAATCAGTTGAAGTAAAGAATTTTTCATAATGATATAGGTATAAATTAGCTAACATACTGCTACTACAGCCACCTTGTGGAACACCTGAGATTTGTAAGTATAATTTATTACCTTGAAAGATATAATTATTGAAAAGAACAAAATGGAGAAGCTTAGGAAAATTGGTAAATTTTGTAAGATTAGAATGTTTAGTAATATAAGCATTATATAAAGCTAAAATGACATCATATAGATCAGTGATCTTAATATTATTAAATAGATCTTTAAAATCAAAAGTTTGAAATCCTATTATTTTACCAAGCGTTTTTAATTTATTTTTTAATTCCTTACTGTTATTTAGAATAATGTAGCTATCACCATAATCTCGTAAATTGCTATTTAGTACATTTAAATAATTTAGTAATAATTTACTAGCAGTAGTAGAGTATGAATTATGACCACTAGTAACAGTTCTAAATTTAATAGGATTTTTATGAAATTTAGGTATAAGCACAATATATGGAAATGTCAAAAATTTATTATTAATATCTAAATCACTATACATATTGATAATTTTCAATTTGATACTATTAAGAGAGTGTGAATCAATTTTAAATAGACTATTATTTTTTAAATAATCTAGCAGATATTGAATATAGAATTTTTTACAAATAATAGCATAATTATTAGAGGCTTTATCTACATAATTAATAACAAAAGATCTATGTAAATCATTAACAGAATGCTTTATAATATCCATATTATATAAAGATCTAGATAAATTAATACTACAAATGGTATTTTTAATAGATCTTAAAATAGTAAATTTCCACATATTAAATGCCTCTAAAGGCTGAGCATATTTAGAAGCTAATCCATAAATAAATTTATCAAGGTCCAGATTGATTGACTTTAACACTTGTTTAGAATTATTACATGAAGGTAACCTGAATTTAGTGCCAAATGACATTATAGTTCTTAAAGATTTATCTTTTACAATGGCTAAGTCTCCAGTAACTCTATGACCTAAGTGTGGATTTATAAATTCAGCATAATTATCAACACTACAAATGCATTCACCATCTAAATTTGTTGAGGAATCTATGTCGACTGAGAGAGATTTTGAAATTGCATTGTAATTAAAAATGGTTCTTCCAATAGGCTTGCTATATTTAAAAGTTTTAGTAACATTCAAATCCTTTACAGGCAATAAATGATGAAATTGATTAAATAAATTCTTAAAGTTTATGGAATTATAAATAGGATGCTTAAATGATATTACACAATAAGAATTAGAACAGTTATTATTATGAAATTGATTAAGTTTTATTTTTAAATATTTTGATCTAGTAATGAGCAAATCATAGAAAATATGATTAAAATGTTCATTAGTAAGATTTAACTTTAAGAAAATAGCATAAACTTTGTTTAATTGTTTTTTCTTAACTGCAAATACCCATGATTTAATAAATTTCCATTGATATGTGTTATTGAATTGTTGATGCATACTTTTAATCTCCGCTTTAATATCATATTGGGAGGAGCTTCCTTTACCGCGCTTAAATCTTTTGAGTTTAGCCAATTTACTATTATATAAAAGAGGTTTAAAAAAAAGGTGATTAAAAATAGAATATTTATTATCTACAAAATTATTCTTAACAATATTACCATTGAGATATAACTGATTTAATCCATATGGAAACAGAGTACAATGTGATTTAATATAGAAGTTTTCAAAGAATAATCTATCAGCAGTATTTGTTTTAATGTCCAAAATATGTATAGTTATATTTTCAAAACCATGATGAGCAAAGTGTTTATATTCGATTTTATTAGAAGTAGGAAGAAAATTATTATTGTGGATATATTTTTTAACATGATCTCTATGTACATTCATACGTAGATGAATAGGATTACTGGTTTGTCCTATATAAGATATATTACATATATTACAAGATAATTTGTAGATGCAATTAAAAATTTTACCGAAAGTCTTATGACTATTTAGATTAGTAATTTGTGAGTTAGAAGCATATGGGCAGGTTTTACAATTTTTATTCTTACATTTATTGAAGTTATAATTTTTAGCTGGGCAATTATTATATCCAAAACAATCCATGGCACACTGTTGGTAAAATGATAACGGTCTAAACAATTCCCAACAAAATTGAAAATACCGGGCAATATTTATCAAATTATATAATAACAAGAATAAATATATTTGCCAGTCACTAAATCAAATAAGATGTGTAATTCATAAGAGTTAAAGTAATATAAAGAGAATAGCATTAACATTTATAAATAATATAAATAAAAATAAAATAATTGCTTATATATAAATATATACAACTAAGTCCATGTAAAACCTAATAAAATGTAATAAGTAGGATATTACAAGATAAAAAGAAATGATTAACAATATAAATATAATCAATTCTAAACTAGATTAATTAAAACACAAGGTATAATAAAATATATACTGTGTAAATCTGGAATTCACATAGAATCCTGTCCAAAAAAGTAATAAAAAGAGTGTACTAAAAAGTACAGTTTATAAAAGGTATCTATAACACCAATACAAAAATCCCAAAGGCAGTTACCCAGTCATAAAATCACAAAACCAATAAATTAGTAAGAAATAATAACGATAGATGGCAGCACTAGAATAAGATACTTCTAATATTTAATTTCTAATAGCGAAGAAAATTTGCAGTAAGATTTAAAAACGATAGATGGCAGCACTAGATTAAGTAAATTCTAATATTAAATTACTAATAGCTAAAGAATAATTGCAATACAAATATTTACCAAATAATAAAACAGAAAGGAAGACAATAATTAATAATATTTTAAGCAAAAATATAATAAGTAACCTATGCAAATAAAAGAAAAGAATAAAATAGTAGAATGAGCCACAATAAACTACAATTAACAATGGATGAAAGTAGAGAAAGTAATACATAATAAAAAATTAAAATGAATTAAAATAAATTCTATTACTAAATTTAGTGCAAATGCAGCATAAATTTGAATAGATAGCAAATAGAATGTTTCTTTAATACGAAACATATAAAGGAATTAGGAATAAGGATAGTTCATAAATGAAAAGTTAGATAAACTAAACAGCGTAGTATAAGAATGTGAATGACAATGCAATATACATTTAATTTATTGCGCAAATGCAGCTAATAAATAAAATGTTTTCAATATAAATATAAATTATTAAATCCAAAGTTAGAATGTATGTAGTAACTCATAATACACTATTCCAAAATTTTCTACAAATACAAAGAAATTAAGACAAAAAGAGGAAATAATAAAACATAATGCAAGTCATAAGGTCAAAGACAATCAACAAATTTCAAAAATGAGGAATGCAAATAAGAAAACAAAAAAATCAAGCAAAAAAGCTTGCACATGGAGGAGATTTAGGCTTACGAGATTAGGCTTACGAAAAGTTCATTTCGAAAAAATTCTCGTCGGGTCCATATATCCTTTCGAAATGAACACAAAAATGCTTGTTTCTGAAACACAAGATAGATTTTATCTATAAACTTGTGTTATATGGACGACAAGCATATAGATTGGAACAATAAAGGAAACATAAATACCTCAAAACAAACCTCTTCAGCGCAACCATGACGAGCAAAATATGACTGAATCAATATTGCCATATGCCTAAATGAAAAGATGTGATTTGCTGTTGCCAAAGAGAGTAATAAAAACTGTACTGCGCAAAAGCAATAAAATGAAATAAAATGAGTTATTCAACTGTTAAAGCTTCGAGATAAAAAGATGAAAATATAATTGCAGGAGAATGAAGAAGTACGGCTAAAATAAGATAATAAGGGGAGAATATGAGAATTTTAGGCTAATCGAAATTTATTAACTATACTATTGACTAAATATGCAGGATATTGATACATTTTACTGGTAATTTTGAGGTTATTAATGTGCAAAGCATGAAAATTTTTATCTGATAATCTATAAATTCTAAAAAGTTGATTAAGTATAATATTTCTAAACAATTGAATCGAGTTGCAGGAATTAAAAGGTAATAATTTATTAATATTAAATTTAAAAAAATCTTTTTTATCATATAATTTAGTAACTATCCCATGAGCAGGTTCTATAATTAGATTTAAATCCAAATAATAAACATTATTACTAATAGAAGTTTCATTAGGTATTAATTCCAAATTATCCGGATAGAAATCTATATCTATGACATAGTTATCAGTAAATACAAGACAAATCAGATCATCTACATATCTATAAATTTTATAATCAGTTGAAGTAAAGAATTTTTCATAATGATATAGGTATAAATTAGCTAACATACTGCTACTACAGCCACCTTGTGGAACACCTGAGACTTGTAAGTATAATTTATTACCTTGAAAGATATAATTATTGAAAAGAACAAAATGGAGAAGCTTAGGAAAATTGGTAAATTTTGTAAGATTAGAATGTTTAGTAATATAAGCATTATATAAAGCTAAAATGACATCATATAGATCAGTGATCTTAATATTATTAAATAGATCTTTAAAATCAAAAGTTTGAAATCCTATTATTTTACCAAGCGTTTTTAATTTATTTTTTAATTCCTTACTGTTATTTAGAATAATGTAGCTATCACCATAATCTCGTAAATTGCTATTTAGTACATTTAAATAATTTAGTAATAATTTACTAGCAGTAGTAGAGTATGAATTATGACCACTAGTAACAGTTCTAAATTTAATAGGATTTTTATGAAATTTAGGTATAAGCACAATATATGGAAATGTCAAAAATTTATTATAATTATCTAAATCACTATACATATTGATAATTTTCAATTTGATACTATTAAGAGAGTGTGAATCAATTTTAAATAGACTATTATTTTTTAAATAATCTAGCAGATATTGAATATAGAATTTTTTACAAATAATAGCATAATTATTAGAGGCTTTATCTACATAAGTAATAACAAAAGATCTATGTAAATCATTAACAGAATGCTTTATAATATCCATATTATATAAAGATCTAGATAAATTAATACTACAAATGGTATTTTTAATAGATCTTAAAATAGTAAATTTCCACATATTAAATGCCTCTAAAGGCTGAGCATATTTAGAAGCTAATCCATAAATAAATTTATCAAGGTCCAGATTGATTGACTTTAACACTTGTTTAGAATTATTACATGAAGGTAACCTGAATTTAGTGCCAAATGACATTATAGTTCTTAAAGATTTATCTTTTACAATGGCTAAGTCTCCAGTAACTGTATGACCCAAGTGTGGATTTATAAATTCAGCATAATTATCAACACTACAAATGCATTCACCATCTAAATTTGTTGAGGAATCTATGTCGACTGAGAGAGATTTTGAAATTGCATTGTAATTAAAAATGGTTCTTCCAATAGGCTTGCTATATTTAAAAGTTTTAGTAACATTCAAATCCTTTACAGGCAATAAATGATGAAATTGATTAAATAAATTCTTAAAGTTTATGGAATTATAAATAGGATGCTTAAATGATATTACACAATAAGAATTAGAACAGTTATTATTATGAAATTGATTAAGTTTTATTTTTAAATATTTTGATCTAGTAATGAGCAAATCATAGAAAATATGATTAAAATGTTCATTAGTAAGATTTAACTTTAAGAAAATAGCATAAACTTTGTTTAATTGTTTTTTCTTAACTGCAAATACCCATGATTTAATAAATTTCCATTGATATGTGTTATTGAATTGTTGATGCATACTTTTAATCTCCGCTTTAATATCATATTGGGAGGAGCTTCCTTTACCGCGCTTAAATCTTTTGAGTTTAGCCAATTTACTATTATATAAAAGAGGTTTAAAAAAAAGGTGATTAAAAATAGAATATTTATTATCTACAAAATTATTCTTAACAATATTACCATTGAGATATAACTGATTTAATCCATATGGAAACAGAGTACAATGTGATTTAATATAGAAGTTTTCAAAGAATAATCTATCAGCAGTATTTGTTTTAATGTCCAAAATATGTATAGTTATATTTTCAAAACCATGATGAGCAAAGTGTTTATATTCGATTTTATTAGAAGTAGGAAGAAAATTATTATTGTGGATATATTTTTTAACATGATCTCTATGTACATTCATACGTAGATGAATAGGATTACTGGTTTGTCCTATATAAGATATATTACATATATTACAAGATAATTTGTAGATGCAATTAAAAATTTTACAGAAAGTCTTATGACTATTTAGATTAGTATTTTGTGAGTTAGAAGCATATGGGCAGGTTTTACAATTTTTATTCTTACATTTATTGAAGTTATAATTTTTAGCTGGGCAATTATTATATCCAAAACAATCCATGGCACACTGTTGGTAAAATGATAACGGTCTAAACAATTCCCAACAAAATTGAAAATACCGGGCAATATTTATCAAATTATATAATAACAAGAATAAATATATTTGCCAGTCACTAAATCAAATAAGATGTGTAATTCATAAGAGTTAAAGTAATATAAAGAGAATAGCATTAACATTTATAAATAATATAAATAAAAATAAAATAATTGCTTATATATAAATATATACAACTAAGTCCATGTAAAACCTAATAAAATGTAATAAGTAGGATATTACAAGATAAAAAGAAATGATTAACAATATAAATATAATCAATTCTAAACTAGATTAATTAAAACACAAGGTATAATAAAATATATACTGTGTAAATCTGGAATTCACATAGAATCCTGTCCAAAAAAGTAATAAAAAGAGTGTACTAAAAAGTACAGTTTATAAAAGGTATCTATAACACCAATACAAAAATCCCAAAGGCAGTTACCCAGTCATAAAATCACAAAACCAATAAATTAGTAAGAAATAATAACGATAGATGGCAGCACTAGAATAAGATACTTCTAATATTTAATTTCTAATAGCGAAGAGAATTTGCAGTAAGATTTAAAAACGATAGATGGCAGCACTAGATTAAGTAAATTCTAATATTAAATTACTAATAGCTAAAGAATAATTGCAATACAAATATTTACCAAATAATAAAACAGAAAGGAAGACAATAATTAATAATATTTTAAGCAAAAATATAATAAGTAACCTATGCAAATAAAAGAAAAGAATAAAATAGGAGAATGAGCCACAATAAACTACAATTAACAATGGATGAAAGTAGAGAAAGTAATACATAATAAAAAATTAAAATGAATTAAAATAAATTCTATTACTAAATTTAGCGCAAATGCAGCATAAATTTGAATAGATAGCAAATAGAATGTTTCTTTAATACGAAACATACAAAAGGAATTAGGAATAAGGATAGTTCATAAATGAAAAGTTAGATAAACTAAACAGCGTAGTATAAGAATGTGAATGACAATGCAATATACATTTAATTTATTGCGCAAATGCAGCTAATAAATAAAATGTTTTCAATATAAATATAAATTATTAAATCCAAAGTTAGAATGTATGTAGTAACTCATAATACACTATTCCAAAATTTTCTACAAATACAAAGAAATTAAGACAAAAAGAGGAAATAATAAAACATAATGCAAGTCATAAGGTCAAAGACAATCAACAAATTTCAAAAATGAGGAATGCAAATAAGAAAACAAAAAAATCAAGCAAAAAAGCTTGCACATGGAGGAGATTTAGGCTTACGAGATTAGGCTTACGAAAAGTTCATTTCGAAAAAATTCTCGTCGGGTCCATATATCCTTTCGAAATGAACACAAAAATGCTTGTTTCTGAAACACAAGATAGATTTTATCTATAAACTTGTGTTATATGGACGACAAGCATATAGATTGGAACAATAAAGGAAACATAAATACCTCAAAACAAACCTCTTCAGCGCAACCATGACGAGCAAAATATGACTGAATCAATATTGCCATATGCCTAAATGAAAAGATGTGATTTGCTGTTGCCAAAGAGAGTAATAAAAACTGTACTGCGCAAAAGCAATAAAATGAAATAAAATGAGTTATTCAACTGTTAAAGCTTCGAGATAAAAAGATGAAAATATAATTGCAGGAGAATGAAGAAGTACGGCTAAAATAAGATAATAAGGGGAGGATATGAGAATTTTAGGCTAATCGAAACTTATTAACTATACTATTGACTAAATATGCAGGATATTGATACATCTTACTGGTAATTTTGAGGTTATTAATGTGCAAAGCATGAAAATTTTTATCTGATAATCTATAAATTCTAAAAAGTTGATTAAGTATAATATTTCTAAACAATTGAATCGAGTTGCAGGAATTAAAAGGTAATAATTTATTAATATTAAATTTAAAAAAATCTTTTTTATCATATAATTTAGTAACTATCCCATGTGCAGGTTCTATAATTAGATTTAAATCCAAATAATAAACATTATTACTAATAGAAGTTTCATTAGGTATTAATTCCAAATTATCCGGATAGAAATCTATATCTATGACATAGTTATCAGTAAATACAAGACAAATCAGATCATCTACATATCTATAAATTTTATAATCAGTTGAAGTAAAGAATTTTTCATAATGATATAGGTATAAATTAGCTAACATACTGCTACTACAGCCACCTTGTGGAACACCTGAGATTTGTAAGTATAATTTATTACCTTGAAAGATATAATTATTGAAAAGAACAAAATGGAGAAGCTTAGGAAAATTGGTAAATTTTGTAAGATTAGAATGTTTAGTAATATAAGCATTATATAAAGCTAAAATGACATCATATAGATCAGTGATCTTAATATTATTAAATAGATCTTTAAAATCAAAAGTTTGAAATCCTATTATTTTACCAAGCGTTTTTAATTTATTTTTTAATTCCTTACTGTTATTTAGAATAATGTAGCTATCACCATAATCTCGTAAATTGCTATTTAGTACATTTAAATAATTTAGTAATAATTTACTAGCAGTAGTAGAGTATGAATTATGACCACTAGTAACAGTTCTAAATTTAATAGGATTTTTATGAAATTTAGGTATAAGCACAATATATGGAAATGTCAAAAATTTATTATTAATATCTAAATCACTATACATATTGATAATTTTCAATTTGATACTATTAAGAGAGTGTGAATCAATTTTAAATAGACTATTATTTTTTAAATAATCTAGCAGATATTGAATATAGAATTTTTTACAAATAATAGCATAATTATTAGAGGCTTTATCTACATAATTAATAACAAAAGATCTATGTAAATCATTAACAGAATGCTTTATAATATCCATATTATATAAAGATCTAGATAAATTAATACTACAAATGGTATTTTTAATAGATCTTAAAATAGTAAATTTCCACATATTAAATGCCTCTAAAGGCTGAGCATATTTAGAAGCTAATCCATAAATAAATTTATCAAGGTCCAGATTGATTGACTTTAACACTTGTTTAGAATTATTACATGAAGGTAACCTGAATTTAGTGCCAAATGACATTATAGTTCTTAAAGATTTATCTTTTACAATGGCTAAGTCTCCAGTAACTCTATGACCTAAGTGTGGATTTATAAATTCAGCATAATTATCAACACTACAAATGCATTCACCATCTAAATTTGTTGAGGAATCTATGTCGACTGAGAGAGATTTTGAAATTGCATTGTAATTAAAAATGGTTCTTCCAATAGGCTTGCTATATTTAAAAGTTTTAGTAACATTCAAATCCTTTACAGGCAATAAATGATGAAATTGATTAAATAAATTCTTAAAGTTTATGGAATTATAAATAGGATGCTTAAATGATATTACACAATAAGAATTAGAACAGTTATTATTATGAAATTGATTAAGTTTTATTTTTAAATATTTTGATCTAGTAATGAGCAAATCATAGAAAATATGATTAAAATGTTCATTAGTAAGATTTAACTTTAAGAAAATAGCATAAACTTTGTTTAATTGTTTTTTCTTAACTACAAATACCCATGATTTAATAAATTTCCATTGATATGTGTTATTGAATTGTTGATGCATACTTTTAATCTCCGCTTTAATATCATATTGGGAGGAGCTTCCTTTACCGCGCTTAAATCTTTTGAGTTTAGCCAATTTACTATTATATAAAAGAGGTTTAAAAAAAAGGTGATTAAAAATAGAATATTTATTATCTACAAAATTATTCTTAACAATATTACCATTGAGATATAACTGATTTAATCCATATGGAAACAGAGTACAATGTGATTTAATATAGAAGTTTTCAAAGAATAATCTATCAGCAGTATTTGTTTTAATGTCCAAAATATGTATAGTTATATTTTCAAAACCATGATGAGCAAAGTGTTTATATTCGATTTTATTAGAAGTAGGAAGAAAATTATTATTGTGGATATATTTTTTAACATGATCTCTATGTACATTCATACGTAGATGAATAGGATTACTGGTTTGTCCTATATAAGATATATTACATATATTACAAGATAATTTGTAGATGCAATTAAAAATTTTACCGAAAGTCTTATGACTATTTAGATTAGTAATTTGTGAGTTAGAAGCATATGGGCAGGTTTTACAATTTTTATTCTTACATTTATTGAAGTTATAATTTTTAGCTGGGCAATTATTATATCCAAAACAATCCATGGCACACTGTTGGTAAAATGATAACGGTCTAAACAATTCCCAACAAAATTGAAAATACCGGGCAATATTTATCAAATTATATAATAACAAGAATAAATATATTTGCCAGTCACTAAATCAAATAAGATGTGTAATTCATAAGAGTTAAAGTAATATAAAGAGAATAGCATTAACATTTATAAATAATATAAATAAAAATAAAATAATTGCTTATATATAAATATATACAACTAAGTCCATGTAAAACCTAATAAAATGTAATAAGTAGGATATTACAAGATAAAAAGAAATGATTAAAAATATAAATATAATCAATTCTAAACTAGATTAATTAAAACACAAGGTATAATAAAATATATACTGTGTAAATCTGGAATTCACATAGAATCCTGTCCAAAAAAGTAATAAAAAGAGTGTACTAAAAAGTACAGTTTATAAAAGGCATCTATAACACCAATACAAAAATCCCAAAGGCAGTTACCCAGTCATAAAATCACAAAACCAATAAATTAGTAAGAAATAATAACGATAGATGGCAGCACTAGAATAAGATACTTCTAATATTTAATTTCTAATAGCGAAGAAAATTTGCAGTAAGATTTAAAAACGATAGATGGCAGCACTAGATTAAGAAAATTCTAATATTAAATTACTAATAGCTAAAGAATAATTGCAATACAAATATTTACCAAATAATAAAACAGAAAGGAAGACAATAATTAATAATACTTTAAGCAAAAATATAATAAGTAACCTATGCAAATAAAAGAAAAGTATAAAATAGGAGAATGAGCCACAATAAACTACAATTAACAATGGATGAAAGTAGAGAAAGTAATACATAAAAAAAAATTAAAATGAATTAAAATAAATTCTATTACTAAATTTAGCGCAAATGCAGCATAAATTTGAATAGATAGCAAATAGAATGTTTCTTTAATACGAAGCATACAAAAGGAATTAGGAATAAGGATAGTTCATAAATGAAAAGTTAGATAAACTAAACAGAGTAGTATAAGAATGTGAATGACAATGCAATATACATTTAATTTATTGCGCAAATGCAGCTAATAAATAAAATGTTTTCAATATAAATATAAATTATTAAATCCAAAGTTAGAATGTATGTAGTAACTCATAATACACTATTCCAAAATTTTCTACAAATACAAAGAAATTAAGACAAAAAGAGGAAATAATAAAGCATAATGCAAGTCATAAGGTCAAAGACAATCAACAAATTTCAAAAATGAGGAATGCAAATAAGAAAACAAAAATATCAAGCAAAAAAGCTTGCACATGGAGGAGATTTAGGCTTACGAGATTAGGCTTACGAAAAGTTCATTTCGAAAAAATTCTCGTCGGGTCCATATATCCTTTCGAAATGAACACAAAAATGCTTGTTTCTGAAACACAAGATAGATTTTATCTATAAACTTGTGTTATATGGACGACAAGCATATAGATTGGAACAATAAAGGAAACATAAATACCTCAAAACAAACCTCTTCAGCGCAACCATGACGAGCAAAATATGACTGAATCAATATTGCCATATGCCTAAATGAAACGATGTGATTTGCTGTTGCCAAAGAGAGTAATAAAAACTGTACTGCGCAAAAGCAATAAAATGAAATAAAATGAGTTATTCAACTGTTAAAGCTTCGAGATAAAAAGATGAAAATATAATTGCAGGAGAATGAAGAAGTACGGCTAAAATAAGATAATAAGGGGAGAATATGAGAATTTTAGGCTAATCGAAATTTATTAACTATACTATTGACTAAATATGCAGGATATTGATACATTTTACTGGTAATTTTGAGGTTATTAATGTGCAAAGCATGAAAATTTTTATCTGATAATCTATAAATTCTAAAAAGTTGATTAAGAATAATATTTCTAAACAATTGAATCGAGTTGCAGGAATTAAAAGGTAATAATTTATTAATATTAAATTTAAAAAAATCTTTTTTATCATATAATTTAGTAACTATCCCATGAGCAGGTTCTATGATTAGATTTAAATCCAAATAATAAACATTATTACTAATAGAAGTTTCATTGGGTATTAATTCCAAATTATCCGGATAGAAATCTATATCTATGACATAGTTATCAGTAAATACAAGACAAATCAGATCATCTACATATCTATAAATTTTATAATCAGTTGAAGTAAAGAATTTTTCATAATGATATAGGTATAAATTAGCTAACATACTGCTACTACAGCCACCTTGTGGAACACCTGAGACTTGTAAGTATAATTTATTACCTTGAAAGATATAATTATTGAAAATAACAAAATGGAGAAGCTTAGGAAAATTGGTAAATTTTGTAAGATTAGAATGTTTAGTAATATAAGCATTATATAAAGCTAAAATGACATCATATAGATCAGTGATCTTAATATTATTAAATAGATCTTTAAAATCAAAAGTTTGAAATCCTATTATTTTACCAAGCGTTTTTAATTTATTTTTTAATTCCTTACTGTTATTTAGAATAATGTAGCTATCACCATAATCTCGTAAATTGCTATTTAGTACATTTAAATAATTTAGTAATAATTTACTAGCAGTAGTAGAGTATGAATTATGACCACTAGTAACAGTTCTAAATTTAATAGGATTTTTATGAAATTTAGGTATAAGCACAATATATGGAAATGTCAAAAATTTATTATTAATATCTAAATCACTATACATATTGATAATTTTCAATTTGATACTATTAAGAGAGTGTGAATCAATTTTAAATAGACTATTATTTTTTAAATAATCTAGCAGATATTGAATATAGAATTTTTTACAAATAATAGCATAATTATTAGAGGCTTTATCTACATAAGTAATAACAAAAGATCTATGTAAATCATTAACAGAATGCTTTATAATATCCATATTATATAAAGATCTAGATAAATTAATACTACAAATGGTATTTTTAATAGATCTTAAAATAGTAAATTTCCACATATTAAATGCCTCTAAAGGCTGAGCATATTTAGAAGCTAATCCATAAATAAATTTATCAAGGTCCAGATTGATTGACTTTAACACTTGTTTAGAATTATTACATGAAGGTAACCTGAATTTAGTGCCAAATGACATTATAGTTCTTAAAGATTTATCTTTTACAATGGCTAAGTCTCCAGTAACTATATGACCCAAGTGTGGATTTATAAATTCAGCATAATTATCAACACTACAAATACATTCACCATCTAAATATGTTGAGGAATCTATGTCGACTGAGAGAGATTTTGAAATTGCATTGTAATTAAAAATGGTTCTTCCAATAGGCTTGTTATATTTAAAAGTTTTAGTAACATTCAAATCCTTTACAGGCAATAAATGATGAAATTGATTAAATAAATTCTTAAAGTTTATGGAATTATAAATAGGATGCTTAAATGATATTACACAATAAGAATTAGAACAGTTATTATTATGAAATTGATTAAGTTTTATTTTTAAATATTTTGATCTAGTAATGAGCAAATCATCGAAAATATGATTAAAATGTTCATTAGTAAGATTTAACTTTAAGAAAATAGCATAAACTTTGTTTAATTGTTTTTTCTTAACTGCAAATACCCATGATTTAATAAATTTCCGTTGATATGTGTTATTGAATTGTTGATGCATACTTTTAATCTCCGCTTTAATATCATATTGGGAGGAGCTTCCTTTACCGCGTTTAAATCTTTTGAGTTTAGCCAATTTACTATTATGTAAAAGAGGTTTAAAAAAAAGGTGATTAAAAATAGAATATTTATTATCTACAAAATTATTCTTAACAATATTACCATTGAGATATAACTGATTTAATCCATATGGAAACAGAGTACAATGTGATTTAATATAGAAGTTTTCAAAGAATAATCTATCAGCAGTATTTGTTTTAATGTCCAAAATATGTATAGTTATATTTTCAAAACCATGATGAGCAAAGTGTTTATATTCGATTTTATTAGAAGTAGGAAGAAAATTATTATTGTGGATATATTTTTTAACATGATCTCTATGTACATTCATACGTAGATGAATAGGATTACTGGTTTGTCCTATATAAGATATATTACATATATTACAAGATAATTTGTAGATGCAATTAAAAATTTTACCGAAAGTCTTATTACTATTTAGATTAGTAATTTGTGAGTTAGAAGCATATGGGCAGGTTTTACAATTTTTATTCTTACATTTATTGAAGTTATAATTTTTAGCTGGGCAATTATTATATCCAAAACAATCCATGGCACACTGTTGGTAAAATGATAACGGTCTAAACAATTCCCAACAAAATTGAAAATACCGGGCAATATTTATCAAATTATATAATAACAAGAATAAATATATTTGCCAGTCACTAAATCAAATAAGATGTGTAATTCATAAGAGTTAAAGTAATATAAAGAGAATAGCATTAACATTTATAAATAATATAAATAAAAATAAAATAATTGCTTATATGCTTATATATAAATATATACAACTAAGTCCATGTAAAACCTAATAAAATGTAATAAGTAGGATATTACAAGATAAAAAGAAATGATTAACAATATAAATATAATCAATTCTAAACTAGATTAATTAAAGCACAAGGTATAATAAAATATATACTGTGTAAATCTGGAATTCACATAGAATCCTGTCCAAAAAAGTAATAAAAAGAGTGTACTAAAAAGTACAGTTTATAAAAGGCATCTATAACACCAATACAAAAATCCCAAAGGCAGTTACCCAGTCATAAAATCACAAAACCAATAAATTAATAAGAAATAATAACGATAGATGGCAGCACTAGAATAAGATACTTCTAATATTTAATTTCTAATAGCGAAGAAAATTTGCAGTAAGATTTAAAAACGATAGATGGCAGCACTAGATTAAGAAAATTCTAATATTAAATTACTAATAGCTAAAGAATAATTGCAATACAAATATTTACCAAATAATAAAACAGAAAGGAAGACAATAATTAATAATACTTTAAGCAAAAATATAATAAGTAACCTATGCAAATAAAAGAAAAGAATAAAATAGGAGAATGAGCCACAATAAACTACAATTAACAATGGATGAAAGTAGAGAAAGTAATACATAATAAAAAATTAAAATGAATTAAAATAAATTCTATTACTAAATTTAGCGCAAATGCAGCATAAATTTGAATAGATAGCAAATAGAATGTTTCTTTAATACGAAGCATACAAAAGGAATTAGGAATAAGGATAGTTCATAAATGAAAAGTTAGATAAACTAAACAGAGTAGTATAAGAATGTGAATGACAATGCAATATACATTTAATTTATTGCGCAAATGCAGCTAATAAATAAAATGTTTTCAATATAAATATAAATTATTAAATCCAAAGTTAGAATGTATGTAGTAACTCATAATACACTATTCCAAAATTTTCTACAAATACAAAGAAATTAAGACAAAAAGAGGAAATAATAAAGCATAATGCAAGTCATAAGGTCAAAGACAATCAACAAATTTCAAAAATGAGGAATGCAAATAAGAAAACAAAAAAATCAAGCAAAAAAGCTTGCACATGGAGGAGATTTAGGCTTACGAGATTAGGCTTACGAAAAGTTCATTTCGAAAAAATTCTCGTCGGGTCCATATATCCTTTCGAAATGAACACAAAAATGCTTGTTTCTGAAACACAAGATAGATTTTATCTATAAACTTGTGTTATATGGACGACAAGCATATAGATTGGAACAATAAAGGAAACATAAATACCTCAAAACAAACCTCTTCAGCGCAACCATGACGAGCAAAATATGACTGAATCAATATTGCCATATGCCTAAATGAAAAGATGTGATTTGCTGTTGCCAAAGAGAGTAATAAAAACTGTACTGCGCAAAAGCAATAAAATGAAATAAAATGAGTTATTCAACTGTTAAAGCTTCGAGATAAAAAGATGAAAATATAATTGCAGGAGAATGAAGAAGTACGGCTAAAATAAGATAATAAGGGGAGAATATGAGAATTTTAGGCTAATCGAAATTTATTAACTATACTATTGACTAAATATGCGGGATATTGATACATTTTACTGGTAATTTTGAGGTTATTAATGTGCAAAGCATGAAAATTTTTATCTGATAATCTATAAATTCTAAAAAGTTGATTAAGTATAATATTTCTAAACAATTGAATCGAGTTGCAGGAATTAAAAGGTAATAATTTATTAATATTAAATTTAAAAAAATCTTTTTTATCATATAATTTAGTAACTATCCCATGAGCAGGTTCTATAATTAGATTTAAATCCAAATAATAAACATTATTACTAATAGAAGTTTCATTAGGTATTAATTCCAAATTATCCGGATAGAAATCTATATCTATGACATAGTTATCAGTAAATACAAGACAAATCAGATCATCTACATATCTATAAATTTTATAATCAGTTGAAGTAAAGAATTTTTCATAATGATATAGGTATAAATTAGCTAACATACTGCTACTACAGCCACCTTGTGGAACACCTGAGACTTGTAAGTATAATTTATTACCTTGAAAGATATATTATTGAAAAGAACAAAATGGAGAAGCTTAGGAAAATTTTTAAATTTTGTAAGATTAGAATGTTTAGTAATATAAGCATTATATAAAGCTAAAATGACATCATATAGATCAGTGATCTTAATATTATTAAATAGATCTTTAAAATCAAAAGTTTGAAATCCTATTATTTTACCAAGCGTTTTTAATTTATTTTTTAATTCCTTACTGTTATTTAGAATAATGTAGCTATCACCATAATCTCGTAAATTGCTATTTAGTACATTTAAATAATTTAGTAATAATTTACTAGCAGTAGTAGAGTATGAATTATGACCACTAGTAACAGTTCTAAATTTAATAGGATTTTTATGAAATTTAGGTATAAGCACAATATATGGAAATGTCAAAAATTTATTATAATTATCTAAATCACTATACATATTGATAATTTTCAATTTGATACTATTAAGAGAGTGTGAATCAATTTTAAATAGACTATTATTTTTTAAATAATCTAGCAGATATTGAATATAGAATTTTTTACAAATAATAGCATAATTATTAGAGGCTTTATCTACATAAGTAATAACAAAAGATCTATGTAAATCATTAACAGAATGCTTTATAATATCCATATTATATAAAGATCTAGATAAATTAATACTACAAATGGTATTTTTAATAGATCTTAAAATAGTAAATTTCCACATATTAAATGCCTCTAAAGGCTGAGCATATTTAGAAGCTAATCCATAAATAAATTTATCAAGGTCCAGATTGATTGACTTTAACACTTGTTTAGAATTATTACATGAAGGTAACCTGAATTTAGTGCCAAATGACATTATAGTTCTTAAAGATTTATCTTTTACAATGGCTAAGTCTCCAGTAACTGTATGACCCAAGTGTGGATTTATAAATTCAGCATAATTATCAACACTACAAATGCATTCACCATCTAAATTTGTTGAGGAATCTATGTCGACTGAGAGAGATTTTGAAATTGCATTGTAATTAAAAATGGTTCTTCCAATAGGCTTGCTATATTTAAAAGTTTTAGTAACATTCAAATCCTTTACAGGCAATAAATGATGAAATTGATTAAATAAATTCTTAAAGTTTATGGAATTATAAATAGGATGCTTAAATGATATTACACAATAAGAATTAGAACAGTTATTATTATGAAATTGATTAAGTTTTATTTTTAAATATTTTGATCTAGTAATGAGCAAATCATAGAAAATATGATTAAAATGTTCATTAGTAAGATTTAACTTTAAGAAAATAGCATAAACTTTGTTTAATTGTTTTTTCTTAACTGCAAATACCCATGATTTAATAAATTTCCATTGATATGTGTTATTGAATTGTTGATGCATACTTTTAATCTCCGCTTTAATATCATATTGGGAGGAGCTTCCTTTACCGCGCTTAAATCTTTTGAGTTTAGCCAATTTACTATTATATAAAAGAGGTTTAAAAAGAAGGTGATTAAAAATAGAATATTTATTATCTACAAAATTATTCTTAACAATATTACCATTGAGATATAACTGATTTAATCCATATGGAAACAGAGTACAATGTGATTTAATATAGAAGTTTTCAAAGAATAATCTATCAGCAGTATTTGTTTTAATGTCCAAAATATGTATAGTTATATTTTCAAAACCATGATGAGCAAAGTGTTTATATTCGATTTTATTAGAAGTAGGAAGAAAATTATTATTGTGGATATATTTTTAACATGATCTCTATGTACATTCATACGTAGATGAATAGGATTACTGGTTTGTCCTATATAAGATATATTACATATATTACAAGATAATTTGTAGATGCAATTAAAAATTTTACAGAAAGTCTTATGACTATTTAGATTAGTATTTTGTGAGTTAGAAGCATATGGGCAGGTTTTACAATTTTTATTCTTACATTTATTGAAGTTATAATTTTTAGCTGGGCAATTATTATATCCAAAACAATCCATGGCACACTGTTGGTAAAATGATAACGGTCTAAACAATTCCCAACAAAATTGAAAATACCGGGCAATATTTATCAAATTATATAATAACAAGAATAAATATATTTGCCAGTCACTAAATCAAATAAGATGTGTAATTCATAAGAGTTAAAGTAATATAAAGAGAATAGCATTAACATTTATAAATAATATAAATAAAAATAAAATAATTGCTTATATATAAATATATACAACTAAGTCCATGTAAAACCTAATAAAATGTAATAAGTAGGATATTACAAGATAAAAAGAAGTGATTAACAATATAAATATAATCAATTCTAAACTAGATTAATTAAAACACAAGGTATAATAAAATATATACTGTGTAAATCTGGAATTCACATAGAATCCTGTCCAAAAAAGTAATAAAAAGAGTGTACTAAAAAGTACAGTTTATAAAAGGTATCTATAACACCAATACAAAAATCCCAAAGGCAGTTACCCAGTCATAAAATCACAAAACCAATAAATTAGTAAGAAATAATAACGATAGATGGCAGCACTAGAATAAGATACTTCTAATATTTAATTTCTAATAGCGAAGAAAATTTGCAGTAAGATTTAAAAACGATAGATGGCAGCACTAGATTAAGTAAATTCTAATATTAAATTACTAATAGCTAAAGAATAATTGCAATACAAATATTTACCAAATAATAAAACAGAAAGGAAGACAATAATTAATAATATTTTAAGCAAAAATATAATAAGTAACCTATGCAAATAAAAGAAAAGAATAAAATAGTAGAATGAGCCACAATAAACTACAATTAACAATGGATGAAAGTAGAGAAAGTAATACATAATAAAAAATTAAAATGAATTAAAATAAATTCTATTACTAAATTTAGTGCAAATGCAGCATAAATTTGAATAGATAGCAAATAGAATGTTTCTTTAATACGAAACATATAAAGAAATTAGGAATAAGGATAGTTCATAAATGAAAAGTTAGATAAACTAAACAGCGTAGTATAAGAATGTGAATGACAATGCAATATACATTTAATTTATTGCGCAAATGCAGCTAATAAATAAAATGTTTTCAATATAAATATAAATTATTAAATCCAAAGTTAGAATGTATGTAGTAACTCATAATACACTATTCCAAAATTTTCTACAAATACAAAGAAATTAAGACAAAAAGAGGAAATAATAAAACATAATGCAAGTCATAAGGTCAAAGACAATCAACAAATTTCAAAAATGAGGAATGCAAATAAGAAAACAAAAAAATCAAGCAAAAAAGCTTGCACATGGAGGAGATTTAGGCTTACGAGATTAGGCTTACGAAAAGTTCATTTCGAAAAAATTCTCGTCGGGTCCATATATCCTTTCGAAATGAACACAAAAATGCTTGTTTCTGAAACACAAGATAGATTTTATCTATAAACTTGTGTTATATGGACGACAAGCATATAGATTGGAACAATAAAGGAAACATAAATACCTCAAAACAAACCTCTTCAGCGCAACCATGACGAGCAAAATATGACTGAATCAATATTGCCATATGCCTAAATGAAAAGATGTGATTTGCTGTTGCCAAAGAGAGTAATAAAAACTGTACTGCGCAAAAGCAATAAAATGAAATAAAATGAGTTATTCAACTGTTAAAGCTTCGAGATAAAAAGATGAAAATATAATTGCAGGAGAATGAAGAAGTACGGCTAAAATAAGATAATAAGGGGAGGATATGAGAATTTTAGGCTAATCGAAACTTATTAACTATACTATTGACTAAATATGCAGGATATTGATACATTTTACTGGTAATTTTGAGGTTATTAATGTGCAAAGCATGAAAATTTTTATCTGATAATCTATAAATTCTAAAAAGTTGATTAAGTATAATATTTCTAAACAATTGAATCGAGTTGCAGGAATTAAAAGGTAATAATTTATTAATATTAAATTTAAAAAAATCTTTTTTATCATATAATTTAGTAACTATCCCATGAGCAGGTTCTATAATTAGATTTAAATCCAAATAATAAACATTATTACTAATAGAAGTTTCATTAGGTATTAATTCCAAATTATCCGGATAGAAATCTATATCTATGACATAGTTATCAGTAAATACAAGACAAATCAGATCATCTACATATCTATAAATTTTATAATCAGTTGAAGTAAACAATTTTTCATAATGATATAGGTATAAATTAGCTAACATACTGCTACTACAGCCACCTTGTGGAACACCTGAGATTTGTAAGTATAATTTATTACCTTGAAAGATATAATTATTGAAAAGAACAAAATGGAGAAGCTTAGGAAAATTGGTAAATTTTGTAAGATTAGAATGTTTAGTAATATAAGCATTATATAAAGCTAAAATGACATCATATAGATCAGTGATCTTAATATTATTAAATAGATCTTTAAAATCAAAAGTTTGAAATCCTATTATTTTACCAAGCGTTTTTAATTTATTTTTTAATTCCTTACTGTTATTTAGAATAATGTAGCTATCACCATAATCTCGTAAATTGCTATTTAGTACATTTAAATAATTTAGTAATAATTTACTAGCAGTAGTAGAGTATGAATTATGACCACTAGTAACAGTTCTAAATTTAATAGGATTTTTATGAAATTTAGGTATAAGCACAATATATGGAAATGTCAAAAATTTATTATTAATATCTAAATCACTATACATATTGATAATTTTCAATTTGATACTATTAAGAGAGTGTGAATCAATTTTAAATAGACTATTATTTTTTAAATAATCTAGCAGATATTGAATATAGAATTTTTTACAAATAATAGCATAATTATTAGAGGCTTTATCTACATAATTAATAACAAAAGATCTATGTAAATCATTAACAGAATGCTTTATAATATCCATATTATATAAAGATCTAGATAAATTAATACTACAAATGGTATTTTTAATAGATCTTAAAATAGTAAATTTCCACATATTAAATGCCTCTAAAGGCTGAGCATATTTAGAAGCTAATCCATAAATAAATTTATCAAGGTCCAGATTGATTGACTTTAACACTTGTTTAGAATTATTACATGAAGGTAACCTGAATTTAGTGCCAAATGACATTATAGTTCTTAAAGATTTATCTTTTACAATGGCTAAGTCTCCAGTAACTATATGACCCAAGTGTGGATTTATAAATTCAGCATAATTATCAACACTACAAATGCATTCACCATCTAAATTTGTTGAGGAATCTATGTCGACTGAGAGAGATTTTGAAATTGCATTGTAATTAAAAATGGTTCTTCCAATAGGCTTGCTATATTTAAAAGTTTTAGTAACATTCAAATCCTTTACAGGCAATAAATGATGAAATTGATTAAATAAATTCTTAAAGTTTATGGAATTATAAATAGGATGCTTAAATGATATTACACAATAAGAATTAGAACAGTTATTATTATGAAATTGATTAAGTTTTATTTTTAAATATTTTGATCTAGTAATGAGCAAATCATAGAAAATATGATTAAAATGTTCATTAGTAAGATTTAACTTTAAGAAAATAGCATAAACTTTGTTTAATTGTTTTTTCTTAACTGCAAATACCCATGATTTAATAAATTTCCATTGATATGTGTTATTGAATTGTTGATGCATACTTTTAATCTCCGCTTTAATATCATATTGGGAGGAGCTTCCTTTACCGCGCTTAAATCTTTTGAGTTTAGCCAATTTACTATTATATAAAAGAGGTTTAAAAAAAAGGTGATTAAAAATAGAATATTTATTATCTACAAAATTATTCTTAACAATATTACCATTGAGATATAACTGATTTAATCCATATGGAAACAGAGTACAATGTGATTTAATATAGAAGTTTTCAAAGAATAATCTATCAGCAGTATTTGTTTTAATGTCCAAAATATGTATAGTTATATTTTCAAAACCATGATGAGCAAAGTGTTTATATTCGATTTTATTAGAAGTAGGAAGAAAATTATTATTGTGGATATATTTTTTAACATGATCTCTATGTACATTCATACGTAGATGAATAGGATTACTGGTTTGTCCTATATAAGATATATTACATATATTACAAGATAATTTGTAGATGCAATTAAAAATTTTACAGAAAGTCGTATGACTATTTAGATTAGTATTTTGTGAGTTAGAAGCATATGGGCAGGTTTTACAATTTTTATTCTTACATTTATTGAAGTTATAATTTTTAGCTGGGCAATTATTATATCCAAAACAATCCATGGCACACTGTTGGTAAAATGATAACGGTCTAAACAATTCCCAACAAAATTGAAAATACCGGGCAATATTTATCAAATTATATAATAACAAGAATAAATATATTTGCCAGTCACTAAATCAAATAAGATGTGTAATTCATAAGAGTTAAATTAATATAAAGAGAATAGCATTAACATTTATAAATAATATAAATAAAAATAAAATAATTGCTTATATATAAATATATACAACTAAGTCCATGTAAAACCTAATAAAATGTAATAAGTAGGATATTACAAGATAAAAAGAAATGATTAACAATATAAATATAATCAATTCTAAACTAGATTAATTAAAATACAAGGTATAATAAAATATATACTGTGTAAATCTGGAATTCACATAGAATCCTGTCCAAAAAAGTAATAAAAAGAGTGTACTAAAAAGTACAGTTTATAAAAGGCATCTATAACACCAATACAAAAATCCCAAAGGCAGTTACCCAGTCATAAAATCACAAAACCAATAAATTAGTAAGAAATAATAACGATAGATGGCAGCACTAGAATAAGATACTTCTAATATTTAATTTCTAATAGCGAAGAAAATTTGCAGTAAGATTTAAAAACGATAGATGGCAGCACTAGATTAAGAAAATTCTAATATTAAATTACTAATAGCTAAAGAATAATTGCAATACAAATATTTACCAAATAATAAAACAGAAAGGAAGACAATAATTAATAATACTTTAAGCAAAAATATAATAAGTAACCTATGCAAATAAAAGAAAAGAATAAAATAAGAGAATGAGCCACAATAAACTACAATTAACAATGGATGAAAGTAGAGAAAGTAATACATAATAAAAAATTAAAATGAATTAAAATAAATTCTATTACTAAATTTAGCGCAAATGCAGCATAAATTTGAATAGATAGCAAATAGAATGTTTCTTTAATACGAAGCATACAAAAGGAATTAGGAATAAGGATAGTTCATAAATGAAAAGTTAGATAAACTAAATAGCGTAGTATAAGAATGTGAATGACAATGCAATATACATTTAATTTATTGCGCAAATGCAGCTAATAAATAAAATGTTTTCAATATAAATATAAATTATTAAATCCAAAGTTAGAATGTATGTAGTAACTCATAATACACTATTCCAAAATTTTCTACAAATACAAAGAAATTAAGACAAAAAGAGGAAATAATAATGCATAATGCAAGTCATAAGGTCAAAGACAATCAACAAATTTCAAAAATGAGGAATGCAAATAAGAAAACAAAAAAATCAAGCAAAAAAGCTTGCACATGGAGGAGATTTAGGCTTACGAGATTAGGCTTACGAAAAGTTCATTTCGAAAAAATTCTCGTCGGGTCCATATATCCTTTCGAAATGAACACAAAAATGCTTGTTTCTGAAACACAAGATAGATTTTATCTATAAACTTGTGTTATATGGACGTATAAATTCCCAAATAGGACAAGTAGCAATGTACGCGTGAAATTTCTAGATACGTGACGTAAGTATCGGCCGGGGGGAGGACAAGTAGCAATGTACTCGTAAAATTTCTAGATTCCCCCCCGGCCGATACTTACGTCACTTATCTAGAAATTTTACGAGTACATTGCTACTTGTCCTATTTGGGAATTTATACAGGTATACACATGTAAAATTGCAGCATAGCGCTTTACAAGTTGTATTAAAAATTATTTTTTTAGCTTTTAGCTTTTTAATCAATTCACTCAAAATTGTAGCATTTTTTCAAGTTTTATATTGTATATATTAGATGATCGTACTAGCAGCTTAGCGCAGTTGGTCACTGATGGTTTAATGGTATTTTAGATTTGGTATTTAGTGACTTTGGAGTATTTCATGGGGGATGGGTGACATTCGTTTACTCTGGTGATTTTGAGGTCATGATGAACGTTATTTGGTTCATGGTGCTCCTGTTTGCCTATTTTGTTTTGTGATTCTTTTAAGTATATCATTTATTGATAATTTGATCTACACATATATATAAAATATTGTAATAAAAAAGACAAAATATGAAAAAACAAATATAATATATTAGGTATTTATTTGTACAAAAAAAGTATTAGATATTGTGAAAAAGTATGGGATAGGCTTCTCCTGCGTGATGATATATCGTATTTTTTGTTTATCTGGTGTAAGAGTTATATGATAAATTGTTGTAGTTAGAATGATAATTTGAATGACGGAGGTACATCTTTGGAGATATAACGGAAGTGGTTCGGTTATTATGAGCTTTGGCCGGGTTTGAATTTATATTCGAACCGGATGTCGTTTCTACTTAAACTTTTTAATGAAATGTACAATTATAAGAATTTAGCGACTGGCAACTTCGGGGACTCTACCACGTATGCTCAGTCGTCAGATGTAAGGGGCATAGGACGACCGTCATCCAGTTACCCTCACGTGAATTCTATTAAAAACTACTTTAACGTTATTTATCCAGGAGTTGCCGTACCAAAAAATAACATTGTTGCATTGTGTGTGCCTTCTTCTAAAGTATTACCTTATGATTCCAATATGGTATGTCCGGGCTCTACGTATCGCACTTATTATAAAAACTTTGGAAAATTTAAATATAGTAAATGTAGCTCAACAAAATGTAAGTTGTGTCCTAAAGCAAACATGATACAGATTTCCAATGTTGGAAAAAATAAGAGATTCTGTAAAACATATAATTGCGTGTACTCTATTACATGTGATATATGTGGAATTAGTATATAGGGGTGTGGATTAGTATATAGGGCAAACTAAGAACTGCCTAAATATTAGAATTAATTTGCACCGTAGCATGGTTTATAAATGTATTAACAATTATGATAGTGAAATGTCTTTGGAAATAAGACACTTCGCTAAACACGGAGTTGAGGAAATGAGGGTCACTATTTTGGATGTCGTGGTGGATAAAAAATTGAGATTAAGGTGGGAAAATACACATATAGCACAATGATGATCGGTTTATCCGTATGGTCTCAATACTGTTATGTACGGTAATAATTATAACAAGGAGTATTATTCAAGCGTAAGGTCGGACAGTATGATTGAGCGGGGCTTAGGAAAGTCTAGTCGTAAACAACGAGGAGAATACAAAGGAAAAAAGTGCTTTAAAAAAACAGTGAAAAATATTGATGGAGTTATGTGTGATATAGATGCTGGAAAAGATATTCCCGAGACATGGCTAAAGAATATGGTTTACGGAATAAGAGTGAAGTTTTTAAATAGGGTTCGGTGTCATTACAGAAAAATATATGTAGAATGTACAGAAGGCGATGTCTCCAAATCCTTGTGTATAACGTTGGATTACATCAAATTTAGAGCCAGGATACATGGAATAGGTTTAGAGGATATTAAAATAAAAAAGCATATTGACGAATATCTTACATTGAAATATATTAATAAACGATACGATTTTATTCCTTTTAATAGAATATTAAGACTATTGGCTCATACTTTGCCAGTTAAGGACTTGAAGTTAAAAGTGGCTTTCAAATGTGATAAACCACTGGGGAGAAGGTTTTTTAATTATAATTTTATTTGTAGTAATTTACATACAGATAGTTGTGATAGTTGCAATTGTAATACATCGATTTACCGAGACGTACATCACGGACATATTGTAACAGGTGATCTGAGTCTAATAAAATCGAATATTAAGAAATACTTTGAATTGGGTACTAAATACCGTTTTAATAGTGGCGTTTCCTTTAAACGTGCAATGGAAACTGATATTACACATTACATTCAAAAAGCGGCAGTAAAATTCAGTTTGCCCACTGAGACTTTTGAAGAATGGAAGGTCTCAGTGATAAATGAGTGCATTTCATGGTATCGCAGGAACTTACGCAGTAATACAACGGGTATTGAACCAAAATATAATAAAAAAGAGCTGGATGAACTACAACATCTGTATGTAATTACGTATGTAGACAAGGTAACGTCGAATTTTGCAATGACTTGTAAATGGTACTATGTTAGTCTATTAAAACAAGCTTATGAAGATAAAAGTATGTACTCGTTATTGAATCAATCTCAGTTGGAAATCAGTAACCGTATAGAAGCATTATACAAAAAATCTGGCATGTGTGTGGGAAATTTTAGATTTCTCTATTTAACGCTAATACCTAAGCTGCATAAAAATCCCGTTAAATTCCGACCTGTTACCATCGGTTTTAAAACTTATTTAACCAGGGCCAATAAATTATTATTGGATCATTTAAAATTAGTTTTACGGAAACTATATGACCAGGGTAGCTATTTTATTAAAAACAGCCTAGAAGTGGTTAAAAGGCTGAAAGAATTACCTAACATCAGAATATAGAGGAGTTATGACTTTGCTGACCTTTTCAATAATATAGACATTAAGGATCTATATAACATCCTCATAGAATCATACTACAGTTGTGATTTGCAACTATACATAACAATTGGAAAGTTCAAGGCTTTGGTGGAATTGGTTTTATTCGAGGCAGTTCTATATAATGGAGAAAACTTTTATAAACAAATTAAGGGAATCCCAATGGGAGGTAACTGCTCTTCAATTCTAGCAGATATTTATTTAGATAAATATGAAAGGGGAACACATATTTTAAATGAGATATTATTCCTACGTTATGTGGACGATCTCCTACGCGGATTTGAGGATTGTAGTTATACAATGAAGTTTGACTTTTATCCTCCATGTTTAAGTTTAATAGAAATAGCATGTAATGAGGATAATAGTCTGGATTTTTTGGATCTCACTATTATGAAGCCTACAACCTTGCAGTGCTATCGTATGTACGATAAACGTAACACCTTTAAATTCGATATCAAATATTTGACGTCATGGACAACTTGTTTACACCGTAACATATTTAGAAATCTGATTATAAATCAAATGAAACGACATAAGTTGTTGAATTTTACAAATAACGATAGTTACATTTGTGATTGCCGTTTTCTGAAAGAGGCAATCAAGGAGGGTTATCCACCTGCTTTTCTAATTAGATTGGTTTCCAATTATAATGGTTTAACTGCAGCCGTGACTAGAAAGAGATATTTTGGAAAAATAACAACATACGACTTTTCAGATATCGCCTAGTGGCGGTATTGAAATAAGTAGAAGGTGACGCGGTTCTATGCGAAATTGAGGAGCATAAATCTGATAGCTCTATATGGCTAAACATAGGTATTCTATGGATGGAGCTAATTTTTGTAGATAATTTCAAGTGACATCCAGATTGTATGTTCGGGATTATATGGGTTTTCTGAAATATCGGACGATCTTTTAATATTCACTAAGGAGATTATACGTGAAAGTGGTATAACATCAATAAGTTACCTGTTGTTCCATGGGAAGGTGTATTGCGAAGAGTCTGGACTATAGCGTATTTATGTGTTCAAATATGTATATATGGTGATAATATTGTCATTAGGTCTTGTATCCAATATTTAAATATAACCTCTCTGACTGGGAGGCCATTAGTCTTGAATATATTGATTTTAAAGTATTAAATAATCACGTGTGAAGTAATTTCATACATCAGTATTTATATGGCGATAATGCTGCCAATAGGTCTTGTATCCATATTTAAAAAAACAACCACTCTGACTTGTATTTCAAACATTGGTTTTTGAATATATAGTTTTTAAAGGATTAAATAACTACGTGTGAATTGATTTCATTCATTGGTATTTTTATGGCAGTAATGTTGTTAATAGGTCTTATATCCATTTTTAAAATAACCTCTCGGACTAGGATTTCATTAGTCTTGAATATATTGATTTTAATGTATTAAATAACCACGAGTGAAGTAAATTCATACAATAGTATTTATATGGCGATAGTGTTGCCATTTGGTCTTGTTTCCGAATTTTTAAATATAACCTCTCTGACTTGGATTTTCAAACATTAATTTTTGAATATATTGATATTGGGATATTAAATAACCACGTGTGAAGTGATTTCATACATTAGTATTTTAAATTAATTGTTATATTTTTACAGTGTGTCCTTTTTGGATAGTAAACATTTGGATTTATACAAGTTATTGAAAGTGTATATGTGTGTATGTAATTTTTTACGGTTTTATAAGAGTCATGGAGAAAATAGTGTAGGGAGTATCGGCTACCGGGAGCGTTTGTCATGGCGGAAAAAAGCTTTAACCGGAGTGTTGGGGGTCGCAACTCCCACCGGCCGATACTTACGTCACTTATCTAGAAATTTTACGAGTACATTGCTACTTGTCCTATTTGGGAATTTATATTATAATATATATATATATATATATATATATATATATATATATATAATATATAATAATATATATATATATATATATATATATATATATTACAATATATATATATATATATATATATATTATATCACTTTTTTTAAATCACTTTATAAATGAAATGGTATACTTTCGATTTATTGATTACATCCTCATAGCATGCAAAAACACAGGAGACGGGTATGAATTTGATTTTTCCTTTTATCCAGCTTGCTTGAATCTCATTGAGAATATCTCAGATAAAATAAAGGCAATCAACTATCTGGATATAAGTATACATTTAACACCTAGCAAGACAACGTATTATACTATTTATGATAAAAGAAGACAATACAGTTTTAGAATACATTATATAATTAACTGGTATTCTAATTTAAGTATCTGGATATTTCGCAATATTGTCATTAATCACTTTAAACGTAGTGAAAGAATGGAAAGGATAGGATTCTTATGGAAGGGATAGGATCAAAAATGATTCTATATTTATTAAGGAAGCAATGACAGAAAATTATCCTTTATTATTTATTTGTCAGTGTTACAATGTGGTACATAGAAAAGTTTTCGATGCATTCAGTAGGGATTTTGGCAACACCTTTATTTCAGGAAATGAAATGGCATCGATACAGCAAGGAACTATTTAAGCGTGTAAAATTGACGTGAGTGATTTGGATGGATGTAAAGTATTTGTAGTTCGTATATTATAAGTAGATTTAGTCTTATGTGTCGTTTCAATTATATTGCTCTTATCTTGGGGGATTTTTTCCTTTTACGTTTGATATATACTTCGTATGGGCGTCTTCTGTTTCGACGTTGTACTGAATTTAACCGCAGGTAATGCATGGCTGCGTGAGTGTTGCCATTGGTGGAAAAGTCGACTTGTAAACGGGAACTAGGGGTCACAAACCTCCTAGGCCTTTTATGCATTACCTGTTGGCTAACTTCATGTCCAATCTTTCATTTTTTACTATTATACTATTCTAGACTACTTCAAGCTGCATTGCGTTTATTGGTCTAGATAACTGATTTTGTACTTTTTGTACTATGGTAGATTCTGTTATATGACATTATATATATATATATATATATATATATATATATATATATATATATATAATATATATAAATATATATATATATATATATATATATATATATATATATATATATATATATATATATATATATAATATATATAAATATATATATATATATATATATATAAATAAATATATATAGAGAGTTCCAATGGTGTCTATAGTTAAATACTATCGCCATTGTCAGAAACTGGCTATTCTATCGGTTTTAATTCGAATTGTATGGCTGTCCTGATGAGAATGCAATTTTGAACTAACCGCCATTTTTTGTGTAGTTTCAATTGATTGTTCTCTATGTCTTAATATTTTATCTTGAGCTAATTATTATTGCCTGTTCTCATTTTTGCCGTGTTTTCTTTTTTCTTTTTATTTATATTTATATACTTTTAATTGTGAATTTTGTATCCTTATATTCTTCTCATCCCCCTTTCCTTTGTAGTGATATGTTACCTTCAATCTTTATCCTTAGTCTTGGTCTATAGTTACTCATTTGTAACAGATATGCTAGAGATGGGTTTTATTGTACATACAGTAATTTATGCATAATTTTCGATTAAAATCTTTCAATTTTTATTTATATATATATATATATATATATATATATATATATATATATATATATATATATATATATATATATATATATATATATATAGCCAACAGCATTAAAATATTAGCCGCAGAGCGTATCGAACCCGATAACAAAGTTAGCTAGACGAACATTATGGCGTTGAACTACATCTGCCGGTAATTTCGTATGCCTTACAAATATGATTCTAGATTGGAATGATTAATTAAAAGAATACCACAGAACAAGTAGTTGGAATAAATTTGCTCCGTATGTATAGACAATTTAGCCTGCATGAAAGCTCGACATTTGCCCTTATCAATTACCTTAATTAACAGCACCTCATTTAATTTTTCCACATACATATATTCTACAAATATTATTTATTAAGCATTATTAGCTATAATCTTCATAAAAATGAAACAATAATGTCTAACAGATTGTTCAGAACCTTGATTAAATTCTCGAGTGAAATTTTAAAAAAATCATCAAAAAATCAATCATAATTTTTCCACACAAATATATGCTACAAATATTATTTATTAAGCATTATTAGATATAATCTCATAAAAATTATACATTAATGTCTAACAGAATATTCAGAACCTTGATTAAATTCTCGAGTAAAATTTAAAAAAAACATCAAAAAATCAATACCAAAAAATCAATCATAATTTTTTCACACAAATATATGCTACAAATATTATTTATTAAGCATTATTAGATATAATCTCATAAAAATTAAACATTAATGTCTTACAGAATATTCAGAACCTTGATTAAATTCTCGAGTAAAATTAAAAAAAAAAAAACATCAAAAAATCAATACCAAAAAATCAATCATAATTTTTCCACACAAATATATGCTACAAATATTATTTATTAAGCATTATTAGCTATAATCTTCATAAAAATTAAACAATAATGTCTAACAGATTGTTCAGAATCTTGATTAAATTCTCGAGTGAAATTAAAAAAAAATCATCAAAAAATCAATCATAATTTTTCCACACCAATATGTGCTACAAATATTATTTATTAAGCATTATTAGATATAATCTCATAAAAATTAAACATTAATGTCTAACAGAATATTCAGAACCTTGATTAAATTCTCGAGTAAAATTAAAAAAAAAAACATAAAAAAATCAATACCAAAAAATCAATCATAATGTTTGCACACAAATATATGCTACAATATTATTTATTAGGCGTTATTAGCTATTATCTTCATAAAAATTAAACAATAATGTCTAACAGAATGTTCAGAACCTTGATTAAATTCTCGGGTGAAATTAAAAAAAAAATCAGCAAAAAATCAATACCTTTAATAAAGTTACGCAAATAGATATTTCTTATGTAATTTTTGATTTGAAAACGAATGAGAAAAACTTTAGAACGGTAGCATGAACCGCTCTCGAGATATTGCATATTTGGATATTTTAAATTGCATATATTGCATATTTAAAACAAAATATGAAAAAATTATTATGATAAAATAAAAATATATATTAATGTGAGACCAGAAATCAAGTAGACAGTTTTATATGTAGATTTATGATATCTCGCAGGCATCAGACAATGACATTAGACAATGGCATCAGACTGCAAGACGCCAATGCATTGCAGCTCTGATCCGGGGCCAGCGGGATTTCTTCTTGTTATCGGGCCTAGATGCAGGATTCGTGACGTCACAACTTACATCCCATCCACGGCGTTTACACTTTGCTCCAGTTCTTAATCAGCGTCGATTATGGAGTCGATATTTTAGAGTGATAGAAGTTGGTTGAAGTAAAAATTATTTAATTGAATAAATATAACGAAAACAAATTATATATATAAAGAAGGAATATAAATAAGATTGTAAAGTAAAAAAATACTGAATATTTCCGTAGTTACGAGTTTTTTTTTTTTTATTATTATTTTTTTTTCTTTTCTTCTAAAAGATTCAATGCCAGGATTTAACCTTTTGAATTTTATTTTTTCATAAAATTCATTTACTTGAGAAATCTGGCTTTTGTTCTTAAATAACCTAATGCACAGAAACACATTATAACTTCTTATATATATATATATATATATATATATATATATATATATATATATATATATATATATATATATATATATATATATATAATGCTTTTGGGCATAGTTAATTAAATTTCTAATTACATAGTTCTCCTAAAACATTTTTGTAATAAGGTCTTTCAAATGTTGAAAATGTCAGATTTACATAACATATATCCTAATATACATACATACTTAATAATAATATTTAATAATTAATATAATGTTAATTAATATAATATTAATACTTATTTAATGGTAATATACATACATACTTAATAATATATATATATACTTAATAATAATACATACTTAATAATATATATATATATATATACTTAATAATAATATGCATACGTAATAATAATATACATACATAATAATACAGACATTAGATTTATATTTTAAGCGTCAATAAGTGATCACGCCCATTATGAACGACTATTTCGGAAGTTACATTTGTAATTGACAGCAGGGTTGTGATATAAAAATATTTATTTTTTTTTTGTTATTGTGCACAAAAAAAAAAAAAAAATGAATTATGTATTTCACATTTTTATATTTAATACACATGTGCATAATATAAATAAAACCATTGGTTTCCAGTCTCTTTGGAGGTCAGATGATTGAAAGAATAAAGTTAAATTATTCATTAATTGATAGTACTGTAGCAATAACATTCTCAATTTTAATCTTGCCTTTTGCTACGACAATATAATATAACAATTGCCCATAGACCATTTACAAATTGCAGATCAATGATTCCTTTTTGACTCACTAATAAAAAATCCAAACACGTACACAAAAAGAACAAGATAACGTAAAAATTTTATTTACATGTAATTTTCTGCGCATTTACTTTTTTAATTACCTACACCAAAAAATTTGAGGGTGTATAATCCATGAATTTTTTTTTTTTTGGGGGGGGGGGGGGTACCAAAAATTTTAGGGGGGTGCAACAACAATCCGCAGAAATGTCTAACTCTACACTTTACATATATAAATCGAACAATTGTTTATATTGACAACAACAAACCTTACTAAGAAAAATTTCATTATGCTAATGCATAAATAAAAATACATGTATTTGCATTCTACTTATTCTATTAAGGTATATTTATTTATACCCGATTTCCATCAGCTTCTTACGTAGCAAAAATACTCGTTCAACGGACGAATTTGACGTTGGATTTGAAAAAATTACGTTACCTAAAATCTTGACATCCATGAATCTAGTTCTAGATCACTTCTAATCATGTTCTAGATCACTTCTAAACATGTTCTAGATCACTTCTAATCATGTTCCAGATTTTAAAAATACACTTAAAAGAAAACCCCTTTCGGTGATACGTTCATTAGACCTATACTGCATGTGCATCACTTTAAGTATCTTGAAAAAATTGGACAAATTGATTACATTTTTCCTTAAATATTAGAAATTAACAACACCATGCATTATTATTATTACCTAGATAATAAAAATATTAACGATATAGCTTACCTTATTAGGATACATCTGTATCTTCGTCAACATTTACACGATCATACTTTCAAACACATGCTGTAAGTTGCAAATTGTGGGATGTACTTTATGACGTCACGAGCTACAGCAGCGCCGCAGGCACAGGCCCGATAAGGAGCAGAACTGATCCCGCTGGCCCCGTCTGATCCCAGAGGTCAGTCAGCAACTGCTATAAATAAGGGGGCTTCAAGTACAGGTTGGGTCGAGCCATTGCAGTTACTCGAGGTCAAAAGAAAAGCAATGGGATTGGTTCAAAGTTAAACCAATAGGAGAGATGTGTTGTCGCATTGGCCTGAGGTTAACCAATGATAGCCGAAGGAGCGTTGTTGTTGTTGAGACCCAGACCGTCCGACGTACCAGAAAGGTGTAAGGTAACCGGACGGCCGGGAAGTGCCACCCAATTTAAACCGGAACCCAGTGGGGGTGGCATCCACAGGGACCGCACCTTCCTTCCCCTACCACCAACCTCTCGTAAGGACTTACGGACCCACATGTTTAATGTGATCGTACTCCGCATGAACACGGCGGCTGTTGTGGCAGAGTGCAAATCAAGCGCGCAAACCACCGGGCTACCGCGCCCGAAATGTGCCAACAGCATGCGGTGTTCCCAGGTGGTCACCCACCCAAATACTAACCGCGCCTGACACTGCTTGACTTCGGTGATCTAACGAGAACCGGTGTTTTCAGCACGGTAGGGCCGTTGGCAGCCGAAGGGGCGTATCAAACCTCAGGCAAAAAGAGGTGGCAACCTAGATAAGGTACTACAGATTTAGAGTAATGTAATATAGAAATGTAAGATACAGTTGTAGAAAATAGTTGAAAATAGCAACCAGAGTCGATAGTAGACATGTAAAAAGTTCTACAAAGGTGAATAATAGGTGCAACAGGCGAGATGCGGATATGCATCAATAACAGGACGTCGTTACAGAGATGGTGAAACAAACATGCTTCGATTATCAATAGAATTGCGGCCAAACGTCTAAAGACAACCAGAAGGTACGTGCAAGTCAACTTAAAAAAGGTCATAACCATTTTGATAATAGTAACTTACCTGGTCTCACATATCCAATCTCCTCCTTAATTATATGTGACAATTGTTGTAATTAATCTAGTAATGAATAGAATGTTCGTAATAAATAATATTATTTTAAAGTTAAAATGAGTGGAGTTAATTGTGAGTAGTATTATGTTAATATATTTTATTTCAGGAACTCGTACTAGAGATTTTATGGTAGATTATTTGCGGCATTTCAAGTATCAACGTAATATAATTAATTAACTTCAACAAAGTTTAATTCTGCTTTATTAAAAATGCACCAAAATTAACTATTGGGAAATATGTTCACTTTTCATAGTAATGTCATGCGATAAATTTGATGACATCATTCTCGCATATCTAGCTCTTTCCATTTATGATAAAATATATTTGGGTAATACTTTTGTATTTGGACGTAAATAGTCATTTATCTGCTATAAGAATAACTTATTTCTACATCCATACAGCTTGGCGAAATTTTGGCGGAATTTTGCCAACTTGGCGTTTTTTTTTTAAGTTGCCAAATTAACGAAAATGTCGTCAAATTGATAAAAATGACTCTAAATCAATGAAAATGACAACTAATTGATGAATGTTCAATATTTTGGAATGAACAAAATAGTAGAATATAAACCCATTTCTATCAAATTATTCGATAGTTTCATTCGAAAGATTCCATTCACAAGATTTTTCAAAATAATATTTGTAAAAAAAAAAAAAAAAACAACTCAGTATTTAGTATAAACGATTGACAAATTCCCAAAAACATCTAGAAGCCTGATGTTTTATAAAGTGGTATTTATTTTTTATACTGATTTTTAAAAATACCGAAAAACACCATAAACTGCACTGATAATAACGGGGATCGAATTAAATATAAGATTGTAACAGTAATATAAGCATTCCCTGAAAAATATCACATTTCTACGATAATAGCGTCTAAAGTTAGCAATTTAAAATTTAACTCTACTTGAATAACAACCAACTCACATAGAAACGGCCGTAAAACAAAGACTGATGCACAGTTCTTTTCGGGGAGTCTTTTATAAACTGTAGTCTTTTATAAACCGTAAGAGGCCCGTGATAGGGTGGAGTTGTGTGGTTCTTGAGAGAGGCCCTTTTTAAAATAGATTTTCTATCTTAGCAACTCTTGCTCCGATTTTGAGGCAAATTTAAAGCTGCATTTTCTACTCTGGACTCGCTCATCTTGGTCACGCTAAACTTGTGCCTAATTTTGTTGCTTTACGACTTTTGTGCCCATTCAAGAATGGGGGGGGGGGGGGAGTGGGCAAATAAAGGGAACGGGGGCATTTTGCTACTTAAGCTCTGAATTGCCAAAAACTTATTGTTAAGTAAAGTAGTTGCTATATTTAGTGACCGCTAGCGGGAAAATCCTGCAAATATTATTTTAAAATCCAAAGTGTTATTAAAAAAGTATTAAATTCATATTCTACATTTTAAAAGAAAAATTCACTTTATCACGACATCGGCTAACTCAGTGAAAATGAACTTTACAATTTTCTTAAAGTCATTATTTGTATATTTACGTTAAAATCAATTTCATATTCAAAGTCATAACTAAAGTCATTTTTTGCATATTTACGTTAATACCAATTTCACATTCAAAGTCATAACTTTTAGTTTAGCACCGCAGGCTTAGAAGCTGAGTACCGATTGTAAGAAGGTTAAATTTATATCAAGTATGATAAATCCAATATTCAAAGGCGAAGAATTTATTTTTTTAACTTTGGATTTCATTGTGTAAAACGTATTCTCATTATTTTCTCATTCCGTGCTGCAAGGAACATTAGTTGCGAAATGCCACTGTAATAATATCACCCATAACCATTTTATTTATCAATATATCTAACTGGAGATGGAACATTAATCAGGAATATTAATTTACATTGAAGGTTAATACAAATACTTTTCAGAAATCACTTTTGTTTTATATTATGTACCTCCCTAATGAAATGAAAAGAAAGTTGGGATGAAATTTAAAGGAAATTTGAGGCCTTCTGCCGTGATATCTGTTAGACGAAAATTTCGGAAATGCTACTGTAATAATATCATTCCTGAATATTTTATTTATCAATCTATTAAACTGTAGATGGAACATTGATTATTAATATTAATTTGCATTGAAGGTTAATACAAATCATTTTCAGAAGGCACTTTAGTTTTATATAATGTATTTCCCTAATGAAATTAAAATAAAGTGGGGATCAAATTTGAAGGAAATTCGAAATCTCCTGCAGGGGTATCAGTTAGACGAAAATAAGCATCTTGGTAGGAATACACGCCAAATGATGCAATGGCATTTAAGGAATAATTACAATATAAGTGCCAATTACAATTAAGTGATAATACAAACTCTCCTCTGGGAAAAACTGGCGCAGAAATTAGTAAAACACGCCAAAAATTATATTTTTAAAAATTTTATCATATTTGTAAAGTAAAACATACATTGAAACAACATTTCATTGGTATTTCATTACTGAAACAAAAAATCGGAAATGCCAGGCGTTGTGTGTACGAAAACTACGATTTTTTCTGTGTCAGGAAAATTCTTAACAAGAGATTCCACAAAGTCTCAACACAAACATTTTACCTACAGGGAGCAAGTTCCTACTGCAGCTAAACGGTTCACGCTTTGGCTTTGCGATCAATAGGAACTGTTTTTGAAATCCGGGTAAAGGCGAAGATGCTCTGTATATACATATTTGCCAGTAATTCAACTTTACGTTTAGTCCTACCCAAAGTAATCCGGGTGTCCTTAAAGTCGAAGACCAAAATATTGCAATCCAGTCAAATGCGAGGGCTACAAGCATGGTGTGTACTATTACTTTCCTTATATACATAGTATAATGTATAAGGAAAATATTGTGACGGAGTCGAAAATTCGAATTCATGTTTTCGACGGGAGAGCACGTTTCAAGCATCCCTGAAGACGAATCAGAAGTTTTTGAAAATATGTCTGTATGTGTGTATTTGAGACTGTGGATACGATAACTCACGAACGAATAGAGCGATTCGAATGAAATTTGGCACACAAATTACAATCCGGGAAAACTGAAAACCTATTATTTTCAAATGCAATTGAATGTTCAGAAACCTCCTAAATTTTCGAGTGAAATTTTGAAAAAATCATCGAAGAAGCAAAATTTTAATTAAGTTACGCAAATAGACATGTCTTATGCATTTTTTTATTAGAAAAAGATTGACATAAACTTTAGAATGCTAGAACGAACCATTCTAGAGATATTGCACATTTTTAATACATTTAACAAAAAATCGCAAATTTAAAAAAAAAAAGTTAACTATTGTGAAATATGTTTACTTTCATATGTAATATAATGCGATAAATTTGGTGACATCATTGTTGTGGATCTAGCTCTTTTCATTCATGAAAAAAGAAACTTTGGGTGATACTTTTGTAGTTGGACGCCAGTAGTCATTTAACTGCTTGACGAGATTTTGGCGGAATGTCGCCAACTTAGTGACTTTTTAAATGTTGCTAAATTAATAAAAAAATGTCTCCAAATTGAAAAAATGGCGCTAAATCAATGAAAATCAAGACTGATGAAATTTCAATATATTGGAAAGAACATAAGATAGACTATAATATTAACCCAATTCTCCTTTTGTCCGTCCGTAACGCTTGGCGAGAAATTTAGCAGGACTTTGCCAACTTGGCGACTATTTTAAATGTTGCCAAATTGATAAAACTGAAGACAAATGGGAAGTAAATTCTGATTTCCGTCATATAATGGACATACTTTCTATTTCTATGTATAAGAAATACTTTTCTCTCCATTTGTATGTAACCCTTGGTTTACAGTGTCTAGAAGAGACTTACTTCCTTACTACTTACTACTCCCTTACTACTTCCTTACTTTTTACTTAGAGACCCATACTTCTAGGCACTGCAATTTGGCGATACATTTGGAAAACTTGGCGAATAATTTAGCAAAGTATCGCTGACTTGGCGATATTTCGCCCCAGATTGAAGAATATATCGTCAGAATTGCAAAAATGGCGCTAATTTAATGAAAGTGACACCTATTTGATGAATTAAATATTAAAATATTTTAATATATGGACTATCTCGCTTATTGAGGATGCAAGAGGCTATCAATACTGACAATTGTGTATTTATAGTTGCGCGAAGTATTTGGGTATTTTGAAATAGTTTTACATGTTGTCATCTGACAAATCGCCAAATGTACAATTCAACGATAAAAATGCATTACCGTGGATCTTATACATTATGGCGATAGGCATTAAAATCATAAATACGTATTCATGATGTCCGTAAGCATCTATTTCCATCAAAGTCTTAATTTTCATTTTTTTAAATCAACATTACAACATTTATTTATTTTTTCAAATCAACTGTGACGAACCCGTCACTTTTCAAGCCTATTTTCAGCCATTTTCAGAACAGTTTCAGAGTTCATACACCTTAAGACCGCCTGCATTGCAGTTTTTGGAAAACAAGGCTATAAAACTCTGTCATCACAGTCTGATTTCGGAGAAATGCACCCAATTTGAGCCGTCATCAGAGAAGGGAGAACTAATCCCAGAGGGGGACGTTAGGTGGTCTAGGATATGCAGAGCTTGGAAAAAGACATTCCAGAGCTTTGTCAGGGTGGTCCTCAGATTTTGGACCAGAATATATACATGAAAGAGACGCTTTTCGAGAGAGGCGAGACAATTTTCGTAGAGACAGGTCGCACGTTTGGTGCTCCTGATGCACAGGTTCTCGCTCTCACCGGAATGTTTTCTGTAACCTTTTTGATATTCCTTGTCATGCTTTAATAAAAGCTTATTTTCTTTAACAACGATGCCTGTTTTATCCGGACTTGGAGAAAGTCGATATTTTCATGATATTTTCACAGATTCGAACTCACGAATTCAGAAGGAAACGGTTACTGGTATTTAGGTCGGCACATTCCACTTCATGTGCGCGGACCGGAATAACGCTACTGAGTCAACAACCATACAGAGTATCCAGCAGCAGAGAATGGTAAATTCATTACAAAATGGTATCCAGCGACGGCATACGTTACAAAATGATGGCGAACGGAGGGATTCGTTATAAAATGGTGGCAGCAGGTGAAATAATCATGATAATTGGACTGTAAAATACCACCGGAGTTTGAAACGAATGAAGCGCCTTTGAAATAGAGCTACGAAGCAACACCAGAGAGGTCGATGACCGCAGGACGGACGCAGAATCCGCAGAGAAGGAAGGACTGAATGATTTTCCCACCCGCAACCGAAGAAAGTTCCTTTAAGCCCTAGAGTCCCATAAGTTCTGCAACCCAACACCCGAGCAACGTCGGAGATCAAAGACCGAATGCCAGCAGAGGATCGGAGCGCCCGCCGTAAACGAGAGTCCCAACACAGAATTCCGCTCCAATATTCCACAACGAGAGACACCGACGAAAGCTGATATCAACAACGGAGGGTGGCAGCAGCGAAGGGGTGAGTGACGATTTTTTACTTTTGGTTATTGTGTAACTCAGGATCTTGTAACAAAAAAATAGGAAAGGGGAGCTAGGAGATCTTTTAATCGAGCTAGAATTTTGACAGGAAAATTGGTTAGCCAAAGCTCGGATTAAACTAGTTATATTAGGATTGAGCATTTAAAAAAAAAATATTGTATGTTTTGTTTAATGCAGAGTAGTTTTGTTTAATATACTGTAAACTTTATAGTAACGCATATTATTTTCATTTAAGACATATTGGTTCATCTAAGTTTTAAATAGAACTGAATACAGGAATATAGCCTCATTAAGAGACTGGTATAGAAAATATTAAGACATTAATTTGCATAAGTATAATTATAATTTTATCTCAATATGGCATTTTTAGCGAAGGCTAGGAAAGCGGATTTGACTAAATTAGCAGCTGAGCTCGTAGAGGTGGTACCACAAAATTCTAAAATCATGGACTTAAGAAAGTTAATTTTGGAGAGCGCTAGTTATGAGGAAGAATTAATAGAGGGGATGCTGACAGCTATTGTGGCTGAGAGAGTGGAAAAGGAAGAATTATAAGCAAAATTAAAATCAGAACGGGAAAGATTAAATTTTGAGAGAGAACAACTGGAGGCTAAAGCAAAATCAGAACGGGAACAATTTGAAGCAAAATTAAGGGAAGAACAAGAACAGTTTAAGTTAAACTTAGAGTCCCAAGAAAGATTGGAGTTAGAGAAAATTCGGGCCGGTAGTCGTAGCAACACGGAGAGTCCGAATATAAGCGTAGAGGCAGGGGCGCAGATGAGGTTTCGGACGGTGGAGGAGACGGTCAGGATAATAAGACTGCTAACAGTCAAGGTACCCACACGGTCTGACCAGTGGGCGTATTTTTTCTCAAGTCTAGAGAGGGCATTCGCTTCTGAGAGCGTACCGCTTGAATTCAGGGCGACAATTTTGTTAAATTTACTGGGGGACAGAGCGGCGAATTTGCTGACTCAGGTTTCAGAAGAGGAATACGGAAATTATGAGGTAGTAAAAGGAGTTGTATTAGAAAATTTTCAACCTTCGCCTCAGGTATGTTTAGAAAAATTCCGGAAAGCGAGCCGTCGGGCGAACGAAAATTTCGTTCAGTTCGCGACTCGGGCGACGTCCATGTGGGACTATTATTGCAAATTAAAGCGGGCAATGGATTTTGAGACCGTAAACCAATTAGTGGTAGCGGACAAAATTATCCAGGGACTGGACGTCGAGACCTATGCCCATATAGGTATACGGCAAGGTGATGGGTGGTTTAAGCCCAGGGAACTGGCCAAGGAGTGCGATATGTACTTCGCGGCCAGGGGAAAATCATATGCGGCGTCGGGGCCAGGAAATGGCAAGGCTAGTGAAAATGAGAAAGAGGAACGGGGTAAATTCCGATCCGAGGGCGAAAGAGCCCGGACAAATATTGGGGAACCCGTAAATGGGGGAAAGAAGGGCCAATGTTTTTTATGTGGGTCGAAGAACCATTTTAAATGGGACTGTCTTCAAAGGAGGCAGGGGAGGCCGAATGGTACTAAGGACACTAGCCGGAGATGGGAAGACAGACGCGCGGCTGACCAAAGGGAGGCTCCACGAGTTACTGACCACAGAGTCGTAGCCAGGGTGGATGCAGTTAGGGCGGAGTATCCGGAAGCTACGGAGAGGGGACCGCTATGCAAATTAGAGAGGGTGCGGGTGAGCGTCGACGGTAAGTTGGCGTGGGCTCTAGTGGATTCGGGCGCGGAAATTACGGTCGTAAGGAGCGACGTAGCGCCAGGCGAATCGCGGACGGAGGCGGCTATACGTTTACAAGGAGTATTCGGGCCGGCCGTAGAATGTCCACTGATAAATATCCCTTTAGGAATGGTCAGGGGGGAGAGCGATAGTGCGCCCCAACAGGAAGTTTTATGCGCGGTCGTGAAGGATATGGTAGAGGAAGTATTGTTACCGCCACAGGTAAAGAAGGAATTAGAGAAAAATTCTAGAGCTGGGAAGGCGAACGCCATAGACTCAGGTAGGCGCGAACCGATTCCGGAGGGCACAAACGAAAGCGAAACGGTTTATGAACCCCAGAGAGGGTCAGTTTCGAATTTTGAAGTAGAAGCAGGGGGAGAAGCCGCAAAAAGCGAAAAATGATTCTTCAACACGGTGGAAGAGAGGTATGGGATAGGAGAAGGCAGAACCCAGAAAGGGGGAGGGGGAGATGTGTTTTGAAAGTGGGTCAGAACATATTTCTCCGGGCTCGGAACCGTAACCTCCCAGCTGACTGATGCAGGGGGCGGGGGAGCGAGGAGAAGAGACGTTAGTTTCGATATCGCAGGAGTTTTACGTGAAAGCGGAACGGAGGGAGAGTTAGTTCAGATTTTATGTATCGGTGTTTAATGTTTACCGGAGTGGTTATGTGTAGTAGTGTACAAATGTTGCATGAGTTTATTTTATATTAGTGTACTGATTTTTTGTTTGTGGGATTTTATTTCATTAGAAACTTTTATATAGTAGTGTACAAATTCTACCGGAGTGGTTATATATTTGGTGTACGGTTTTTTTTTTGTTTCTTACCGGAGTGTAGGGGGAGAGTACAGTGTAGACGGTTCCAAGGGAACTGGGAATTATTTAGGAAGATAGATTAGGTAAACTCATTGATGAGATTATAGATAGATACTGATAGGATGATTAAGTGTAGGATTTATATAGTATAAATTGATAGAAGATATTTTTTTTTATAGTTAATTTATGTAAAGTTATGTGTGTCGGGTAGTGTAATATTAGATTATCTATTAGTGTTTATGGTAGTTGTTTTTTTGTTTTGCTTGTGATATTATACTATTTGGCTGGGATTCTGGGAGAGTTTTAATGGTGCAATGGAAGTATATAATATGAGATCCTGGGTGGCAGCCAAAGTAAATAGTCACTATATAGCAGGCATATACCCAGCAACCATGTGTTTTACAACCAGTTATGTAGAAGTGAAAAACTCGTGAAAGAATGCCAGAAACTCTGGACTTAAGAAAATTTTGTTGTGTATGTAGACTCTGACCCTCTAACTTTTAGGTGTGCACTATAAGAACTGAACATGCGTAAACTGTGAGTGCATTCTGACAACAGATGCGGCATAGCCGGAGTGATGTAGCTTACGAGCGGTTGCTCATTACCAGACAGTTGTGTGGGGTAATAAGGGTCAATGGACCTGTGTTCGGACGATCCTCAAGGAGTGTAATGTTGTAGTGTTATTGCAAGTGAATTGTGTTTTGGAAAAAGCTGGGTATTTAACCCTAGTTTTTCTCTGGGTGGGGCATGTGACGAACCCGTCACTTTTCAAGCCTATTTTCAGCCATTTTCAGAACAGTTTCAGAGTTCATACACCTTAAGACCGCCTGCATTGCAGTTTTTGGAAAACAAGGCTATAAAACTCTGTCATCACAGTCTGATTTCGGAGAAATGCACCCAATTTGAGCCGTCATCAGAGAAGGGAGAACTAATCCCAGAGGGGGACGTTAGGTGGTCTAGGATATGCAGAGCTTGGAAAAAGACATTCCAGAGCTTTGTCAGGGTGGTCCTCAGATTTTGGACCAGAATATATACATGAAAGAGACGCTTTTCGAGAGAGGCGAGACAATTTTCGTAGAGACAGGTCGCACGTTTGGTGCTCCTGATGCACAGGTTCTCGCTCTCACCGGAATGTTTTCTGTAACCTTTTTGATATTCCTTGTCATGCTTTAATAAAAGCTTATTTTCTTTAACAACGATGCCTGTTTTATCCAGACTTGGAGAAAGTCGATATTTTCATGATATTTTCACAGATTCGAACTCACGAATTCAGAAGGAAACGGTTACTGGTATTTAGGTCGGCACATTCCACTTCATGTGCGCGGACCGGAATAACGCTACTGAGTCAACAACCATACAGAGTATCCAGCAGCAGAGAATGGTAAATTCATTACAAAATGGTATCCAGCGACGGCATACGTTACAAAATGATGGCGAACGGAGGGATTCGTTATATCAACATTACAACATTTAATAATTTTCAAATCAACATTATCAACAAACTTTACTGTTGTAAAAATAATAAATAAAATACTTTAGAATAGAAAAGAAGCATTGTAACTTGTTTTGGTTTTGCTCATTATCGTTGCAGTAACTGCTTTCAACAACAAGATTAGAATTAGCTTCTTTCTCCAGCGTATGCAATATCCATCTCGTTTAACCCTTTTTTTTTTTTTTTTTTTTTTTTTGAAGAGATAAAGGCAAAGAAAAATGCTCAGTACTGAAAAATTTAGTTTACAGTTTTTCGTCGAACCAAGCTTATTCTAATCTTCTACCTCTTAAGCTGCTTTCATTTAATCCTGTAACGACTGATTAGTTAGGACTCAAGAACATAAGTCAATTACTCGAGAATAAAAATACGCATTTGTTAATGAAATGTTATTCTGTAAAAACAATATTTGAGAGTTTTTATTGAAAAAGAAAAGTTAATTATTTTCTATTGTCAACCATGAATCTGAGAAAAGAAACTGCTTAGAGATCGCAGACATTCTATTCAGTCCCATAAATCGCGGGCCATAGACTGAATGCTTCTTTCTGAACCGGGGGGCTTACAGGACCGGACGTTTCTTTGGCCGGGAGGCGAATGAAACTTTAGGGGCAGGTAAGTTTTCTATTTGTCCTATATGTATTTCTATTTGTGTATATCTAAATATTGTCAAATAAATAAAAACTAGGTAGCCATAAAATATCTCTGGTTGTAAGAGTAATCGTCTCCGGAGGGGGGGGGCGACCTCCCCCCCCCCTCCCCGAATGTATGCCTGAATGAAATACTGGCTGGGCCCCAATCCCTGCCTGGTTGTTCATAAGTTTCACTGTCGTTTCTTCATTATAACTAATAATTACTTACTAATAATTTATCTTTCTGCAAAAAGCATTGGTTTGTTACTGAATTCAACCTATTATTCTAAATTGAAATAATGTTAATTCATGTAGGATGTTAGGTTTATTTTGGAATAGCGGTTAGAAATGTATTCGTAGCAAAAAGAAAAATTATAAATTAGTTTGATTCACATGTCAGAAGTCATAGTTTATCAATTATATCTCTATATTAAAAAGTCGTTGCTGACGCTAGCGTTGCCGCTGCTTGACAAATTTCTCGTTTCTCGAGATTCTTTGCTTTGAACCGAAAAACTGTTGCATATAAAAGTATGAAATTTGGCACACTTATAGAAAAAGTTTCGTAAAATAAACTGAAATAAACCGTTTTTTGATATATATTGTAGTTTAAGAAATATTTAATGTCAAAGACAAAATATTTGAGAAGCGAGTTCGAGTCCTGGATAGACTAACTATAACAAAACCAAGAATTTTGCAATTACCTACATGGGTAAACGTGGGATACTAACATGGGGACGGAGCATCCTTTTTTTTTAAAATACGGAGCATCCTTTTTTTTTAATTTCGATGCAGTTTTTGAGATAATTTACTCTGTATGCACTTCTGAAGGGATTTCTTTTTTTTTTTTTTTTCGTATCGGCAAGTCTAGCGATTTCTCTGTCTCGTACCGTAAAAACTATAACATACAAAAATATGAAATTTGGTACATTTATAGAGGAATAGCAGGGTAATACAATGAAATAAGCTGTTTAACTATTTAAACTTTAGTTTGGCATATAATAGCTCACCAAGCGATCTCAGGATCGAAGAATTCAGCTTTTGGATACTCTTGGGTAAGAAAAATCCCTGCTATTACCTCCTGTTTCAAATAGGAACAAGAAAAGAAAGAACTTAAAATGTTGACCCCTTGACCTTCTAATTCCTATAATTTTGTTTACTTTGCTTCCCTGTCTAATCTAGCAGAAGTTCAAAGGTTGAAAGACAAACACTCAACTTATTCTACCATTTCAGATTGCAACTTATCTACAAAAGTTAAAAATTATTATTCATAGATGGCAGCACTAAACCATAATATATTTGCGTTTCTTTATTAGACATGCCAGATGCCAGATGGAGACTATTAAATTAAATATTTTTTTATTTGCACATATATAATAAAAATCTGATGTGGGCAGCACATGACTTTCCTTATATAATGCAATGAATTTACTACTTTTATACTTAAAAAAAATGTTATTCTTATAGCAGGTACTCATATTATTTCCAAGATATTGAATTTTCTTCAATTAGTCGCATTTTCATTGATTTAGGGTCATTTTTATTCATTTGGCGAGATTCCCGTTAATTTGGCAACATTTAAAATTGTCGCCAAGTTGGTGACATTCCGCTAAATTCGTCGCCAAAATCTCGCCAAGCGTTGTGGACGGAGAAATAAGTTATTCTTATAGCAGATAAATAACTATTGGCGTTCAAATACAAAAGTATTAATCAAAGTATCTTCTCTCGTGAATGGAACGAGTTAGATCCACCAGAATGATGTCACCAAATTTATCGCATGATATTACATATGAAAAGTGAACATGTTTCTTAACAGTTAATATGTTTTTTTAATTTATGGGACTTTTTGATAAATTTATTTGAAAAATGTGCAATATCTCGAGAACGGTTCATGCTAGCGTTCTAAAGTTTATGCCAATCGTTTTCTAAGGAAAAATTACATTAGAAATGTCTATTTGAACTTTATTAAAGGTTTTGATTTTTTAATGATTTTTTCAAAATTTCACTCGAAGATTTGGGGGGGGGGTCTGTACATTCGATTGTGTTTTAAAACAATAGGAGTCCAGTGTACACGGATTGTGATTGATTTTTGTACCAGATTTCATTGGAATCACTCCATTCGTTCGTGAGATATCGTCTCCATACACACACACATACTTTCACACACACACACACATACATCACTTCAAAAATGTTCGATTCGTGATCAGGGATGCTTGAAACGTGCTCTCACGTCGAAAACTCGAATTCGAATTTTCGACCCGGTCACAATACTTTCCTGATACATTATGTATATAAGGAAAGTAAAAACAATCTGTATAAAATAATAATATATCCAGTGCAAAAATATTTTACATTATATGTTAGGCTTTTTAGCGATAGATGGCAGTATCAAGAAATCCAGGATTCCATCCCTCCGATAAGAATTATAGAGGGTTTTTAATGTTTTGTTAATATCTTGATGAAAAAAAAATTATAATATTATTAATTAAACGGTCGTTAAAAGGTTCAAAAGGGTTTTCACAGTATGATGAGTAGAAGAAAATGTAAATAACATTTTTATAATTGTGGGAAGGATTATAACGTATCAGTATTTGGCAAATTTAGCCCTTTTTTTTTTAAATTGTCGATTTTATTCTAATTTTAAAATTTATCCAACGTAATATTTCTTAATTTGTAGTACTAGTACTTTTTTGGTAACTTTGAAGTGAACCTTAGGGGTTACTCATAATAATTTTAAAAATAATGGATGTTTAACAACGAATTAAGCTACACATCTAGTTATGAATAATTGTGCAATACATGTGTAATATGAAAGCATATGTAAAGTACCTTATGTCAGGTAAGCTTTTATAAAATTTCTCAGAAATGCTTCTTTATCATCTATTGTTTTATTCTAATCGGAGTGGTTCAATTAATTTCAATTACCTTTCCAACCTCATGATAAAAGTTAGGACGAATATAGAAATTTTTTGTTCTAGCTGTGTTTGTGTAAATCAATTCGAATTAAAATGTGTATAATATTTGTTTTTCTATATCCATATCATGTAGTGCTAGAAGATCTGCTGAAGATTTGGGGGAAATGTTAAGTGAAAGCATGTTAGGTTTTTATTTTATTATTTTTTTTTACTATTTTAAGTTTTATAATTAAACTTATTTTTAAGTAAATATCGAAATTCGGCCAGAGAATAAAATATATTTGAAAATATATATCGTTTTCAGAAAACTATAATTTATCTCCAAATATATAGTGTCCGCTGCTGCCATCTATTAGGTAAATTTATAGATCTTTGTGATTTTTTTTTTAATTTGTATGTAGTTCCTGGCTATATGAATAAAATATTTACACTACCTATTAAATTTGCAATTGATTCCAACAGGATTGCTGGATGTTAGTCGCCAAACGCTAACTAACATTTTTAAAGGGGCCTGTAAATTGTTATAACCACAAGTCATTTTAACCACATAGATTTTTCGCGGGAGTTTGAGTTTTCAGTCTAAATCAAAGGCGAGACTGAGACGTACATTGTAGTTATAATCGTTAACTGCATACAGTTTCACTATAACATGCTAAACATATGACAGAGTTTAAAATGCTGGATGTATTTTATACAAAAGTGGTGTTTTAGTTTTTTTCATACCTCAGTTTTGTGATTGCATTTTAAAAGTGACGCAAGACGGACGGGGTGTATTTGCGGCACTGGAAATAATATCAAAACTTCATACTCATAACATGTTTTATATTTACTCTTTTCCCTGTTAAATGTAAGCAACATTTTTATTTTATTATTATTCTTAATTTTTGACCGGTAAGTTTTTAGTAGAGGCATTTAAATTGGCTGGTGGAAATTTGAGCACATTCAACAACCATGGTTCAAAGATTAGAATAACATTGGATCCACTTTTAATGATATTGTTGAGAGCGAATAAAAATTTCTTCCTCACAATAATTTTGTTATCCAGCAAAAGACTTTTTTTTTAATCTTTTCTCCTCTTTGTATAACAAGGCAAGTTTTTTTTTTCTAAGGAAAATTTCGTATTGCACAAGCATACTTTATTAGTATCATATAAATTGTAAGAAATGTTAAAGTTAAAAAGCATATGCATTTTATTAATTTTGTAAAATATGCTCAATTTTGTATCTCGGGGGAAGGGGAACAATTTGGGGCAACAAAATTATTTTGATCGAAAAATTTTCTTGGTATCTTGGAGAAATAGAATCGTAAAAAATGGGAATGGAAAAAAATGTCAATTATGTTCTTATATCAATGAATTTATTTTCGTTTAAGATACATAATCAAACCAGACGTACTTTTCACTAAATAGGGTATAACTTATTTTTATGAACCATTTACAGCTATAAAAAGAAAGTGATTTAATCATTATGATAGAGATATAGCTGTTAAATCCCAACTGCAACGCTGCAAACAATTTTATAAACAGTCAGATTTTATACTGCACAAATTCCTGTTTCGTGTTGTATAAATTCATTTTGTAATATACGAATTTGCACTATTGCACATTGAAAAAAAAAGCTACAATAAAGAAGGGAGATTTTAATATATCGCCAACTCCGACTCATCCAATAAATAATATCGGCATTTTATTAGTACCAAAGTAGTTTTTAAGATTTTATTTTTATGCACTTTGTTCCAAACACGATTCTTAAAATAGATATTGAGTTAGAAGTGATGATCAAGGAACTCTTGGTGCCGAAGCTCCTTGTAAATTTTAAAAGTCTCCAACTGAAAATTTCAATTATACTTATGTCAATACAGATATATGTATCGATCTTAATATTGATGGACCCCCCTCTCCCCCTCCCCTCCCTCCCGGGGAAAAAAAAGAAAAAATGTTGAAACCTCAAGCCCTTGAAATTGCATACTCTGCGTGGATTATTATTGATCAAGAACTACTTTTAAGCAATTTTCACTATGATATGTGCTGCTGCCATCTGTTGCGTAAAATTGAAACTGAAGTTATCATTTCCAATTTTTACAATCCAGTTGAAAAAAAGAATTTTTTCCTCCTGAATTTACGCAAAATTTCTACCTATCAGAAAAATATATTCTCAAGAAATACGACAATTAATTCTAAAACCAAACAAATAGCAATTAATTCTAAAACCGAATATAATCTGACAAAGTTTGTTGATACATATATTTTATAAACAATATACTTATCAATAGTTACAATAATAACTAACGCAATTATTTCATTTATATCACGTTAAAACGACACGTAACACAAATGCAGATAGTTTAAGGAAATATTTTTAAATAATCAATAATTGGGGTATTCTAAAACATTTTCTAAAGATCGGAAGTTAAAGCAGCAGCTGGGGAAGAAACTACACAATGTGTTGTAAATGTAACAGATTGAACTGACAAATAATATGATTTACAGGCTCGTTGTCTTCAAGAATGTACAAATTTCAAGCGGATTTATAAACAAAAATGTGTCATTTATAAAGGATTTTTTATAAGTGTTTGAAATTTACTGATCCTAATGTTAAATGGGTTTTCCAGTTATGGGGATATACATGCTGTCCCAAAAACATTGACCTCGGCTTTTATTCCTAAATATTAATCTTAGACATATATAATAAATTAGAAAGTTGAGTAAAAAAAGATACAGAATTTTATGAAATTTTAAGAAATACAAAATTTAAATTTTTATTCGATCCTCGTACAAAAACATTTCCAATGAGTAAAATGTGCCCCATACACTAATTCGGTGATGTACAAAATTTCAGCATTTTATCATAAAAAGGCCCAGAGATATGAAAAGACAAAAATGCTGACTTAAACCACTTTTCGATGCTTCGACATGGGTTCTCAGAGGGGAAAAATCATGTCGGCAGATCACGTTTCGGGGGTCATACACAAATTACGAAAGAAAACCATGATTACATAACTAAATAATAATTTTGCTATTTATTGGTACAAAAGTATGTACACTGTCCATGATGCATTTCTGCGTTGCGTCATTTGTACTCTTGCTGTAAACATTAACATTGTAATTTGTGATTAATCCCTGACCAACTTCGTTTAAACATATCTCTGAGACTTTTTATGATAAAATGCTGAAATTTTGTACATCACCTTATTAGTGTATGTGGCACATTTTATTCATTGGAAATGTTTTTGTACGGTAGCCGTATAAAAATTTAAATTTTGTATTTCTTCAAATTTAATCCCCTGAAAATTTTCAGATTTCATAAAATTCTGTACCTTTTTTCAGGCAACTTTATAATTTATTATATATGTCTAAGATCAATATTTAAGGAATAAAATCCGAGGTAAATGTTTTTGGGACACCCTGTATATTCGAGATAAATCCAAGAAAATTGATTTTACATTCTTTTCTACTAAAAATCTCAAACAAAATTCATATATATTTTAATATTTGAGCATATTTCGAATATTTATTATTAATTATTAAATTGATATTCATAAAGATTATGAATATAAACAGCTGTTCATTTTGGCACCATTCAATGCAAATGCGTCAGAAACATTGGTGTACAAAATTCCAATTTAATCCGTGAAATATTGAGTGGCTATCAGATCAAAAGTCTTCCTTTCTGCTGCAGAGGAGAGATTTTTAGATGCACCCTTAGTAGTTTTTAAGGAATTTTTCGATCAATATTAACATTATCAGAGTAATTAGAGAGCTTTCTTATAATAATATATAAATTAATAGATACCAATATTCCTATTGCGCTTATTGGAGCTATGTACACTTAGGTTTTCCCTATGCCTTTATATTCCAGTCTTTGTAAAAATAAAATAAATAAAACAGTAATTTAGATTGCCCAAACTCTAATTCATCGAAAAACTAAAATTTTGAATCCTAATTTTGTTAAAATATAAAAAGGAATGATGATGATGGTGAAAAAGCCAAGCATTAAAAGATTTTCTGTCAAGACACTTACTAGTTCACTTATGGTGGTATTCTGTTATATCTCTCAAAGCAATGGGCGTACCCAATGTTTCGGTAGGGGGAGGGGGTATTAAATAGGGTAATTCATTGTGCTAGATTTCGCTTTCCAAAACGCTGAACATATCCAGAAGTAATGTAAATGCTTAGCTAATAAAGATTATATGGTCCCTTACACCACCTCCTTGTGTACGCTGTCATTACAAGCTATGCGCGAAAGCAAGCACATCATTAATGTAATTAGGGGCAGTTGCAATTAGGGGTGGGATGTTTAGACTTATGCCCAACAACTTTTGTTTCATGTGGTCTAACAATATTCGAAACTCAGTGCATTTTCCTTTCCCACACAGATAGACATTAAACACATAATTAATACTCAAAAGTGCTGTTTGGTAAATATAAAAGATATTTCAAATTAACTGGTGTGTGGCCCGGCCCGGCTTTCTTACATCCAAATCCACCGGTTAGTAATTGGGTGGGTGACCACCTGGGAACACCGCGTGCTGTTGGCACATTTCGGGCGCGGTAGCTCGGTGGTTTGCGACTGGACTTGCACGCTGCCACAACTACCGCCGTGTTCATGCGGAGTACGATCACGTTAAACATGTGGGTCCGTAAGTCCTTCCGAGAGGTTGGTGGTAGGGGAAGGAGGGTACGGTCCCTGTTGATGCCTCCCCCACTGGGTTCCGGTCTAAATTGGGTGGCACTTCCCGGCCGTCCAAACAGTTACCTTACACCTTTCTGGTAGGTCGGACGGTCTGGGTCTCAACAACAACACCCAAATCCACTTTTTAGTAGCTTTTTTTTTCTTTTTCTGTTTTTCAAGTTTTACAGGATTTTTTTTTTTTTTTTTGAAAAATCTGTATTATGGTCCAAAGTATTACAATTATAACATGTTACACTTCACTTTAAGGGACTTAAAAATCTTTCGGTTAGGATCATACTTGACAATATATCACCGAGGGGGGTCTAATGACGTCACGAACAAAAAAAATTGTATCGTGGCTATTTTTCGAAACAACGATTAAAACTATTACGTCTCGTGATCATTGATCAATAAATAAACTCTTGTATGGATGATTATATCAAATTTTGTCTTATACTGCCATGTTAAAAACAATATAAAATTTTGAAGTTTTCGCTCAAATTTAAAGAAATTCTACCTCATTCTGCATTTTTTGACAACAAAGATAGTTTTTAATGTCTGTGAACTTCCATTAACATTTGTGGCACAGCTATGGTGCACACAAGAAATCGACCACAGCCATAGAGATAGACAGACTGACATCACTCCAAGAAAAGCAAAACGTGTGCAGGAGATCTTAAAACATGTATTGGCATCAAAATCTCGAAAATTTTCGGGAAAACAATATTTTCTCTACACTACACTACCCGACATAGAAAATGCAACACCATGAAAGAGCGAATAGAGTGTGATGATAAAGGTCACACAGACAGAGATGGCATATATAAATAAGTGATGTTAATTCTGGAAGGATAATACAATACAGCAATGGCATAGACAGGGCGACAGTAAGACCACATCTTGCGACGATACAAGCAGCAACCCTTCGACGAACAGATGCAATGAGCATACGGATAGTTTCTTGAGGGATGGACGACCATATGGCTTTAACTATTCCCTACAAGTGGTTCTGTGTTTGAGGCGGGGCAGGGCAGTCAAACGACGGAGGCCAAGGAAGCACCTGAATACCTTGGAAGGTTTGGCTGATGATGTTTGATGTGTGCGGTCGCGCGTTATCTTGCTGGGAAAACAGCATTTTGCAACCGCGAAATATAGGGCAGTGCAACCGGTAGCAGCACCTCATCCGCATATCTCGGTGCCGTTATTATGCCTCTGTTACGAGCCAGAGGTGAATGGTTATCGAAGCCAATGCCACTCCAAACTTTGATGCCGCGTTTTCCAGTAGTATTGCTTTCAACACTCTTAGCAGGATTTGATCGGTTTTTACGTCACTTCCAGACTCTCACACTGCGGCTGTCATTCGACAAACAGGCCGAGACTCGTCGCTGAACATTATCCTATCCCATTCAGTCGTCCAATTTGCTTGAGCCCAACACCATTGCAATCTCTCACTTCGGTGTCTTGTCATCAGTGGCAGTCTTCGTAAAGGACGGTTTGAGTGCAAGCCGCTTTTGGCCAAACGTCGAGAAACTGTTCTCGCTGATACTGTAATATCCAATGTACCCTGGAAATTCTGAAAAATGTCGACAGTCGTCGTTTGAGGGGCCGCCACCACATGCCTTCGAAAGCGTGGATCAACGCGTGCTGACGTACGTCTGCACCTGTACCACTGCGATGATTCACATGTCCTTCTTCAATTCATCTTCTCTAAATCCCATAGCGGACGCATCTACGTGTGTTTCAGCGGCGATATGCCGATACGAACCCCCAACCATGGATAGGCTTAAAAAATCCCTCACACGGTCGTCCAAATTCTGAAACCGACTTCATCGGCCAGGCATCCCTTCAACAACAAGTGCCTTGTGAAACGAAAAACAGCTCGGAAGGCTTCCGTAGACGACAGACGATAACAACTTTTGGCTCATCTGCCGTTGCTATCCCTTTTATGCCGCTCGTTAATCTCGTGACCTACTTGCATTTGAGATCATTTGCATACATCGGCCAGTTGTATAGCAATTTGCATAATTGTACGCCCAAAGCTTCATGGTGTTGCATTTTCTATGTCGGGTAGTGTATATTACATAGCATGACAAAGTAAAAATTATAGGAAATAATAATAGAGTCAATGAAATGGACCTCTCAGTAATTGCGAGTCTCTAGCATTTTTAACACTTTACAACAAAGTTGAACAGTGTTTATGACTTTGTTCATTCTGTCTGTCTGTCTGTCTGTCTGTCCGCTAGCACGATAACTGCCGTAAAAATGACTTAATCAAAATGAAATTTTAGTATGTTGTTCAGACGGTCTGTAGAACCTATGGGAATATAAATGAATAATATCACCCAATTAGTTTTGGATTGAACCCGGGTTGAAAAAATGAAATACATTGAGCCCTATGGGACCTAATTTGTCAAACATTTTTTAAGCGGATTTAAAATTCACAAATTGCTTCGAAAATTTCAGGTAATATTCAAATTGTTCCATAAAATATATAAAAAAAATTCAGCGAAATATATTCGGTAGTTTTTTAAATAAAAATTAAAATAATAATTACACCTCTTATATGAAACGATCACGTGACCATGATATGAAACGATCACATGACCCACATCAAAATGATATATGGCATCCATCTTGTTTCAAAATCGTGATTTTTTTAAGTTCTTTTTAATTCATATTGAGTGTTGTATCTGTCCTAAAACTACTTTATTTTTGCTTAAATTCTGTGCATCTACATACTGAAACAACGCAATGACAATATATTTGAGTTTAAATGCTCATCTAAATTTGATTATTTCTACAACTAAGCCTATTTTTCACCTATGTAAAATGTAAACAGCAAAATATATAGAATGAGTTGTATTAGAATTCCTGTATTTTTTTAACACAAAATAATTTAGTCCATGGAGTCTGCATGGCTGATATGAATGAAATATTAATTGATTTCATAAAGAGAAGGACGATTTTTTTCGATGAAGTTTCAAGCATAGAGTTTAATTTTTTGTATCTCCATGGTCTTAAACAAAATGTTTAAATAAAATAAATTATTAGTGTTGTGATGAATGAAATGAATGGGAGAAAGTTATGAATGAAATCCTGTTTTTATAGAGAGATCCAGGTGTGTTATTTTTTCCATAACATCATTTGAATTAATTTCAGTTGTTTTCGATGAAGTTTTCAAATATAATAAATTATCGTAGTATTATGATAATTCTAAAACTGGTACCGAGGAATGTATAACATTTTAGAGATGTTAAAACCAGGCAATTTATATTTCAATGAAGTTCATTTTTTTCGATGAAGGTTTAAGTTTTCAAATATAATAAATTAATGCAGTATTGTGATAAGTTTCAAAATATTGCCGAGGAATGTATTGCATTTTAGACTTGTTTAAATAAAATCGCATTGAAGTTGGAAAGTGTTTCATAATCAATGCTTTAAGCATGATTGATCCTTCTTGTTCTATATTGTGAAATATTTCTCCGTGGACACAAAAAATAGAAATCTTGTTTCCAGCCTAATTCCAAAATATTACAAAATTTCTGATTTTTAGTATTTAATTACTTAGTATTTTCCGTCTTTTTTATATAGCGTTACTTTAATTAAAAGTAATTTGAGTAGTTTCATTTCACATTTATTATTAATTTATATTCATTATTAGTACTTCATTTGGTTAGGTAGTTTCATTTTTTGTTATTTAACAACTCGAAAGTTAAAATATTTTCTCGTAATTTCGTTTCTTTCATGTTTTCCCCCACGACAAATCATTTTAACACTTTACAGCATAGTTAAAAGTGTTTATGACTTTGTTTCTTCTGTCTGTCTGTCTGTCTATCTGACCGTTAGGACGATAACTGCCGTAAAAATGACTTTATCAAAATGAAATTTTAGTATGTTGTTCAGACGGTCTGTGGGACCTATGGGAATATATATATATATATATAAATGAATAATATTACCCAATTACTTTTGAACTGAACCCGGGTTGAAAAAATGAAATATATAGAACCCTATGGGACCTAATTTTTCAAACACTTTTTAGACGAATTTAAAATTCACAAATTGCTTCGAAAGTTTTAGGAAATATTCAAATTATCCCATAAAAAATATGAAAAAAAATAACAAAATATATTCGGTAGTGTTTTAAATAAAAATTAAAATAATAATTACACCCATATTATATGAAAAGATCACGTGACCCACTACAAAATAAAATAATGCTTCCATCTTGTGTCAAAACCGAGATTTTTAAAGTTATTTTTAATTTATATTTAGTGTTGTACCCGTCCCAAAACTATTTTATTTTTGCTTAATTTCTGTACATCTATATTTTGAAACAACGCAATTACAATATATTTCAGTTTAAATGATCAATGCCATCTATCTTGTGTCAAAATCGTGATTTTTATAGTTCTATTTAATTGATATTTAGTGTTGTATCCATCCTAAAACCGCTTTATTTTTGCTTAATTTCTGCGCATCTATAATCTGAAACAACGCAATTACAATATATTTGAATTTAAATGATTATCAAATTTTGATTATTTCTACACCGAAACTTTATTATCACTTTTGGAGAATGTAAACACATCAAGCTCTAAGATGAGTTGTATATGAATTGCTGAATTTCTTTCACACAAAATTATTTAGCTTTGGGGTCTGCACTATAGCTGATATGAATGAAACATTCACTGATTTTACATAGAGAACAGACGATTTTATAGCAGACTTTTTCGATGGCGTTTTAAGAATAGAGCTAAATTACATTTACCTGCATGATTTTAAGTTCTTAAATAAAATAAATTATTGTAGTATTGTGATGAATGAAAGAAACGGAATACAAGTGTATGAATGAAATATTTACAGCTTTTAAATAGAGAGCCAGGCGATTTATATTTCAATGACGTCATTTGAATAAAGTTCATTTTTTTCTATGAAGTTTTAAGTTACCACTGAATGTATCGCACTTTAGAGAAGTTTAATCCAGGCGATTTATATTTCAATGACGTCATTTGAATAATGTTCATTTTTTAAATAAAATTTGAAGTTTTCAAATATAATAAATCAATGTAGTATTGCGATAATTTAAAAAAATATTACCGCTGAATGTATCGCATTTTAGAGATGTTTAAATGAAATTGTACTGCAGTTGGAAAGTGTTTCATAATCAATGCTTTATGCATGATAGATCTTTCTTGTATTTTCTTTTGCAATGTTCAAAGTGCACGGGGCACTTGTATCTTACGTTCTAATTATTCAATTCACACCGTTTAAAACGGTTTCTTTTTAGCTCAAAGAAAGGGATCTAAGTGGTTCACTAGGCGTATTTCTGAACGACACGCGCTTGTGCCAGTATATTGAACAGCACATAAATGTGAACTTGTTTCAGCTTCCATTTTCAGCCACGATGCATAGGGTTACATTATTAGACAATGTATCGCTTAACTTGGCAAAATGAAGAAATTGATTTTTTTTTTCATTTATAATTTTATTAACACTTTACAACAAAGTTGAAAAGTGTTTATGACTTTGTTCATTCTGTCTGTCTGTCTGTCCGTTAGCACGATAACTGCCGTAAAAATGACTTAATCAAAATGAAATTTTAGTATGTTATTCAGACGGTCTGTAGGACCTATGGGAATATAAATGAATAATATCACCCAATTAGTTTTGGATTGAACCCGGGTTGAAAAAATGAAATACATTGAGCCCTATGGGACCTAATTTTTCAAACATTTTTTAAGCGGATTTAAAATTCACAAATTGCTTCGAAAATATTAGGTAATAGTCAAATTGTTCCATAAAATATATAAAAAAAAATTCAGCGAAATATATTCAGTAGTTTTTTAAATAAAAATTAAAATAATAATTACACATTTCATATGAAACGATCACGTGACCATGATATGAAACGATCACATGACCCACTTCAAAATGATATATGGCATCCATCTTGTTTCAAAATCGTGATTTTTTAAAGTTCTTTTTAATTCATATTGAGTGTTGTATCCGTCCTAAAACTACTTTATTTTTGCTTAAATTATGTGCATCTACATACTAAAACAACACAATGACAATATATTTGAGTTTAAATTGTCATTCAAATTTGATTATTTCTACAACTAAGTCTATTTTTCACCTATGTAAAATGTAAACAGCAAAATATGTAGAATGAGTTGTATTAGAATTACTGTATTTCCTTAACACAAAATAATTCAGTCCATGGAGTCTGCATGGCTGATATGAATGAAATATTAATTGATTTTATAAACAGAAGGACGACTTTTTTCGATGAAGCTTTAAGCATAAAGTTTATGAATTGTAGCTCCATGGTCTTAATTTTTAAATAAAATAAATTATTATAGTATTGTGATGAATGAAATGGAGAAAGTTATGAATGAAATCCTGCTTTTATAGAGAGATCCAGGCGTGTTATTTTTTCTATGACGTCATTTGAATTTATTTCAGTTGTTTTCGATGAAGTTTTCAAATATAATAAATTATCGTAGTATTATGATAGTTTTAAAAATATTACCGTGGAATGTATTGCATTTTAGAAATATTTAAACCAGGCAATTTATATTTCAATGCCGTCATTTGAATGAAGTTCATTTTTTTCAATGAAGGTTTATGTTTTCAAATATAATAAATCAATGTAGTAATGTGATAAGTTTTAAAATATTACCGAGGAATGTATTGCACATTTTCGACTTTTTTAAATAAAATTGCATTGAAGTTGGAAAGTGTTTCATAATCAATGCTTTAAGCATGATTGATCTTTCTTGTTATTTTTGGTACTGCTTTTAACGGAAAAAAAGCACTTATAGTAATTACAGAACCATAATTTAGTTAGTAATTTCAAATAACATAAAAACGAAGAATTAGCATTAAGTAATCCTTAAAGAAATTAACATTCGAGAATAATATAATAATACAAGTACGTATTATAAAAAGATAATAATAAAACATTTAATAACGGATATGCTTAAATAGCGGAAAACTCTAAAAACGAACAGCTTTACTATATGGAAATATATTTGCTATACCTAAAAATCATATTTTTAGATATGTAAAAAACACATTAAAGCGGATACGACAAATAATGATATTTATTCTACTTTTGTACTTCAAATTTTTTTTTATAAAAAATTACTTTCGTACATAGTATATAATCAATATGCAGAAAAGATTGTCGAACATTAAACATCGAGTATTATTTAGCTTTATACGTTTATATCTTTTAACACTAATTGAACTAAAACTCGAATGGAACGCTTATCACAAGCCGTGAATACTTAAACTGTATGATTACAAAAAAAAATCATAAAGTAAAATAAGGTATTTCAATTTGTTTTGTATCTTACAAAAGAAAACATACTTTAGAATTAAAAAAAAATCTGATGTGGGCAGCACATGGCTTTCCTTATATAATGCAATGAATTTACTACTTTTACAGTAAAAAAAAAAGAGATTATTTTTATAGTAGTTTATTTATATTCTTTCCAAGATATTGAATTTTCGTCAATGAGTCGTAATTTTCTATGTCGTCATCATCAATGGGTCGTCATTGATTTAGCGTCATTTTTATCTATTTGGCGAGTTTTTCATTAATTTAGCAACATTTAAAAAAATCGTCAAGTTGGTGACATTCCACCAAATTCGTCGCCAAAATCTCGCCAAGCGTTATGGACGAAAAAATAAGTTATTCTTACAGCAGATAAATGACTATTGGCGTTCAAATGCAAAAGTATTACTCAAAGTATCTTTTTTCATGAATGGAACGAGCTAGATCCACGAGAATGATGTCACATATATGAAGGAACAGTTCGGCGCCAAGAAATGAATAACACGAGAGAGAGGCCATAAATTTCAACAACAAGACGCCGAAGTAAATGTCTGATTTGAAACGACAAATCTCTTGAAAATTGTGGCCTTTGTCAAGTATTAAGTCACTCCGGGATTCAGACGAGACCTCCTGGTTCGTACCGCAAGACATTGAGAATAATATGTACGCATACAAAATAAGCGTCATTCCAAGAACTGAATAATTCATGAATTAGTTCCACCCATTTCTCGCGAAAGTGCTGCAATAAATGAACGGACGAGAAAACGTCGTTACCTATTTGTACCGCTCTGGGTATATGTATCAATGTCGTCCTATGATAATTCCAAGCTTGAATTGGAATCAGATTTTCATTGATAACCCTCGTCGGACAGTAGCGGTCACCGAAGCAGAGGTGATTTCGTCCCTTTCACCACGCAGGTCCACACAGCTCTGTAAATAGACGGCGTAGTACTGGGACACCTCTTTGGATCCTAGTCAATACAGCTAAGCCTTGACTTATGTGTGGACTGCAATTGTAAACAGATTCGTGATATATCAGGGGATACGTCACTACACCCGATCGACTATGCACAGGCAGAATGTTTGCAAAGTACCACACTAAGGCCTCTACGAAGCATGTGAATCGCTTTATCTGAGATACTCAACCGCCATCGCTTATTAAGAAAGGTGATGCATTCGATCGTACGTGACAGCTAGATCCTACATCAATAGGTAGCGGACGTTGAGTATATCTCAGGGATATTAAAAAGAGCAGCGAGCCATCTTTCGATGAGCAGTAGATCCCCAGTGAGTTAAACATCAGCGGAATTTACCTCAAAGCGATCACTGATGGACTCCAAATCTCCGTGAAAGGACCCGACTGAAACCGGGCTGCCAGAATGTCCATCGCCTCATCACGTATTCTTGTCCTATCACCAGCTGAGGACGTGGGAGGTAAATTTGCAGGACAGTGCACTTTTCCCCTGCGTACAGAATGGAGGTATGGTGTTGAATAATTATTGCATGATATTGTAATTAAACACCAGATTTAAACTTATATTCATAACTCCTAACAGTAATCAATATTCACAAATCCGAGTTAGGTAATTTAAGCAAGCATAATTCAGATATAAGTAATGGATAATTCAGTACACCCAGAAGTCAGGTGGGGTAGCTGTTTAATTATGTAATGTTTTGTATAATTCGTGTTACGTAATACATGTGTTACTTTACTAAAATATAGTGGCCACAAAATTATCTGGGTTTCTTAATCAAATCAACGCAATGTACTTAATTTTTCAGATATCACTACTACGATCTCAGAGAAAACTGAGGACAGACACTGTGGTAAGAGGTAGTTGTGTATATATGTGAATTTTTACTGTGTATTTAAAAAATTTATTCATATTTTGCAATTTATAAAAGAAATTTGATTTTTAATTAGTTTTATTCGATACTAAATAATCGAATTTTAATCAACTAAATCTAAACTAAGAAAAATGTCCAATGACCAATTTTAAAAGTTATTTAATATAAATTGTATGCATTATGCTTAGAGTGATCATTTACATACCAAATTTAATCTGTATAGACGTCAAATGGCGGGAAAAGTTACGGGAACAGTGATGCTCTGTTAATGGGCTTGTTTAATATCCGAATAATTTTTAAAATTGAATAAGGATATTTTTTACCATTAGCTCTGAATGAACACATTTTATAGAAGGTAAATTTATATTACACTGAATTAAGCTATTCTCTTGCTTGGTCTTCAGTGTTTGTTTTTTCCTAGTACTATAAGACATAAAAAGACAACCTTTAACAACCTTATGAGACATAAAAAGGCAACCTGCGCGTCTGTGAGAACGATATTCTACATAACAAAAGAAGATGAGTGTGTCTATCACATATGAATGTGCTCTGTATAAAGAAATTAAAGCTTTAGACATTTGCAAAGTTTAGTACAGGGGTAGTTAAACTCCCAGGAGACAGATCTCGTAAAGGTTTTTATTTTCTTAATGTGAATTAGTTTTTGGATTAGTTAGAAAGTTTGCCAAATTTTCGCCATTTGTAAATTCACTTTATGGAAGATTCTGCTTGAATGCGAGCACTTTGTCTCGCAGGTATTCTATGAACGATGTCTCAGACTTTTGTCTTGATACTTGAGTGAGGTAAACATTGTGATTTTTTCATTTCGAGGATTTTAATGATAAATTTAAAATTTTTGAGAACTAGAATTATTTTAATATTGCAAGCGTGTTCTAATAATTTGACTTCAATCCGACGCAAACGAAAATAACAGAATATAAAATGTTAGATTTAATATTTGATTTAATGTAAATTTAATATAATGTTAGTAATTTAATATAATACATTATATTAAATTATAACATAAAGTGAATGCTTAATTCATAAAGTGAGAATTTGAATGCCAAATTTTGTGTATATAGCCGTCAAAATGCAGGGCAAGTCCCGGAAATAGTAATGTACATCCAAACCTCTTGTTTAAAATTTGATCTATTTTTTAAATACAATAAGAATATTTTTACCATTGACTCTGAATTAAAACATTTAAAAGAACTTAATTCTTTTGCTGCAGTGAAATCACTTATTTTCATGTTTAGTCTTCAGTGTTCGTTTCTTTATTTTCCCTGCTGTATGAGATATAAAAAAAGCACTTTATGGGTTGCAGAAAATATCGGAAAATCGAACGGCTGAACACGTATCGTAAAAAATGCCAGAAGCGAAAATAAATACCCTGCTGATATTTCCCGCCGAATGAGTTATTTGGAAGGATCAAGAGGAATATACCACATGGGATTTTGCAGCAACAGATATTTCATAAATTGTTCTAAGTTACGTATGGATTCTACGTGGGTAAAAGATTTTTTTTAGTTCAATGAATAAACTCTTTATGCTGTAGTTTTCTTGTAATATAAAAATATACCATTCTGTCTCCCTATAATTTAAATAATACTGTGAGACAAGAAATAGATCTCACACTGGTTATGGTGAGACAGTTTTATGCCAGTAATTTATTGTGTCTAAAACGTCAAACAATACCCTCAGTCTCAATGACGGCAGAGTTTACGACACGCTGACTCAAAATTCAACCAACATCATAAATTCAGGGACTTCGAGACAGAGAGGTCGAACGAATTTAAGGAAATGTGAAGTAACGACATTGGGTAAAAGGTAAACCAATTGAGAAGAAGTTTTAGCGTAACCCTGAAGGCCGCAAATGAGAGCAAAGGGGGAGTGACAGTCCTGAGGCAAAAAGAGCCACAACCTATGAGATAGAAACGAGGACACTTGGAGAGAATGGAGTTAACGGATTTACAGTTCGATATTAAGACTTACACTACGATCAGATTAATAGATTAGCAGCTCTACATTAAGGAGCACGAGACTTACACGACGACTAGATTAACAGATTAACACAGCTCTACTATTAAGGAGCACGAGACTTACATGGATATAAAGAACGACTAGAGATGTTGACTACGAGTGTGACTAGATATGTAGAGTGTTCTGTAGATTTTCCAAAATGATGGCTAGATCTATTTGCAAGGAAATCAGCAGTACGAGATGGAGCCAAATACGAAGAGTTACGTCCAGTACGATTTGCTGATGCAAGATTTGTGTTCTATGGTCAAAGCCGGAAGTGAAGGTATGTGCCCATTAAACATAATACAGGTCTTCATTACATTTTAGGTATTTTAATAATGGTCTCACATTGTCTCTTTCCGCCGGAATAATTAATAAGAAGAATAATTATTGTAATTAAGTATTTTATGCAGTTAATAAATGAGTTATTGTTAAAGTTAAAATTGTGCAATCAATTTAGTATTATATTAATTAATATTCTTTTACAGAGCCGGAATAATTAATAAGAAGAATTATTGTAATTAAGTAATTAAGTATTTTAAATTGTTAATAAATGATTTATTGTTAAAGTTAAAATGGTGCAACCAATTTGGTATTATATTAATTAATATTCTTTTACAGAACTCGCACGAAAGGTAAATAATTGGAGGGTTGTCAGCGGCAAACAACGCAATATACAATTTAATAATGAGTTCCATGAATACGATCAATTTATGGCCATGTCAGAGATATGATATGTTAAAAATAATTAAGCTAAAATACCAGCTTTAATTATTCGATCACCACAAATACGTTGCAAAAAAATTAATTATAAAATTTTGTGAAATATATTTTAATTGATGGGACAATAAGTGCATTGCGATGATATTAAAATATCCCTATTCCAAGTTATTTGTAGAAATAGCTACAACAGGAGTTCTTTATTCGTTATTCAAGCCCCTTAATCAGAAAAATGGCTATGGAATTAATTCAATTTTATACCGTGAACCACTTTTTAAAGAAAATTATTTTGAAAGAAAAATTTACACAACCAAAGGTAAAAATATCATATAATATCCAAAACGAACTATGAAAAATGAGACATCCTTTCTTTGCAATGAGACGTTTTCTGACGTTCGTTCCACACCGATTGATAGAATACACCCTTTCTGAAAAATAAAAGTAAAATGGTGGGATGGTAAGAGATAGCAATTTTCGTTATTTTTCGATTATTTAGAAGAATAATGTTCTCATAGCATTTTTAAAATTATGTTTCAAATATAATATTTTCTTACATCTCTCTTGTAGGTAATTTCATTTAATATTGTTTCATGTAAAATTATTTTAGGTGGTTTTCAGGCATATCACTTTAGACTTGGGAACGAAATATAGGATTTTAGGTAAATACGTAATTTTTACTTGTTAGAATTAGGACAGTTTCTCACTCGCTGGGGAATGTACTTGTAACTTAAAGGGAACATCTGAAAGGATCGAGGCTTCTGGTTTTAAAGTGGAGGGTTTTTCGTTTTAGTATTATTTTACTTTTTTAATAACATTATTAATTGCAAAAGATATTTATTGCAAATTGAATTTTTGGAAAATCCATCTTTTGCTAAATGAAGTATTGATGCATTGTTAGGTGTTTGAATGAATCAGTGTTCAGGAAAATATGCGTTGTTTCATGTAAAAGTATTAATTGTTTATTAATTGAATTTTTGGAAAATCCATCTTTTGCTAAATGAAGCATTGATGCATTGTTAGGTGTTCGAATGAATCAGTGTTCAGCAATATATGCGTATTTATACCTAAAATTGTATAAACAATAGAATTGTAAAAGCAGTATTTTTTAATTCTGGTTATCATATCAAACTGGTTTCGAATGGGTTAATTGATTCGATATATATAGCTTTCATATGAGGAGTCGTCAAAATGTTACATAAAATGACATGCGTGATTGACAAAATTAAACTCAAACTAGACGTATGATATATTCCAATAAGCGCTCAAAAACTGCTGCAATAATATCTCGATAAGTTAAAGCTTCGTAAAACACTGCATATTTGTGAAAATAAACTGGTTAATCTGTTTTAAAAGCAAAAAATAGCCTTCTTTTTCAGGAAATGCACTCTCCCTTACTCAAGTCAAGCCGGCAACTTAAGATAGCACACGTGGCTGATGGTACACTATAAAACATTTGTCATTTGCTCATTTTTTTCAGCTACTTTGTTGATAATTTCGGCAAACTAATGAGAAAAGTCGCAATTATAGGCGTTCATAAAAATTCCAGCTTCATTTCTGAAATATCGAGCTAATTATAGTCTAAGTGTTATTTTTGTAATTTTATATTTACATTTTTTCATAACTATCAGAAACCTTACTCCTCATTATGAACAACTGATTCCCTTGAGACTTCCAGTAACATGCTTGCAAATATTTTAGTGTAGAAGAGGCATAATTACCAATGATGTGACAAAAAAAAAAGGAAAAATCAAAACGATTGGTAAATTTAATTTAATATAATTTATTAATTATTTATTTTATTTAATTTAATTTTATTCTGCTCTTTGCATAAACCAGATTCCCAAAAGTGTTGGACGTATTTTGCGCGAAGAATGTTTTCCCAGTTCGACTAAACGATTTGTGCAATTTAGTTTTCTGTTTTACTTATTATCTTTGTTGTTATTGTTATTGTGCTTAATTAGTATTTCAGTGTTATACACTTTAAATACCTAATGTCTCTTTATTCTCCTTAGAGGTCGTTCTCGAGGATGGATCTTCAATAAGTCCAAAAGTGACCTAACTTTAATTTAAAGTACTTGATATTCAAACCTTTCAGTTCACAGGACGGCACTGTTTTAAATCAAACTCAATTTATTGTGAACTTCACAGAAATTACAGCAGCTGACTGTTTAAAGCAAATACTGACATAGACCATACTTATTGCACAGGCCCAAAATAAATTACAAATGCACAAGATACTACAATTCAGTTGCTGGTGATAACTCTTAAATGGAAACGATTCTAAAGCTTTCATGCTTGCCACTTGCATCCTTTTACTTCGTCTCGTATTGTGGTCAAACCCCGGATACTAGCCTCTTCCTAGTCACAGTGGTATCTAATTGGATTGCCTTCCACTAGGCTGCCGGCCAAATTCCGCACTCATACACATCTATATCATGCCTTCTCCAGCACTCCCACTGATCCACGTCAAATTTTTACTAGAATCATTCAACCTTCCTACTTACTCCAATCCTTCTTCCTTTTTTTCCTCTGAAACTCTCAAAGAACCCTTCTACTCAAGAACCCACTGAAACTCTCACGATTCAAAACTTATTCCTATCCTACTTTAGGAACGCAAAAAATTCTGATTAGCACGGTTTATCAACAAAACTATTAAGAATTGTTAGTTTAAGTAAACATAAATTATAATGCAAACTGAGGGAAATAATAATTTAAAGGTTATTTAGAACTCACAACTGTTTTATTGTTTTTTCTATGTTGTTATGCTTCATTGTTATTTCTTTATTTTTCTCGGCCCTCTGTTGTAGCTTCTCTAGACTCTTCGGGTGAGATGGAAAGCTTGGGCAATAAAAAAATAAATAAAAATAAAACGGTTGGTAGGAAACTGCAAACACACAAAACCACAGAGAGAAAAAAAAAAGAAATTGAGACGGTAGCAGAACGAAGTCGTTGGTGTTGAAACTCAGACCGTCCGACCTACCAAAAAGGTGTAAGGTAACCGTTTGGACGGCCGGGAAGTGCCACCCAATTGAGACCGGAACCCAGTGGAGGAGGCTTCCACAGGGACCGTACACTCCTTCCCCTACCACCAACCTTTCGGAAGGACTTACAAACCCACATGTTTAACGTGGACGTTCTTCGCATGAACACGGCAATCATTCTTGAAGTAACAATCGCACAATAATGTTTTATCTTGTCCACAATTTCACAACTTTTACGACACAGCTGATATACATCGTTATAATTCTGCTGCTTGTCAATATACGTCGAAATAGTTCAAAGTGCATCAACCTGGCATGTACCTGATACTCACCAGCGTCTTATGATTTGCATTTCGAATAAATGCTAACAATTTCCTTTGGCACCTGGTATACACTACGTTTATTCGAAATTTCTGGATATGTTTTTCCCATAAAAGCATTGGAACAAATTGAAATCTATACATACACAAAATTTGCGTTACGCCAATCTACTTTTCATTTAGAATTGACTGTACTGGTATTTCTGCCTTGTGATTGACTCTCTCAGGTGGATTATTAATCCAGGACTGGAGTGTATAAACCCTTCTGTTTCTTCTATTTGAGCCCATTTTGTTTTTTCCTTTGCCTCTGGTGTGTTTGGCTGTCTTGCATTAACGAAGGAGATCCAGAGTGTCCTGCAGCTGTAGGCTGCATTATTATTTTATTTGTGTTTACTTAAGCTACTCAAGTTTTCCTTATCCTTTTCACAGAAGTACATTCATAAAATATCTATATATTCATTTTACTCACGTTGCGGATTTATCATGATTGTTTAATTCCTTTTAAGCAATTTGATATAGTAAGCATCTTTCGGGACACATGTATAATGAAATACAATATACAACGCAATTTTAAAATTTGTGTAAATATAATGAAACTCTACGTTTTCTATTGATTTTTGAGTTTGAAACCAACCTTTGAGAACAAGAGCATATACATTAATCGAACCAAACCTGACATAACACAGGCGGAAAGACGGTCTTCCATAATGTCTGGGATGACAGAGAAAATGGCATTCACAATTTTTACAATGGCTTTTGACGTCCATTTCAAAAAGCGGATGATGGAATGAACTATTTTCGAACAGAAGGAAGAAAATGGCGGAATGTTAAAAAGAGATTGCAATTTTCAATTTTTCTGATGTTTCAGAAGAATAATGTTCGATTATGATATTTCGGAACACTTTTCGAATGTAAGATTTCATATCCTCTTCTATTTTTCTTTAACTGAGTTTGTTTAATCTAGATTTCATGCAAAACTTTGCGATTAATTTACCAGAAACAGGCATAGGAAGTTCAGCTGATAAGAAATGTCAATTCTGTTTCCTTTTGTGGTTTAAGAAGTAGTACTTCATTTTCCTTGACTATTTTATGTATAGTAAAAATATAAAAAAAATTCCAGTTAAAATTCATTTAAAAACAAGAAAGACCAATCATGCATAAAGCATTGATTATAAAACACTTTCCAACTTCAAAGCAATTTTATTTAAACATCGCTAAAATGCGATACATTCCTCGGCAATATTTTTAATATTATCACAACACTACATTAATTTATTATATTTTAAAACTTAAAATTCCATCGATAAAAATGAACTTCATTCAAATGACGGCACTGAAATATAAATTGCCTGGTTTAAGCATCTCTAAAATGCGATACATTTTTCGGTAATATTTTTAAAATTATCATAATACTACAATAATTTATTATATTTGTAAACTTCATTGAAAACAAATGAAATTTATTCAAATGACGTCATCGAATTATAACACTCCTGACTCTCTCTGTAAAAGCAGCATATCATTCTTAAATATTTTTCCATTCATTTCATTCATCCCAATACTATAATAATTTATTTTATTTAAAAACTCAAGACCATGGAGGTACAAGTAATTAAACTCTATGCTTAAAACTTCATCAAAAAAATCGTTCTTCTCTGTGTAAAATCAATGAATATTTCATTCATATCATCTATCTTGCAGACCCCATGAGCTAAATAATTTTGCGTTAAAGAAACGTAGCAATTCTTATACAACTCATTCTACATCTTTTGGTATTTACATTTCCCATAAGTGAAAATTAGGCTTCATTGTGGAAATAATCAAAGTTTGATGACCATTTAATCTCAAATATATTGTAATTGCGTTGTTTCAGTATGTAGATGTACATAATTTAAGCAAAAATAAAGCGGTTTTAGGACGGATACAACACTAAATATGAATTAAAAAGAACTTTAAAAATCACGATTTTGACACAAGATGGATGCCATATTTTATTTTGAAGTGGGTCACGTGATCTCTTCTCCGACCATTCAATCAGTTGCTCACACCCTAGGGTGAGTCGGGTGGCCTGGGTCTTTAACGTGATTTCTTCATATAATGGTCACGTGATCGTTTCATATAAAAGGTGTAATTATTATTTTAAGTTTTATTGAAAAACTACTGAATATATTTCGCTGAATTTTTTTTTATATATTTTACAGGATAATTTGCATATTTCATAAAATTTTCGTAGCAATTTGTGAATTTTAAATCCGTTTAAAAAATGTTTGAAGAATTAGGTCCCATAGGGTACAATGTATTTTATTTTTTCAACCCGGGATAATCCAAAACTAATTGGGTGATATTATTCACTTATATTCCCATAGGTCCCACAGACCGTCTGAAAAACATACTAAATTTTCATTTTGATAAAGTCATTTTACGGCAGTTATCGTACTAACGGACAGACAGACAGACAGACAGAATGAACAAAGTCATAAACACTTTTCACCTTTGTTGTAAAGTGTTAAAAATAAAACAACACACCTAACTTCCCCGATGCACGAGAATGGATTGCTTTTATTTTATTCGATAACGCTTATTTTCACTTACATTCATGCCCACGTTGAAGAATGTATACTCCCAAAATTACAATTCCGTCTAAAAGTCATTTATTTATAGTTGATACACAGCAGCAAAATCCGTATCACAATAGAATTGGTATTTAATTAAATTCAAATATTACACGTGGTATTTCACAAAATAGTTAGCGAGAAACACAAAAGTATGGTGTTTTTTTTTGTGAATAGAAGTGTTATATTCGCGAGTTTATTAATGAACTTCTGTCATGAAATTGTATGTAGAACGACAACTATTTTACCGATACTTAATACTGATATTAGTTATGTGAATCTCAGCTATCAAATCGCTAAAGAAGTAATAGTTAGCGGCGGAACATGCGGCTTGATGCCACATTTCTAGCAATCGCTTTTCAGACAAATGAACTAAACCTACGCACCCTCTACGCTCTAGGCGCCCTCGTAGTCCGCGGCCTAAATATAGTCCAATCTAATTACACAAATTCATGACTCAACCTAGCAAAAAATGGAAAAAGACTTGATATCAACTGAATCTATAGTAAAAGACCTCATAAAAACAATGAAGAAAAATCTACTAGTATGGGGTTTCTGTAAAAGCAGCTATCTTAAAAATAAGACAGCAAAATTGGATATATTAAACGAAAATCATTAATATAACGAAATGACTATTTTTTTCATTAGAAATGACCAGAACATAAATTAACGAGCATAAAATTTATTTCATTGGACTAATCATTAGATTGGAATGCTTCCCTACATTTAAGAGTTTCATTGGTTGCATTGGTCACATCATGGCTCGATCTGGACTGAAATTTAACTCTGGAGATTGTGTATACCGAAAACACAATAAAGCACATAGAAGGGAAGGACATATCCTGGACTATTCATAGTAATCTGTTTATGTATTTGTCAGTTGTCACTATGTTGAAGAATCACATATCGCAGATGCACGTTGGTGGACCTCTTTGATGAACTACTTCACAATTCTGAAGCTTCTGAGGAGATAATTGCTGCGTCTGAAGTTATTGAGAAAGTACAAAACCATATAGCTAATTTTACATTAACGTTGGATGGATGCAGGCCTTGGACATTATGGTTGTAGAATATATGTATGATGAAGATTATTCAGAAATTTATTAAAGCTGAGCGTTTTGTTAATTGGTGTTTGTACCTTGGTTTCATTAGATATATACTTCTCTTTTTACAGCAAGTAGTAGCAACAATTATGCCACAAGTGCACGTCTATATAATTGCAGAATATAAGCTGCAGATTTCATTACCTTATAACCATCAACATTTGCCGAAGGATGATATGTGGTTAGAAAAGGTGAAAGATTTTGGGGTGGTTTGTCTGACGATCTTGTCATATAACAAGTTCACGACGATCTTGTCATGGAAAAATTTGAAAGGAAGTGGTTTATTGACACGTAAGCAATAACGAGCTTTGTGGGTAATGTCCAGACCTATTTGTTAACAAATAAACATGTCAATGCAGGAATTTAGTGGAACGTCTTATGTTATTGGAGAATAAAGCCAGGTCAAATGCTCAAATGAATAGGGACAAAAAAAAACACAAAAAAAAATTACCGAACTTCCCAGGGCTTTGAATATCTTCTAGCATAATGAAACACTTCATAATATAAACAGGGGTATTACAGTTGACCAAAAAGCTAATGCTGAGAAAGCAGAAGTTATTGGAAATGATATTATGAAAGATACGTCAGGCAAGAGCGTGATACAGTATATCTTTAAAAGAAATAAGCAGGTGCGCATTTTGAATTCGAGGCACACAGTGCATTATAGGAATGATTCTTTTCAAATAGATCTAGAATTGTTTTTTCAACGATTGTTGATGTATTCTCAAACAATTAACAGCAATTTTATTAAATATGCTCTTATTTGAACAGTGCAAGCTCCCTGCAAAAACTTTTTTGATTCTAAAGGATTAATGTGGGAGGCACCGAAAGCTCACCTTGCGAATATAATGCAGAAACGTCAAATGGGCTATTGCGTTATGTTGTCGACGGTGACTCGCTATTGCAACGAATGTCTTGGAAAAAATAATGTTATTTATCATGAGGTTGCCATAACATATACCAGTCATGGCAAGCTAAGAAATAACATTACAGAAACAAAACTTACAGAAGAAATATAGTAAACCATTCATCGTCTTTGACGGATACATTGACAAATTTCCAATTAATATTCACGCCCACATATGTCGGGGAAAGGTAAGAATATGCATAACTGTTGTATTTCGATCCGATATGCTTATTGAGCTGAAGAAACAAGATTTATTTTCCAATTGGCAGATTAAAGACCCTTCACCATACACTTGTTAATTTCTTGTAGGAATTGGATGTAAAGTGTCCAGCCACTAGGTGACATTGATCTGCTCATTGTGAAAGAAGCTATTCTTTTCACAGATATATAACGAAAACAGTGGTTGAAGAAGCTACTGAATTTCTAATTCTTCTTTGAATTATGTTTTCAATGCTTCAGTATACCTTACACATCTTCCTCTGTCTAGAACCAAAGATGAATTCCAATGGCGGCTTCAAATGTGATATTAAATCATGTATCGCACAAGGAATGGGAGAACATGTTACGGAGAAAATCATGTTTGTCCATGCCTTTTTGGATTGCAACATAACCTTCACGAAGTTTTTAATTAGAAAGGATTAGACCTTAAAAATGCTAAACAGTGTGCACTTTCGTCAGGAGGCCTCAGTCTTCAGTAAATCAGATAGAACAAAAGGATATATTACATCAGCAGGAGAGAAAGGCATGGCCAATCTTCATGGAGGAATGCCAGGAGTTAATTCTAAATAAAATCCGCATTTGCCAGTTTAATAGTAAGGTTTCAAAATAAGCCTTTCATGTAAAATGAGAGGCATTTCAGTCTACGTCTGATGCTGCTTAATTTCACTACTTGAGAGTTTATCAACAGATTCGACGTAGTTATGGGACGACATAAGCTCACTTCAATGGGGGTAAGAAGTGCAGGCGAAGAAGCTGTCTCCTATTAAATAATCTCAGTTTCCAGCCTCTGAATACATCCTTCAGTGTATCAAGTGTTGTTGAACAAAAAGTGAATTTCAGCCGACAACATGTTCAGAATACCAAGGAAGTAGTTGTCATAATTTAGAGAACCCAGAATTCCACGATGAGGATTATGTGGTTTGAACTTTGAAAATTTCGCTCCTGTTTTTCACTATGTATTATTCCACAACTTCTCTTGTATAATGTAATATACTTGGCTATCTATCTAAATGTGTAATGGTATTAAAGTATTCTACACAGTTATTAACCTGTACTGCTTTACATACATACCTATAGAAATATCATTTTATCCCAGTACATCATAAAATATTCAGTTTTCAGTGTAAAGCATCAGTACTTGCAAATATATAAAACTTATTTTGATTCCACACCATGCACTCTATAGTGTAAAAAAAGTATAGTCTGAAAGCACATTTTATGCTCTTTAATTTTGGTCAGGTCATTTCTTATAAAAAAAAATAATAGTTAAAGTCGTTTCCATGATATTAATGTTTCGGTTTCACATATCTGTTTTTTCGGACAATTTTTCAAGATTGTGGCCATTGCAGCAACTCCGCAGTGGTAGACTTTTATCCATTTTTTTAGCACATTTTTACTATAGAATCAATTAACACCAATTTTTTTACAATTAGTTCTGTGTCCATGAATAATTTGACTGAACTAATAATGGATAATCGATTTGCATTCATTTTAGATTGCTGGGTATTTTTAATCAACTATATATCGATCAACTTTCTGAAAATACTATCAGCTAGCACTTGTTTCTCTATTTACTCTACTCTATAACACTGTTTACTCTAGCGCTATACACTGATCAAACTATGCACCCATGTACGACAAAGAATCTGAAACGTTATGCAGAATGAAGAAAATGTTCATGTGAAATAAATGTTTTATTTGGTTATAGCATTGCAAAAAATAATTCAACAAAATTCGTATTTTTTGGTTAAAAGAGAAGTCATATATTCATTCAACCGAATATTTCGGTATGAAGTGTTGAAATTCACTTGAATATAAATATAAAATTGGATGGAGAAAAAGGAAGCAAAAGGGTAAAAGGGTATAGGTATACATAGCGACCGAAAAAGAGTGAAATGCGCTTTAATTCTTTACCTATTAGAGATAAGTTGGCAATGTAAAATGCAAAAATGTTGAAAGTAAGGTAGGACATAAGACTACGTTAATGAAATAGCCATCCCATTAATTTTCAAAACGTTACACTTTTTAAATGTTTATACGACCCCCTTAGACAAATTTGTTCAACCAGAAAATTTTTATTTTTAATGCAACAAGATCATCAAAAACAAGAAAGATCAATAAGGCATAAAGCATTGATTATGAAACACTTTCCAACGTCAATACAATTTAATTCAAACATCTCTAAAAATGCGATACATTACTTGGTAACATTTTTATAATTATCACAATACCACATTAATTTATTATATTTGAAAACTTAAAATTTCATTCATAAAAATGAACTTCATTCAAATGACGACATTGAAATATAAATTGCTTGGTTCAAACATCTCTAAAATGCGATACATTCCTCGGTAATATTTTTAAAATTATCATAATACTACAATAATTTATGATATTTGAAAACTTCGTCGAAAACAAATGAACTTCATTCAAATGATGTCATCGAAATATAAATCACCTGGCTTTCTCTATAAAAGCAGCATTTCATTCATAAACTTTTTTCCATTCCTTTAATTCATCACAATACTATACTAATTTATTTTAATTAGAAACTTAAAACCATGGTGGTACAAGTAATTTAACTCTATGCTTACAACTTCATCGAAAAAATCGTCTTCTTCTCTGTGTAAAATCAATGAATGTTTCATTCGTATCAGCTATATTGCAGACTCCATGAGCTAAATAATTTTGCTTTAAAGAAATGCAGCAATTCTTATACAACTCATTCTACATCTTTTGGTGTTTACATTTTCCATAAGTCAATATTAGGTTTCAATGTAGAAATCATCTTAGTTTGATGATCATTTAAACTCAACTATATTGTAATTGTGTCCTTTCAATATGTAGATACACAGAATTTAAACAAAAATAAAGGACGAAGGAAAGGTTTTAGGACGAATACAACATTAAATATGAATTAAAAAGAACTTTAAAAATCACGATTTTAACACAAGATGAATGCCATATTTTATTTTGAAGTGGGTTACGTGATCTCCTCATATAATGGTCATGTGATCTCTTCATATAAAGAGTGTAATTATTATTTTAATTTTTATTTCAAAAACTACCGAATATATTTAGCTGAATTTTTTTTATATATTTTATGGGATAATTTGAATATTTCTAAAACTTTCGAAGCAATTTGTGAATTTTAAATTCGCTTAAAAATGTTTGAAAAATTAGGTTCCATAGGGTTTAATGTATTTCATTTTTTCAACCCGTGTTCAATCCAAAACTAACTGTGTGATATTATTCATTTATATTCCCATAGGTCCAACAGACAGTCTGAACAACATACTAAAATTTCATATTGATAAACCCATTTTTACGGCAGTTATCGTGCTAACGGACAGACAGACAGACAGACAGACAGAATGAAAAAAGTCATAAACACTTTTCAACTATCTTATAACGTGTTAAAAACAGCATATCTGTATCTTTAAAATTGAGCGAGTTATATTTAATCGAAAATTGAACATTGTGAATGGGGACCATATATGAAATTAGAAATGTAAATTTGTGACATATCACAAAAAGATAAAACGGGATGATGATACATAGGAGATATTTTTGCGAATTCCCCGTAGGCTCACGATGCAACCACGGATTCGTAAGCACTTCTCATATTTTCTTTTTGAAACACCCTGTATATGTATACCATTGGGTTAAAAAATCTTTAAAATAAAGCAATATCTTTTAGAGTGGTTCCTTGCTATAAATGCATATATTTCAGTACAAATAAGGGAATGTAAATAAATGCATTATACATACAGAAATAAATAAGTGAAATTCATTTTAAATGTTACATCTATAAATAGTAAACAGCTGCATATCTTATCGATTTTCTGGTTTGAAACACAAGTTCTGTTTGCGCACCAGAGAATATTTTTATTAGAAAGAAAAATATTAAAGCAGAAATGTGAGGGTCTTCCATAATGTCTGAGACGACAAACTAAGTGGCATTCACCCTTCTTTACAATGGGTATTCTAACGTTCATTTCAAAAATCGAATGATGGAACGCACCATTTCTTAACATAAAAAGCAAAATGGCGGGATGATAAAAAGAGATTACACTTTTCATTCTTTTTCGATGCTTTAGAAGAATAAAGTTCGAATATGTTTTTTTTTTCAGAATACTTTTCCAACAGTTGAATCTGTTCAGGCCTTTCTTTTCTCCTCTGTAGTTGATGTAATAGGTGTTTAATATGATAGTTTAGGGTGGCTTTTGGAGGTTCCACATACAGTGAAGAACTCATTTGAGAACTTGTGCAATGCCACTTTTTAATCAAAAGCAGTGAAAATAAAATAAAGTCGGGGCAGTTCTTTATTTCAGTATTTTGTATAACAAATAATTGAGTCTAATGAAGGAGTATAATATGTATGTTTTCTGTATTTTATTAAATTTGAAAGTTCACGATCTTTACTGGCCTTGCAAATATGTAACGTTTAGAGCAGCTTTTCAAGTGAAATTTGCTTGCTAAAGATATTTAGAACACTGTGAGTCTGTCCAGGATTTTTGTAAGGTAAATTTCGTACTACATAATTGGGCATAACTAACAACACATAAATTGTTGAGGGAAAAGGGGGTTGCTCCTTAGTCGGATAATTTTGGAAAATTCAAAGTTTAAAATATGGATATTTTAGTAATTGTATAAAATATCCTTTATTTTGGATCATGTATGTGGGATATTGACCATTCTTAGATCAGTTGGCCATGAAATATAAGCTCTAATTTATCATTGCACAAATGGTAACACTCAAACAAGGATAATGCTTAAGCAACATATTTAAAATTAACCAAATTACAAAAAAGTTCCTAAAAAATGAACAAACATTGATGCTTAATACACAACTGTAATAAAATGTGATGTATAAATTACTGAAATAATTTTCAATGCCGGCAAAAATATTTTGATCGAAAATTTTACTCTGTATTTTATGGAAGTTGAGTACTTTTGCATACTAAAGCGTTAAAAAATAGAATGCTAAAAATGTTTAATATTTCAGTCATACGTTTTTACATTTTGGAGATAAATCATTAATCTACACTAAAGCATTGTCTCTTTTTCACTAAATAAAAGGATTTAACTTGCATGAAAATTATTTCAGTGGTAGTTGGGAGGCGTGTTGTACCTCATTGTGCGGCTGTCTGACGTCAGTCGTAGTCAACCAGTAGAGGAGAAGAGAAAGTGCGTATAATCTGTAGTGTTGCCATCTAGTGAGAGAGGTGATATCGTTGGAGAGAGAGAAGGTTGCGTGTCCATTTTTCATCGAGGGTCACCAACTGTGGGGGTCACAGATGCCTGATGGTATAGGATAGGTTAGACTTCGTAACCTTTAGATTGCTGATCCTCCGCTATACCGTTGAGCAAAAGACTTCTTCAAGCCAGAGGGAAAAATCAGGGATGTCTTTCGTAGCAGTGAGTGACGCAATGCAGCCCCGTCGGACACTCCCCTTCCTATTGTAAACGTAGATAGGATATCTACGGGCGAGAAACTCGGTCGAATTTCAGTGAAGAAGGGTGCCAGGCGAAAAACCCCCGCCGCGTCCCCAAGCTGGAATTCAGTCATTAGCTGGGAGGCGTGTCGCACCTTATCGTGCGACGGTGTGACGTCAGTCGTAGTCAACCAGGAGAGGAGAAAGTGTGTGTCATCTATAGTGCTGCCATCTCGTGAGGGAGACGATATCGTTGAAAACATGGAAGGTTGTGTGCTCATTTTTCATCCACGGTCACCAGCTATGGGGGGTCAAAAATTCCCGATGGTGGAGGATAAGTTTGAACTCAGAATTTCTAGATTGCTGATTTTCAGCTATACCGTTGAACCAAAAGAATTCTTCAAGCCCCAGAGAATAATCGGTGCTGTCTTTTGTAGTAGCTAGTGACGCAATTCAACCGTGCCACAGATGAAAATCTTCCCATTCTAAACTACTTTTTAGAATTACTTTTTCCATTCTAAACTAATTTTTACCTATAACTACATTCAAAATTACTTTTTGATTTACTTGGAATTAACAAATTTTTTCGAATTATAAATTTTATTTTTTGCCAAATTTCCAACTAATCCCCCCCCCTCAAAATTGTTATTCGCTAGCTCAAGATCTTCATTTCATCTTTTCGATGGTTGCCATGAGTTGGTCTGGGCGAATAAAAATATGAAAGATAGAATATGAAATAGTGAAAATTCCAATAGCGAGAATTCCAGATTCTGAGATAGCGAAAATTCCCATATTTGCTCTGTCAATGATACGCATTTTTTCAAGATCCTTTATTTTGGTATAATAAATGTTGTAATAAAAATTTTAAAGGTAAAAATATGAAATAATTTTTGTATTACATTCAATAATTTAATGTTTTATCATTTTAATGATAACATAATATATATCCCTTTCGGTGATCTACTGCTAAATGAAAAAAAATTAAATAATACACATTTGAATATTTTTATGTTAATATTGACATAGTTAAAATCCTCAATGTACTAAAATAAAGTAATGACTTGAGGACAGAATTTGGTGTTTTAAATGTTTAAAAATCAAAATTAATATATATATATATATATATATATATATATATATATATATATATATATATATATATATACATATATATATATATATATATATACATATATATATATATATATATACATATATATATATATATATATATACATATATATATATATATATATATATATATATATATATATACATATATATATATATATATATATATATATATATATATATATATATATATATATATATATAAGAAGAACCGTATTGAATTTTCTCCAGCCCTTTTTGCTGCTCCAGGTCTTCGGACAAGTCGGTCGGCCTGGGCTTTCGACATTGAATCTTCAAATCAGTAATTGGTGAACCTCCCTTGGCAGCAATGCATGCTTGTATATTTTTAGGTAAGGAATGATAAATTTTCCTAATATCATCCTGCGATACATTCTGATAAGCTTTCCTTAATTGTTGCTAAAGATCTGCTACATTTCGGGGTTCCCGAATCTGACAGCCTAGCATGTCCCATACATGCTCGATTTGCGAAAGGTATGGTGACCTTGCTAGCCAAGGAACAGTACCAAAAACACGAAAACAGTCCGCAGATATGCGAGCCGTATGTGGCGTGGCATTATCTTATTGGAAAATGGTCCCAGAATGACGTGTCATGAAGGGTAACACAAACGGTCGCAGGATTTCATCAACAAATCGTTGAGTTGTTAAAGTTGTACCCAGGACGACTAGGGGCAACCTGCTGTCTTAAGAGATAGCACCCCACACCATCACACCAGGGGTGATGACTGTGTGCTCACTATGTAAAACAAAGGCTGACTGGGACCTCTGGCCCTGGCGCCTCCGCACTCGTACCCGATGGTCATCTGCTGAAAGATTGAAGCGTGATTCATCGCTGAACAATATGCGATGCCAATCTTATGGCAGCCATGATGCTCGGCTACGACACCACCCCAAACCACTGTGTCGATGCTGTGGGGTTATGGGCAGATGTCCTAAAGGCCGCCTTGAGCGTTAGCCAGCACCTTTGCACAGCAGTGATGCAGATGACGGCCTATTGCTCAGTATAACCAGCCAGCTTCAAGCATCCCGATTATACGACCACGTTCGAACTCGTCTAATTGCTTATAAGGTCTTCGGCAACGTCGTAAAAGCATTATTGGTTGTGCCGCCACGGAATTGCAACTCCGATAATGAGCAAAGATAAACCCTCCACATTTTTAGCCTATTTTATAGGATGCTAGTTGCGCAGTAGAAACGCGCGCTATGAGAGAAGTTAACACTCATTGGCTTTGTAAATTTAATTATTTGCATACTTGGTATAATGGAATTTGCATTCGAAATTTCGAACATTTTCGATCGAAACATTTTTTAGGGGTGCTTCGTTTTTTATGCAAAAAAGTGTATATATATATATATATATATATATATATATATACATACAAAAGTCAAAAACATCTAAAACATAACATTTACAATAATAGCCAAATGGAAACGATCCAATTAGTGCCCTGCAGCCATTAAACATTGCATACTATGTAAATCTCCAAATGGAATATGCAATAAATAGAATACGAACCATAAAAAGTATCACAAATTGGCCAGTCAATATTGTCTGGTCAATACAGTTCGTGGCTATATAATATTTCTATAGCTTATTTCAATTACCTGCTGCGTTATGTACCATATCTTTCTAGATACTGATATAATTATTGGGCTCTGAGGTGGTTTATGTACTACAATTTACTAGTCACTTCGACTTCGAGCTGAGAATAAACGATGTTATTTTTATATAAATTATAATATTATAGAATATTATCGGTTCTTATTGTCTATATGCAATTTATTTTTCATTTTTTAAATCTGATAAGAGGTTGGGAGATGAGATTGAATAATGGAAACCCTGTTTGGGATTAAACAGGAGCTATCTAAGCAGTTGCCTTCTCAAAAAGGGATACCTATGTTCTGTTAAGTTATAAATAAAATGAAATAAATATAACTATCGTAACAAAATTAGTTCCATTATTAGCTGAAATGTTACTTTAAATTGTATTTTTCTTTAGTCATTTTAGCATCTGCAGAAACAGTGATTTTCGAATAAGACGATCTGCTTAAAAATCCCCCCTTCTTTCATATTATTATTATTCTATCTCTTTCAACGTGTGAGACCAGAAATAGATCACACACCAGTTAATGTGAGACAGCTTTATGTACATTATTTATTGTGTCTGAAACATCAGACAATACTTTCAGCCTCAATGACGCCAAAGTTTACAGCATGCTGACCCAAAGGTCAGAAGACTATAAATTTAGGGGTGTTAAGACAGAAGGGGGTTGGAGGACTCTTAAGAAAATGTGAAGTAACGACATTGGGTAAAAAGGCTGACTAATGGAGAAGGTGCTTGTGGCTTCGCCATAAATGCGGCCAATAGGAGCAAAAGATGAGTGTTAGTCCTGAGTCAAAAGAGCCACAACTTAGGACAGAAAGAAAAGATAAGAACGAGGACACTTGGTTAATAGAGACTTACACAACGACTAGATATATACAGAACGACTAGATATGTGGAGACACTTAAAATGTAGACTAGGAGTATTATATAAGAAAGAACGAAGACGACAGTACGATACTTATAGAGAACAGACTAAGAGAAATGACATAAGTACTAGTGTTCCAGCCAGCAGTACAATATGATCGGCGAATTACGTGTTGGCGAATTACACTTCGAGTTAATTCCAGTAATATGTTCGGCGAAGTACGTGCTGGTGACCAAGCCAAGACAACCTTGAAGGTATGTGTTCTCAAAAAATATACCAGGCCTTATATACATTTTAGGTATTTTTAATAATGGTCTCACATTATCTCTCTCCGTCGGAATAATATGAATAATTGTATAGTGAATTTAATAAGTGTGTTATGTTGTTAATAAATGTTTTATTGTTAAAGTTAAAATGGTGCAATCAATTTAGTATTACATTAATTAATATTCTTTTACAGAATTCGCACGAAACATAAATAATTGGAGGGTTATCAGCGGCAAACAACACAATGTATAAAATAATAATGAGTTCCAAGAATACGATCAATTTACGGCCATGTATATTAAGTATAATTTAACAATAATAGTAGTATGTTAATTACTATTCCATTCTATTTTATGTTTTGCCACAACAATATTTTTAAGAATTGAAAGTTTAACATATTAATAAAGTAACACTTGCAAAATTCGAACTCTATGTGGAGGGCAAAACATCTGAATTACCCTGCTTATAAATGATCTAATTGAACTAAATATCTTGGGGATTTCAATGTGATTGAAGTTGGTTTCTTCTGGAATAATATATTAACTCTAAAATTCTTCTTCGATTTAATAGCATTTTATTGCATATACAGGAAGATCATAATAAATATGTCATTTTTGTATTTATTTATCAAACAAAATACTTATTTATCAGACAACAGAGTAGGATTCAAACACGGCTAATAGTTCTTTGTCAATAACATTTTTAAAACTATTATTTACACAAAATTGTTTAATCATATTTTGACGGATAATCCAGCTAAGTTTGGTTGATTTGAGCTAATTTATATTTCTACAGAATATTTTGATTAAAATGGCGAAAATTATAGTCCCCCTTAAAAATAAAGCCCAATTTTAAAAGTACATAATTTGAAACATTTTTCTTATTTCCATTGAAAATGATATGAATGAAAAACATTATATCATTGCTATGGAAACGGAAAATCTCATTCTTCTGAATAGAAACACAAATCTATGTTTCACAGGCATCTAAATCGATTTTTCAAAAAGAAAAAAAATATATTCCGCAAAAACATCAATTTTCCCGCTGTTTTCTGAGACAGCGTGAGATAATGATCAATGGTCTCTTTAAATTTGGTTTGAAATAAAAATAAATCCATATGAATGCATTTGCGCACGTTTTTCAATTTTAAACTGCTGGTTTGATATTGGGATGTCTTGCACTGGATATATTCATCAAGTCTGTGAGGTCCACAGTCGTATCCAGACGGACAATAAGGGGGTATAAAGACGAACAATAATTAAGGGAAAATAGGAGCATCGATGACCGAATGGAGGGTCTTGAATAAATTTATTTTTCCCATGTATACCCTATGGTGTTCAGTACAAGTGTACTTGTTCATAAAATAGGGTGGTATGTCTCCCAATTCTTCTGCACATTTCACTACTGAGTCCACTACTATAGGAGAGCCTGTTTGCACAGAACAAGTGTACTTGTTCTGACAATAAGGTGGTATGTCTCCCAGTCCTCATCCTTATGCCATTAGTAGGTCCACTTCTATAGGAGAGCCTGTTTGCATTGAACAAGTGTACTTGTTTAGACAATAAGGTGGTATGTCTCCCAATTCTCATCCTTATGTCATTAGTAGGTCCATTTCTATAGGAAAGCCTGTTTGCACAGAACAAGTGTACTTGTTCAGACAATAAGGTGGTATGTCTCCCAATTCTCATTCTTATGCCATTTGTAGGTTCACTTCTATAGGAGAGCCTATCTGAACAGTACAAGTGTACTTGTTCAGACAAAAGGGTGGTACGTCTCTCAGATATTCACCTTATGCCACTAGTGGGTCCAGTTCTAGGAAACCCTGTACGTATAGGAGAGTCTGTTTGAACAGTACAAGTGTAGTTGTTCAGATAAAGGGGGTATGGCTTCCAAATGTCCTCCCTATGCCACTAGTGGGTTCATATCTATAGGAGAGCCTGTACAAATTCATTTAAACAGTTGTAGAAATCCATCTACAGTAACATACTTTAATCACAGTATAATTAATAATTAAATATCAGCATTAAATTGATTAAAAGCACCAACCAGTGTTTAAAGTAAAAATCAACTTCCTTCAACAAAATAATCGCACCAGCGGAAGGCAAAAGCGCGTTTGTCGCAGTTTTGAAATTAATCAAAAATTTTAGATGGTATAGTATAAAAATCAACCCTATTTTTAATACAAACTGAATTAAAGCAAGTTATCGGATTGTTCGTAAAGTCAGCATTATGCACAATAGATATCCAAAGTATTTCGACATACTGAATAATTGAAATCTGGATATGCAGATCTTTTACATTTACAGTTTGAGTTATAAAGGCAGATAATATTCGACGGAAATAAGTGATTTCAATGGCTATAAGACACATAGTTTTTGAATACGGTAAATTTCTGCATATTTTGCGAGATATTCGTCTTAATTCCACACTATTTAATTCGTTGTCACTTTTTTATTTGTTTGATTACATGATGTTACTTTCTTACTTTCCTTATATACATGATGTATAAGACAAGTATTGTGACGGGGTCGAAAATTCGAATTCGAGTTTTCGACGGAAGAGCACGTTTCAAGCATCCCTGATCACGGATCAAACATTTTTGAAGTGATGTCTGTGTGTGTGTATGTGCGTGTGAAAGTATGTGTGTGTCAGTGAGACTGTGGAGACGATAACTGACGAGCGAATGGACCGATTCAAACGGAATTTGGTACAAAAATCACAATCCGTAAACACTGGAAGCCTATTGTTTTTATACGCAATCGAATGGTCAGAACCCCCCCCCTAAATTGTCGAGTGAAATTTTGAAAAATCGTCAAAAAATCAAAACCGATAATAAAGTTACGCAAATAGACATTTCTTATGTAATTTTTTATTACAAAACGAATGACATAAATTGTAGAACGTTAACATGAACCGTTCTTGAGACATTGCACATTTTTCAAAAAAATTATCAAAAAGTTATATAAAATAAAAAAAAAATTCCTATTGAGAAACATGTTAACTTTTCATATGTAATACCATGCAATAAATTGGGTGACATCATTCTCGTGGATCTAGATCGTTCCATTCATGAAAAAGTATACTTTGAGTAATACTTTTGTATTTGAACGCGAATAGTCATTTATCTGCTGTAAGAATAACTTATTTCTCCATCCATAACGCTTGGCGAGGTATTGGTGACGAATTTGGTGGAATGTCGCGAACTTGGCGAAATTTTTATTTGTTGCCAAATTAACAAAAATCTCGCCAAATGGATAAAAATGAAGCTAAATCAATGAAAATGACAACTAATTGAAGAAAATTCAATATCTTGGAAAGAATATAAGTATCTACTATAGAAATAACATTTTTTTAACTGTAAAAGTAGTAAATTCATTGCATTATATAAGGAAAGTCATGTGCTGCCCACATCAGATTTTTTAATTTGGTTGATGAATCAGAGCATGCAACTTTCTAAAATTAGTTGTTTCATAAACTGTTTTTTTTATCAGTTTTATGTCCAGATTTATTCACAGTAAAAGTATAATAAATCCGTTTATCGTTATTTTTCCTTCCTTCTAGATGTTCTTTTCATTTTTAAAATTTTCATTTGGCAACAACAATTTTCTTCTTGAGTCACGTGATGCAATCATTTATTGATAGAGGCGTTCATGTTTTTGTTTGTGCTTGTGCTCTGTGTCTTTATCTTAAAGAAAGTGGCTGGCATTTGTTGCCGAAAAAGGTTGATCTTTAAATCAACCTTCTACGCTGTTCAGCTAGCAAACTATTTATTTTTTAACAAGTCGTTTCAAACGGCAGTTTGAGAGACTTTTTACTTTCCCTGCAATACATGGTAATGTATAGAGAAAGTATTGGAATCATACCGAAAATCGCAACTCTAGTTTTTGACGGATCTAAACGTCTGTGTGTATGTGTGTCTGTGTGTCTGTTTGACCGTCTGTGCAGATGTTGTATCCACTCTAACTAAAAACTAATGGACCGAATTTCATAAAATTTTATAAGTAAGTCACTTGTGAACGGATCTGGTGCTGATTAGTTTTGAGTACGATTCGGGATAAAAGAACCTGCCTTTTTTTGCGAAATGGCCCGCAAAAGCTTATATCCACTTTAGTTAAAAACTAATGGACCGAATTTCACAAAATTCGGTAGATATGTCACTTCTGAGTCACTCTGGTGCTGATTAGATTTTGCTACGATTCGGAAAAAAAATGACCTGCCCTTTTTTGCAAAATGGCCCTCAAAAATCGCAAAAATCTAAAATAAAAACTACGTATGCTCAAATATACCCATTAAATGCGTGTTTAATATGTAATTTTTAACGAAGTAAAGTATAAGACCAACCCCATTACACTAAAACTAGCCGTTTTCGAGATATTTTAGTTTTTTCGTATTTTCTCTACGCCACCTTTGAAAATAAGTCCAGTTATCAAATGAAAACAAAAATTGAGTTAAAAGTAAATTAAATTTAATTGAAATAAAGAGAACGTGGATATAAATCTGCAGGGAAAGTCATGTGCTGCCCACATCAGATTTTAATAAATTATAATCAGACAGCATGCGATCTACAAATAAACTGACTCATACAATACAGAGGTCATTAGATTAGTTATAAACGTTCATATTTGAATGAAATTGTACAATTATTTTATAAAAATGTTGAAGTTTCGTGTTTTAATGAAAAAGAATTATTTTTAACCGCTTCACTGATTAATCCGAGTTAACTCGTGCTAGTATAATTTGCAAATAAATATTATCCCGAGAAAACTCGGGGATATAATTTTTACTTTCTCTGCAATACATGGTAATGTATAGGGAAAGTATTGGAATCATGCCGAAAATCACAACTCGAGGTTTCGACGGATCTGCACGTTTCGAGACCTCTAGAATACGAAAAAACTATTTTTAGCATGATGTCTGTGTGTGTGTCTGTGTGTCTGTCTGTGTGTCTGTCTGTCTGTGCAGATTTTGTATCCACTCAAAACTAAAAAATTAATCGACTGAATTTCGTAAAATTTGGTAGGTAAGTTACTTGTGGGAGAATCTAGTGCTGATAAGTTTTGGGTACGATTCAGGAAAAAAGAATCCGCCTGTTTTGTGAAATGGCCCGCAAAAGCTGTTATCCACTCTAGTTGAAAATCTAATGGAACGAATTTCACGAAATTTGGTAGATAAGTCGCTTGTAGGTCACCCTGGTGCTGATTAGATTTTGGTACGATTCGGAAAAAATAACCTGCATTTTTATGCAAAATGCCTCTCAAAAATCGACAAAATATAAAATAAAAACTACGTATGCTGAAATATATCCTTTAAATGCTTATTTTATACGTAATTTTTAACGAAGAAAAGAATAAGATTAACCCTATTACACTAGGGCTAGCCGTTCTTGAGATATTTTTGTTTTTCCGTTTTTTCTCTACGCCACCATTGAAAATGAGTCCAGTTACCAAATAAGAACGAAAATTGAATTAATTGTGAATTAAATTTAATGAAAATAAGGAGAATGTGCATATAAATCCGCAAGGAAAGTCATGTGCTGCCCACATCATTTTTTTTTTCGATATGATTTGTATCTTCGCGGCTTAACGTGGGTTGAAGGCAATTGAGGGATAAATGAGTATTCCTGCATCGATTGGTGATTTACCAAGTTTCGTTTGTGGGCTCTCTGGAATGCCACAAATGTAATGACAAAATGGATGGAATGACTGAAGAATGGAACTTGTCGAAAAAATTATCTCAGAAAATCCTTCTGATGAGTGCAACATCTGGAAGACCTAGCACTACTATTTCACCACTTAGGCTAACATTAAAGCATTTCCCAGATAACAAAATAATGTGCTTTTTACAATGAAATAAAATTAAAATTAAAAACACTCTTTATATTACGTTTAATTTCAATTTCTTTTATTTAAAAATGCAATAAAAATGCGATCATTGTTTGCAATATTTTTCAAAAAAATTGTTAAGGGAAGGGTTTAATTGATATTCTAAATGAACATCTTACAATTGTAATATCTAATGAATATATGCTTATAATAAGAGTGTGAAGTCAAAATTGAGAAAAACACTGATCTTATAACTTTCCTTATATATATAATGTACAAGGAAAGTATTGTGACGGGGTCGAAAATTCGAATTCGAGTTTTCGACGGGAGAGCACATTTCAAGCATCCCTGATCACGAATCAAGCATTTTTTAAGTGATGACTGTGTGTATGTGTGAAAGTATGTGTGTGTGTGTGTGTGTGTGTGTGTGTGTGTGTGTGTGTGTCAGTGAGTCTGTGGAGACGATAACTGACGAACGAATGAACCGATTCAAACGAAATTTGGTACAAAAATCACAATCTGTAAACACTGGAAGCCTATTGTTTTTATACGCAATCGAATGTTCTGAACCCCCTAAATTTTCGAGAAAAATTTTGAAAAAAATCGTCAAACAATCAAAACCGCTAATAAATTACGTAAATAGACATTTCTTATATAATTTTTCATTAGAATCATTAGAAAACGATTGACATAACTTTTCGAACACTAACATGAACCGTTCTCGAGATATTGCACATTTTTCACAAAAATTATCAAAAAGTTATATAAAATAAAAAATATATATTTCCTATTGAGAAACATATTCACTTTTCATATGTAATACCATGCGTTAAATTTGGTGGCGTCATTCTCGTGGATCTAGCTCGTTCCATTCATGACAAAAGATAGTTTGAGTAATACTTTTGAATTTGAACACCGATAGTCATTTATCTGCTGTAAGAATAACTTAGTTCTCCGTCCATAACGCTTGGAGAAATTTTGGCGACGAATTTGACGGAATGTCGCCAATTTGGCGAGCTTTTTAATTGTTGCCAAATTAACAAAAATCTCGCCAAATTGATAAAAATGATGCTAAATCAATGAAAATGACTACCAACTGAAGAAAATTCAATATCTTGGAAAGAATATAAGTATCTACTATAAGAATAACGTTTTTTTAACTGTAAAAGTAGTAAATTCAGTGCATTATATAAGGAAAGTCATGTGTTCCCACATCAGATTTTTTTAACAGTGTATTGAAGTTTCTTTTGCACAAAGTTTAAGTCTGATTTGATTTTAATGCAACAGCAGTAGAATTGGCTCATTTCAAACTAATCTTTAATAATAAAAAAATAGAAACTAGATGTTTTACCTAAATGGGTTGACGGTTTGTTTTACAAAACATAAGTAATTGCAATCATTTTGGCAAGATAGCGTCACTTAATAACGCGTTATGCTGTCGCGTTACCATTAAGTTTTCACGTAAATAAAATTACTTAAAAATTAAAAGGTTGCGATAATTTCAAACCGATATTCATAGCACGAATAACAAACCTTTTATTCTGAACGCCAAAATAGAGAAAAACAATTTAAATCTATAGAGCATGTTGTGTTTCCCACATGAGATTTTTATTAATTTTTTACTTTTCTGGATATGCAAAATTTTCGCTTTTGCAATTATTCAACATCTCGTGAGTGATTTAAATCTATTACGAAAAATAATTTTTCAATAAATATGTAATATAAATCTGGAGTTATAAAAATCAATGAAACTTTTGAAAGTATATCCTTAAGCATTCATCTATGTCTTATTTTATAGCTCATGCCGTTTTGTTTTCCAATCGAATTTTATGACATGCGCGAGTGAGAAAATCATTAATTTAAAAGATTAATATCGTTATCACAAAAACCTGCGTTTTTACACTTTCGACTGCAAATGAAAGAATGAATTTTTGTAGTCAATGAAGTATGTCTCTAGTTAGAAGCTTTCAAACTTTTGAAGATAGAAAAAATCTAAATTGCATATTGTTATAAAAAAGATTTCATATAACTGGGAGAAAACAGAATTTATATTTGATTATTTTCTTACGATAAATGTTTGATTATTTTCACATAAAGATAATGCATAATGTATTTATTTTTCCAATTTTTTCTTTATCAATTAAGTATAGTTAAATTAAACTATTTAAAAGTATAACATGCAGTCACCATTTTAAATAGGCGTGTCGATGGATATTTATGTTTTATATAATTGTGCCATTGATAATTCAACTTACCTATTGGCCGTTAAATAGTAATATGATACCAGGGAGAGATTTGAGTCAAGATTTAGCGGATACAATTTAATGTCGAATATTTATGACTGTCTGTAATATCACGCAATGCATCAGACTTCACGACGCCAGTTTTATTACACTCTGACCCGAGAGGTCCGATAGGCCATAAACATAGGGGGATAAAATGAAGACACAAGAGTGGGTAAAGATGTTAACCAATTATTCAAGATGTCTGAGCGCATTGCCCTAAGGTCGGCCAATCAGAGCCAAAGAGGCGTTACAGACCTCAGGCAAAAGACGCAGTAACCAAAAGGTTCCAGAGATAACGCAAAAAGATTCATATGACCAGATATATTCATATCCGCAGAGATACAGTAGAGAAGTATTCCGCTACATTAGAGAATGAATCGAGATGCAAAGAGCATTCCACAGAAATGTCCTGACATAACTTCGACGCCCGATTCCTTATGACGTGAACAATTTTTTTTTTATATGCAGAACTTCAATGGCGGATTAGTACCAGTACAAAATACTCTGATGTGAGAGTTGTGATCAATGGCCAAAGACGAAATTGGAGGTACTTACTCACCAAATATTGTAGAAGGTCTTTTTTTTTAATTCAATTAACGTGGCAACAACAGATCGAAATCCAGTTACAGTAGCCACACGTGCCTCCATGCCTTATTCGGGATTCGAACCCGAGCCCTCTAGACAGCAGCCGAACACGCTATCCACTACACCACCTGACCATTTGATGATAGAATTTACCTGGTCTCATATTTCCAAACTCCTCAGCGAATAATATGACAATTGTTGCAATGAATTTAATAATTAACCAAATGTTTTTAATAAATGATTTTATTTTAACGTTAAAATGGTGCAGTTAATTGTAGTATCATGTTAATAATTATTCTATTACAGGAACTTGCACCGAAGATTAATACGGTGGATTTAATAGCGGCACAAAACAAGGGGTTTCACGATGTACGATATTCGGCCATAATCTAAGGTTAATGAAATATGTTTCTTAAATGTAACTTTAAGTTTTCTTTTTTCTGTGTGCCACAAGAATATACATGCAAGCGACAACAGTAGGCATAGAATTTTAAACATTCACATGAATCACGTTGCATGGTATATATAAATTCATATATTTTATTTGCAAGTTAATATTATTTACCAAATCATATATACAATTATTACATTTTTAGTAAAAATTCTTAATCGTCCAAATAGTGCCAAATGACTTTAACGTTCCTAATATATTTTTGTTCATATTGTCCAGAAGGGAATAACAGGGGGCATTGCTGACATTCTTTCTTTCTCTCGATCCAAACCGTCTGCCCTACACAAAGGTATAAGGTACCTATTTAGGCGGCCGGGACAGTGCCACCAACTTTAGACCAGAACCCAGTGGGGAAGACATTCGCAGGCACCTAATTCTCCTTCCCCTATCACCAACCACTCGGAACGCCTTTCAGACCCACATATATAACGTGTTCGTACTCTGTGTAAACACTGTGCTAGTTTGGGCAGAACCGGGAATCGAACTCGGGTCTACAGAGTGCAATCCCCGTGCCGTAACCACTGGGATATCTCCTCCCAAAGCGTTAATACATTCTGTTCGTTCAATCCAGACCGCCTGACCTGCCAGAATGCGTAAGATATATGTTTGAACAGCCGGGACAGTGCCACCCATTTTAAACCTGAACCCGGTAGGGGAATCCACTCGGACAGTCCCATCCTTCCCCTACCGCCAACCTCTCAAAGGACTTACGGACCCACATATTTAACGTGCCTGTACTCCGCGTGAACGCGGAAGCAGTTTGAGTAGAGCTGAGAAATAAATTTGCGTCATTCAAGTGCAATCCCCATGCTTTAACCACCAGGATGTCAATTTTACGACCAGCCATTCGCCAATAGTAATTTATATATATAATAAAAAGATCTTCTCTCCGTCTGCGTATAAAGCTTGGGGATAAATTTGACAAACTTGGTCACTAATATAGCAAAATATCACCCTTGGTTGACAGAAACATAGTCGAAATTTCAAAAATGACATTGAATTAAAGGAAATGGCCCCAAATTTATGAATTAATTATAAAAGTATTTTAGTATTTAATACATGGGCTATATTGCTTATTGCAGATGCTATCAATATTAATAATTTTCAATTTTTAGTTCTTCAAAATAATTTTACATGTTATCTGTGAAAGCTCCAAATGGACAATTCAATGCTAAATACATTGTGCCGTAGATATTATACATCATCTTGTTACCGTGAAAGAAGTAAATTAATTGCATTACTTATATAGGGAAAGTCACGTTCTGCCAGCATCAGATTTTGTTTTTTCAAAAACTGCAAGATTTGATTTGAGACAAGAACAAGAAATGGAAACCTTTAGAGAATCTTCAACCCCTTTGGAATACATTCATACCAGTCAACATCTCAGCCATAAGTTGATATCTATATCCAATCCTGAGAAATAGGTGTCTCATGAAAATTTTTTGAACCATAAACAAGAAAAAACAAACAAATTCGAAGCGGAAACCGTTAGCGAGTTCCACAAGCGAGTTGTGGAACTCGAGTTGTGTGTTTTGTAGCGAGTTCCACCGTTACAAATTGATGTTGAACCGATATCAATCGTCATATATGCTCTATCTACAGATAATCTTAAAAAAATCGATGTTAAAAGGGAAATGTAAATTTTTGAATCGGAAGTGACGTCTCCAGAACCAGAAGTGGTAAACTTTAGTGAGTCCTTGAACCCCATTCAGAAGTTGACGCTATGAATCCATATTAATCAGTCATCCCTATATCTAATAGTAGCTTTATATCTAATAGTAGAAATATATATGCATCAAGCAAAATTTTTGAACTCGAAGTGAAACAGAAATGGAAAGTGGAAATTCTTAATGAGTATTTCTTCTAGAATTTGATGAGGAATCGATATAATTTATTATACAAGCTCAATTTTTAGCCAATCTTGAAAAGGACGTGTTTAAACAATGAATGAAAATATTTGAACCTGAAGCGGAATAGGATCAGAACGATGAGTTCTTTAGTGAACTTTGCAACTCTTACTGTGAATTTTATGATAGATCCCCTAGTTTTATCTATAAAGGATTAGAATGGGTGCCCGTCATATGACGGAATTTGAAATTTGCAAAATATTACCTCTCATTTATCGTCATTTTTATTAATTTGGCAACATTTAAAAAAGTCACCAAGTTGGCGACATCCCGCCAGATTCGCTGCCAAATATTTTGCCAAACGTTATAGATGGGCGGACGGAGAAATGGGTTATTCTTTCATTAGATTTTGATATTTTTTCCAAGATATTTAATTTTCATCGATTTTTTGACCAATCCATTAATTTGGCGATATTTTAATCAATATGAAGACAAAAGTCGCCAAATTTGTCACCAAGTGTGACGGTTGGTGTAATAGACAAACGCTAGCATCATTCCAATACTTTCCTCTTTCAAAATACAATTAATTTTATTGAGTTGGTTAGTTTCTATCAATTTGACGACATTTCTTATCAATTTGACGGCATTTTCGTTAATTTGACGATATTTTGATTAATTTGGCGACATTTTAAAAATTTCCCAAATTTGTCGCCATGTGGGACAGTTGGAGTGACTTACAAACATTAGAGAAACATTACAATACTATCTTCCTTTCAAAACACAATTAATTTCATAGATTAGTCGTCAATTTTATCAATTTGGCAATAATTTTATCGTTTTGGCGACATTTAAAAAGTCGCCAAATTTGTCGGCAAGTGATACAGTTAAAATGACAGACAAACGCTGCCGACACGTTATTATAATACTATCCCCTTTCAAAACACAATTAATTTCATTCATATGGTGTTACTTTTAACAATTTGACAACACTTCTGTTAATATGGTAATATTTAAAAAAAAACAGCCAAATTTGTCGCCAAGTAAGACGGTTGAACTGACAGACAAATGCTACCGAAACATCATTGCACTATTATCCTCTTTCAAAACACAGTATCATTGACTTGTAATCATTTTTATCAATATGCTGACATTTTCACCGATTTGGCGACATTTTCGTCAATTTCGCAACATTAAAAAGTCGCCAAGTTGGCGGTATCCCTCAAAATATGTTGCCAGAATTTTCGCCAAGCGTTTCAGAGATGGACGTAAAGGCAAACAGACGCACGGACATAAGGAGAAATGGGGTACTCTTATGGTGAATTTTGAGAAATATAGACTGAAACGAAAGGAATAAACATGTTTAAATGTTTATTACTGGCGTTGCAAACTTTTGGCAACCAAAAAAACTTATGCTACTCACAAGAAACAATAATAAATACCACAAATCTTTTATACAGAACAGACAGTAGAGAAGACTATTAGTATTTATCAGTTTTGTATTTTCTAATAGTTTTCAGGTAAATTTGAATAAACTTGGTGACTTTTCGATACAAAATTAAATAAGAACCGCATTTAAATCTTGCAAAATCTTTTACAAGAAATAATTGGAAATATTGCAGAAACTTGTTATTTACTCTTGACAATAATTTTCTGATATTCACAAAATATTTTTATGGCCCAAAGTATTTCGTGTCCTCAATATTTTATACACGATTTTATTGCTAGTCGATTTCAACATTTTACATCCCAAAATTTAAAGCTACTTTTAAAGCATTTTATGTTTTCCGTTATTTGCGAAATTCTGCTTTTTTACTTCTTTGTTTCATTTTGGTTTGCTTTAGATTTTACGACGCGCATCATTGACTCCATTATGTTTGTGTCTTGAATATAAGTGTTTATACTACGTTTTGTATTTTCCGCGTTTTTCAGAGTTAAAAAGTTTACGAACGTCATTCTCAATCTTCATAATTTATTGTAATTTCTGCGTCTTTATTAAAGGAACAGAAAGTACAGAAACATTTGCTTTCCTAGAAAACTGTTGAATTCTAGATTTGCAACAAAAATGCGGGGTTCAAGATTGTTAAGAATTCAAATCTAATCGGGATTCGAGCCTATTCATTCAACACATTATTTTCTATCCATTGAGTTACTGCGACAATGTATTTTAAACTGAAAATTGATTTTACATTATCTTATAGATTTCAGATAGAGTGAGATCGTTCGGACAGAAAATTACACTGCATTGCCTATTTTTACTTCCTCGTAGTATTGAGTAAATATTGTTTTCACGAAAATTTTTAATTTCGAGATTTTGATGCTAATATATATTTTAAGACGTCCTGAAAACGTTTTGACTATTTTGTGAGTGATGTCCGTTTGTCTGTGTGTCGGTTTCTTGTATACACGATGGCGGCCACAAATATTAATGAATTTTTATGAAGCTTTATATAAGGCTTTATTATCAAATAATCTAGAATTAGATAGACTTTTTTTAAATCGAACAAAAACTCGAACTTTTATATTTTTTTAACCTGGCAACATAGAACAAAATTTGACATAATCATTCGTAAAAGTACTTATTTATGGCTCAATGATAATATACCCGCCCCCGGTGGGTACATTATCAAGTATGGTATCAACCAAAAGATTTTTTCAAGCCCTTTAAAGTGAAGGGTAACATGATATAATTATAATCATTTGGACGTATGATATTGATTTTTCAAAATGTCTCTTGTGCAATTTAAATAGAAAAGCTACTAAAAATGGATTCTGATATAAGAAAGCTGAGTTGAGGCACACGCCACTGTTAATTTTTCAATGTGGACTGATCATACTGGCGACTAATCCACTCACTGTGCGCCATAATATTCCAGATCGAAAATTATCAGCTATAAATCGTTTTTTTTTTCAAATGGCCAGGCACTTTGACCTTCGCCATTCGCCTTTATTACAGCGGCCAGAGTGTGAACCATTTAGCCGTCCATTAACATTGCCCCAGGCGCACCAGAGGGGGCGGATCACATTGCGCCCACAACACAAACATCCATGCCTTACGTGGGGCTCGAACCCACAACGTGGCGGTCGAGCGATTGCTACGGAAACGCTTGCCTTGACCACTCGACAACCACGTCGGCAGCTATAAATCGTAAGAGTTTTGAAAAGCCGAAACGTTCTTTTTAAGACCTCGATGATCACTGCGTCCAATCTGGAAAGTAAAGTTGCTCGTGTCATTGTAAAATTCCAGACGATATTCGCTAACCATATGCTTTATACGTTAAGCTCACGTTAACTTATACATTAAGTTCATGTGAAATTATACGTTAAGTTCGTCTGAAATTATACGTTGAGTTCGTGTGAAATTATTCTAAATTGGTAGATAATGTTTGAATTCGAGTCGTACTATAAACGTAAATAATACCCCCCAATTTCTGAATCTGAATTCTAGCGCTTAACCACTTAGATGTCCAGAATTGCGAGATACCAGTATTCTCTTCCACATTGGAGTATCTTGGATCCCAAACGTGTTTATCACGTCTGCCCATATTCCTGAGTAAAGTACCAATTAAAAATAAATACATCATCAAAGTTTTGTAATTGTCTAGTAATAGAAAATATTTTTTAAGCTAAGAGGCTTGAGTAGTGTGAAATAACATTGTTTTAGATAGAGAAAAAACGCTACTGTTTCGTTAAACCATGAATTCTGGACTCAGCTAATCCACTCAATTTATTACATATTATTCTGGTACTTATTCATACACAGTGATAATATACGCTAGAATTTACAGTATAACTCGGAAGCCAATATGGTGGCAAGAAGAGACTCTAACCGCTAAGCTCTGATTCCGAACTCAAGGTTTTACTAATTAAGCAATTAGTAAATGTGGAATTAACAAAATATTCCTGTACGCAGTCAATATCTACGATGGTAAAAGTAAAGGTTTCTATGTACCACACTTTTGTTAACCCTTACAGAAATCGACAAATTCAGTTTTGCCACATTAACACTTTACAACATAGTTGAAAGTGTTTATGACTTTGTTCATTCTGTTTAACACTTTACAACATAGTTGAAAGTGTTTATGACTTTGTTCATTCTGTTTAACACTTTACAACATAGTTGAAAGTGTTTATGACTTTGTTCATTCTGTCTGTCCGTTAGCACGATAACTGACGTAAAAATTGCTTTATCAAAATGGAATTTTATTATGTTTTTCAGAGGGTCTGTGGGACCTATGGGAATATAAATGAATAATATCACCCAATTAGTTTTTTATTGAACCCGGATTGAAAAAATGAAATACATTGAATCCTATGTGACCTAATGTTTCAAACAGTTTTAAAGCGAATTTAAAATTCACAAATTGCTTCAAAAATTTTAGAAAATATTCAAATTATCCCATAAAATATATAAAAAAGTTTCAGTAAAATATGTTAGGTAGTTTTTTAAATAAAAATTATTTAATATAGAGAGTAAAACAAATTCAATTAAATTCTGACTCTCGTTATATCCTCCAGAAAGAGAAAAGAGATATATTATATAATAAATATCTTTCCAGCAGTTTAAATTTCTTATATGTGAGAAAGGTTTCGCATTTTAAAATAAATATGGTAAATAACAAATTGTTAAATAAAATAAATTATTATAGTATTGTGATGAATTAAACGATTGGAAAAATGATTATGAAAGAAATGCTGCTTTTATATAGATTCGATTTATATTTCGATGACGTCATTTGAATGACGTTCATTTGTTTTGGATGAAGTTTTCAAATATAGTAAATTATTGTAGTGTTATGATAATTTTAAAAATATTACCGAGAAATGTATCGCATTTTAGAGATGTTTAAACCAGGCAATTTATATTTCAATGCCGTCATTTGAATGAAGTTCATTTTCTTCGATGAAGTTTTCAAATATAATAAATTATGTAGTAGTGTGATAATTTAAAAAATATTACCGAGGAATGTATCGCATTTGATAGATGTTTGTATAAAATTGCATTGAAGTTGGAAAGTGTTTCATAATCAGTGCTTTATGCATGATTGATCTTTCTTGTTTTAATTATGCTTGAGTTACGCGAGGCTGATGCGTCCACGTTCACAGTTCCTAAAATGAAATGTCGATTTATCAATGAAATAATATTCATTGATGTGTTATAAACAATTACGACAGGCAATTTTAGTAATTTGCACAACATCATACTGCTACATACAATTTTACGGAATTGTATGGTTACAAAAAGAAAAAAAATACTTAGGATTCGTTGTATAAATAATTCAAACTGCCTTGTAGGAGGTTGACATTTTTATACTTAAAATATATTTATGCATCGGTCTAGCAATAGCTCACGAATGTACTCGATTGGATAATTTTGGCACTATGCGGTATAAAGTTGTAAATTTCACACCTTGCACTTAAAACTGCAAATCATATTTTTTAATTTTATATTTTGCTAGCTAATGTGACACATATTTTGCCCTTCATGTATCTATTATTTCAATTATTTTCTGTTTCAATTTATGTCTATCCCACCTCGCATAGACCTCTATTAAGAGGCAAACTCTTTGAGAGACAAAACGTACAGTGGTCCCCTTAGAGAAGTTTTACAGTACTTTTATGCACCCGAGGGTCATTTTGTATAGGAACTGCAGTTTAATGAGGATTTTAAACAGTGAGCATGCATTCGTGTTCAAACCTCTATATCCGTATTGAAATGTTGGGAATTGCTATTTGAAAAATTGTGGTATCTGATATATCCTGCAGGCGAAAACTGATTAGGGTGGCCTTGGTCTACTCTAGGCTGCAGTGCTCAAGAAAAGTTAAATGTTTGCCTGAGATTCAGATATCTTGTTTAAAGGGCTTTGGATATTTTAGCATAGTGTATGGAACTAATGTTGGATACATTATGTCGAACTAGAACTTAGATTTGGAATAAAAATGAATCGTTTGTTGTAAGGAGCGTGGCATCATACAAGTATTACGTGGCTCAAAGACTCTTTACCAACCAAGAATTTTAAAAGACGCCTTCCTGCAGGATATTGGTACTATCACCTGAAGACATCAGTAGTGGCCTGCACTGAGCATGGTCTAAAATGATCCACAATAGGTGTTCGAACAAAATATAATTTCATATCCGCAGGAGAAAGTGGCTATTAACTTTATTTCTGAGGGGAAGGATGTAAGACATTACCTGATGATACCGGTATGTTGTACGTGTCTCGGCGTCTGACAGAAAAATCAGAAGAATTTGCTTCCTAGCGATTTCGAATAAAATGAAATCTCATGTTTCGGAGAGACTCTTTACCAAGCAAAAATTTAACAAGACGCCTTACCGGAGAATTTTAGTTGTTATTGCCCAAAGACGCCAGTAGTCACCTATACTGTGCCCGGTCCCAAATGATAAACAATTGGCGCTCGAACAAAATATAATTTCATATCAGCAGGAAAAGGTGACTAATGACTATATTTCTGAGGGGAAGGATGTAAAGCATTACCAGATAAGGCCAACGTGCAGTACGTGCCACGGCAGCAAATCAGAAGAACTTGCTTCCTAGAGATTTCAATATAATGAAATCTCATGACTTAAAACTCCACGTATAAATTGTTTATGGTATATATATATACATATATATATATATATACTGTAAATCCGATTCCGATATAAGTGATGCTTTCGTATTGTAATAAACTTTGTTCTCGCTCGTCTTGTGTGTCATTCTTCCTGCGTCACTGGTACTGATTCGGCTATGTTCCGAACAGGAGGTCATAAGTAACAACAACAACAAATCCGATATATATTTCACAAAGTCAAACAAACTATTCACAGACTGATTCTTAACATAGTTAGATCGCTGTATTCTGTCAAAATAAGGAAAATACATACGTCTAAATTTCTATTATTTGTTACAATGAAGAAGGGGGGGCATAAATCATTTTGGAAAACAAGGAAAGGAAAGTGTGTAGCCATATTTTATCCCAAGAAATGCATTTTTTTTATTATTTTCGAAATTGTTTCAATAAGAATTTAAAATATTTACCAATGTTACAATGTTATTCAAGTTTTTGAGTATTATTGTATTTCACATGTGTGTGCACGTATACTAAAAGGTTTCTCGGTATTAATTGCACATTTGTACAGCATGTACGTAAAAATTATACAGTGCTTAGGTAAGGATATATGAATTCAGCATCAAATTCCGAGGAATGTAACGTTCCACCAAGGATTTCCGCTTCAGATTTTTTTTCACTACTGAATCAAAATTTTCCCCTGAAGCATCTATTTTTTAGGAATGGCTAAAGATAGAGCTTAGATGATGACTAATATGGATTCAGCATCAGATTTTGAAGAGGAGAAGTGAATTAACATAGAATTTACAGCTCCGGTTTTGGAAATGTTACTTCCGGTTATACGAAAAATTATCAAACTGTAGGACATAAGTAGCGACAGAACATAAAAATGCTTAATAATTTCATCAAATATGAAGTGCTCACATCATTTGCCACCATGTCCGGCCACTCAATCAGCAGATGTATATCCTTTGGGTCAGTCGAGTGGCCTGGGTAAACACCATTTGCCACCATGTGAAGACGCCCGCACAAAGTCACTGCATCATTATTGTTATTTTTCATAATACTAATAACATAGATGGCCGCAATCAAAGAGGCTTGGAATGAATTTCTTGTCCAGGTTTTGAGATGAAAGTAAGTATAATGTTTTGCAATGAAACTTAATTTCATGTCCTACCTTATTCACTTAACTTTTTCTTTTATCTCTAAAAAAAAATTCAAAGTTTCAAATGTACAACAATCAAATCAGTTACAGTAGCCGATGGGAGCAGCAAAAGCAGAAGTTGGGGGGGGGGGGGCATTATTCCAACATTAGTCCAACATTTACATTTGTTTCTCATACATTCGCCATTGCCAAAACAAACATTTTCGTAACACTTCCCCCCTCCTCTTCCATTCCAGATCCTTGCTAGGATTAATCAGTAGATTATAGACCTAGGTTCTCCAGAAATTCAAAATTGGTGATGTGGACCACAAATGATAGTTAGCGGAATTTTCGGTTCAATTTCCAAACCATCCACCCAATATAAGAATAGTTTTAGTATTGTTATGACGTATCTTCTGTGGGTGTACTCTTAGGATACAGGAATGAGTCCAAATTTTTGGATAACTAACACTTTTATTTAAAAGTACTTATAAGCGTAAACTGGAACACAATATACAACGAATAGACCGATAACTATCTTATGGCATAACTAAACAAATTGTCAGATGTACAATAAAACAGCAATTAAATGCTCAGTTAAATCACAAAATACCGAAAATTATTCTCAAAACACTGGTGTCTGAGTTGTATCATGTTAAGTACTAACTAACTGAGCAATGACTGCTTTTATATATTCTCCGTAAAACTTGTATGAAGGGGCTCTTATCTCCAAGAATATTCGTTATTTCCAAAAAGTTTTAGTACTATAAAAAATCGTCAAAACTCGTCAAGTAGAGAAAAATGGCCAAATCTGCAAGCCTATCAGAAAGTCAAAATATGGCAACCCTACAACCACGTAATAGGACTGGTTGTGTGTAAAGATGTTTTCTCCTTGAATAGAGCAAAGGCATTAAATAGAAGCTGAGATCCGCTATGGATTATTTGAATATAGGCAAAATTTTTACATATTCGTAACAATATACATTTCTTTAATCTCTGACTGGAATCTCTGATTTTTACTCAGTCTCAGACTGGGTAAAGGATGTTCTGTCCTGAAAACGTTGAGATAATTATTTTTCATTGTATATTTAATGTGAATTATAAAGTAATAGTAAGACCTCTTGAGCTTAACCATATCCCCAGATTTCCGTTAAATAATCCGTTTCACCGCCAGCGATTATCTAATTTGAAAATAGAGCATACCACATGATGATTTAAAAAAAATCTGATGTGAGCAGCACATGACTTTCCTTATATAATTCAATGAATTTACTACTTTTACAGTAAAAACAAAATCGGTTATTCTTATAGTAGATACTTATATTATTTCCAAGTTATTGAATTTCGTCAATAAGTCATCATTTTCACTGATTTAGAGTCATTTTTATCCATTTGGCGATATTTTCGTTAATTTGGCAACATTTAAAAAGTCGCTAAATTAGCGACATTCCGTCAAATTCGTCACCAAAATTTTGCGTTATTGACGGAGAATTAAGTTAATCGTATAAAAGATAAATGACTATTGGCGTTCGAATACAAAAGTATGATTCAAAGTATCTTTTCTCATGAATGGAAAGAGCTAGATCCACGAGAATGATGTCACCCAATTTATCGCATGATATTACATATGAAAAGTGAACATATTTCTCAATAGTTAATATATTTTTTTCAATTTATGGGATTTTTTCAAAAATGTATTTGAAAAACGTACAATATCTCGAGAACGGTGCATGCTAGCGTTCTAAAATTTATGTCAATCGTTTTCTAATGAAAAATTACATCAGAAATGTCTTTTTGCGTAACTTTATTAAAGGTTTTGATTTTTTAATGATTTTTTCAAAATTTTACCGGAAAATTTAGGAGGGTTCTGGACATTCGATTGCACATAAAAACAATAGGCTTCTAGTATTTACGGATTGTGATTTTTGCACCAAATTTCGTTCGAATCGGTCCATTCTTTCGTCAGTTACCGTCTCCACAGGCTCACTGACAAACACACACACACACTCACACACACACACACACACACACACACACATACACACACATACGTTCACCCCCCCCACACACATACGTTCACCCCCCCCCCCACACACACATCACCTCAAAAATGTTTGATTCGTGATCAGGGATGCTTGAAACGTGGTCTCCCGTCGAAAACTCGAATTCGAATTTTCGGCCCCGTCACAATACTTTCCTTATACATTATGTATATAAGGAAAGTAAAAATTGCACGCATCGAATGTTAAAATCATTTAATGAACCAAGTAATTGAAATTGTAGAGTTTGCTTTAGGTTATGACGTACAAATATACCCTCAAAAATATATCAGAAATATTGTCTGCTGTTTTTAATACGATCATTCATTACAGACCTCTGTCTATCAATTAAACAACATGACGTTTTTCCAGAGTTACGGAATATTTTAGCAATATTTCTCCAGCCATTTTTATCAGGATGTTATTGACGAGTTTCATTGAAGAGTTTTAGAAGAACTTCGGTAATGGAGTCTAAGTTATGCCTATTCGCTTTTTGTTTGCAACATACCAGTTTCTCAAAAACGCTTTACACTCATCATAATTGTTGAATTGTTATGTATTTTAGAGCATGAGAGTTTTTCCTGCAACTCATCACTGGTGCTACAAGAATGGTTAGAGAAATATATCTCTAAAAATATATATTCACTTTGGGGAAAAACAATATCAATCGTTTCATAAAAATTATTGATATATTTATCGTCTGATGAATCATAAAAAAACAGACGATATCTCTGATATATTTTTGAGGGTATATGAATGCTACTTAATAAAAAAATTCCAATATTTCAATTTATCTAAACATTATATGATTTTGAAATTTGATGTTCAAAACTTTTTGATCATCACGTATGTCTGCTCATACATACATGTCGCTTGAAAGTTCTTAGATAATAGCCGCTTTCAAACTTTCAAATAATTACTTAATTACATTATTTGTGTATTTCTGAATATATATCGAGCAGCATTAAAAATTGATCAAAGTAGAATTAAATCTATTATGAACATTTCATACATCCAATTTCAAATAAACTATGCACAGAATAGCTTGTTTCGAATATTAAAATAGCTGTTAATTTGTAATTGCATGGAAAGTAAACTGGAATAAATAAATATAGTACAACTTTGTTTATGTTGTATTATTCACGGAGACCGAATTGTCTCTGCAACTTTTGTTTTGAAACTTTCTTGTGTATAACAAACTGTTTAGTCAATATTTATAGAAAACATTAATTGTATATACACTATTCATTTCCGTCAAACTAGTCTTACTACGTATAGTCTGGAAACGTGGTTGTCCGCTCATAATACAAGAATAAGTCCAAATTTCTGGATAATTAATACGTTTATTCACAAGCACGGTGTAAACGGGAACAATATACAGATGTAGGAATTGATGTTACTAGCCCCGAGCCAGGCCTGAACTCGGGACCCGGTGCTTACAAGACCGACATTATAAGGTCAGAGTAAAATCTAGCTTCGACTCCGAACTCATAATTCGGGTACTGATTCCTACCATCTTCGATCGATGTCTTTGGCAGGAACAGAGTCGGCTGCTGCCACACACTCCACCCCCTTATGAGAAGCCCAGTGGAGCTTCCGCGAGGAAGGGGGCCACCCAGAAAACCCCTAAGTGCCCCCATCCTACACTCAGTCGAGGGGCTGAATAGCCGAGAGGCGTGCCGTACTTCAGCGTGCGGCGTCGTGACGTCAGTCGTGATCAATCAGGAAGGGAGTGGTTGGTGCCTCTGGTCCAGCGTGGTGCTGCTATCTGCTGTTGAGATCGTTGCTGCTGTTGAGATCGGTGCTGCTGTTGAGATCGTTGAAGAGAGAAGCTTGCGTGCTCGTATGTCCAGGGTCATCATTGTAAGAATTGATGTTGCTAGTCTCGAGCCAGACCCGAACTCGGGACCCGGTGCTTACAAAACCCACATTATAAGGTTAGAGTAAAAGCTAGTTTCGACTCCGAACTCATAATTCGGGTACTGATTCCTAGTATCTTTGATCGATGTCTTTGGCATGAGCATAGTCGGCTGCTGCCACACAGTAAAACAACACTAAATACTCCACTAATTTCACAAAACAATCGATACTATTCTCGAAACATTGACGTATTTCATTTCACAAAACAGCAACTACTATTCTCAAATGAATGTCGCAGTTCAATGTAGCTCGTATCACGTCAAACGCTCTCTAACTGAGACTTGACTCCTTTTATAGACTCTCTTTGTAGGGGCGAGACACTCCAGTGGTTAGCATGCAGGGATTGCACTGGGAACGACTCGAGTTCGATTCCCGCCTCTGCCTAAACTGTCGCCATGTTCACGAGGAGTTCGATCCCTTTAAACACGTGGGTCCGCAAGTCCGTCCGAGAGGTTAGTGGTAGGGGAAAGTGGGCACTGTCCTTGTGGATGCTACTACCACTGGGTTCCGGTGTAAATTGGGTGGCAGTTCTTGGTCGTCCAAACAGTTCCTTACACGTTCTAGTAGGTCGGACGGTCTGGGTCGAAGAAGAAGACTCTTTTTGTAAAAACTTTTAGAAGTATCTCATATCTCGTATAATATTCGTTATTTTGAGGTGCTTGTCAAACATTCGAAAGTCGCCAAATGTCGCCAAATTGGCGATTAAATCACCAAATCTGGAAAACACTCTTTGAACTTCATATGGCAACCCATTAATGCCATTTGAAAGAGTGCCTGTACGGGTGTTTTCAACGTCTAATTATCAAGAAAGACTCCAGTGAAACATTCATAGCACTATATTCCTAACTTTAACGATAACATAAGCGTTAAAAGCAGATTTTGCAGGTTTTACACGCATTTGATTTAATGTATTTCCATACGTTGTTTTCAAAACAATACTTATCTGTCACACAATGTAATAAAAATGTTTGATTGAGTAAAGTTCATGCAATGAAGTGGAATTAAAAGAATAAATGAAAAGGTCGAGCAGTTTTTGAATAGCTAGGTTCCACTTGTAGTTCAAGCACACGATTTAAATTTTAATGGATCATGTTCTTTATCCAAAAACAAGAGCGATTGATTGATGGTGTGGCCATTAATCTTCTGCGATTTTCAAAAAATAAAGCCGTCTGTGTAATATTGTAAGTGAATTTCAAACGTGTTTCTTCATAAATATTGTGTGGGATGTTTAAACATTTACTGTAGTCAAAAAAGTAAAAAACACTTTATGGGAAGAATAAGAAAAACTTTAGCAAGGTATTTAAGCACAAAGAAAATAACAATGCAACATTATTATTTTATTTGTGCTTAAATACGCTGCTCAAGTTTTTCTTACCTTGTGTAGTGATCGTAGGAAAAAAAAATAATGCATTAGAGCAGTGTTACCTAAACTAAATTGCACGTAATCCTGGGGGTACATGAAAGATTTCGAGGGGTTTTTAGCACGTGGCAAATTGTTTAAATTATTAGTCTCTTCTATAATAAATATAATTTTTAAATTAGTTCTTGTGTATGTAGATATCTATGTTAGATATTATGCAACTGTTATAGTGCATTCAACTCCCGATTATCCGCGAGCGATACATCTGGTTTGCGGATTATCCGTGACCTTTTGGCTGGGATTTCTATATTTCCCGGTTATACCGGCATTGTCCCAGTTCAAAGGTTGCATCTCGGATTCCGACCGGTTTCTCGATTTGTCCCGGTTAGAAGAAAAGCACTAAGGCCGCGCTACTTTGTATTCTAAACCAGAGGTAAATGATCGTGAAATAATTTTCCATCCTTCAGGATTGCAAAAAAATTACGTTTTTTGGGGAAAAAGATGAAATTTCTTTGCTGAAACTTTTTGCCCATTGTCAACCGGCGAAAGCGTCCTAAGACGCTTATTGGAGCGTATTTCGCTTACATGATGAGAGGGCAGTAGTAGGCATTGCCTTTTGAAAGATTGAATAAATTAATGCAATTAATTCCTACTTTAAATCCTGGGGAATGCTGGGTACACTTTCTAGTCGGACACGAATTGGGTATTCTGTAGCACCCAGATCGAACATGAAGAACCCGCTGAGTGCACCACTGCATGAGAGTATCCCGGTTCGAAAAAGACATATTATGCTAAGTCTACTTTTGGCAATATTTTTAGTGTCTAAAATGTAAGGTCTCTAATCATACTTATTGGTGTTTTAACTATGGATCAAAAACATGAATTTATTAATAAATTTGGATAAAGGTCTTACGAGGATATTTGTTTAGAATATGGAATAAGCAACAGTTCAATTCTAAAAGGAAAGGACCAGTTTCTGACGTTTTCATCTTCATCTAGTTCATCCTCTGAGATGAAAAAAGAAGAACAGCAATGAAACTATCAGAGTTTGAAGAGTTAAATAAGGCTTTATTATACTGGCTTTGTCAACAACGGGCTCAAGGAACATCTATTTCGGGCCCTATAAATGCTCGAGTACCTTGAAGGTCAAAATCCCGAGTTATGAATTGATAAGACGGCTTTGGATCGACTGCAGTCTTGAATCAAACAAAATTGTTTTTCTCTGAAACGAATAAAGTAACTGATTATTTTAAGAAGATTTAAAACAGTAACTTTTCAGTATTTATTGATATGCTTGCATTAATAACTATAAGTAATAACGACAGCTGAAAACATAACACTTGTGATATGAGTGTACTTTATAGTTTAATTTTATTTTCCTGAAAAATTTGGATTGCTCACGAATTTTATTTTTCATGGAACTCACGACACCCATTGCTGCGTATAATCGGGGTTTGACTATGTAGTAATAAAACGATGTAATTATTCACAATCTGCATATAAATGTGTATTATGAAAACTTCCTTCGAACTATTCGAAGGGGATACTCCAATGAGATTAAATCTCAAAAGGGGCACACGATCGTTGTAAGTTTGGGAAACACTGCATTAGAGTAATGAGTATGGCATTAACTCAAAATTGTGATAACAAAAATACAAAGAAAGTAAACCATTTATTAATAAGTTGCTTTTTCAAGAAGAAGATATGTGTTATTGTTGCTATATCCGCTTGGCCTAGTCCTAAGCTAGGTCAAGTCCATGAGATTGTGACTCTCAAGAAAATCCATAACCAACAGCTGCTCAGAAATAAGATCATCGAGATATGTCTAGGCAGTCAAGCACATGTTGGAGAAAAGTCTCCGCAAGGTGGCACTTGGTGCAAATGGGAAAAACTCGATGGGATCCCGATTGGAAGTAAGACATTTTAAATGATGCCCTCTAATAAATCCAAAAGTAGTTGTTTGTTGGATTTCGTCATCGCTGAAGACAAGATCACCACCAGAACGAGCACGATGGTACCAACTGTGGACTAGTGGGGACTTCCAAGTGTTTCTGTCAATGTTTTTCTTTCTGGAAGAAGTTAAAGAAAAATCAATACGGTGCTGTAGGTCAAGGTTATATATAGGTTTATATATAAGACATACAGGTGTATATATATATATATACACAGGTTGTCCCAAAAACATTGTCCTCGGCTTTTATTCCTTAAATATTGATCTTGACTCTTACAAATGACGAAACGCAGAAATGTGTCATAGGCAAATAATATCTGCCTCTTATCTTTAATGGATCTTTGGCATGGATGGCAAACATTTTGAACAAGCTTCGTAATCTTCGTGTAAAATTATTATTTCTACTCAGTGTAGATAGTTTTGTAGCAATAAATAGCAAAATTATTATTTATTTATATAATCATTATTTTCTTTCGTAATTTGTGTATGACCCCTGAAACGCGATCTGCCAACATGATTTTTCCTCGCTGAGAACCCATGTCGATGCATTGAAAAGTGGTTTAAGTCAGAATTTTTGTCTTTTCCCACTCTGGGATTTTTATGATAAAATGCTGGCATTTTGTACATCATCTTATTAGTGTATGGGGCACATTTTACTCATTGGAAATATTTTGTTACGGGGGCCTTATAAAAATTTAAGTTTTGCATTTCTTAGAATTTAATTCCTTTGAAAATTTTAATCGATTTCATAAAATTATTTTTTTACGCACATTTTTTATTTATTATATATGTCTAAGATCAATATTTAAGGAATAAAAGCCGAGGTCAAAGTTTTTGGGACACCCTGTATATATATGATATATTCCTGTATTCATCGAATGTTACACTATTTCGTATAATATTTTACTTCATGTAAGAAGCGTGCTTCCTTTGAAAATAACAATGTATGGACCGGTTTCGGTTTTTTTCTTTGAGCGTCTGTCAGTGTGTACGAGTCGATCTATACCTGTCCATCTAATCCGCTTCCAGTACTTTAGGTCATAAAATCCTCAGACCTACACGAACACGGAGTTCACAGGAATAATATTAATTACTATATACACCTCTTAGCAATAATTACTAGAGGAGAAAATTCAATTATATTACGGCTCATTTCCGACAAAATACAAACTCTATATATTTCTCTTCACAAAACGTACCTGCCTCACAGACAGTAAGAAATTCTTTCGAGTCTAGAATTCCAAATTAAAAAAATTTCGTAAAACAATAAGGATTATCAAAAAAATAAATTTAATTTTAAGTACTGAATTATTGCCAGAATGATGAATTTCCATCAAAGTCACCAAGTTAGTGATACTGCTCCAAATTTTTGGCCAAGCCTGTCAACGGATATATTGGTTTTTATTGTTCATAAGTCATATTTCTTATCAATATGTACATAATAAAATGAGGAATATCAAGTAAAATGGGAAATTCGTCAGTACACTATGTCCTCACAATAAAATTTATTTGTCAGAAATACATATTATTGATCTGTAATTCCTTCTGAAGCAAAAATAGTAGCATATGAAAAAGTATTCTGCGGTCTGAAGTTTGAAAGATGATCTTTAGTCAGATTTTTCATATCACGCCAGGATATTTAAATGCGTCTGCCTTCAACTGTGAATATTAATTTCTATTTGTTTGGCGAGACATGTGTCCCAGAAGGTGTCTAGAACTGAAATTTAAACTTTTATGCATATTTGTTCGACAATATAATACATAAATATAATCTTCAGAAAGCCAGAAAAGTTTTTCCAAACTTAAAACACGAGTTAAAACGAAACTTTTAGTTGCGACGCAGTGTTTAGTTACGAGTGTTTTAGTTGCGGACTTATTACACATTTTGATTAAAATCATATTTTATAATTTATTGAAAGACTTGAAACTTCGAAAATTGCATACTCAGAGATACGCAGTTTATTATTTTAAAACATTTTTTGATATACGACTAACATTTATAATCCCTTTTGTTCATTCCATCGACAAATACACGTAGAAGTTTTTAAACATAGACCGTATGTTTCTAAACCAGATGTAAAATACTTTTTATTATTACAAGTAAAGCTTTTTAGAGAATTAGTGACTTTTAAGGTCCAAGAGCGATGAAAATATTTGAAAACCTTAGGCAATATTTTTCTGATTATACAAAGTTTAAAAGTAATAATGCATTAAAAGTTGCAACTTTTGCACATTAACAAAACTTCACCAAAAGTTACATGCATTTGATTTGATACTAATGCATGATTTCAGAGACTTGTGCATATCTAATATATTTTGTAGATTTCTTATATATCGTTTGCACTAGGAAGTTGAATCGCAAGCAAAACAGAAAAATCGGATGAGTACATTGGTAAGAAGGCATCCAGTTTGATTCCCTTACGTAAAGGGACTCGGAAGTTTCGACCACGGCTGAAACATTACCATCTCAATGTCTAAATGAGATGTTGATGTTTCAATTCGTATTTAAAATTTTGATCCCCTTTGCAGACTAATGATTGATCTCGATCACGTTTTCTCCATTGTATCATCCATCGCCGATGTATGCACCGATGTATTTGCCGATGTTTTTTCCAATGTTCTATTTACTTGTTTATCTAGCTTGATTGGTATCCAAATTCATAGTACGAACGAGGTATAATAGATCGTTTGTAATAGGAAGTTGGATCGCTATCAGATAATAAAACCGGATCAAAGGAGGGATACAACGGATATACCAGGATCAAGTTCGATCTCCTGCAAAGAAGATCGAAAAATTTAATCCGGGTTGAAATGTATTATCAACTTAATGTATTGTTGATATGTTGATATTTCAGCTCTGATTCAAATTGCCTATTTCTTTTGCAGAATGAAATTAAACTCAACATCTATTCTGTTATTTTCGATGGGTACATCCACAATCTTATTGCTCTTGCTCAATCAGGATCTAAATTCCTAATGCGAAACAATTATTAGAGTCAAACTAGATTTTATTATATTTAAAAGAACAATGTAGTTGACTATGTCTCTTATTTCGTTTGTATACCTTTTACCATATATTCATGCTTCAATTCGGTTATTTTATTCGGATGCAAAAAAATCAATCCACATATTTTTTCTGTTACTTTAAAAGCATTGTAGATGAATACGATCTACATATTGAACAACTATTAGCCATGTCTTAAGTTTGGTTTTTCGGTGTACTTTACTACTTCCCCCCATTTGCGCCAGTAAAATTATGCAATTTACTGGTACATCAGAAAATAAAATATTAAATGTAATTTACTAGAGGCACACTTACTATTTCTATAATTTCACCAAAATCGATTATAGAATGCACATTTTGGAAATACTATATACCAAATTTCTGGAATTCACAAAAACTGAAATTGCAAAGAAATTTTACTTGTGATGTGTTTCATTAGATACCAGTTTTGGGTTTGGTGCATCTGATTACATATGGAACTATAAATTTTTCTTTTCCATAAAATGTTTGCAGGTTAGTATTATTTTCATAAATGAATGAACTGTTTTGTATAAATATTAATATTTTTAGCTTAAAATTACTACTTTGAAGCAAAAAGCAAGTATCAAGAGACCTATGTTTAAAAGTGTAGTCTTCGTCTCTATCAAGTAATGCTATATCGTTTCTGCTTTACAGCTATTCATACTTCCTCCAAGTTGATAAAATCAGCAATTCAGCGAAATCACTTGTTCTCAATAAACTCCAGACCAGCATTTCATGAAAAGTCTAAACATTAACTATTATATAATGTATCAAGGTTGATATAAAACAAAAAGAGAAATATATGGAGTTAGAGGACCCTTTCTACTTTTTCTTCTATTAATATTTCCTACTAAACAGCTTTAACGAGTAAAAATAATTTGATTATATATATATATATATATATATATATATATATATATATATATATATATATATATATATATATATATATATATATATATATATATATATATATATATATATATATATATATATATATATATATATATATATATATATATATATATATGTATATATATATATATATATATATATATATATATATATATATGTATATATATATATATATATATATATATATATATATATATATATATATATATGTATATATATATATTGTTACGTTGGTTCCAAACTAGCGTGTAAATAGAGTAACAAAATAAGATAATCGTTTCGAAGTAGGCGACTTTGGGCTTCTTTTTTCAGTGTGAACAAGTCAAAAATTGGACACTTAATGGGATATTAAGCACTTGATAGCAAAATACTAAATTACAATATATAGTGTACCCAACGGCCGTACCGTGCTGAAAACACCGGTTCTCGTTAGATCCTCGAAGTCAAGCAGCATCGGGCGCGGTTAGTACTTGGGTGGGTGACCACCTGGGAACACCGCGTGCTGTTAGCACATTTCGGACGTGGTAGCAGGGTGGTTTGCGCGCTGGATTTGCGTGCTGCCACAACTGCCGCCATGTTCATGCGGAGTACGATCACGTTAAACATGTGGGTCCGTAAGTCGTTCCGAGAGGTTGGTGTTAGGGGGAGGAGGGTACGGTCCCTGTGGATGCCTCCCCCACTGGGTTCCGGTCTAAATTGTGTGGCACTTCCCGGCTGTCCAAACAGTTACCTTACACCTTTCTGGTAGGTCGGACGGTCTGGGTCTCAACAACAACAACATATAGTGTGGCAACCTTTCCCGGCCGTCCAAATAATTGCTCAAATCCTCAGGATGAGTCGGACGGTCTGGGTCTTCAACATAGTGTGACAACACCAAATATATTATTATTTTGTATTTGTTGCGGCATTTATCGGAGTTATGGCATTAACATGTTTAATTTGTTTCTCTGTCTTTTCAACGTTCTACTCTACACTTTATTTCTAAGTTTCTTCGAATACAGTCCTCAACTACAACAGGCGGACACATTTCCAAAGTACAACAAGTATCTTCAAGATCTTAAAACGTGTTTTCCTGTCAAAATCTAAAATTCGAATATTTTCAAGAAAACCATACCTTCGCTATAGTGTTAGAAAATAAAAATTCGCCGTATTCCCAGATGGAGGTAATATAAACTTTTTGGAATCATTTTCACGGGAGAATTCCCTCTGAAGTAGTCCCTTGGGAAACATCTCATCGTTCTGGATTGCTGGCAATCAGGAACATGCATTGTTAAGGGGTTAGAAAACGATATTTTACATCGAACGTTACATTTTAGAATCACTTGTTGGAAGTACGTCCATCTTCTATAATTGGTTAATATACTAAGATTTATAAAGTCAACCATTTGCACATTAACCTTTAAATTCCCAGTATAATGTCGACTCGGTGAAACCATTTTTTGTCCACTGCTGTTTTGATATCAAATATACATAAAGTAAACAAAATATTTTATCTCTTTGTATCGGTGATTCTTAAACGGTGTGTCGCGGCACGCTGATGCAATACGGAATTGCTTGACTGTGTCGCGAAAAAACCAACAAAAATATTTCCTTTAAATGGGAAAATATGAGGAAAATTAAAAAAATATATTAAGTTTATTTAATAAGGTCATTTATTAATACCCGATGAGTGATAACTGGACAGTTCGGCTGGTTGAATTTAATAGGGGTTAGGCCTTCCTGGATCCAAACAAATCCTTCATAAGGATCCTACTGGAGTGACGAAGTGGCAATTTAAAATAACTGTTTCTTATAAAAGGGAATTCCTCATGAGAACAAAAGGAGGACCTGTTGTGGATGCCATACGGGTTGCAGGCTCCTTTGGGAAATAACCTTGGCTAGGATCATCTTTGAGGCGGTACCCCGAGTAACTAATTTATTTGATACTAAGTTTTGTAAGTGTCAAACAATGAACTCAGTCTGACGGTCGCCAGTGGTTGACACATATTTTAAATAAATTAATGCGGGGTCAATAAAGAATTCCCACACACATCGAAAAGTCTCCATTCTGTTGCTCCAAGTCCTCTGGACGAGCCGGACGGCCTGGGGCTTTCACACATCGAAAAGTCACCTGGTCTTTCGAACCTCAGCAGTCACTCCCACTGTATCTCCGGCCAGTGACAACTTTATAGCATCAGCTAGTCGGTCAATGGGAGCCAAACTATGGGGAAACATGGGGCTACGACGAATCAATACACCCAGGGGGATAAATGAAGGAGAAGCCAGACGAACAAGTCAAGTTTTTATACAAGAAATCAGTAGGATTTTGAAGATAGGATTGATGAAAAGATGGCGATTCGAAGTGGTTATTCGCACGTTACGAGTTTATGGTGATCGAAGAGAAGTTTTAAAATAAAAGTTGGTATAGAGACCAAGATGAAATGCTGCCACCCCAACGATGACCCTGTACAAGATAATTTCCGCAAAGGTGCGCGCAATCCGTATGGCATCCATAACAAGTACTCCTTTTGCTCTCATGAAGAATTAGCTTTTATAAGAATCAGTTATTGTAAAATAATATTTCACCATCATATTCGCCTCGAAGTTAAATTGAAACTGGATGAATACAAATTGTAAAATTATGAATTGAATTTGTTAGTGAAAAGTATATATTTCTTTAAATAGGTAATTAAATAAAGAAAAACAAAGGTGTCTTCAATAAGTTGTAGATAATTAATATTTATCTTTTTGGACATGTTTTTTTTTATAAGTGGACGTCTGAGTGCTATGTGGGTTATTTGTCAGACGATACATTTATGTACAGACGATTACAAGGCCAACTTTAGTTAATTTAATCAAATTAAAACGACGATATTCTAAACACGCCTATATTGGATCCATAGGCCTAGGTAGGGTTAACGCAGTTCTGCAGGGTGTGCTGTGATATCCAACAAGACAAAGCAATGTGCCGCTAGTTAAAAAGGTTTCCACTGGTCTATATATAAAATTATCTCAATTTTGAGGTTCCAGTTGTTTTTCTCATATACTTATACTCCACATTATTTAAACCCCATAGATTACAGTGCCGTGTTTTACTTTTTTGATCGCATACATTTAAGACCTACTCACATTCCTGTATGGTAAATACAAATTGAGAATGCTGTTTCGAAATGGACGTTGGTATTAATATCGTTATAATGTTTTTTTGTTTAAAACGGATGTTCTAGAAAAGTCATATTTATATAGTCATAATATTATTGTATCCATGGTAGTGTAATTTAAACATGCTAGTTGATATAATTTATCATTTTATTATTTTTTTCTGTCAATATAAAACTTATCCCAGGAAAAATAATTTCTTAGCTTACCCTCACGCATAGACTCGCATATCTCTAGGGATACATATACCACTTTCAAGACTACTTGAGCTAGATGACACTATTTATTCTATTATGCCATACAGACGATTTATTCTAAGAATCTCTTTCAATATTATTACAATGGGAACTTTTTTGCAATTCTATATGCCTTTTAATGTTGTGTTTCCTGTAGTATTCGCAATCAAGGTATTACAATAAGAAAAATTTGATGTGGGCAGCACATGACTTTCCCTATATAATGTAATTAATTTACTTCCTTCACTCTGAACAAATGATTTATAATATCCGCTGCACAATATTCTTAACTTTGGATTGTACATTTGGCGCTTTTCCGAATGGCATGTAACACTATTTCGACCAAAATAACTTATATTTTGCGCAACATTAAATTTACAAATACCATTCGCAATAAGCAGTATAGTTCGTACTTTAAAATATTTTAATAATTAATTCACCAATTTGGGGTCATTTCCGTTAACATAGCGTCATTATTTCACTTTTGACGATATGTTGGTCAATGTGGGGGGGAAATATCGAGAAGTTGACAATATTTTACTAAATGTGTCGCCAAGTTCGCCAAATTTAACGCCAATTTGACACACAGACGAAAAGAAGAGGTTCTTTTGTATATAAATGACTATTGGCTAAATGCTGGTCGTAAAAATACAAAACTATTACACAAGTATTTTCTCTCGTAAATGCAAAGAACATTATATATATATATATATATATATATATATATATATATATATATATATATATATATATATATATATATATATAATTTATTAATTTTATTGTTATCGTGATGTTAAAAATAAAGTACTTGGAGTAATTACATTCTTACACTCTTTATTGTTTTTTATTCTAAAAAAAAACACAGAGGTTTACAAATTTTAGACAATTAATACTAGATCAAAATATTTTATACAAAGAAGTTTTCTATATTTCCTTATAGTTGTAAAAAATATTTCAAGTACTAAATCAAAATAAAAGGTTATCGAGCTTATAACGCAACTGACCTGAAAAATGGTTCCAAAAATCGATGGAATTCTCCAATATTTTCCAATTAAAACCGCCGTGACTGCAGGTATAAAAATGTAAACGGATGGTTGGCTTTCTTAATATCCTACGCAGAAAATGTGTATAATGTTTCTTAAGCAATGCATTAGATACTAAAAAATTTTTATACATACAATCGGAACGAACAGAAAGTGCATTTGTAGATATTTGATCATGCGCAGTAGATTGAATGCACTTGTAGCGCCCCTAGTGGAGAAATATTTAATTACAGAAAAGTAACTCAGACCAACAGAGATAGGCAAAATATGTCAGTTACAAGATGGTGAAATGGTGGTTTAATTAGTGCAAAACGATACTTGGTTCAACTAATACTTCCAAAAAAAGACAAAACATGCGAATACTAGTTATAACAATGAATCCCTGCGAGTAACTACTAACGTTTTGTTTTTACCGAATTTACAAGCTTATCAAATAATATCAATAGATGAGTTTTATATACCTTTCATACTGTGTGAAGTAATCCATTATTTTCTGCAGCTTACATTTCAAAAATATTTTAGAAATAGCTCTGTAAACATTGGATACAAGAGTTTTTTTAAAGGCACATTGTGGTTTTTCTGCTGCATAAGCATACATCGTGCGAATTTCTTCTTGCTCTTGGAATTAGCAACATAATATTTAAAAGTGTCTACCCCCCTCCTAAAAAAAAAGTCACTTGCATTACAGTTCCACTGCAGTTCGTTCAAATTATTTATTGTAATGTAGCAACCAGAAGATTATAATCGAAATGGTCAAAATTTGGCGGATACCACTAATAGACACATTTGTCAACGTTTCCTTCTTTATATATGTTTAAAATAAAATTCTCCCATTACAGTCGCTCAATTCTAACCAACAATTTAACTCTCAATATTTTCTTAGGGAATGTTCGTTACAATTTTGCTCACTATAGATTCAGTTTCTTAGATGCGCGAATTCGTTACAAACGAAGTCTAATTGTCACCTGTGTATAAGAAAGTCTTCGGTACTATACATTCAGTATGTTATAAATGAATATTATAAAATGAATAAATGAATATTAATTAATAAATAAGTAATGAATATTATGAATATTAATAAATGAATGTTATGAATATTAATAAATGTATATTATGAATATTATTATGTTATAACCTAGATTCACTCTAATACTCTGAGTTAACATTTATAATTTTCTTTAATTAATTTTGGAGTTTTTTCTGAGGTGTAAATTATCTCAGCTTCCGTTGATCCGATTAATTTTCACTTGTATACAGGCGCTGATTAATTAAGGACGAGTTGAGTTGAAGCGCTGGCGCACAGTCTAAAGGTGGAGTTACCTTTTTATTGCTTGAAGTATCACAGCACATTTATTTAGGACACATTCAAGAAGCTTTGTAGGGCAAATTTAGTCAACTTTGTACAATCGGCATAGCTGCACATGAAAAACGGAACTCAAGAATGATTTTGGTTCAAAACAGGTAATTTGAAATTGAGTTGTGTTATTTATATCTGTATCATTTGCTTAGCAGGCGCTTGTGTAGGACCTTGGTAAAACACGGTAATTCGTATTACATAAATGCTTATACATATAAAATAAATTGAAGGGAAAACTATATTACATATGGTTTATCCTTACTACTAAGGCACGTAATTTTAATTTGCTATAACAATTTAAATTTACAAAGCATGTATTTTATAAAAAAAATAGTAAATTAAGTGTAAATAGTCTTATTAGCATTTTGAAATGTAAAATATATATCGAACTTTATAAAATGTGAATGTATGCTACTCAATCTAAAAGTTTACTTTAAATAGTTTTTCTTCCTCATATCTGAAAGAAACGCTTTAGTTTCTAAATAAAAAAGGGTTATCGAAAACAGGGCGGAACGGAACTAAGTTGAAAAATGGTAGAGAAAACTTAAAAATCAATGAAACTTCCAATAATTTCCAATTAAAATGAGTGATAGCGAGTACAAATATTTAAACAGATGACTGGTTGCCAAACTTTTTTTAAGAAGAAATATTTAAAAAAATATATAAAGTCAGAGATTAGATTTTGCAGAGTGTTTATTTATGGTTTGCAATGTAAAATAATCCCTTTTCCTATAAAGGTCTTTAAAAGTCACTCGTTCTATTTTAGTAAAAATAATGATTTCTGAATAAAGAAAACACTTAACAAGGGATTTCCAAAAGTTTTAAATACTGACACTATGCCCATAATGGACATTTCGCCAGCTGCGGGGCACACCTGCGGCGTAACTCTTTATCCTTTGCCATTCAGACCCACAGGAACAGGTTTCGAAATCCAGGTGATTTTTAAATGGTGATTTATTCTCACGGAGCTGTGGTGTGTGTGAATACATCTCCATATTTATTCGGAAGTTATTTTAAATTTTATGTAAGTTGTCCTGGTGTAAGTAAAAAGAACAAACAGTAAGGTGCCGAAATAATCTTGTCCAATCAAATCCAAGATCTTTAAGCATTGATGAAAGAAAATGTTGGCGTTAAAATCATTATTAAACCAGAAAACTTGCTTCTTCCTACCTGGAAGCTGGATATCTAATTTTTGCAAGACCACTGAGTGTGAAAGACCCAGACCATCCGACTCACCCTAGGGTATGAGCAGCTGTTTGAGTGGCCGGGAAGAGACCACTGGGTGTATAGCTTCTAGTATGAAAATGCCTTATTTAGAAGCAAAGCAGCTGCTGTGTCGAAAACAACTTTCACCACAGTTAAACTAGTCCCGATATTAGGAATAAACATTGCAAACTGTTATTTCTGTTTCATTAAGATTTAATCCCACGAAAAATCAATAGACATGTTGATGTTACCTCCTAAAATACACTACTTGATACAAAAATGGTAGCACGTCAAAGCAATTATTCGATCGGAATGAATCTTATCTTTCTATAAGTTGCCGACATGTGGCTCATCATTATATGTATAGGTACCTTCACACAACCACAGTATACAACGGTTCCACCAAGGTTCTCTAGCACCAGTATGATCTAGATGGCATGTGACTAATTTACCAGACCAATGTGATTCCCGAAGAACTGCGATGGTGTCATTTTTAAAATCTCGCAGTTCATCGTAATGTCTTCGTGTGTGACGTAGATACATTATTGGAGGCAACTGAATTGAATGCAATGCTGACAGTAACTTTTATGCTCACCGCAAACTGGCTATCAGCGTCGAGTAGCTTACAAGTCAAGGTTCTGTAGTATATAAAGTTGGTCATTCAGCTCTACAAAGAATAAAAAAATGTCAGTTTGACATTATGAAGGTTAGATTTCGTCATTCGTGGCGTCACGATCCACAGTAAGCATTCAGAGGAGTTGCCCAAACTTAGAACGTTTTCGTACTATATCAATAAATAATTGTTTGTTAATTTTGAAATGACAATATTCAAACGTACACAAGTTGCGCAGAGATTTCGTTCTGTGAACACGGGACTCAGTGACGTCCAAGGAGATTTAGAGACGTCATGGAGTAAGATGATAGTCACAGTTAACAAATTCAATCCCTCTTGAGAGTCCTAGAACAAAATGCGAGTGTTCTTAATCCCCTTGACATCATAGTATGCGCAATGCTAGGTAAATATAATTAAATCAGTCATGTCAGGGACGAGCATATCGTGTTGCAGACCGCATGGTGCGCATGTTAAATGTGCTCTGGGAGGACTTAGATATTCATTGGCTGCCAAACTTTATTTGTATACTACTCATTTTCTTGGCTTTTGGAATATTTTATCGGGGAACCTCGATTTTTTTCTAGAGCAAAGAGTATAATACAAAATTTCAAAGAAAGTTGCTTTCTTCAGAAAAACGCACTTAACTTTGTCAATATCCTAAGGGCGACTTCTGATTGCAATTGACCCATAATAAACTCCCATTTCTAGTGAAATGTACTCAAATTATTCACTCACTTGACATATACAGTAATATATTTTAATAGTAATAGTTGCAGAAATATTTAATATATTATATTTTTTTCCCTTTTTGATCAAAACGTACTATATTTTGAGCAAAGTATGTGATAACGTACAATAAATCGTGCCATTCCGTTTAAACGTATTAATATAATAAATGCTATTTTTTCTGCCTTTTTAATATAATTATAATACATGCTATTTATTCTACATATTAATCTAATTATTTTTAATGAGAGTGCTAATTTTTTTTTAAATTTCTTTAGAAATTAACAACTTTCTCTTCGCATAATATGCCTAAATGTATGTTATTTATGTTTAACAATTAAAATTATTGTATAAATTGTCAATTGAACCGCTCTGCGTGTTAGTGATTCTGGTCACAAATAGATAAATATCCAGAAATCATTAAAAGCAAGTCACATAAACATCATTAAAAATTGTTGGTTTGTATTCAGGGATGAATAACGAGTCAATCGGGTGGTTTTTCTGCAGTTGGACTTGTACGGGCTAATGCCCAGAGTTAGCAGATAAATGACTTACGTACAGACAAATTCCACTTTGCACATATACTGATGACGCCATCTCCGGGATCTAAATTACCCCCAGGTAGTTAGTTATTCACTTTAATAGAAAGTTTTGTGCACATGCAAAACACAACGACTCAGGAAATGCACTTCCTTTAGCCAGTGTAAATGCTAAAAATATAAATCATAAATAACTAAAAAAATATCATGCCAATAGAACACACATGCATAATAGGTCGAATTACCGACGTCTAACGTACGAAGCTAGCATTCAGGAAGTCCATGAATTCAGCAAGAAATATCAGCTAGCAAAGCAGCCTTCTAATACGACTTTCGGAGCATGCTTTTTCCAAGGATTCGCATAGCAGGCGCTGCTATATCCTTCCAAATTCCATTTGAATCGCTCTACATTTGTTAGGGATTCTGGTCACAGATAGATTAATAATCAGTAATAAATAACAGCAAGTCACATAAACATCACTAAAAATGGTGGATTTATATTCAGGGAAGTATAACGTGTAAATTTATCAAAAACAGAGAGTATGATTTTTACATTTAGAACATGTTTGACTTAGAAAAATTAGGAGTTGTAGAGAAAATGAAAATCAATTTTTTTTTTTTAGGATTTTATAATTAGCACATTACATTTTAAATCCGTTCAGTTAAACTAACTGTTTTAAAATGGACTATTAAAGAAAACTTACTGACCTGATAATATTATTGTAAAATGTATTTCTAGCTAAGCCGAATCTACAAATTTTGCCTCATATAACGCAAATATTAAAGACCTACCCCCTTTGTTTATTGTCTAGAAGTTTGTTTTCAATATTTCTGTATAGGTTTCTCATTTTCATTGTATTTTGTTAAAATCTATAGCCTTGTTTGTAACTTGCTTAAATTCTATTGCAGATCAGAATTAAATCTGTTGTCAAAAAGAAGATGGAGTAGCGATGAAACAACTCAATCGTTGTATCGAATTCTTTTATGTCGAAATAAAAACGCTGATGTACTTTTTGTTGTTCACATTATTTTGTGTAAGTTTATAGCATAATACAAGTTCACAGCATGCAGACCAAAATTAATTCTGTTGTCAACCTGAAGGTGGAACGGCAATGAAACAACTCAACCGTTGCATTGAAGTCTATTTTGTCGAAATATATATTCAGCTTTTTGTTCATAATTTTTTCTTTGAGTTTCAACGATAATATAACATAATCAAGTATTTTATGAGCTGTTGTATCTTAATTATGAGTTTTTTAATGTTACGTATTTTTAGTAAATGTAAATTTAAATCGCAAAGAGAGGAAGTGTGAATTTTATTTTTATTTCCGTACTCATGAAAGGATTATTATATGCAATAGATTTTCAGTGTAAATATAAATAAAAAATGATTTTGAATGAGCTTACACAGAGATACTTAATGTGAAAACGATCAGCTTGTTCGGTCATCAATCGTATACAGCTGATCTGATCAAATTAAAATTAGTACATTGTTAAGAGGCTCTAATATAAGCAGTTGTGACTCTGATTTCTGAAATATTGACTATGTATTTTCACCAAAGACAACGGGTGTGAAGCGACGTGTCCAGAATCGACTAGCCAATAGGAAGGGAGCAAGGCTCTTTAATATAAGGTTGTGCCCTCAGCCCGGCAACCAATGACAAGTTGTCAGTTTGAGGTAATGGGAATTAAGATTCGTTCAAGATCTAGATTAAACTTTGAGAGGAGTTGCCAAAATACACACATTTTTACAGTTAAAAATAGTTTGTTAATTTTGAAATGGCAACATCAAGTCAAATACATCCAGTCAAAAACAGCTTGAGGAAAGATTTTTAATTATGCTACGCACACAGGATCCAGTGATTTTCGAGGAAATTTAGTGACGTTGTCGAGCAAATTTGGTCCCTTTTGAGAGCACGAGAACCAATTGCGCACGTTCTTAATTCCCAAGTCGTTATACGCGCAGATCAAGGTAAAAATAATTAAGCCAATCATGCCCCGGGATAACACTCTCCTGGGAAGGGAGTGCTTGCGGAATAAAGATGCAATTTCGGTAATTTGCGGGGTGGTCACCTCCGCAGTTGGCACAGGTGCATTTAAATTTATAGTGTTTTGTGCATTTTCTGGTCAAATGAGGACCTGCAGATTTTATTCATCTGGGGGGAATAATACAAGCCCCGTTTGAGTGGTGGAATTTTTGGTACGAAAAAACTATTTTTATCAACTACGGTGGAACTCTCGCGTGTGGAGCTTTTTCTTATTGGCTAGTTTGTCTTGCACTAGTAGTCATCGCTTTGGGTGACAACCATGAAGGTGTAAAATGGGCGTAACTCTTCTAATGAAATTTGTTGTCATCTCTTAATAACGATTGTTTTGGTCACAAAGTTGCTCTTATTGTTTTGCTCTTACCATATGTCTAAGAAAATCAAAGGTACATCTTATAAGTAACTGATAAAGTCCCGAAAATGTCCATTTCTTTTCGAAGTAAATCTTTGTAATTATTTTATTATATAACAATATATACTTATTCTATAACGCGTATTAGGATTAAAAGTAATAACAATGCTATTAGGAAAGTTAATTAACTTGGAGGAGGGATAGTAAGCCCTATATATAAAGATATATAATAATTCTTACTTTCTTACCATAATATATATATATATATATATATATATATATATATATATATATATATATTATGGTAAATATATATATATATATATATATATATATATATATATATATATATATTATGGTAAGATAAGCGGGGGGAGTTATATATTTCAGACGTTTCATAAAAAATCTTTTGGAAGTCGTAGCTCGTCGAGTTTAAAAATATAACACTTTCAATAATTTCTTTACGAAAGAAGGATAAAAAATCTGATGTGGGCAACACATGACTTTCCTTATATAATTTAATGAATTTACTACTTTTACAGTAAAAAAAATAGGTTTTTCTTATAGTAGATGCTAAAATTCTTTCCATGATATTAAATTTTCGACAATTAGTCGTCATTTTCATTGATTTAGCGTTATTTTTAACCATTTGGCGAGATTTTCAATAATTTGGTAACATTTCAAAATGTCGCCAAGTTGGCGACATTCCGCCAAATTCGTCGCCAATATCTCGCCAAGCGTTATGGACTAAGAAAAAGTTATTCTTACAGCAGACAAATGACTATTGGCGTTCAAATACAAAAGTATTACTCAAAGTATCTTTTTTCATGAATGGAACAAGCTGGATCCACGAGAATGATGTCACCCAATTTATCGCATGGTATTACAAATATAAAGTGAACATGTTTCTCAATAGGAAATATTTTTTTTTTATTTTGTATGTCTTTTTGATATATTTTTTTTAAATTGTGTAAGTTCTCGAGAACGGTTTATGTTAACGTTCTAAAATTTATGCCAATCGTTTTCTAATGAAAAATTACATAAGAATGTCTGTTTGTGTAAATTTATTAGTGGTTTTGATTTTTTGACGATTTTTTCAAAATTTCATTCGCACATTTAAGGGGGTTCTGAACATTCGATTGCGTATAAAAACAATAGGTTTCCAGTGTTTACGGATTGTGATTTTTGTACAAAATTTGGTTTGAATCGGTTCATTCGTTCGTCAGTTATCGTCTCCACAGAGTCACTGACACACACACACACACATACTTTCACACACACACAGATATCACTTCAAAAATGTTTGATTCGTGATCAGGGATGCTTGAAACGTGCTCTCCCGTCGAAAACTCGAATTCGAATTTTCGACCCCGTCACAATACTTTCCTTATACATTATGTATATAAGGAAAGTAATATGTTCTTAAATAAGGTTTCCTTAAAATCTAGGGCTTTCGTACTCATCATGAGAATTCTATTTTTCTTTGTTTCTAGGGAGTCAATATGAGTTTTACATATCCCCTTACGGGCAATGTGTATAGCATTATGGAGTAGATGACCAATTTATAAAGTAAAATTTTATTTCGATAACTTAGATTTCTATTTCCTATGAGGGGGGTACAGCACACCAGTTGGAATATTGGCGTTTCGGTGACATGTATAATTATTGGTGAAGTTTTAGTCTGTTACATTTAAGTATTTAGTTATTTTTTCTACATATAGTGCATAATTATCTGTTTAAAGAGGGAGAGGGGGTTCTTATTATAAAAATAATATCCAGTTACATTTATTAGGGTTTAGCTTTAACACTCCAGGTGAGAAGTATAGTGATCATGTAACTGTTTATGTATTACTGAAAACTATATGTTTTAGCAAGTGTCACTGTCATCTGCATAGAATTCCAGTTTAGCGTTCTGGAGATGTCATTCAAATGTATGTTAAAAAATCTGATGTGGACAACACATGACTTTCCTTATATAATGTAGTGAATTTACTACTTTTACAGTAAAAAAAAATACTACTATAGATACTAATATTCTTTCCAAAATATTAAATTTTCGACAATTAGTCGTCATTTTCATTGATTTGGTGACATTTTTATCCATTTGGCGAGATTTTCGTTAATTTGGCAACATTTCAAAAAGTCACCAAGTTGGCGACATTTTGCCAAATTCATCGCCAAAATCTCGCCAAGCGTTATGGACGCAGAAATAAGTTATTCTTACAGCTGATAAATGACTATTGGCGTTCAAATACAAAAGTATTACTTAAAGTATCTTTTTAAATGAATGGAACGAGCTAGATCCACGAGAATGATGTCACCCAATTGATCGCATGGTATTACATATGAAAAGTGAACATGTTTCTCAATAGGAAATGTTTTTTTCATTTTATATCAATTTTTTATAATTTTTAAAAAAAATGTACAATATCTCAAGAACGGTTCATGTTAGCGTTCTAAATTTTATGGCAATCGTTTTCTCATGAAAAATTACATAAGAAATGTCTATTTGCGTAACTTTATTAGCGGTTTTAATTTTTTGACGATTTTTTCAAAATTTCATCCGAAAATTTACGGGGGTTCTGAACATTCGATTGCGTATAAAAACAATAGACTTCCAGTGTTTACGGATTGTGATTTTTGTACCAAATTTGGTTCGTATCGGTCCATTCGTTCGTCAGTTATCGTCTCCACAGTCTCACTGACACACACACACACACACACACATACTTTCACACACACACACACACACACACACACACACACACACACAGAGAGACATCACTTCAAAAATGTTTGATTCGTGATCAGGGATGCTTGAAACGTGCTCTCCCGTCGAAAACTCGAATTCGAATTTTCGACCCCGTTACAATACTTTCCTTATACATTATGTATATAAGGAAAGTAATAATAGAGCGAATAATTATTTTCTTCTATTTATATTTCATATTCATAAGCTGTTTTCCTCATTCGAATAAAAATTGGTGTTATAGTTTATTACTTTTGGTTTTAAATACTTTAAGCAGAATAACTTACAAAAATAGCACATTTGTACATTAAATGCGAATTCAATGCATACATAATATTATTATGCATCAAAACTAACGATATTTTAAGGACATCAGTAAATGTTTAAAATAACTTTTTCAAAGGAAAAAAAAGAAGGGGTTAGTTGTTTTATTCTTAAAATATAATGTTTTCTGAGCCAAGCAACCTCTTAAGGAATTTCTTCAGACTCAATCTTGGAGTTTTTTCCCGGGACAACTTTCCGTGAAAACTGCGAACAAAGACTTCATTCTAAAACCTTCAGATCCATATATGTCGATTCTCGAATGTGTACGGATTAAGAAATCTGTGTATAAATGCACATTCGTAGTGATTCAGAATTCGAATTTAACTAAAGTTTTCTCATCCGTATAGGGTCCAGTTTACATAAAAATAAGCCAATACAGAGCCAAATTAATAATCAAATCTTGTCCAATACTTCAGTTGCAAGTCATTAGTTGAAGCATATTCTTCTTTTAACAGGGAGTTTTACTTCATTCTACACCGTAGCTGATATGCTTCATTGTACGTGACAGCTGAGTGCATAGTTTAAGTGTCTGTTAACATATCATTTGATAGAGTGTTAAGTAAAACCAGAAATTATCTTCAATATACAACCTCTCAATCTCCAGATCAGAGTCCTACAACTTAGTTGAGAACATAGCTGTACCAATTGAGTTGAGAATATAGTTCTGCCAACTGAAGTAAAAATTTCTTGTCGTCACAGAATTCACCTTTCTTATATCATCTTACATTTCGCCAACGAATAATTTCTAAAGATATTTTTAATAAGAATTTTCCGTTTTCTGATTACCGGTATAAGATCAACACAGAAAAGAAATAGAAACTTAATTGCTGAATCCCAGAACCAAGGACTAAGATTGGGGAAGGAATTCTACAAGTGTATATATTATAGAAATTAATTTTATTATTTTTGATTGGAATTTGTATAAAATGCATTTGTGAGGTACTACTATACTGTAATTTTATATTCTTAAAGCTTATCAGCTTTCTTTCATATGATAAGCACAGATCAATCATCATGGTTTAATAGCACAAAATATATTTTAACTTATTTATTTTGATCAAGTTTAATTCCCCATAAATTTCCGAAATATGATTTTTATTTTAAGGATAGGAAATTTTATCTCTGAAGCAATTGAGTGCTGATAAATTTCTTCATAAAAGAAAGGATTTTCAATATCCGACGTCAAGAAATTTAATAAAAAGGATTTTTCTTGCTGTCAGTTATATCACAACTTACCGGAAAGCACAGAAAGGGCAAATAATCCAGAATGTTGATATATATCCGGGCATTTTTTCATATCTGAAGAACTTTCGTCATAGGGATAAAATCAGAATTTGGAAGCAAAATGTTTCAAAGATGAGTTAAAGATCTTTTAAAGTAAAAATAAAAAACACTTGGCTTTTCTGAGTCTTGAAAAATTCATTGAAAATATTTTTAAAATATTGACGAAATGTTTTGAATTTAATATATCACTAAAAATATGTGGTGCTGTATTCAATTCCTAGTAAATAGTTAATCACTAAAATGACGTGCATACCAGTATTTATTTAACACTTATTTAAGTTCCCTTATAGAATTGTATATTTAGAGAACGACCTATGTGTAAATTATTGGTCTATTTTATATAGTGCTGTCCACAAATAACGAATATGAATATAGCGCAGTATCGGCTATTGCGAAACTTTCTGAACTTGCAATATCCCAACCATGTTAAATATATTTGATATAACAACAAATATATTTGATATAACAACAAATAAAATAATCAGATAGATATTGGAACGCTCTACCATTCCGATTTTTTTCATAACCTTCGACAGGGAATATATAATTCCATCATTGGAAAATATGAAACTTATAGGAGTTGATTTTGCGTATTTTTCTGGCAAATGAAAAATTCATTTTTGCCATAAGGAACCATCTCATGTCATATAGATAGAGATACAGTTTTACGAAGATACCATGGCGTAATCATACTCACAAAACCCACCTAGTGAAGGTGTTTATAAAGTAATGATCTCTCTCCCATTTCAAATGCCTTCATTTGTGGACGTGGACAATTCTGGCTTGGCGTAGGATAGGCGATACTCAAGAGTGCTATACTCATATCAACAATAAAATTTCTTCATGCCGCAATTTTTTTAACGTATATGGAGGAGCGGGATAGTCAAGTAGTTAAGGCTGCACTTGGAGACCCGAGTTAGATCCCCGACTCTACCCAATCTAGCAGAAATTCACTCGGAGTACGAGCTCGTTAAATCTGTGGGTCCGAAAATTCCCCCGAGAGGTTGGTATCAGGGGAAAGACGGAATGGTCCCCATGGAGTTCGTTCTAAATTTGATGGCACTATCTTGGCCGTCCGAATAGATATATTAAGCCTTCGGATAGGTTGGACGGTCTGGGTTGAAAGAAACTAAAATAACTTTTATGGACTCCGACAAATTCAGACTTACCACTTTTCCTGAACCAATTCTTATAAAGATAGAGCTCAAGACTACACGAGGCAACACTGTCCAAGTTCATGCTTATAAAACCCAATTAATGGAGGTATAACGAAATCCGGCAAATCCCCTTTTAGACGAGATCAGACCTTATACATCACGTCTTATTGTCTTATTCAGACCTTACACACCAGGTCTTATTGTCTTATTCAGACCTTACGCATCAGGTCCTATTGTCTTATTCAGACCTTTCAGATCAGGTCCTATTGTCTTATTCAGACCTTACACATCAGGTCTTATTGTCTTATCCAGACCTTACACATCAGGTTTTATTGTCTTATTCAGACCTTACAACCAGGTCTTATTGTCTTATCCAGAACTTATACATCAGGGCTTATCGTCTTATTCAGACCTTATACATTTGGGCTTATGCCGACGCGGTGGTCGAACGGCCAAGGCAAGCGTTTCCTAGCGATCGTTCGGCTGCCGGGTTGTGGTTTCGAGTCTCAGCTTCAGACATGGATGTTGTGTCGTTGGATGAGGTGTGTTCCGACCCCCACTGGTGCGCTGGAACAACGTCATGTGACGGCTAAAAGGTTCACGGTTCTGGCCGGTGTATAAGCGAATGATGAAATATCAAATGCCTGGCCATTGGAAGAAAAAATAACATTTGGTCTTATTGTCTTATTCAGACCTTATACATCAGATATTTTATAAGAAATATAAGGCTTTTACAGAATTAGAGTAAAAGGAGGTAATGAAATGTAGTGATTTTTAGTGAAATTTAGTGAAACATTTAGTGATTAAGCATAGAAGTTATATTTTTTACGTAGAGTCGTATGTCTTCCATTGACGAGTGCATCTACGGTATACAAATACAAGTTAGATCAATTTTATTGAAGCAGAAATGAACGTAAAAAAGAACAAGGTACATTCCAACTATCGGGCAAAGTTATTAAGCGAAACCTGAGACATACAACTGAAAATAAATGGTCAACTTATTTACAACTAAAATCAGGATTTCAAATCACTAATATATTAATAATGATTAAATGACAATTGTAAAACACTTATTACAACGTCCTAGCCAATCAATGAAGCTGCATCCTTATATATGCCTTCTATTGAAATATTTTAAGAAGCTTGAATATATGGTTCAATTCTCGAATGAAATGGACATTCTTGAACTTTCCTCAAAAGCTAAGAAAATGACTGTATTATTTTTTATGTAATAGGAGTACAGAGCCAATCTTGTGGCTGTGCTATATTTTAAGAAGTTAAATTAGAAAATAACCAAATTTTCACTTTAAATCACACCACTTTAAGCCATTATTATTTAAATTATAAATATATGAGTCATTTATTACTTACATAAAATTTTAACTTCGTTATATGTATTACGAATGTGGGATATAGCGAACATTTTTTTTTTCAGGCTCCAGCGATTTCTTATGTGCGGGCACCTCTGTAGAATGAAAATTTAATCCGTCGGAACAAAGATTTGAATTCGAGAATTCTGTAATACGCCCATGTATGCTAAGTTCAACCCAAATGCAGTGATACAAAGATATTCATAGACACCACATCCACCAATTAGAGGCGTGTTCCAATATGTTTTCATTGCCGCAACTAACACCAACAGGAATTTTCCCAGTTCAAGGATTCCCAAAACCGGATTCTTTGATCCTTGATCCATGAACTAGCATCATCAGAGCGTTTTCGCACTGCTTTATCTCTCATCAGTATCGAATAACTATTTGACTATTACTTTATGGCTGTTAACTTAGGACTTTGTTAGTTCGAGTATAATGTTTCGGGAATAGATATAAAAAATGCTTAAATAGAAAAAAAAACTGGCATTCATTTATCTACCACTAAAATTTACAAGTTAATAAGTACAAGATATTCATTTATGTGCCCCTGAAATTTATAAATTTGTAAAACAAGATATTCATTTATCTACCACTAAAATTTACAAATCTATAAGATCAAGAAATTTATTTTTAAACGATTTCCGTAACTAATATGTTTTGATTATTTCTAAGAAGTGCAATATTATTTTGCGTGTGTATAAGCAATCCTGACAGGTAGTATTTTATCTCAATAGCTGTCAAAATGAAAAATGACGTTAATAAATGCATAGTACTAAATTTATGAATTTGCATTCATCATATTTTTAAATTAGTGTATTTTCTAGTTTTGATACTCATAAAAATGAAAAACAAATATTCATGTTGCTTATTTCTTAAACTCTACGCATATTTATGTATAAATTATGTCAAAACAATTGACGTCTTGATATAAATACAAGACATTTATGACAGAGCCCTCATATGGTGGCAAATGATTTGTACCATTCATTTTTGACAAAACTATTAAACCTTTTAGTATTTTTTGCATACTTATTTCGTGCAGTCAGACGAATTTTTAGGAAACCGGAAGTGGCATCTCCAAAATCAAAATGGGAATCTCTAGTGAACCCCCAACTCATTTGGAATTCGATGCTGAATCTATATCAGTCATTATCGAAACTACATCTATAATAGACAGTCTTGATTAAAAGACGTTTAAAATAATCTGAGAATTTGATGCAAAATCCATAACAGTCATCAAATCATCTATATCTTTAGCAGATTCCTAGAAATGGATATTTCAGGGAAAATGTAAACTTTTGAACCGGAAATGACATCATCAGAATCAGAAGAAGAAATCCTTAGGGAGTCCTTCAAACCCTGTAGAATTTAATGCTGAATCCATATACGATATCATCTAAGCTCTATCTATAACCAATCCTGAGCAATAGATATTTCAAGGAAAATTTTTGAACTCGGAAGTGAACCACCATTCCTCTTTTAGAATTTGTAGCTGAATCTATATCAGTTATCATCTAATGCATATGCTTAATAAACGTCATATACGTCACCATCTAAGATACAGTAAATCCGGAGAAATAGTCGATGTTTCAAGACACAAATTTTACCAAACACCACAGTATGTCGAATTTTTCGTAACCAATAATACAAAATATATTGAATAATATTATATAGCATTCCTAAATGCGAACATTTATTAGTATTTTAGGCAATACGCATGTCTAATTTTACGTAAAAGCATACAATTATTTCACTTCAATCATATTTCATAGACTCGGGTACATTATTAAATTATCTGAAATAAAACATAATTTTCACAAGCCCCCAAGAATAGCTGTTAAATGTAGCGTCTTCTAACCATATCTGAAAATAAGGTGTTCATGCCTTCCATTTTTTTGGATTATGGATTTTATAGAACTAGAGAATAAATTTTTTATATAATAACCTATTCCATTTTTACTAAACCGCGTAAATGATATGCAATTCAATTTAAGTACATGAAAGGCTAATTAAGAAATGTGTCGATCATAAAATATGGTTATTCATTGCATGATATTAAAGCAAAATTTATAATTTCTTACATCACGTCAAACACATTTTCTGTTTTAGTTACTCGTTTTTCCAATTTTTCTGATTCACTAATAAATGTAGATATTGTCAAACTGTCGAAAAATACTTGATTTCTTTTATTTTTACAAAATATGTAGAAATAAAAATATGTTGGTGAAAAATATATACTTCTTCTAATTTTTCGAATTATAGATTTTGTAAAGATTATCAATTTCTAATCTTGACTTCTATTATATTTGAAAATAGTGGCTTTACTCCAAGAAAAGGAATCAAGATGTATGGCAATATCACAGATTTGCGAGTATAGCATTATTTATGGGATCTGGAAATTAAGGTCAGAAGTTTATTAAAACAAATGTGATGTGGGCAGCACATGACTTGCCTTATATAATGCAATCAATTTACTGCTTTTACAGTCAAAAAATAATGTATCAGATCCACGGTACTGAGTTTTTATCGTTGAATTGTACATTTGGGGATTTTCCGGATGACAATATGTAAAACTATTTCAAAGTACTCAATTAACTAATATTTCGCGCAACTTTAAATAAACAATTATCAATATCGATAGCATCCTCCATAAGCGATATAGTTTAATAATTAATTCATCAATTACGTGTTATTTTCATTAATTTAGGGTCGTTTTTGCAATTTTGACGATATTTTTGTCAATCTGAGGCGATATATCGCCAAGTTGGTGATACTTTGCTAAATTATTCACCAAGTTCGCCAAATGCATCATCAAGTGTTGCAGACAAACGGAAAGAAGAGCATTTCTTATATACAACCTTGATCAAATGTATAGTAGGCGTCATACTGAAATCCATTTATTTTAAACTACTAATGTGTTGGGATAAAATAAAAATATAGAGATTCAAAATTATCATGTTTTATTGAAACTTATCACTATTTGGTTGGACCTCCTTTCGCCTTTTCCTCTCTCGGTATCTTCTTCCATTCCTCTTGCAATATACATTTTAAGGTTGTTTGTGAAGTAATGGAATGCTTCCTAATCTTGCGTTTGAGAAAAGCCCACAACTGTTCAATGGGGTTGAGGTCTGGAGACTGTGGAGGAGAAAGCAAAAGATGTGCACCATTTTCACTCAACCACTTTATAGTCACAGCATTTGTGTGACATATTGCATTGTCTTGTTAGAGTCTGACCTCATCCATGTTTGTATCTCCGAAAAGTTTTGAAGAAGCTGCTTCCAGTGTCGTTTCTAGTACGTTTATGTATATCAAAGAGTTCATTCCTCCCTCACAGATGTACATTTCGCCCACACCCTCGGCTGCCATGCATCCCCAAATCATTATGATGCCACCATCATGTTTCACAGTGGACAGACACTATGCACTCTTCCTTATATTCCTCACCTACACGTCTCCTCATATAAGACACACCAGTTGCTCCAAATAGCTATAGTATTGAAATTATTTTATTAACATCCTAAAGAGCTTTACAAAAAAGTTGCTACATATTGACAATTCCTGTCTAGTTTTGAATAAAATCAACTGATATGAAATATACTTGAACGTTTGATTCATCAGACCACAGAACTTTCGCCCAATCTACTTCAGTAAAATGACGATGTTTTAGAGCCTATTCCAACCGTTTCTTTTTGTTTATTTCGGAAATCCATGGCTTCTTCCTGACCTTGCAGACTTTCAATCTAGCTTCTACAAGCCGTCTTTTAGTGGATGAAGCAGAGATTTTTTTTCTTGTTGCCTCTGAAAATTCAGCAACTAATTGAAATGAAGATTTTCTACGATTTTTCAATGCAAATCGTTTCAAAAGTCGGTCATCCATGGGTGTAGAGATCTTTTTCTCCCTCTTCTTCAACGATTTAAATGACTACCAGTATTCCTAAGACGTTTGATAATGTATTGCACCGCACATCTCAAACATTTCACTTTTCTGGCAATTTCACATTGGTTATTGCCTTGTTCGTATAAAATTGAATTTTTAACTGTTGTTCGTTACTAAACTCCTTAGTTTTCGGCATTTTATACGGACAAGACCTCAAATTTAGGTGAGAGAAGCAACAATCGTGTGCACGTGTACAAACCAGAACAGCGAATGCAACCGACTGCTTTCACAAAAACCTGGAATATACGATTATCTTCCTGGAAATGTTTTATTGGTTGTCAATTGAAATGAATTTAGAATTTTCATTTCAACTTCCTACTACGTATGCAGTCACAAACAAATGAGGTGATTTCAAAGAACACACCCGCAGTTAAAGTAAAAAAAGGGTGCCTAAAACTTTTCATAAAGGCTGTAATAGAAAGCATGCCCATCATATGACTGAAATCAGAATTTGCAAAACAGTACTACCCATATGGCGTCATTTTTATCTTTTTTGGTGACATACGTTTTGTTACTTTGGCATCATTTCATTTTTGTTACTTTGGCAACATTTAAAATAGTCGTCAATTTGGCGACATCCTGCAAAATTTTTAGCCAAGCGTTACGGACGGACGGTTATACTTATAGGTGTTATTGTTATAAGGGTTATTCTTATATTAAATGGGTTATTCTTACAGTCTACTCTTATGTTCTTTCCAAGACATTGAACTTTCATCAATTAGTCATCATTTTCATTGATTTAGCAGCATTTTTATAAACTTGGCGTTAATTTCGTTAATTTGACAACATTTAAAGAGTCGCCAAGTTGGCGACATTCCGCCTCATTCGTCGCCAAAATCACGCCAAGCGTTATGGACATAGAAATAAGTTATTCTTATAGCAGATAAATGACTATTGGCGTCCAAATACAAAAGTATTACCCAAACTAACTTTTCTCATAAATGGAACGACTTAGATCTATGAGACTGAAGTTACCAAATTCATCACAATATATTGCATATGAAAAGTGAACATATTTCACAATAATATTTTTATGTGATTTTCTCATAAATTTATTTTAAAAAATGTGCAATATCTCGTGAACGGTATGTGCTAGTGTTTTAAAATTTATATCGATCATTTTCTAATGAAAAATTACACAAGAAATTACTACATACGTAACTTTTTTTAAAGGTTTTGATATTTTGATAATTTTTTTAAAAATTTAAACGAACTCTGAAAATTAGATTAAGTTTAAAAACTATAGACTTCCAGTATTTACGGAATGCAACGTTTGTATCAAATTTCGTTGCAATCGCTAAATTCGTTCGTGAGATATCTTCTCCATAGGCTCACTGACACTCGCACACACACACACACTTACACACACACACACTAAGAAATCAATTCAAAAACTTTTTATTCGTGTTTAGGGATGCTTGAAATGTGCTCTCCCGTCAAAAACTCGAATTCGAATTCTCAACCCCGTCACAATACTTTACTTATACATGATACTATGCATTTAAAGAAAGTAATAATGTGAAAAATATGCGGAATACAACAAAAATTAAGAAAAACAATTACTTTCGAAATCTAATAAGCTAACTTTAGTCACTATATTGAAAAGCATTTTATCCCAATAAGCTGTCAAATGTACCTGTGAACCCGTGAAAATAAATATCAATTTTTACAATTTATTTGGATTTTACTTTTATTTAGTGGAAGAAGTTTTTTCGTGAATCTTTATTATGTTTGCATATCTCATTCCATTTGGCAAACATTTTCGTTCTGGGTCACGTTTATTATTCTATCGACATAAGTCGGTGAGGTTGATCCCGTTGCCTCACTGTCTGGAAAGATACAATTTTTGTCCTACAAAGTCGATTGGTGCTCTTATTGCATTAGATCATGCTTTATGCAACGTTTTCTAAATTGTTTTACTTTTTGAAAAGAAAGCTGAATATATTTTTAATGGGATTTATCTTTTAATTATTTAAACCTTTGAGTTCAAAATTCATATGATAAAAACTTCATTTTTTGCTGCTTGTATATACAAATTAAATAATAAGCAGTATCATATCGTAAAATGCCGTGTAAATAAAAATAGAAAGGCATATGTATGTTTCGAAAATAACTAAATTTCCTTCTTCAGTGCAACACGCCTTAACCAGAACGTTCAAATAAGCGCACACTGAGCCATTCAAATAGGAAAACGCTAAACCATATAATCCAATATACAGTCATGGACATTGAAAGTCGCGCACCAAGAATAAAACATTGTACAACCGCGAAATGACGTAAATAGCTAGAGGGCGGGCTGGTATGCAAATGATCACAGTCTGGTGTGATTGCGCATAACCGTGTACCAGTGAGTGGCGCTGCAAGCATGAGCAAGCGACCGTATAAAACGGCTTGTAGTTGACGCCCCATCAATGCGAGAAGCTTCAGCCGAAACAAGCACGAGTACGGTGTGAAAAGAATGATGGGTAGGTGTCAGAAACGTCGATATACGCAACTGATGGACTTTCAGGGAGGCTTGATCATTGAGTCGAAAATCACAGGGTGGTCAACGCGCCCTATAGCCCGTCACGTGGATCGTTTGGACTATACCGTCCGACGGAGTTGAGACCACTGGTCACAGGACGCCACCCAGACACGTAGGACCAATTCTAAACGGACCAGGCATATCACGAATAGAGGAGATAGAATAATCGAGCGGCATGCACGTATAGAGCCAACAGCAAACTGATGCGCGATACAGGCACACATAGCGGCTCCTGTGTGCCTACGAACCATATCCAGACGTCTGAAGGAAGAGAATCTGCGATCCCAGCGTCCCTTAAGTGTGCTACCGTTAACACGGGAACATCGGCGGCTCCGGTTGCAGTGATGCGGGGCCAGAGCAACGTGGAACGCCACAGACTGGCGATGTGTGGTGTTTAGCGACGACAACCGCTTTGTTTTGGGGATCGATAGATGAACAACCGGGTGTAGAGGTCCCCTGCACAACATTACAATCCCAGCCTCGTTATAGAGCGCCACACCAACCCCACTGCAGGCATCATGAGCTAGGGAGCCATAGCTTACGACAGCCGATCCGCTCTAGTAGTGGTACCTGGAACATTGACGGGCCGAAAGTACGTGTATGAGATTCTACGGCCCCATGTGCTCCCATTCGCTCCTGGGATTCCAGGTGCGCAATTCCAGCAGAATAATGCTCGGCGGCACACGGCTCAGGTCACTCAGCCCTGCATGAGTCACGTCTCGACACTTCCATGACCCGTCCTGTCCCTAGACCTGTTCCCTATCGAGCATGTGTGGGACCAGTTGAAACGCAGCTGCCTCGCTGCCGCAAACCTCGGGATTTGGAACGTGACGTCCAACAGGTGTGGACTCCTCTGCCGCAGAACAACATCAGGCGTCTGTTCGAAACCACGCCGGACTGTTTTGCTGCTTGAATCGCAGCACGAGGAGGTGCGACGCTCTATTGAGAATGACCGGACTGTGGACCACAGTCCCCTCTATACAAGTTCTGCTGGGCTATTTTTGTGATCATGTATAGCATTCATCTGTATCCTTCCATCAATGAAAATTTCAGGTCTATCCTATGCTTCCTTCTTGGTGCGCAACTTTCATTGTCCGCGAGTGTAGTACAACCGCCTAGTGAGCGACAAAAGGGAAGTAGAATGCTATAAATTTTGTTGTGGTCCTGGATTGTTTAACTTAAGGAATCTAAGGATATCTGAAACATATGGATGATATTTTATCTTTATTTGTGTTGTTTTTAGTATTGGGATTTTGTTTATTGTTGATTGTACTCAAAGCCACGTTATTTGCTTACTTTAATATTAGAAATATTCTGGTAAGGACAGAACTGAATGTATCGTTATAATTTATTCATTGACTATAAATGGGAAATTGTTATGATCATTTTAGCATTACACTTTTGAAGTTTTCATTACACGTGATAGTTGAAATAAAATATATAATCTTCTATACTGATACTACTTATACATACTTCAGTTGCAAGCTAAAATATTTTTATATATTACCTCTAAAGAACTTGCGATATGTTTCTCCCTCTTTCAATAAAAAGACAAATTTTATGGCAGTAGTAAAATTTTACTTCATATTTATGATTTTTTACATATTATTTTTATGTTTAGGACATAAATAAAGTTTGATGGTAAATGTCATTGATATCTCTTTTATGCTCTTACACGCTGTTACTAGTTATTTACTAGAATCTATTCCTTACACACTATTTACTCCTTGAGGTCCCATAGTTGCACTTTTTTTTCAAATGAAAATATTTTTTTCTGAATAAAACAAATGGCGTAATGCGAATTTACGAGAAGATTCGCTTCGTGTGAAATTCGTAATGTATCAAATGCCAAAAGTTTAAAACCAGCTATAAATATTAAAGGAATGAGACTTGTGAATGCAACCATGATGGTGTTTGTGGATCTCACATCAATAAGATGCAAATATATCAAATGATTGCATATGTTTCTCTCGCACTCCATTTAGTAGTTTATAAAAATGACTACATAAAATGTTTGAACACATGCAGAAACATAAATCTGTTGAATAAAATTCGAGGATACTAATGTATAGAACATAAATATTTCCAATCGAACAAACCTGGGGCTGGGCCATCCCAGTGGTTAAGGTCTATTCAACGCATTCTATAGTACAGTGTTCGATCCTCGATGTGGTTCAAAACTATCCACGTGTTAACGCAAACTATGCGTATGAGAAATACGTGAGTTAGAAAGTCCATTCGAGATGTGGTGGGTTAGAGGAAGGTTAGTACGATTTTTGATTGATATTGAATTACTCTATAACGTAATTTATGTTACTCAAATAATTCATTAAAATTTGAATCGAAAATATATATTACCAATTCATCACATTGTTCAACTCGCCGCAAGTTTAACTTTAAAATTTAGAATTATGTAAATTTTCAAGTTATTTATTCAAAAAGCGCATTTTCAATGATTCCGTGCACAGAGTTTGCGTTCCTCAGCTCTACTCATCACAAAAAAAAGTGACACCTGCAAAGTAAACAACATTTATGAAGTCCAACAATCTCAGTCACATCATGCAGCCGACATCAACTTTTATAGAGACTGCTCAAGTAGCCATAGGCTGCAATGATGAATGTGGCATTAAAGTGTTGCATAGTGAATATTCTAGGTGTCATTGATGGTATAAAATATTTGATGCAAAACGGTGTTTGAAAGCTTAAAACCGGTCGATGAATGTTGAAAACTGCAACAGTCGCGTGATCCTACCTTTGGGAATATCATTTTAACTGGGATATGCGAGCATTACGGTAACTCAAGCACAGTACTTTGATGTTTATTAGAAATCTTTAGCCGCATATTTTAATCTCATACATTTTCTTATTTGCTTTGCAAAAACAATGATTTTTTATTTCAAATGTATTTTTTTTTATATTTTTCTTTTTTAAAAAAAGCTGTTCAAACAGTAAAATTTTATTGATTACACTTTTATGCATAAGTTTCCAGAATCTTCGAACGGTAACGTTTTAAACACAAATAAGCACTTCTAACAACACATTTTAAAATAATGAAAAGGAAAAGCATTTGTATTTCTAGCACACGTATAACATCTGCTTATTTTTCATCAACGTATAACATCTGCTTATTTATCATCACTCAACTTCACTGTTGAAGAACATCTTAAATAATCTCTCCACTCCAACCGCACGAACTCGTGGTTGTCATAGAAACGTGAACAGCATCGCCTCTGTATTCTCCATTATGAATAAATAGAACCTCAGCGTGTCCTGAAATAAATACAGAAGTATTTGAACATTGAAGATATACTCGACTTCATTATATATTTATACCATCTGTCTGTCTACCTTTCTTCGTGCGGAATATATAATATAAAGAAACCTGAAATTCATAATTCTGAAGTTCGTGAAATTCATAATTCCTGAAATTCGTATTCTAAATGACATTGTTATTAAAAATATTCTATTAAAATATTTAATTTAATTATCCTAAAATAATAATTTCTGTTCTCGCTATAAAAATTTATCTTCACAGATCTGAGGAATGAAACTTCCTGGCCCCGGCTGTAAATAAATTAAAAAATATATATGAAATTGGATCAATACATGTTAAAATGAAAGAGCTAAAATTGTGTTAGAAGTATGAGATGTAACGTACTACTATTTGTGAGACCAGGATACACGTAGACAGGTATATATGATTATTTATTATATCTAACAGGCCAGATAAATGGCCCAGTCTGGTTGCCCCTCATTTATAGCCACCCTAACCCGCGAGGTCAGTAAGTTACGAAAAGGTGGCTAAATGTGAATGCACCAGATTTGTGCAAAGTTCAACCAATAAGGAATATGTAATCTCGCATCGCCCTGAGGTCAACCAAGCTTCCCCTAAGAGACGTCGAAAGCTCAGCCCGGCCGACTCGTCCTGGGTCATGAGCAGCGATTTGGACGGCCGAGAAAAGACGCCTTAGAGGCGGCAAAAACGCCTAAGACCAACGCAAAAGACGCCTAAGACCTCAGGCAAAAAGATGTGGCAACCGACATAAGGTTCTACAGTGACATATCAATTCAGATGAGAATATAGTTGGAGATAACAGTTAGAGTCGGGATTCAAACATGCATTAAGTTTGACACAGGTGCATAAAAATATGAATCAAAGTTCTCGTACAGTGCAGTCAGAATAGATATGCATTAAGTTCCACACAGAGGCAGACAGTTGAAACAGACGAGATGGAGATGTGCATCATAAAGATACCTTGGTCATATAGAGATGGTGCAACAAACAAGTTTCTATTATCAACCCAATGCAGGCCAACCGTCTAAGGACAACAAGAAGGTATGTGCAAATCAGATTATAAAGGGTCATAGTCAGTTTAGGAATTTTTGTAAGCTCGGTCTCACATGTCCAGTCTCCTCCTTAAATATATACGTATAATTGCTGTAATCTAATTATGATTATAAGATGCTTAATAAATATGTATTTTAAAGTTAAAATGGGTAAAGTTAATTGTGTAGTATTATGTTAACATATTTCATTCCAGGAACTCACATTCAAGATTATATGGTCGGTTTCAATTAGCGGCACAATGCAATGTTTTACGACTATTCTATATGACATTACGGCCATGTTCTAACTAACTTCGATAACTGTTTCTTATACGCACGACACTATTATTCTGTTTCAACAATTGGTTAAACACGATGCATGAGTTAATTGGCAAAAAGTAATGTATATGAGTTTGAAAAGTCTTTGCCAAAATATGAGAGAGAATGGGGATTATATGATTGAAAGTATTAATAATCCCCGTATCCTTTCAACCCAAAAGTCGTAATTGATATAATCCAGTCGTAAGTGTAATTCCTTTAAAATCTATTTTATATACAATTCTTATTTATTTAAATTGGGAAAGATTTGATAAAAGTCATCTGCTGTATCAACTCATAGGTTTTAATTCCGTTGCTTAGCAACATGATAACATATTTTTTCAAATAAAATTTGCAAATAAAGTATCTACCTCGGTGGGAGGTTAGTCTTAATTAATATCTCGACAACTCTGATAATAGAAACTTGAAACATGGACCAAATTTTATGTGGAGTTAGTCCAAATGTTACTTACAAATTTCATGAAATTCGTCTCAGCAATTATTTCGTTATGATGACACACACACACACACACACACATACATATACTGACAGATTTTCAATTTCATTTATATTTATTCATGTCATTTATATCTACTTGCTTTAAATTCAGTATCTGGATGAAAAATAAAATGTGTACTTCTACGAGCTTTTATTCAAAACATATTAATTTAATTTTAACATATTTTTGTTTTCAAGTTGGCAATAAGTCAGTCGTGCTTAGGCATTGGATGCTTTCAGTTGATCTGTGTGAAAAATACTCCAAGTTATCACTTTTCAAAATATATTCCACTACCAAAAACCTCTTGAACCCTTAAAAACCTCTTGAACCATTTTTAGAGTGATGCCCATCTATCTAATGTCTGTTGTCGATTTCTTGTGTGCAATATAGCAGCCACAAATATTAATAGATTTTCACGAAACTTTATATCCGGCTTTGTTACATAAAATCTAGAACTAGATAGAATTTTTTTAAATTCGAGTAAACTCTTTGAATTTTATTCAAAATTATATATTTTTTAACATAGCAGCATACAATAAAATCTGACATACTGATGTATAAAAGGGTTTATTTTTGGTTCAATAATGACTTGTTCATCATTATTGTGAAAAATAACAATCATTAGTGTGGAAAATATCCACGATACAATTTTTTGTTCCTGACCTCATTAGCCCCTTGGGAAGCATGTTACCGCCTCCCCCACCCCGAAAGGAGATACATTGTCAAGTATGGTGTGGCACAAGAATAAAAATGAAACTTAAAGTTGCACTTTTAGCTTAATTTATTATTAAAATAAAATATCTATATATGGCCGTAAACTCGTACATAGTGGACTCATTTTTCATTGTACATTGCTTTGTTGTGCCGCTATTAAAATCCTCCAATTATTTAATTTTTGCGCGAGTTCTGTAAAAGAATTATTCATTAATATAATACTAAATTGACTGCACCATTTTAACTTTAACAGTAAAACATTTATTAACAAATAACATACTTAAATACTCAATTACAATGATTACTCTGCTTATTAATTATTTAGGAAAATAGCATGTGAGACCAACCAGTATTAAAATGCCTAAAGTATCTTGATAACTTGTCAATATTTGAGGAACACCTACCTTCAAATCTGTCTTGTACTTTGTCACCACCAGGAACTTCCCCGATCATATTACTGGAATAGACTCGAAGTACTTATTCACCACACGTAATTCGACGATCATATTGTACTGCTGGCTTGACACTCGTACTTATGTCATTCTCGTAGTCGACACATCTTTCTAAGTTTCGTGCTCCTTGATTTCGAGCTGTTAATTTCTTACATTTCTTTCCAAGTCTATTCATCTTCTTATGTCACAGATTATGGCTCTCTTTGTCTCCGGACTGTCACTCCCACTTTGTTCTCATTTGCGGCCTTGAGGGTAACGCTACAAGCTTCATCTGAATTGACTAGTCTTTTATCCAATGTCATTCTTTACATTATTTTAAGAGTTCGTTCGACCCCTCTGTCTCGAGGCCCCTAAATTTATGAGTTTCTCTGACCTTTGAGTTCACGTGTCGTAAACACAGGCGTCATCGAGCCTGGGGTATTGATTGACGTTTCAGATACAATAAATTTACTGGCATAAAGCTGTCTCACTAATAACACAGCACTTAGTGTGAGATCTATTTCTGGTCTCACATATGGTATCAATCCAAAGAGTTTTTCAAGCCCTTAAAATGAAAGGCATCACACTGTAGTTGTAATCATTTGAACCCACAATACCTATTTATCAAATTTTTTCTTGTAAAATTTGAAAAAAAAGATATTCTCGTATGAGAAAGTCGAGTTGAGTTCCACTCCAGTTAATTTTTCATAGGAAAACCTGAATTTCGAATCATTCGTATTTCAATCAAACATATTAGGAAAGAAATATTTTTTTCCAGTTTTTTATATGATATAAATTTACATGTGAAATTTCAAATGTGATGTAATGTGTCCGCGCATCTCATACATACAAATAGCCATATTTCTAAAAGCATTGCAAGTGTATTCTAGAGGTCTTAAATGTGCAATTCCAAGATTATATCAAATGCGATGAATTTCGGCTGTGCAACTATATTTTTATGCAACAGTATGAGAGATAAATATTAAGATACAAATCCCACCGGATTGAGTATGAAAGGTGTACTAGTGGACAAAAATAACTAACTGACAAGTCCAATGCATCGATTTGTCTTTTATCTCCAATTGTGTATATGTCTCATTCACCAATTCTTCATTACACTCACAAATATTTTTAACAAAATAGATAATTTTGTACATGCGACTTCGTATAATCTACGACATTCAATATGGCGTGAGGTTTATACCCTCACAGCAAAGATCGTCACATGTGTGACAGTGACGTTGTAGTCACGTGATACCTGGATCACAATGTGACATGATATTTGTGACTTCTATGCGACGGTACGTATTAGTAACTTTGTAACGTCATTGTGACTATATTCTGTGACGTTTACACAATTTAATTAACACATAACAATGTGACGATATTACAATGGCAATTACAATGTGACGTCACAAACAAGTTAATATGCGGCGTCACAAATGACCATGAAAATGACCAAAACGACTTCGCTGTGACCTCAATATGACATTGCCGAGACGTACTGCGACGTCCTGTGACGTCCCAAAGTCACAATGTGATGTAAATCTTACGTCACTGTGAAAAAAAATGCTGTTATGGTATATATATATATATATATATATATATATGTTTATTTTTAGATCCACATATTTTTGTGCTTCCTTGATGGAAGACACATCAACATGAAGAGACTGCAATTGCTCTAAGGGCGTTCTGAACGTCAGGTCAGAAGTGTCGAAAAAATTATATAGCTCATAAAATATAGCTCACAAAAGTTAAATATATAAAGAATGTTTTAAGGTAAAATCGATTCTTTGCAAATTTGGTGATGTAATAAAATTAATTATTAGTATCTGCGACACTAATGTATACAAATTTTGTCTACTAAAGGAACAGCACGTGATAGTTATGTTGCTTTAAAAGCATAATCGAGTTAAATCAGAAAGCACTCAAATTCGCAAACGGCTGAAATGAATTTCAATTTACACGCAGAATCTCCATTTTTCATTTTCGGAAATTCACAAAAGTATGTTCAAAAGATTTTACATGTCTTTCATTCGATACGTAATGTGCTTCGCTTATTAACGAGTGTATCAGCAATTGTTATTTCAAAGATAACTAATTTTTTATTTTATGACATCCACTATATTCAACGGTTATACCATTTATTATGATGTTAACATCATCTCCTCTATGCAGGGTGACCCGCCTATACATCATAAACTCTGCAGGGAAAGAATCCTCACTTGGAGTACGTAAACAATGGCCCAAGAACCACAATTCTACGACCCACAATTTTCGGCAAAAATGCGAAAGCAAATGTGTGACGCCACATCTGGTGTACGGAAAGTATGCTTTATTGAAAACATGATAAAAACCAGTCAACGGAGCGCATGCATGCCTTGATATACGCGCTGGTCATTTTGAGCATCTTTCTATGTGAACGTAATGCCATATGCAAGTACCGGTGTTCATGTTTCCAATAAAGCATATTTTCCGTGCACCAGATGTGACGTCATACCCTTTCGCCTTTTTATTTTAAACTGTGGGTCTTAGAGGTATGGTTCTTGGGTTATTTTTGTGTACTCCCAGTGAGGATTCTCGCTCTGCATAGTTAATACTGTCTTGACGGGACACCCTGAATATTAGTGCCGCATTTAAAAATATCTTCAAAAGTCAGATTTTCAACATTCCTTCATCTGTGCATAAATGAATTCATGAGACAGAAACATTTGACACAAAACATCAGAAAAATAACTTCTCCTAATTTTTTTTTTCATAAAAAATATGAACATATTTGCAGTTTCATCATAGTCATTCAATCTGTTTGTTTATTTGCCGATCTTCCTAAGTGCACAACTTGAATAATCTCTAAACACATGAGCTCTTTTCGTTGCCATGGAGACAAATATGCCATCCTTTCGCGATCACTATGTGTGGGGTAGAGTCTCAGAAGTCCTGCAATCAATACATTAATAAGCAAGGTTCATTTTACCTGACTGAGATATAAAAACGTAAGGAAAACTTGAGCAAAGTACTTATGCACAAATAAAATAATAAGGATTCTTTATTTATGTTCAAATATTATTGTCTTATTCGTCTTTAAGCATTATTATTTTATTTGTATTTAAGTACCTTGCTATTTTTTTTCTTCATCCTTTGCAAAGTGTATATTGCATATTGATATAAATACGTACGTTTCTAAAAACGTCTGAAGAATTCATTCCTTTACAAACTAAAAATGTTTACCAAAATAAAATCCATTAAAAAGTTATGTGTTCCAGATAAGATAGTCGCAACAACTGAACAATTTTCATTAATCTGAAACAACGAATTAGAACTTTCTCATGATTTTATTATTATGAAATTCAAAAGGCTTATTATTTTGAATACACTCCCATTGCAACAAAACAGCATATTTCGATTTGTTTCGCGCTTTAGAGTTTGAAACCAGTCCAGTGATGTTGGAATCTGAATTGGGAATGCATTCCAAAATTTTGAATAGACGGGTTCTGTATTTTAAGCTTATCGTTATTTATTAAAATAAGCATACAAAAATTCAGGGAAATCATTCAGTAGAAATCGTGGATTCCTACACGAGTAATACGTTTATTGAAAGAAAAGCAGAAATTTTAATATATAAAATTCACAATTTCTAAAAATTATGAAATTCTATTATACAGAATTCGCAATTATTATAAATTCTATTAGTAGAAATTCCAATATACAGAAGTCTGCATTATGCTTCCGTAATACAGGGTGTATATCAACTGTTTTGGCAAAATAAGAGGGGTGATAGTACCTATCAAGACGAATAATATTTAATATGGAACCTAAGGCCGCATTCCACTCTGAGTGCCAGAAATGAGCAACTTCGAAATGCGTTCAACAAGCACAAGTCGCCACTTCGGACGACATAGCTGTCGTGCCGGAGAAGTATCACATCTCCAGAACAACACCGTCACTTCTAGTCATCCGACACTTCTTGAATGCCACATATCCCGGACGATGGATTGGGCGTAGTGGACCAGTGGCTTGGCCTCCACGCTCACCGGACCTCAACCTATTGGCCTTCTTCTTCTGGGGATACATAAAATTATTGTTGAACGAGACGCCTGTGGACTCCGTAGAAAATCACGTCGCGAGAATCGTTGTCGCAGCGGACAGGATAAACACGACACGAGGTGCCTTCGAGAGGGTACGCCAAGCGTTAATTCGCTGGCGTGAATTGCTCAATGGCACCCTTAACCGTACTCTGAGTCTTACATCTACTTTGAGTCTTACATCTACTTTGAGTCTTTCTCTGGTGTAAATAAATAGGATTGTGCAACTTATGATTACGTTAATTCTCCTTATTTTCACTGTTGAAAGTTTAACTTTAACTTTACTCTTTTCTGACACTTAGAGTGGAATGCGACCCTAGGTTCCATTATAAATATTGTTCGTCTTGATGGGTACTATCACCCCTCTTATTTTGTCAAAACAGTTTATATACACTCTGTATACAGAATTTGTAACAGAATTCATAATAACTGACAAAAATATTTTCAATACATTTCTGGAGCATTTATAAAAACACTTTAATGCAGATTTTATTTTCATTTTAGATGAATTTATAAAAGCCTAAGTATATAGCATGTTAAAGTTTTATAAACATTATATTATTAAATTTTAAATGAAAAAAAATTGCATGTAAACGAATCTTTTTAATATAAAATATAATTTTAAAAACAATTTTAATTAATTAAATATTAATAAAAAATTATGCAACTTTTAATAGACTTTTTTAATTATTTTTTCAAATTTTCGAAAATATATTTTTTTTTAAATTGAAGGCCTTCAGATTGCTAAACCTCTCTTAAATTCAATAGATCTCACTTACCGATGGAAATAATCGTTGCCGATCAGATTGCTCCATTTGTTCGAGAGCTTTCGCGCTCATAGAAACATAAACATGTAAAACAACAGGTATAGAGAAATCATCGAAAATATTTGACTCATATACAGGTAATCTCTACATGTACAGATCCTTCAAAATCGAAAAACGGATTTTTGCCCACATTTCAATACTTACATAATGTCAGGAAAGTAAATATATATATATATATGAAAAAGCAATTTTTTTTAATGTAGCTACAAAAATTCACAGTAGAAATCGGTTTCAGATCTAAAACGTGCTTCCCTCTTCACGCTAATGAAAAGAGAGTGGTCATAAGGAGATTGAAAATATTTACAACGGCAGTGTAAATATTCTTATTTTAAACGGTTTTACTGACCTGGATTGTGCAGAGTCCACTTCGACGATAATAGCTTGCAATTTCATCCCAGTAGCTCAACGGTACAGCGTCGGCTGGCCAATTCGGAGATCTAGGGTTCGATTCGACGCTAGATCAGCAAGGCCCTTTATAAAGGTACAACTACTCTTTTGTATGGAGAACTAGGTCATTCTGATTTTGAAACCGGTTTATACCGGTCGACAATTTTTTATGTGTAGTAATATATTAGTATGTACTAAACGCATTACTTGTGTTAGAAAAAAGTCCTAATCTGTACCGAAAACACGTATTTGGAACAAATCAGATTTATTTTTTACGAAATAATCTTAATGCTGATTTTGCAAATCCGAAACCCCAGCAGATTGTTTATCTATGCATACAACAATTCCCCTTTTAAAAATACGTCTCATATAAACAACTGAATTATCGCGAAAATATTTTCACAGAATTCTCAAGTCAAAAGAAAAAAAAAACACCGATTTCCCAGAAGTTTTTTAATCAATAAAATAAAATGAAACAATCTGTAATTTTTCAACACATTCCTCCCATCTCTTTGTTTATTTATCATATCTCCGCTCTGAAAGTATATCTTGAACAACCACTAAACTCTTTTGGTTACCATGGGAACGAATATGACACCCTCTCAGTACCATCCATTGTGGGCGGATAGGACCTCAGGTGGTTCCTGAAATCAATACATAAATATGGCGAAACATATCTCACCTGATGCAGTTTCGTATCTCTTTGGAAAAAATAGTGAAGTAACGATAATAAGATCAATGCCATTTAGAAAGGAGGGCATAAAATACTTGTGCGGTCAATACTTTGAAGAAGTGGAATAGAAATGGCAGGTGAGAAGGAAACGTTTGAGATTTATTATAAACTTGTATATAAGCCTATCAAGAAAAGATAAATTAACATTCTTAAAAATTTAACTACCACTTTTTTCACTAAATTTAATTCTTTTTAATATTGTATGGCGTTTGGGAATGAAATTAGTTGTCTGTATTAAAAGTCAGTCCAGTTAGTTTTTGACACGTAGTCTAATTTCAGCTATTCATGTTCCAATGGGGTCTTCAGGAGGGTTTTGAGAGATTTTAACCGAGCCCCCTACTTTGTAAACTTCAATAGAAAATTAGAGAGTTATGATAAGTTTGGCCCAGTGTTCGGTCTGCAGAGATTCATATTTATTGGTCACCAGTGAACTTTTGTAAGGCCCCAAAAGACTTTTCGAAAATAAAACCCAATTTTTCTGTCCCCGGGGAAGTAAATCAAAAAACCGACTTCGCTAAGTTCTGTCCGTAGATCGATACTATTGTTGTATAAAAATTTAGCCTTCTAGATAAACAGGGACTTCTGGAGGACCTGAAAAGACTTTTGATGTCTTCATTTTCTCCTTCCCGAGGGTGGAGGTTAATCAGAAAGCTGCACCGTAGTTGATACTTTAAGTGTCGAAAGCCCAGACCAACCGACTCGTCCGAAGACTTAGAGTAACAGTTTGGGTGGCCGGGAAAATGATACTTTAAGTGTGCAAAAATCCAACCTTTTGGGTCATTGGGGTTCTACCAGAGGTTCTGGAAAGACAAAAACATAGTGATTGCCATATGATTGCTTTACATATACTCTGCGTTAATTTAATTTGATAAAGGAGAGGTATGGAGAAAACTGTTTCCCTCAGCTGCGTAATATGGGCCATATAAGTAACACTCTTCATAATTAAAAACTCATATTTTCTGTACAAAATCAAGGGTTTCAGTTTAAACTAATATATTACGAAAAATAGATATAAAATTCGATACATTTGTTTAATATGCTCAATAACAACTGTTCTTAATTGATATTAGAGAAATATATCTCTTACTACGACAAATGTATTGTTGATATGTGCACAATGGGGGACAAAACTCAGCACTTCCTGTTACCCAATAAGTAAAAAAATGTGCAAAGGAAAAGGAGAACTTCAAGAAAGCATTTAGGCGCAAATATGATAATAATACAGCATAGCGCTATTTTGAGGATATGCTCATACGAAGAGGGTCCAAAAATGGGGTATCGGAAGGGGTTATCCTCGAAACAACTGTATGATGTATAATTATCTATTTTGTGCTTATAATTACATTACTTAAGTTTCCTTATTCCACTTTCAATTAACTTTGCAATAAGTTTCTACCAGTTAATTTTGCATTAAGTTACTTCCAGTTAACTTGGCAATAAATTGCTTCTAGTTAATTTTGCAAAAAATTGCTTCCGGTTAACTTTACAATAACTTGTTTCCAGCTAACTCTGCAATAAGTAACTCTGCAATAAGTTGCTTTCAGTTAACTTTGCAATATGTTGCTTCTAATTAACTTGCAAGAAGTATATGCACATAATTGAAAGTATCACTGTCTGCTTGTTCCCCATATATCAAGTTTTGACCGATTTATTACTTTCCTAATATACATAATGTATAAGGAAAGTATTGTGACGGGTTCGAAAATTCGAATTCGAGTTTTTGACCGGACAGCACGTTTCAAGCATCCCTGATCACAAATCAAACAATTTTGAGGTGATGTATGTGTGTGTGTGTGTGTGTCTGTGTGTCAATGAATATGTGAAGACGATATCTCACCAACGAATGAAGCGATTCGAATGAAATTTGGTACAAAAATCACAACCCGTGAATACTGCAAGTTTACTGTTTGTAAACACAATCGAATTAGAACCACTCTAAATTTTCGAATGAAATTTTGAAAAAATCATCAAAAATTCAAAACCTTTCATACAGTTACGCAAATAGACATTTCTTGTGTAATTTTTCCTTTGGAAAAGATTGCCATAAACTTTAGAACGCTAGCATGAACCGTTCGCGAGATATTGAAAATTTTTCAAATAAATCTATCAAAAAATCCTATAAATTAAAAAAAATTAACTGTTAAAAAAATGTCCACTTTTCATATGTAATATCATGCGATAAATTTGGTGATATCATTCTCGTGGATCTAACTCGTTCCATTTACGAGAAATTATACTTTGAGTAATACTTTTGTATTTGAACGCCAATAGTTATTTATCTGCTGTAAGAATAACTTATGTCTCCGTCCATAACTCTTGGCGAGATTTTGGTGACGAATTTAGAGGAATGTTGCCAACTTGGAGATATTTTTAAAGGTTGCCAAATTAACAAAAATCTCTCCAAATGGATAGAAATGCCGCTAAATCAATGAAAATGACGACTGATTGCAGAAAGTTCAATATCTTGGAAAGAATATAAGTACTATCTACTATAAGAATAACATTTTTTTAACTGTAAATGCAGTAAATTCATTGCACTATATAAAGAAAGTAATGTGCTGCCCACATCATATTTTTTTAATGTAGTGAGATTTTGTACTCTACTGCGGGTAAACGCGTCTATGTGTCAAATTTCTAGGTCATGAAGCTGTCACAGTATCAAAATAAACTCAAAACTAAATCCGTTTTACAAATAAAATTGAGTAAATTATTTTTCTAAACTCAAAGAAAGTTATACTGTATCACGTTGCTCAGTAATGAAGATAAATTGTTTTTAATCTTCAAAAATATTTATTTGTCAATTATATCAGAACCTTTTCAGTTTAATGTAACTGATGCAAATGATAATAAATTTCATAGAAAATGTATTTAGTACATGGAATATTTTATATTGTGTTCTATTGGTTTCAATCATAGGTGGAAATACGATGATACATATGGATATTTCTTATATTTTAAGCGGAGTGGACTAGTTTCACAAGGTTATTCAAATGCATATATTAACAGAGGTGTGTATTCTTCGGATCCATGCCTTGATTGTCTTCTGATTGGGCTAAAAAGGGATACAATTGATACAGGAATATTTATTTTATTGTATAAACGTAGCTATAAATATTATGAAAACGTATATTTATATACCTTTTACAGATAATGAATTTAAATATTTTAATGAATTGCTTGAACAATCTGATTTAGAAATCCATTGGAATTTGTACATATTTGAAAAAACGAACTAAGTCTATTATATTTGTTACTTTAATAATAATTTATTACTTTCCTTATATACATAATGTATAAGGAAAGTATTGTGACAAGGTCGAAAATTCAAATTCGAGTTTTCGACGGGAGAGCACGTTTCAAGCATCCCTGATCACGAATCAAACATTTTTGAAGTGATGTCTGTGTATGTGTGTGTGTGTGTATGTGTGTGTGTGTGTGTGTCAGTGAGCCTGTGGAGACGATGACTGACGAACGAATGGACCGATTCGAACGAAATTTGGTACAAAAATCACAATCCATAAACACTGGAAGTCTATTGTTTTTATATGCAAACGAATGTTCAGAACCCCCTAAATTTTCGAGGGAAATTTTGAAAAAATTATCAAAAAATCAAAACCACTCATAAAGTTGCGCAAATAGATATTTCTTATGTAATTTTTTATTAGAAAACGATTGACATAAATTTTAAAACGCTAACATGAACCGTTCTCCAGATATTGCACATTTTTCAAAAAAATTTTCAAAAAGTCATATAAAATAAAAAGTAAAATTTGCTATTGAGAAACATGTTCACTTTTCATATGTAATACCATGCGATAAATTCGGTGACATCATTTTTGTGGAACTAGCTCGTTCCATTCATGAAAAAAGATATTTTAATAATACTTTTGTATTTGAATGCCAATAATCATTTATCTGCTGTAAGAATGACTTATTTTTCCGTCCATAACGTTTGGCGATATTTTGGCGACGAATTTGGCGGAATGTCGTCAACTTGGCGACATTTTTAATTGTTGCCAAATTAACAAAAATCTCGCCAAATGGATAAAAATGACGCCAAATCAATGAAAATGACGACTAATTGAAGAAAATTCAATATCTTGGAAAGAATATAAGTATCTACTATAAGAATAACATTTTTTTAACTGTAAAAGTAGTAAATTCATTGCATTATATAAGGAAAGTCATGTGTTGGCCACATCAGATTTTTTTATAGTGCGAACGTAGACAGCAATTTTATGAGCACGTTGATTTATATACTTTTTATACAGGATAATTAATTTAAATATTTTATTGAATTACTTGAGGCACAATTTGATTTAGAATGATATTGGAATTTGCACATATTTGGAAAAAAGAACAAAGTCAATTATATCTGTCACGTTAATAATAAAATAAGTTTTATTATGAACGTTATTGTATGAGTAAAAAATATATTAATATATCGTAGTTATCACGAGCCACAAATTTAACGAAAATATAAAATATACTTTGCATATTCTGAGATATTAGATTTTATTTAAATCTACAGTTTTCACTAGGAAAACTGATTAATGCTAGAAAAGAGACAAAAAAAATGACACTTTTAGCTTCTAATCTAGATATCGTCTTTGGATTATGTCAAAACAAGTGAATAAATTGATAAAAGTGAAAATTTTCAAGCGAAATGAAATAGAAGTTTTTACATAGTCAAGAGCAATATATTACTTTCCTTACATACAATAATATATAAGGAAAATAATGTGACGGGATCGAAAATTCGAATTCGAGTTTTCGACGGGAGAGCACGTTTCAAGTATCCCTGATCATGAATCGGACATTTTTGAAGTCATGTCTCTATGTCTGTTTGTGTGTATGTGAGACTGTGGATGCGATATCTCACGAACGAATAGAGCGATTCGAATGAAATTTGATACAAAAATTACAATCCATAGACACCGGAAGCCTATTACGTTTATACGCTATCGAAAGTTTAGAACCCCCCTAAATTTTCAAGTGAAATTTTGAAAAAATATTCAAAAAATCGAAACCTCTGATAAAGTCACGCAAATAGACATTTCTTATGTAATTTTTCATTAGAATCCGATTGACATAAATTTTAGATCGTTAACATGAACCGTTCTTAAGATATTTCACATTTTTCAAAAAAATTATCAAAAAATCATATAAAATAAAAAAAAGTTCCTATTGAGAAACATGTTCACTTTTCATATGTAATACCATGCGATAAATTTGTGATAACATTCTCGTGGATCTAGCTCGTTCCGTTCATGAAAAAATATACTTTGAGTAATACTTTTGTATTTGAACGCAATAGTCATTTATCTGCTGTAAGAATAACTTAATTCTCTGTCCATAAAGCTTGGCGAGATTTTTGCGACGAATTTGGTGAGATGTCGCCAACTTGGCGACTTTCTTCAATATTGCTAAATTAACGAAAAACTCGCCAAATGGATAAAAATGATGCTAAATCAATGAAAATGACGACTCATTGACGAAAATTTAATATCTTGGAAAGAATCTACTGTAATGACAATCTATTTTTTTACTGTAAAAGTAGTAACGTCATTGCATTATATATGGAAAGTCATGTGCTGCCCACATCAGATTTTTTTACTCTACAGTTCAAAATGCATGCTAATTACGATTGTACAATTACGATTTTACAATTACAAAACCACTCTATTTCCCAATGTAAAATTTATAATTCTATTTTTATTGTAAAATTTAATAATTTATTGTAAAATGTTAATAATAGTATTGCTCTGGAATAAAGTTTATTTAATGGAAATGATATAATATTTTAGAAAATAGTGGTAAATTTAGAGAATAGTGGCATTGAAAAATTTATGTGTGGCAGAGAGCATATAAATAGACAGAAGGCATGTATTTTAACTGTAGACTCTCAATTTACATAAGTTCTTCTAAAATATTTATAAAATAATGTTCTTAATATTCTTAATAATGTTCTTAGGTTTCATTGGGAATTTTAATTAATTTGAATAATTTTACTAATTGCAAAGCAGACTAAGTTTAAAATTCTAAATAATTCAAATCTTTATTCAAAATGCAACAAGTATAAACCCTAGTTAAATATTTAAATTTAACAGTTTTGTACCATGCAGCTCGTAAACGTGCTGTTTGGACTTCAATTCAAAGCATGAATTTTCATAGAAGGAACGTGTACGAAACTGCTCAAATCCTCTGAAGAATTTCAACTCCTGTAAGGAAACTGCGAAATACGTTTAAAACCATTGTTGCTGCTGCATAATATTTCTATATATAATTATGCTGCATAATTCAATGTTTAATAAATTATTGTGATGACTCTATTTTAGGCTTCTAACTCTTCGTTTATTTTAATGGCACGCTGGATTCTGAATTGATCATTTGCATTTTTATTTCTAAAAAAATGTGACAGAAATTCGAAGCGTGTGTGTCTAAATATTTTGAATATGGATCTATCAATACTACATTTTAAATGATAGTAGGCGCATCAGATGTTGATTTTATTCATATAAAAGTGCCTTCCTCAGTAATAAAGAGTTATTAATAAGAGTTATCAAGGCTTTAATGTGTTATTTTTAGTTATTTCTGCAATAATACAGAATAATTAATGGTAGCCGAATGCTGCAGCTACAGCTATGCTTTGGGTCCCAGTTGATTGAAGCATTCAATGTTGCAGACGCAAGAATAAACTTGAGGGGTAGGTGATCTGGAGCGAGTCATGAGTTAGTAAGACAGAGACTCACTGCAAGTGTTCTATATATTGGATCCAAATCGGCTATTGGACACATTTCATGAAACAGCAAAGGATATTAATGATAAGCTTAGATCTGCCATATCGTTGTTGCAGATTAAAAACAAATCGTGATAAAATCGCTGGTAAGAGTGATATGCAGATACTAGGTCGGATTAAAGTTTTATCATATTAAAGTGTCAAAAAAATCTTTCTGAAATTTAAATAATGAACCAACAAAATTGTAAATCGTCAATAGAACAACAATTGATTCGAAACTGAAAGAAAAAACAGGCAGTCAAATGTAATTTAAAGGGTTAACATTACACGTTATCCTACAACTAACATATCAAATTTGGTGAAACTTTGTAAAATAGTTTTTGTGCTAGGATGGATACATACATTGCGCAGACACACGTATATACGTCACGCTAAAAATGTTGTATTTGCACTCGAAATATGTAGATCTGTCAAAAACTCATTTTTCAATTTTTGAACTAATTTCAATACTTTCCCTATACATTCCCCATATATCATATATCCCTATATATCACACATTCCCCATATATCATATATCCCCATAAATCATATATTCCTCATATATCATGTATTATTGAAAAAGTGAATATATACTACTGCTTAAATTCCCTAAAATACAGATGAACAGCAAAAATATATTTAAATAGTTACTTTTGGATCAATGAGCAAGTATGTTTGTCTTGCACTTAGATGTAGTCCAACATTTATTTCTGTATTTGAATATCTGCCGATCCGGTGGTCGAGCTGTCAGGGGCATGCGTTTCAGTCTGATCCCTGGATTGCCGGGTTGTGGGTTCGAATCCTGCCGGCGGGCAAGGATGTTGTGTAGTTGAGGCAAAGTCAGACTTCAGCCCTTTGGGAGCCTCAATAAAAGTGAAGCTGCATATTCTCCCCTTCGCCATGGGACCAGGGGTCTTGTGGACGTGTTACTAGGCGATTCACACCATGGGGGATAAGTCACAACAACAACAACATTTGAATATCTACATATGAACACTTTTTTGAACATAGTCTAAAATTCGATGTAGTCAAAACATTGGTGCCTTCCTTTAAATATGCCCAACACTATGTAGTCATACTGAGTACCTCCGTTTTATTACTCTCATCGTCAGAAGTTGTACTTTATTTCACCAAGTAGTTGAGACTCAGTGCAGCATAAATCGAGCACACATTTCACACATCATAAATAACCTTTTGTTTTGAAGTTGAATGTAGCCTAGAATTAGATATCTAATCTAAATATTTATTCTCCTGTTTATTTTTTTATTGCCCGGTTTTAGAAACTTTGCTTTCGCCCGTGTTTTACATCTCTGGTTCTTTTTCGAGGATATCAATTCTGTTACTGAGAGTTATAAAGTGGATGTGATTTATTTTGTGATTTCTTAATGTGAAGCTTATCATTTTCAAGTTGTTATATTCTGCTGACACGTCAAGGAAAAAGTAAATATAAATCACTTGACTTTATCATTTGTTTGGATGCATAAATAGCATAGATACACTTTACAATAATGAATTTACTAATTAATAATATCGGTGTCCTTAGATCGATTTAGACCTTATGTAGACCTTAGCACATTATCGATGTAGACCTTAGAACATTATCTTTCGTTCATATTTATATTTCTGGCAACTTTTAGCGACATGTAGTGCCATTATTGTCAATTCATGGGTGATTTATTTTCGAAATTTTATTTGAAGAAAATTATAATGTGTTGCTTAGCAAAGGGATTAAATCAAATGTGTCTATTCCGCAGACGATTTCTATTTAATTTATACGATTTAAACCATAACAAATTAATAGGTAAAACATTTTGTGCAAGGATAAGGAACACTTATATAACAAGGATAAGCACCTTATTTAATCACAAATAGAAAAATAAGGCAGCACACAATTTGTTTAGAGATATACTAGATCCCCTTCTTCAGAATATTCCTTTACGATCCTACCTACATACCCTCGAAACGACTGTATGCTGCCTTATTTTCTCTTGTGCTTAGAAACGTTGCTCAAGTTTTCCATAAAGAAATTAACAGAAAAATAAATTGTTGTAAGTTAATGGTATTATACTTTACGGTATTATATGTATTCATTAATTCAAGTATTCAGAGTAAGTCAGATATTTTCCTTTATCATAATTCAGTTGATTTTAAAGATACAGATATGGGGGGGGGGGGTTCTATGATCTTGCTGCATTAAAAATAAAAATATTCTGATTTACCAAATTTGTTTATGTGGATCGTATAAAAATTAAAAAAATGTAACTTTTTAAAAATTAATCGGAGGACTATTTTATTAACGTAGTCTTATTTCCTACCTTACTTTCAACATTTTTGCAATTTACATTGCCCCCTTATCTCCAAAACGTAAAGAATTAAAGCGCGTATCAATTTTTTTGGAACACCCTGTAGATTAACCACAAGATTACGGGAATTATACATATTTTCAATTTCTTCATCTATTTTGTTAGCAACGATTTCTCAAATTCATATAGTTTAAACTGTATTTAACTTATTTTTGAATTAAGATTAAAATAGTGCGAGTACATTTTCAACCATTTTAGCGCCTTCAATTTGGCGTATGAATTCAAAATCGTCCCGTAAAGATAATTTTGTAAAGCGAGAACATCTTATGCTTCTTTTTCGGGGAATTAAATAAAATATTTTATTAGAATTTTTTTCAAACAATATATTGTAATTTATACATGTTTTTATCACGAGCAACGCTGTGTATATTATCGAATAATTTTATCTAGAAGTATTTTCAAACGGTAGAAATGTACCTTCCTTCAAAAATAACTCCCATTTTCAAAACCACAACTATAATCTAAAACCTACTAAAATCTTCTTTCAGCCATTTTGTAAATGTAAAGCATAAAAAAGGAAAATAACATTATCATATTTTCAACACATTCATTCCATTGTTTCTTTATTTATTAATTCTACTTCACCTTGAGAGCACTTTTCGTTGCCATGGTAATGAAAATGTCATCCTCTCAGGATCATCCATTCTGGATGGGTGGTCTCGGCTGTTAACTGAAATCAATTCGTAAATATAGCTGAACATATAGCATCTGGAAAAAAATGAAATGAGCCATTTTTCAGAGCCAAATGTGCTTTTTTTAAATGTTAAATGTGCCTTTTTAAAGTGTCAAATGCGTCTTTTTAAAGTGTCAAATGTGTCTTTTTCTGCTGTGCAATTTAAAAGTAAACAAGAAATATAAGTCAGACATAAAGCTTTGATTATGAAATACTTTCTAACTGCAATGCAATTTTATTTAAACATTTCTAAAAAGCGATACATTCAGCGGTGATACTTTTAAAATTATCACAATTCTACAATAAGTTATTATAGTTGAAAATTTCATCAAAAACAAATGAACTTTATTCAAATGACGTCACCGAAATATAAATCGCCTGGCTCGCTATATAAAAGAGGTGAATATTTCATCCATAAACATTTTTCCATTCCTTTCATTCATCGGCGATATTTTTAAAATTATCACAATACTACAATAATTTATTTTATTTAAAAACTTAAAACCATGTAATCTGTCTTCTCTATTTAAAATCAATTAATGTTTCATTCATATCAGCTATATTGCTGACTCCAGAGCTAAATAATTTTGCGTTAGAGAAATTCACCAATTCTTATACAATTCATTTTACAGCTTGATGTGTCTACATTCTCCATACGTTAAAATTAGGCTTTGTTGTAGAGATAATCAAAGTTTGATGATTATTTAAATTCTAAAATATTGTAGTTGCGTTGGCGCAGTACATAGATGCGCAGAAGAATACGCGGTTTTAGGATGCAACACTAAATATAAATTAAAAAATAACTTTAAAAATCACGTTTTTGACACAAGACGGATGTCATATTTTATTTTCAAGTGGGTCGCGTGATCTCTTCATATAATATGTGTACAATTAATATTTTAATTTTTATTTAAAAAACTAGCAAACAAATTTTGCTAATTTTTTTTTATTTATTTTATGGAATAATTTGAATATTTTCTAAAATTTTCGAAGCAGTTTGTGATTTTTACTTTCCCTGCAATACATGGTAATGTATAGGGAAAGTATTGGAATCGCCGAAAATCACAACTCGAGTTTTCGACGGATCTACACGTTTCGAGATCTCTAGAATAGGAAAAAACTATTTTTAGCGTGACGTCTGTGTGTGTGTGTCTGTGTGTCTGTCTGTGTGTCTGTGTGTCTGTCTGTCTGTGCAGATTTTGCATCCACTCTAACTAAAAAACTAATGGACCGAATTTCACAAAATTTGGTAGGTAAGTTAGTTGTGAGCGAGTCTGGTGCTGATTAGTTTTGGGTATGATTCGGAATAAAAGAACCTGCCTTTTTTTGCGAAATGGCCCGCAAAAGCTTGTATCCACTGAAAAACTGATGGACCGAATTTAACAAAATTCGGTAGATGAGTCACTTGTGGGTTACCTTGGTGCTGATTAGATTTTGGTACGATTCGGAAAAAAATGACCTGCCTTTTTTTGCAAAATGTCCCGCAAAAATCGATCGGCCAAATATAAACTAAAGAACTGGGTATACTCAAATATATCCATTAAATGCTGATTTAATACGTAATTGTTAACGACGAAAAGAATAAGACCAACCCCATTACACTAGGACTAGCCGTTCTTTAGATATTTTAGTTTTTCGTACTTTCCCTACGCCACCTTTGAAAATAAGCCCGGTTACCGAATGAGAACGAAAATTGAATTAAAAGTGAAATAAATTTAGTTAAAATAAAGAGAACGTTAATATAAGTCTGCAGGGAAAGTCATGTGCTGCCCACATCAGATTTTTAAATTTGCTTAAAAAATGTTTGAAAAATTAGGTCCCATAGGGTTCAATGTATTTCACTTTTTCAACCGGGGTTCAATCTAAAACTGATTGGGTGATATTATTCATTTACATTTCCATATGGTCCACAGACTGTCACAACAACTTACTAAAATTTCATTGTGATAAAGTCATTTTTACATCAGTTATCGTGCGAACGGCAGGACAAACGGACAGACAAAATGAAGAAAGACATACACACTTTTCAACTAGCAGAAACAACAAGCACACAACTCTAATAGAAGGTCTTTATTTCACTTCCTATAAGACGTACAAAATTTAAAAAAGGCCAGAGCGCTTTCGAGCGTAAATACGCTCATCATCAGTGGCTACATGGAAATAGAAATGATTGTCCATATATAGATCAGAAAAGGTGATAAATTTGCATAAATACAATTATCAATAAACTTACGTTTATCTAATGAGAATCAAAAATACAAAACATTTTGAACAGATTCAAAATCGAGCATAAATCACGAAAAGTACAGTAAAAATTTTACAATTTTATTACAGAAATTATAAATTCAAACCTTTTTTTAAAAATATGGGGGGGGGGGGGCAGTCACGCTCAATCCCCGAGAGGATGACGTCAAAGATAACTATGAAGATACTTAAATTGCATGGAGTCGAGAATGAGTCGCCAAGCATAACTTAAAATCTGAACGGGGTCAAAATTACGAATCGACTCGCGGTAAATATAAATAAAGAGGGACTCAAAAAGGAGAATATTACGAGGGTTATTACAACGCATAAGAAAGAAAGTTCTTTCAAAAATGGGCCGGAAATTTTCTTTAACAACAAAATGAGCAAGGGCCGTAGAAAGTTTACCACCTTTGACATCCCTAGCATGTTCTGCCAAATGGATACCAATAGTTCGTTTTGTACTGCCAATATAAAATTTAAAGTTACCATCGGTGGACAACAGGGGAACCACCTACAACCCAGAAAAGCTTTTAAAGTCATTCTTAGCACCCAGCTTATTAGACCGAATCTGGATAAATAAAGAAGAAACAGTAAGTGAGCAGGACTGAAACCATGAACGATCATTTCTATTTCCATGTAGCCATTGATGAAGAGCGTATTTACGCTCGAAAGCGCTCTGGCCTTTTTAAAATTTTGTACGTCTTATAGGAAGTGAAATAAAGACCTTCTATTATAGTTGTGTGCTTGTTGTTTCTGCTAATTGAAATCAGACGTGATGCCAATTTATTTATTTACTTTTCAACTATGTTGTAAAGTGTTAAAAAATGGAGTGTACAGTTCCCCTCGACATTCACATATATTTAAAGTCCATCTTCACTAGTAGGGTACCAATATTCGGCCAATATCTTGGCATTTTATAGGAAATACTTCCAATGCATCAGCAATATTAGGAATACATTGGCGGCCATATATTATCATTGCAATATTACCCCAAGATTGGCATTACAGTGGAAATATTTTCAACATTTGGAATATATTAGCAACCAATACTAGCTAAATATTGGGTATATATTGGCATGCTAATATAGGGCTAATATTGGAAGCCAAAATTGGTTTAATATCAAAGTCTCCACAGTTTCACATGGACCCAATGTTGAGTCTTATTGGTTTAGTTGTTATCCATACTTCTGGTAGGGCTAACTGCGGAAGTTATACTGCGGAAGTTATGACTAAATATTCCCTCAGTTTTGTCTTCATAATGCCCATTGTGGGCACATTCACTTTATGGTTATCCCAGTATTCGAATTTCAATTTAGATTTTTTTCTGAAATATCAAAAAGCATTAATATAAACTAATTTTTTATAATAATCACTGGATTTGGATTTCAATTATTGTCACCCAAATATCAGCGTTTAATATAGACTATATAATTGAGTAGAGGTATTTTGGGAAAAATTATGAATCCTTTTAGGATAATCTCAGGATAAATTATAAACCTCATGATTTTTAGGATAAAACTATAACTTATAATGTACCCTATATCGCTCTACAGGCAAGTTGGCTTTGCCTCTATTATAGGTACTTATATTAAAATTTAATTATTATAGGTATATGTTGCATTTTTTATGTTGGGTAGTATACGCATTCTCAGGCATGCTGTGACAGCCTTACAAACGACGACTGTCGACATTCTGTAGAATTTTCAGGCTACATTGGATGTTCCAATATCAGCGAGAGCAGTTTCTCGACGATTGGCTGAAAACAGCTTGTACTCAAACCATTCTTTACGAAGACTGCATTGACGACAAGGCATCGACGTGAGAGATTGCAATTGTGTCGAATGTGAGTCCCTTGGACGACTGAATGAGACAAGGTAGTGTTCAGCGGCGACTCTCGGTTCTGTTTATTGAATGACTGGTATTAAAATATATATTGTCATCAAAATATTAAAATCGAAACTTTTCGTGAAAACAATACTTTCTCATTCATAAGTATGAGAAAGTAAAAATTGCAAATAATTGCAAATACAGGTAACAGATTAATATATCATATGCATTCAATAAATTAATCGATTAATGATAAATTTAACCGCTAAGTATTTTTCAGAAATAAATTAATAGCTATATAAAAATATATATATAGCTATAAGAATGAATATAAATACAGATATATAATAAATATAAATATGAGTGTGTATATGCATTGAAATTTGGATTGGATAATAATGCAGAAAATACAAATTTTATTTGAAATTAAAGGGAAAATTATGTTTTAATTACTTTTTAAAATTCAGTGTAAAAGAAAATTATATTTCTCCTCTGCAGGGATAGTTTTGTTAAAGACTTTCTACACAAGTGGTTTTCCTTCAATGGGTAAAATTATGCTACACAAAATAAATAAAATATTTAAAAAAAAATTAAAAATGTAATTATTTAAATTTTAAACTCCGTCTAATTATAAATTTCGAAATCTAAAATCTGATTTATAAAAGAGAGAACTTTTTAATAGCAAAACTTATTCCTTACTTATTTTGATATTTTGCTAAGAAAAGATGAAAAATGGCATTGTAAAAGTGTCTATTCATATGAGAAAATTAGACATTAAACACTCTAAATTGATCATTACATTTAGATTTACAACTACTGAAGAAAAATGAAAGCTAACATTATAAAAATAGCAGAAATCAAAAATTAAACCTTTACGTTAAACCGCTGTTGGATAATACAAATAGAAACTTTGAACAATTACATTTTTAAGAGAATAAATCATAAAATCTCTATTTTAAGGAGTGTACAGTTGTAAACATTTTGTTTCTTTCTGAGTATAGGATTTACATGTTTGTGTCATTTCATTCTACACTAGCTAAATACCTGTTGAAAATCAACGTAAGGAACCCCTGAATAATGTGAATTTTTTAATAATTGGGGGTTTCACAGTTATCCGGCAAATCGAATATTTTGGTGTGCAGAAACTCCTAAAGAAGAAAATATTGGAAAACTTAAATTGCGCACGTGTTCCTTACGAACTATGTACCCGTACACCAAATTAAAGTATATCTCATTCGGAAACATGATATTTTATCATTTTTCCTTTCGAACGTTTTTTTCTCTGGAACACACCCATAAAAGAACATTTTTTAAAAACTCTGTTCGTCTTGGATTTTTTATCATATGATTGGCACATAGACCAAATATCAAGCTTCTGTCACATTTAAAAGGAAACGTGTCTCATGGATTCGGTAAAATGAACATATTGGTGTGTTGCAACCCCAAAAGTAGCAAATATTGGAAATCTGAAACTGCACACTTTCTTCCTTTCAAACTGTCTACCCGTACACCAAAATTTTTATCCTATCTCTAAGCACGTTTTTTCTATCACTTCACCTTTCAAACGTTCTTCTGTGTAGCACCCCCGTAAGTGAGCATTTTTGAAAATCGTATTCATTTTGAGTTATTTATCAAATGATTAGCCCATATACTAAATTTCAAGGCGTTTTTCATTTGTTCGTCAAATAGAATATTTTGGTGAGCCTACAATAGAAAAAGCTGGAAATCTGAAATTGCACACTTACTTCCTTTCCAACTATCTACCCTTACACCAAATTTGATGTATCTATCTCATCTCCTGACTCGGGATGAGGTGCTATAAGCGAGAGGGTGGGAATTCTATATATCCTCCACCCATCTCACCTAAGTGGTACATTAACCTGTGGATCGAGCTGTAAGATACTCGGTACTCTTGAAGCCGGCTCTTCCAGGTGGTGGAGAGGAGCTGGTCTTGTGGCCTGTTTCCAGGCTAGTCGGCGACCGGGAATGGGCCTTCGAGATTATTTTCGTCCCTCGTCCGGTGAATGATTTCGTAGACTTCATTCACTTGGCCGGGGCTTCGCTGGTCGGTCCACAGTAAGTCATGCCTCTCCCTTAATATTCGGGAAAAACCGTAAGGTTGCCTCGGGAGATGGTTCTTAATCTATATCTATCTCATCGCGAAGCATGATTGTTCTATCATTTCACCTTTCGAATGTTTTTGTGTGGATTACTCACCCCTTAAATATACATTTTTGAAAAAATCCTTTCTTCTTGAGTTTTCTATGAGGTGATTCACACATATACCAAATATCAAGCCTCTATCGCGTTTTAAAAGGGGAGTTTCTCCTTTATTCCGAAAATCGAACATTATGGTGTGCGGCACCCCCTAAAGTAGAAAATATCGGGAAACTGAAATTGTACACTTTCTTCCTTTCAAACTATCTACCCGTACACCAAATCTGAAAATTCTATCTCATCCCGAAGCATGTTTTTTTATCAATTTACTTTTGTACCGTTTTTCTTTGGAGTACCCCCTTAAACGAACATTTTTTTAAAACTGCATGCGTCTTGGGTGTTTTCATCAAATGATTACCTCATATACTAAATATACTGAATTTCAAATGTATATCAAATGTTAAAGAATACTTTTCACATTTATTCGGCAAATCGAACATTTAATTGTTCGGCACTCCCTTAAGTAGAAAATATTGGAAATCTGAAATTCCTTTCGAACCATTTAACCATACATCAAATTTGAAGTCTCAATCTCATCGCAAAGCATGCTTTTCCATCATTTCGCTTCGAACGTTTTGGTGTGGAGCAATCTCTCTTCAGAATATTTTCAGAAAATACGATTTTTCCAGGGGGTTTTATCGAAAGATCGACCGATGTACCAGATTGCAAGTTTATCTATTCGGGAAATGCCTAAAAAGCGTGACAGACGGACAGACAGACAGACGGATACTTGCAAGTAGTATATACTAGCCGAATACCCATTGAAAATCAACGGTCTCGCAATAAGCAACTTCCGAATAATGTAAATCTTGGAAGAATTCGCGTTTCACATTTATTCGGCAAATCGAATATTTTGGAGTGCAGAATCCGCTAAAGAAAAAATATTGGGAAACTTAAATTCCGCATTTTTTCCTTTCGAACTATCTACCCAACGCCACATTAAAATTTATCTCATTCAGAAACATTGCTATTTTATCATTTCTCCTTTCGAACATTTTACTGTGAAGAACACCCATAAATGAACATTTTTGAAAAACTCTGTTTGTCTCGGGTTTTTTATCAGATGATTAGCCCACATTCCAAATATCAAATCTCTATCACATTTAAAATGAAGCGTGCCTCGTTTATTCGGAAAATCGAACATATTAGTGTGAGGCACCCCTTAAAGTAGCAAATATTGGAAATCTTAAATTTCACACTTCCTTACTTTCAAACTATCTACCCGTAGACCAAATATGAAGCATTCATCCTATCGCGCAGCATGTTTTTTCTATCACTTCACCTTTCGGACGTGTTTTGTGTAGCATCCATCCCCTTAATGAACATTTTTATCAAACCGTATTTATCTTTGTTTTTTTTATCAAATGGTTAGACCATATACAAACTTTCAAGCCTCTACCACGTTGTAAAGGAGGCGCTTTTCGTTTGTTCGGCAAATCGAATATTTTAGTGAGCGTCACCTCCTACAATAGCCAATGTTGGAAAACTGAAATTGCACACTTCCTTCCTTTCCAACATTTTACGCGTACACCAAATTTGAAGTCTCTATCTCATCCCAAAGCATTCTTTTTCTGTCATTTCACCTTTCGAATGTTTCTGTGTGGAGTACACTCCCCTTAAATATACATTTTCGAAAAAATCTATTGTTCTTGAGTCTTCAATCAGATGATTCGCTCATATACCAAATATCAAGCCTCTTTCACGTTTTAAAAGGGGCGTTTCTACTTTATTCCAAAAATCGAACATTTTGGTGTGCCGCACCTCCTAAAGTAGAAAATATTGGCAAACTGAAATTGCAGACTTTCTTCCTTCCAAGCTATCTATCCTTGCACCAAATTTGGTATCTCTAACTCACAACGAAGGATGTTTTTTTATCAATTCACCTTTAGAACCTTTTCCCTGGAGCAACCCCATAAACGAACATTTTTGAAAAACTATATTCGTCTTGAGTGTGTTCGTCAAATGATTATCCCTTATACCAAATTTCAAGCCCCTATCAAATTTTAAAGGAGCCTTTTCTCATGTATTCATTAAATCGAACATTTTGGTGTGCGTCACCCCCTAAGTTGAAAATATTGAAAATCTGAAATTGCACACTTTCTAACTTTCGAACGATTTACCCATACACCAAATTTGGAGTCTCTATCTCTTCGCAAAGAATGCTTTCCTATCATTTCACTTTTCGAACGTTTTGGTGTGCGGCACCCCCTTAAGTAGAAAATATTGGAAATCTGAAATTGCACACTTTCTTCCTTTCGAACGATTTACTCATGCACCAAATTGAAAGTCTCTATCGCAAAGCACGCTTTCCTATCATTTCACATTTCGAATGTTTTCGTGTGGAACCCCCCCCCCCCCCTTTAGAGAACGTTTTCGAAAAATTCGATTTTTTCCGGGGGTTTTAACGAACGACCGAGCCGTGCACCAAATTGCAAGTCTTTATCTATTCGGGAAGTGCCTAAAAAGCGTGACAGTCGGTCAGACAGACAGACACTTGGCAATTAGTATGTATAGATAGATAGATAAATTATGTGCAGGAACTCTAAGTATTATATTTTGTACCACATGATTTACGAAAAACGTGTTCATGTTTTTAAATTAAATGTAAAATATCAAATACTATAAGTTGCATATTAACATAATATTTTATATATTAATACATTTTAGAATTTTTCTGAAGTATATTTTTAAAGTAATTAGGAATGATTTTTTTTATCTCTCTATATTAAAAAAAAGTAGCTGACCTCTCCGTCTTCACCGCTATTTCACAAATTTCGCGTTCCTCTTGTGTCTCTGTTATGTATCATAAAATCTATTGCATACAAAGATGTGACATTTGATGCATTTGTGGATAAATGGAAAACGCTTTTCGATTTACTATTTACTTTAGGAAATATTTAAGGACAAATTTAACGGAAGAGTATTTGAGCTGCCAGTTCGCGTCCTGAACTGACTATTAATTGCAATACATCGAATTTTTGTTGGCATGTACCTGCATAGTTGAATTTTTACAGAAAGGAGCCCCTTTTTTTAAATTTCGAATTAATGTGTTAGAAAAATTTGTATTCCCTTTTGGAGTGAAAAGTGTTCTATACGGGTGAAAATTTGATTGGTCAAGCCGATTGTCAGCTTTCATCTGATTGATTTCTGGTAGAAATGTTACAAAATGACGAAAGATGAGTGATTGAAGTATTAAAAACATTAAAAGTGAACATTAACGTTTTAGTCACATTTAGATATTTAATTCTAAGCGTGACTACAACGTTAGTTGATGAGCTTGGGATAATTAAAAATGTTGACAATCGTTATCTTACCGTTTTTTCTTGCAAACAAACAGAGCTTATCGTAACTATGGTTGTAATAAACATACGATTTCATTGTTATATTGCAGAATATTCATGTGTTTCATTGCTGTAAATATCTCTATACGGAAAACGTCACACGATATTTTGCCACAGTATTACGAACAAACGGCAAAACGTTCAGTTATGAAATTTTGCCCTTTGTTCGCAATATAGTAAGCAAAAGTTCGTAACAATAGGCGACACGAAAGTACAGTGCCAAGAAGTAATAGTGTGCCGACCGCCTATACCTCCCAATGCTGGGAGCTGTTCCCGAAAAGACGCTTCCGCCAGACGGCTCTGGTCTCGAATAAGAGGTCAAAATATGAGGAATTAACATTGAAATTAATGGGAATTTAATGCAAATGTCCGATATCTTTGAAAATAACTGAAGAATTTGTGTGAAATTTGGTGTGATTATAGCAAGTTGTATACACAAAAAGTCATTAGATATTTAGAGAGATTGACCGAAGGATATATTTGTATTTTTAAAAATTTATTTAACGTGATCTGGTGTTAGTTTAAACCTTTGAGGTTCAAAATAATCAGTTTCATTTATCACAGTAACGTGACATTCGTTATGACGTTTTCTCTTGCGGTACATTTCAGTTTTTTCGATTTTGAAGCTTATCGGACTAGTCCATCCTGGGCCCTCCATAGGATTTTACTCGTTTCTAGAGAATAACTCGAAAATCAGAGAAAGTAAGAAATATAAATTAATATATATTTTTCATTTGGGGTATATATCGTTAATATCGTTTTTATTTGGGGTATATTTTAATTCTTTCAATTTTGAACCGTGTCGGGTTAGCCCGTCATGGGCCGCCTTAAAAATTCACCCGTTTTTGCGGAATGACTCGAGAAAAGGTGTATCTAAAAATTCGAAGTTTAGCATTTCCTTGTCAAGTGTGGTGTATTTTAACTCTTTGGATTTAAAACCTTATCGGGCTAGCCTGTCCTGAGCCCACCAAAAGGAATATACTCGTTTTTTGAGAATAACTCAAAATGCTGAGACTCAATGTCTAAATTTAATATATCATTGTCCTTTGAGGTATATAACATTTCATCGCATTTCGAACCTTATCGGGCTAGTCCTATCGGGCTAATATCCTCCTGGGATTCAAGGAACGTTTCAATAGACTTCCCGCTTCTTTTGTGGTAACTTTAGGTGAATTTGTCTCCACTATTTCATCACCGTCGTCATCAGAAACTCCTCTCACGTCGTCTATGATCTCCGTATCAGTCAACATTCCGCATGTTGTCAGGGTATCGTCCACGTCTAAAAAAGTTTCGAATGAGATGTCTAGATTAAGTCTATTCTTGATGATCATCCATTCATCCGAATTTACTTCATTGGCGTTTACTTTATGCATCGTGTCAACGCTCGTTTGTTGTTCTTACTCTTCCTCGTTGTTCCTTTGCTTAAATCCGGCTTTTAAGGAAACAATTTCTGATCATCTTATCCGTAACATTTCTCCAATAATAGTCTGTAATCCTCATTGTACCCAAAACATTGATGGTGGGAAGGGTATTGCCATCGTCGATGGCGTCTAAAAGTTTTCGAACCAGTTCTCTTCTGTATCCCATTTTGAAACTTCGAATGATCCCTTGATCGAAGGATTGCAGCTGGATGTGGAGTTAGGAGGCAAAAACTTTATAGTGACGTTTCTTAGAGTAGGTAAGTTGGAATGAGCATTGCAGTTATCATTGAGCAGAATAATTTTTCTTTTATTAAAACCTATAGATTTGTCGATGTCTTTCAACCAGTCACTAAAGATTTCTCTGGTCACACAGGCTTTCTTACTTGTTTGTAGGAAAAACGAAACGATTTCACTTTCGAGAAACATCTGGGCTTTGCAAAACGACCGATCATCAGTGGTGGAAGTTTTTCACTTCCACTTGATTAGCTGCTAAAAGTACAGTTGCACGCACTTTACTCTGTTTACCACCTCGGCACTTTTCTCCCTTGAATGTCGCTGTATTGTTGGGTGAACATTGAAAAAATAGCCCTGTTTCATCGGCGTTGAAGACGTCCATTGACTCATAGCCTTTCAGCAGGGAAAGGAGCTCCTTGGTCCACTCTTCGCAAACACTTTGAGATACAGACACACGTTCAGCACATAGTTTTCTGAAAACGATGTCATGTCTCCTTTTGAAGCTGTCAAGCCACCCGTTGCTGGCTTTAAAATCGCTGCTATGGCCAAGTTCTTTTGCAATCTTCAGCTTTCTTCTGTAGTATCATTTCGCTGATAGGAACCCCTTAGTCATGACATTGTATAAACCATTTTCCCGCACAATCATCACCATCCTGGAAAGTACATTTTTGACTTTTTTTCACTTTCTTATTGTTTTCAAAGCTTCTCTCTATCAAATCTCTCAACCAAATATCTTTATTATCGTCGAAAGAGTACTCGGCGGAATACCAAACTTCATTGCAACTTTTTAAGTAGAGGATTTCCGGCCAAAAATTTTAAATTTTTCATTTTTCTTCCATTGAAAGAATTTTTAACTTTCTTTTCACTCCCGCCATTTGCTTCACTTAACGTTGCAATCACAAATTACGTTACTGACTCCACAAACAGAAGAGCATAACTTACCAGTTGCTTATCAGTTTATTAGGCACCCCCAATCCCCATTGTTCAAAGTTCCCAGTCCCTACTGAAAGGGGCAATGGAAGTTCCGGTCCCTTTCTGGATTCCCCAGAAATTTGCGACTTGCTCCTGTCTTCAGTCTACCTTCCTACCATCTACAAACGGCGTCTTGACTGTTGCTATGCAAGGAATGCTCTTTAACGGCAATTTCCACTGCCGGCATATGGCCGCGGAACTTCGAATTTGTATAATTAACTCTTCATGCCGTAATTCAAGATATGGAGGTTCTAGGAGAAAATTTTTCGAGATAAACATGGAAATACATTGAATTTTGGCTGAGAAGGCAGGGAAATAAGTAAATTTCGAGATATAGAGGTTTTTGAGATAAACAGGGTTCGAGATAGACAGGTTTGTGTTAGAAATGAATGATCTCTTATCACTGCGAAAAACGTATCCAAAAAAATACCTCTTTCATGCACTTTTGACATTTTTCTTCATTCCCCACTCCCTCCTTCCGCAAGAAAAGGAATTTGTTTATATCATGTGATCTGCGCGCGCTTCATAAAAATACATACAGCTACATTTTGCGTAAACTCTAAGTTCCTTTTTTTTCTGTGTGTGTTCATCTACTTTTGTATTACTACAGAGCAAAATGCTCGTTTCTTTTAAGTGTAACTTTTAATGCAGAATTTAATAAAATAATCTCTTTTTTTCAATCAAGTGCAATTATTCCGTGTCACAAAGATGCCTGACATCAAGAAAAAACCGAACATAATAAAACGATATTTTTTAAGACTTTAAGGGAATTGGATCGCAATAGTGAACTACGCCCCTTTGTACAGAAAAGGTAAGCTTCTTTACCTTATTGTTATTATTATGCTGTTATGAAAGAAAATATAAATAATGACATACTTCTTATTGGTGAGGCAGTGCGCAATTACCTCTGCACAACCTATGTTCTACTAATTTTTCTATTAGATTATGAGACTGAAGTCTAAGCCTGTCTCGCTAGAGAAATTTGTATTTATAAAATAATATAGCAGCATTTCCACGAACAATACAATTATTATTTAAATAGGGGCATAAGAATAATCAACCAAAAGGAAAATAGATATACAAATATATCACTTTTATTTTTTCATTCCCCATTGACTTTGTAAACACTTCTAAACCGAAAGTGATTTTTACGGGATAAAACAAGAAGAAATCCTGTACTGCAAATGCACACAAAATTTTTTTTTCTCAAGGAAACTAAAAGAAAATAAATTATAATGGCATCTATAAAGGAAAACCAGTTGATTGAAAAGTTAAACCAGAGTAACTACTCCAATTGGAAATTCAAGGTGGAAATGATGTTAATGAATAAAGAATTATCAGAAACGATAACCGAAGTAGCTTCTGACCCAATTACCGACGAATGGCAGAAAAGGGATAGAAAAGCCAGAACGCTCATAAATTTATTTATAGAAGATTCCCAAATTGTTCACATAAAAATTTCACCACGGCGCGCGATACGTGGAATGCGCTTCGCGCAATACACGAAAGAACAAATTTATCCAGCAAGCTATACCTTTTACGAAAGTTGTACAGTACAAAGTTAGAGGAAAGAGGAAACATGCAGCAAAATATAACCAAAATTCTGGAGACAGTGAGATAAACTCAAAACAATCGGGGAGGAGATTAATAATTCGCATGTATCAGCATTATTTCTGTGCTCGCTACCTCCCAGTTACGAAACGCTGATAACGGCGTTGGAAGCGCGACTGGAGGATGAACTAACGCCAGAATTCATTAGCAGCAAACTGATTGATGAATATAATAGACGTAGGGATCACCAAGAAATGGGGATCACCAAGCATGGCAAAGGCTTTTCACGCGAATAAAAAATTCTCTAACACCTACGGCTACAAAATGGAAAACAAATACTGCTCACATTGCAAAATGAAGAACCACAACAAATCCGAATGTTGGCGTTTAAAGAATAAGACCAACGACGCCGGCAGATATAAAGATTATAAAAATAAATTCAGACACAACTCATCACAGTTAGTGTATGAGGGAAACGACAGACGTGCCGCTAAATCACGAACACAAGAAAGATATTCAGACACTATAGATAAAGTAGGATCGAAATTTAGAGATTTAGCGCTCATAACGAATCAAACCGAAGAAGACAGCTGGATCATTGATAGTGGTTCCTCATCCCACATAACAATTAATGGGAATTTATTCATTAAATATATAAAGCAAACAAGTCTGAAGTTATTGTTGCCAACGGTAAAATCTTAACCGCCTATGGGTCAGGCGAAGTAGAAATAAAAAATCGAGCCTCGGATGGAGATATAAGACAAGTAACACTACAAGAAGTACTATTTGTGCCAGAACTGAAGGCTAATATTTTTTCCGTACGAAAAGCAACGCAACGTGGATGCAAAGTAACTTTTACTAAAGATAACTGTCAGTTAACTTACAATGATGAAGTATTCTTAGAAGAAAAAATAAAAAATAACCTATATAAGCTAGACTTGCTCACACCACAAAACAAAAACAGCTGGATCGTTGATAGTGGTTCCTCATCCCACATAACAAATAATGAGAATATATTCTCTAAAATATATAATGCAAACAAGTCTGAAGTTATTGTTACCAACGGTAAAGTCTTAACCGCCTATGGGTCAGGCGAAGTAGAAATGAAAAATCGATCCTCGGATGGAGATATAAGACACGTAACACTACAAGAAGTACTATTTGTGCCAGAACTGAAAGCTAATTTATTTTCCGTACGAAAAGCAACGCAACGTGGATGCAAAGTAACTTTTACTAAAGATAACTGTCAGTTAACTTACAATGATGAAGTATTCTTAGAAGGAAAAATAAAAAATAACCTATATGAGCTAGACTTGCTCACACCACAAAACAAAAATGTTACATATATGGTAAAAAACTGTAGCAACCCCAATTGTGTTACATTATGGTACAGAGGAATGGGCCACAAAAACTTCGGCTCTATAAAGGAAATTAAATCAAAACAGTTAGCCGAAGGCATAAATATCAACGAATGTAAACACGAACTAAATTGCGAAACTTGTATAAAATCAAAACTCACCGACATGCCATACCCTAAATCTACTCAAAACAGGGGAACTCATATTCTGCAACTAGTGCACAGCGACGAGTGCGGACCGGTGCAAGCTCCCACTATAGGAGGAAAATCATACGTCCTAACATTTATTGATGATTTCTCCAGGTACACAATGATCTACCTCTTATCCAAAAAGAGTGAAGTTATGACTAAACTGAAGGAATACGTCGCTTTTACGACAAACAAATTCGGAAAAAAACCAGAAACACTGAGAAGCTATAACGGCGGCGAATACGTCAGTAAAGAATACGAGGAATATCTAAGTGACAACGGCATAAATCACCAGTTGACCGTGCCACGCTGCCCATCCCGAAATGGCGTAGCGGAAAGAAAAACAGGTCACTAATCGAGAAGACACGCGCTATGTTGTCAGACACAAATCTAGGCAAAACATTCTGTGGAAATGCTATAAACACTGCCAATTACCTACTGAATAGACTTCCCACAAAGGCCAATACAAAAACACCCTACGAAATGTGGACTGGTAAGAAACCAAACCTTCGTCATTTAAGGGTCTTTGGCTGCAAGGCCTATTCCTACATCCATAAAAGCAAACGAGGAAAATTAGATGAAAAAGCCCAAGAAGGAATTTTTATCGGATACGACTACAGGTCAAAGGCTTACAGAATATATACGGAAGAAAAAAACATAACACTTCCTGGAACAGCTAAATTCCTCGAAAAATCAATGCAAATTTCAGAGTTAAGCTCAAAGAAAACATTCGACGGAACAGATAGTGAGATAAAAAAGACTAATCCTCAAGCAGAAGAAAAACCTGAAGAGGGTGAGATAGAGTTTGACGCACCATCAGATGATGAACAAATAAATTCTGATAACATAACCCCCAATCAACCTCGCAGCTCCGAGAGACCAAACAAGGGAGTACCTCCCGATCGACTCATCTACTTAGCGCAGCAAGCTAACACCGTCGAACCCAGAGACTATAATGAGGTACTAAAAATTAAGAGCCCACAAGAGAAACAAAATTGGCTACCACAAGTCATACCACACAACGCAATGTCCTTATTCGTCGATTTCCACACAAATTTTGAGATGACTAATTTCTGTATTGCCCTAATCCTAGAGTGAACTAATCCATGCAGCATATCGAAAACATTTCTTCTAAATTTTAATAGAATAAAAGAGTGAGCCTGTTCCTTAAAATAGCCCCAATGTAGGGAGACTTCCGAAATAGGCAAAACACCATTTTAAACTTTAATGAAGAATTTGCTGGGTTTTGTAAAGCCACTTTACCGTTTTTTGTGCTTTCGCCCATTTAAAAATATCAGTTGTTGAAATTATTACAATGTCTCTAACACGCGAATTTCTTCGATCCCGATTTCGACGAGTAAAATTAGATGTCTTAGAAGTTTTATTTTTAACATTCGGTTTATTTTCGACCAATAAATCCTGAATCATAGTTTTAAGTTTGGTGACTTATTTTCTCAATTTATCTCCATTTCCAGTGTGGTTTTCAAAAGATTCACTACTCATTGCGAAAGCGAAATTTCCTTCATGAGTGATTTCATTTATTTTGTCGGCCATTACTGCCAATGTACTTAAGCTGCCCCAAATCTGTTTCGTGTAAGAGTATTTTTGCATTTTTAGTTTGTGAAGCTTGAAACTGCTCAATTAGACGGTTTTTGAATGCCAAGTACTTTTCTTTCGTAGGCGATCAAATACAACATTTAAAACACCATTTAAAGCATAAGTAGTAAATCATTTTGCACTATCACTAGTTATCCTTGAAACAACTAAGTTTTCTTGGACAAAATACGACTGAACGTTATTAGGCCGAAACGGAGGACTTTGCATTTAAATTCTATCAATATGTTAATGGTCCTGGCTATCCTCAAGAGTGACTTATTTCTTAGTATTAAACATTTTCAAGAGTTTATTATACTTCACATTTAATTAACCATCAGTATAAAAAATTTCGTATAATACAACTAGTTCACAAAAATACTAATGTACAACATGGAATCACTTTAAATTTTATGTATAAGGATAAAGTATGTATGTAGTGTAAATGTACTAAAAATGCACCACAATTTAGAGCTATTTTCCTTAGGTATATTAACTCAAACTCCAACAAGTGTTGAGCTAACGAATGACATAACACCCCAGAAAGTAATCTACACGAAAATTTAAGAAACTCATTTTAGAGAAAATTACACTGATCAAAAAGAAAACGAAATATTTTCGTGTATCTGTATTACGTGCAAACTACCACATATATGACAGCGAATATCTGTCTTATTAGAACCGTGCGCAGTTCATAGAAAGGAGCTTAACGTTTCTACTGCGTAAATGCTCTATGGGACAACACTCTAACTACCCAGTGAGTTTTTTATAGATGGTCTTGTAAATACATATGGTGCAGATTTTGTAAATAGGTTGAAAACCACAATGCAACCACGAAACCCTGTGCAACGTCGAATCATGGAACTAAGCAAATCTATATGCCACAAGATTTGGACACATGTTAACATGTGTTTAAGACGTGGTACATTTAAGAAATAATCCGCAATATGAAGGACCATTTTAGATTGTATGGATACTATCAAAAGATTATGTGATAAGAATAAACCATCACTAAATCGTTTGGTAGTCTCCTTACTAGCTGACATGGTCCGCCATACGGAGACTGCAGAGGTAAGAAGAGGGACCGTTAAAAATGAATCATGATCGCCCCTTGAACTACGAATTTAAACTTGTACGATGATATTACTCATAGGTCATAGATAAAAACATGGAGCAATTTGACCGCTACTTATGTTTGAAAAAGATCAGAAGTGGTAGGTAAAGGTCGTAGCAGCATGTTCACTATACAGAGTGATTCAAAAGTTTGGAGCAAAGTAAAACGCTATAAAAATATCTATGGGTCGGAGAGACATGCGGTTTGCAGATTAATATTCACCGTGAAGTGGGATTTCGTGTGGCATGAAAAAAATTAATTCAAACTCTCGACAATCGGGGGGCTGCGGCATATAAAGCCATGGAGATGACTTATGCATGGAGGTGATTGCACACATGACTGGCCTGCAAGATCCCCAGATCTCACAGCCGTGATTTTAGGTATCCCCCACAACGAGAAATCACAGGGTGTGAGGTCTGGGGATTTCGCAGGTCAGTCATGTGTGCAATCACCTCCATGCACAAGTCATCTGCATGGCTTTATCTGCCGCAGCCTCCCGAGTGTCGAGAGTTTGAACTAATTTATTTTCATGCCACACTAAATCCCCCACCGCGGTGATTATTAATCTGCAAACCGCATGTCTCTCCGACCCATAGATATTTTTATAGCTTTTTACTTTTGCCCCGAACTTTTGAATCACCCGGTATCCGATCTGCTTCTTTGAAAAACCTACAGTTAGTACCCATGACTAAAAGTCAATTAATTTATCCTGTCGAACGAATGAGCACTCAGCTAGATATATGTATGTAAAGCAATAAAACCCCAGTTTCATTTTAGTCTAAATATCACAATTCAAACCGAATCTCACACAAAAAACTAATCCACCTAATAAGAGCAGAACCTTGTAAAATTACCAACCATGGAGTTAAAAGTAAGGAGATAAAATTTCATATTAAGAAAAGTCCAATATCGTTTGAGACAATAATTCGGGTGGCACTTGGATAAGATAAGTACTTCTGCATTGTAGGCATTTCCATGACGAAAGGAGTGAAATATTTGAACTGGGACAATAAAGAATATTCCTACCTATTCAAAATTATTTTTGCCTTTCATATTATTTTTATCTCGATACGTTCTGTACTCTATCGTACAACTATGAACACATATTGGTTAATTATACTCATTTTTAGTGAACCCTCAATTTGAAAATAATAAAAAATACATATGCAAAATACACTGTAAAACATTTAGAGGCCTTTGTTCATATTTTTCACCTACTTTATTGATAATTTTGGCAAACTGATAAGAAAAGCCACAATTACAGGTGTTCATGAAAATGCCAACTTCATTTCTGAAATATTCAGCTAAATATCGTCTGCCGTACATTTATTTTTGTATTTATGTATATATGTATATTATCATAACTATCAGAAACCTTACTCACCATTACAGACAGCTGATTCCCCTGAAACTTTCAGTAACATGCTTGTAACTGTTTTACACTGTACAACGCATTTCTGTTGTGTATCAACTAACAATATCAGTTACTTTACTAACACTAGCGACACTTAGTGCATTTTCTCATTATTCAATCCAATGCATTTTCAAGCGTTTCATCCATATGAGTTTTATTTCCTTCTTTTTAACTCCGTATTATCAACAATAGTGGCTAAAAGAAAAATAGAAATAACATATACGATATATGTTTCAATTCGAAATGATGGAATTATGTTTCTTTCAGATAAAGAATCTTTCTGTAATCAGAATCATTTAAAGATAATCTAACTTTGCACAGTGTGGGCTTATCTCTGAGAATATTGGGTTTGTTTATTCTCAATTAAAAACATTCCTTATTTTTGGGATAGATTTAAAAATGTTTTTGTTTTTTAATTCGCTAACTGAATAATACAAATGTCTACATGAGTATAAGAAAATATTGAGTGAAATAATATTTTTTTAGCATTTATCTTGGCCATTTTTATGGTTACGTATATTATATAAAACTGTTTCTTCCCGTCTTTAAATGCCTCTATTTGATAAAAAACACGAAAGATCAATCATGCTTAAAGCATTGATTATGAAACACTTTCCAACTTCAATGCAATTTTATTTAAACATGTCTAAAACGCAATACATTCCTCGGTAATATTTTAAAACTTATCACAATACTACATTAATTTATTATATTTGAAACCTTAAACCTTCATCGAAAAAAATTAACTTCATTCAAATGACGGCATTAAAGTATAAATTGCTTGGTTTAAACTTCTCTAAAATGTGATACATGCCTCGGTAATAATTTTAGAATTATCATAATACTACGATAATTTATTATATTTGAAAACTTCATCGAAAACAACTGAAATTGATTCAAATGACGTCATAAAAAATAACACGCCTGGCTCTCCCTATAAAAGCAACATTTCATTCATAAATAATTCCCCCATTCATGTCATTCATCACAATACTATAATAATTTATTTTATTTAAAAATTAAGACCATGGAGTTAGAAGTAAATAAACTCTATGCGTAAAACTTCATCCAAAAATATCGTCCTTCTCTTTCTAAAATCAATGAATATTTCACTCATATCAGCCATGCAGACTCCATGGACTAAATGATTTTGTGTTAAAGAATTACAGCGTTTCTAATACAACTCATTCTACATATTTTGCTGTTTACATTTTACATAGGTGAAAAATAGGCTTAATAGTAGAAATAATCAAATTTGGTTGAGCATTTAATCTGAAATATATTGTCATTGCGTTGTATCAGTATGTAGATGCACAGAATTTAGGCAAAAATAAAGTAGTTTTAGGATGGATACAACACTCAATATGAATTAAAACGAACTTTAAAAATCACGATTTTGACACAAGATGGATGCCATATATCATTTTGAAGTGGGTCATGTGATCGTTTCATATCATGGACACGTGATCGCTTCATATAAGAGGTGTTATTATTATTTTAATTTTTATTTAAAAAACTACTGAATATATTTCGCTGAATTTTTTTTTATATATTTTATGGAACAATTTGAATATTGCCTAAAATTTTCGAAGCAATTTGTGAATTTTAAATCTGCTTAAAAAATACTTGAAAAATTAGGTCCCATAGGGCTCAATGTATTCTATTTTTTCAACCCGGGTTCAATCCAAAACTAATTGGGTGATATTATTCATTTATATTCCCATAGGTCCTATAGACCGTCTGAACAACATACTAAAATTTCATTTTGATTAAGTCATTTTTACGGCAGTTATCGTGCTAACGGACAGACAGACAGACAGACAGACAGACAGACAGACAGACAGACAGAATGAACAAAGTCATAAACACTTTTCAACTTTGTTGTAAAGTGTTAAAAACGTATTTTTATCAGAAATTAAGAATACGCCGTCTTTGAACTGAAAAATACGAGTTTATTTTTACTCTGCAGCGATTTCGTTACTTTGACATTTCGCTATTTTGGAGTGTGTTGCAAAATATTATAATCTGAGGTGGTGTCAAAATAATATGTAATGCTGACTGCGGCAATTACTTCTAATAGCGCATTACACGCTTAAATGTGGGTGTGTCCAATTTCCGTTTCACCAGGGAAAAGTGTTTGCACATTATCTATCTACACAGCTCAAAACATTTAGGGAATATTATAATTTCGGTAATAAACTTCGGATGAGAAAAAGTTTAGTTGGCTGATATATCATTCATAGGTATTATTAGCTGTTAAAAAAAGAAAATTATGTACAGAACTAGGAATCATTAAATTTCATTCTTGTTTTATTTTCAGAAAACGAAAAAAAAAACAGATTTTTTACATGTTATGAAAACTAACAAATATGTGATTTCTCGGAAAAAATGAGTTTTCATAAGGGGTATGGTTTCCCCTGACCGAAAGCAATGTTGCACAGTGAGGTATGGAATCAATGAGATTATCAAGGACTGGCTTGGGTATTCTCTTGGATTCCTGTAGAAGACCATTTTCCATCTGCTGAACTGATTCTGGGGGTGAAAAGTGACCAGTTACCCTTCTCCCTAGAATATCCCAAACATATTCGATTAGGGTCATGTCTGGAGAACATGGTTGCTAATTCATTCGAAGGATTACTTTGCAGAAAAGGAAGTCGTCCACTAGCAGAGCACGATGTGGTTTGGCTTTATCATCCGCGACAATGATTTCATCCCTGATTTCCGCAGAATAAAAAAACCACAAAAGACCTGAGGATCGCAGGCCTATATCTCTGAGCTGTCAGTGATCCATTTTTGATGATGTACAGTTCGGTACGATCATTAAAAGAGATACCGGTCCAGGCTATCCCTCCGCCTCCTCCAAATGGGACACTTTGGTTCACAAATGCAGGATTATTCCGAGTGCTACGTGCTCTACAAATAATAATCCCCCTATTTTCAGATTGTACCATAAAGTGGGACTCGTCTGAGAAGAGAACATTGTTTCGTTCATTTTGTGTCCATCTGAGATGCCCTTGCGCCACCTTCAGCGGGCAGCACGGTGGCCCTCTGTTAAATAAACACAAACCATAGGTCAGCGAGCATAGAAACCAACACGATGGAGTCGGTTTGGAACAGCTTAAGTTGAAACGCTGATGCAAGTAGCCCTCCGGGGGTGCTGTTGCAAAAGAGTGGTGCTCATACTGCAATTTATTTTGACCGTCAGTGTTAAATACTGGTTATCACTTTTTGTTGGTGCATGCCTGCGACATTTTCCTGGTCTTCTGCTAAGATTTCCAGTTTCCAAAAGCCGATTCCATGGTCTGGAAATGACACTGTGGCACACTCCACTTGGCACACTCCACTTTGGCACACTCCATGACATTTTGGCTTCAGCTACAACGGGTTGCGTTTGGCTAGCCTCTGAAAGACCGATGGTCTTCCAGGCAACCGTTCGGCTAAGTCATGTTGTTGAGACATAGTATTCACTGTTACGAATCATTCAACGCAAGTCAATTGTTTCTAATCTCTTCCTACGTAAAGAATGCTGCAGATAGCTTTTTACTCATTATCTAAAGCGCGTAATTTTCTGCGCCGCAAAGAAATGTTGCATATTCCGAAGTTTTTAAACGTGATAATTTTCCTTTTTAATCTCTTTTCGAGTACGAGCTTTTAAGAGAGTTTTTAAGTACGAGCAAAAAGCCCCTGTGTACCTTTTTTCTGCGAGAGGGGGAACGAAGCTAATTGCTCAATGCGCAATCACGCTTTATTTCTAATCATTTGCATATCTGCCTAACACGTACCTTCATGCCAAGTTCCGTTAGGATCCCAGAATTACTTCTTGGTGCGCAAATTTTTAAGGCTATGAGTGTATAAAAGCAAAATGTCACACAATGGTGAAAAGTCATCTTGAACCTGTTGTGCATCCTTCTTCTTTCAAGGGGTTTTCGCTCCGTATTTCTTTGTTGGAAATTATGCACGCCGCCTGCGGCTGGACGGCTTAGACGTCGGGTGATATGAAGTCATACCATGGATTTCCAAAGAGGACTTTAAAATGGCTCGGAGGCAAACTCTCTTTCTGAAAACCTTGTGTCCCGCTTGGTCAGTGAAATTTCGTCCAATTCTTCTTGGTACATTTTGTAGTGTTTTTAAAACTCATCTTTTCGCAAAAAGAACGGTGTTTCGTTTTGTTTTGAATGACTTTTATATTGGAAATTATCATTTAGAAAAGACCATTTTATTTATTTCATGTATCCATACATGTACTTCACATGTATACATTATGCATTTGCTTTAAAATATGCTTTGCGATCTTAATCATTTTCACTAATAGGTGAATAGCGTAAATATTACTCTTAAATCATTAATTATTTTAGCGTAATGATTAATCTTAAATCTTCTCAAATATAAATTTAAAAATACCTAAGACGTAATTTAAAGATTTATGATCCATTTTCAATTCTCTTTGTTTGTATTGATAGGAGCTGTATTTATATTTTCGTTTCATTCCATTTTAAAATTACGATGTTTATTACTGAAGCAAATGCAGTTATGCTAAAATGATACTTCTAATTATTCTACAAGTGATGTATTGTTTCTGTAGCCAACGTTGATGAACTGGTTTTACTCTTGTTACAGTTCACCACCGCAAAATTGTCGTTAAAATCACTTTCAGTAAGACAGTTTACTATGATTTGATTTTTAGAAATCTATGTAGTTAGGGTTACAACTTTTTCCATAAAATATAGCATAACTTCTTATGGAATGATATCAACTGTAACCAAACACTAAAGAAACAGCGTGTTGATTTTGACAGAGCAGAACATGAAAGACAATTGTAATTTATGGATATAATTTGAAGCTGACTTGAAAATGGGCAAACATATATCTTAAATAAATAAATTGGATGATTAAATTAATAAAAATATATATTTAATGCTGCTAGAAAAATGAAAGAATCTATTTTACTTATGCAATGGTGGAGTTATATTCTATCATATTTATTTACATGATAATATAGCAATCTTTAAATTGTTATAGATACAAATTTAAATTGCTATTTACTTGAATTTTAGTCTGTTTAAAAATGGAATATTTTCAGAAATTTGTCAAAAACTTAAATTTTCTGTGACGCCGTTTTCTCTCTGTGTTTAGAAAAATAATCAAATCAAAATTGTCTCCAATATAAATCCAATTGTTCAAGCAAGCTTAGATTTAATATCCACTCTACAAGAAATCGATAAGAAAAACTGTCTAGACTGTAAACATCCAATTATTATCACACTGTTAAAGTATAATCAGTATCAGAATAAAAAAAATCCATATGTTATAAGTTTTTGCTTTAAAGCAATTCACTTGAAAATCTGTGTAGATATTCTGTAAGAAATTATTTTATCATGTTGGCAACCGGTCTGCTATGCCGATGAATACATAAATTTAATTTATAATTTTTCTAAATATTCCTTTCAGTAATTCATATTTTATAAAAAACATTTTTCTATGAAACACTAGAATCTACAGGGTGTATATAAACTGTTTTGAGAAAATAAGAGGGGTGATAGTACCCATCAAGACGAACAATATTTACTATAGAACCTGGGTTCTTCGTAGAGTAACATCGATACACGTCCAACAAGCACAAAACGCCACTTCGGTCGACATAGCTGTCGTGCCGGAGAAGTATCCCATCAGCACACTTTTCCAGTACGGTCCGACACTTTTTGAATGCCACATATCCAGGACTGTGGATTGGATATAGTGGTCCTGTGGTTTGGCCTCTACGCTCACTGGACTTCAACCCACTGGACTTCTTCTTCTGCGAGCACATAACATCATTGATGTACGAGACGCCTGCGAACTCCGTAGAAAATCTCGTCGCGAGAATCGCTGTTGCAGCGGACAAGATACACATGACACCAGGTGTCTTCGAGAGGGTGCGCCAGTTGTTTATTCGCCGGTGTGAATTGTGCAACGGCACCCTTGGCCATCACTTTGAGAATCTAATTGGAGTCTTTCTGTGGTGTAAATAAATGTGATTGTGCAACTTATGATTACGTTAATTCTCCTTATTTTCACTGTTAAAAGTTCAACTTCAAATTTTACGCTTTTCTGACACACAGAGTGGAATGTGACCCTAGGTCCCATAGTAAATATTGTTCGTCTTGATGAGTACTAACACCCCTCTTATTTTGTCAAAACAGTTTACACACTGTATCCATCTTTTGCTTTGTAATAATCATTACTAAATATAGAATAAGAACATACAAGAACATGGAACATAAATAATCCACGAGAATTCTATAAATGACATTTTTGCAAAAATATTGCATATAGAAAGCAAAATTTTTTAATATTTAGGAATTGCTCGAGAACAGCATTGTGCAGCATTTACAACTACTACTGTTCTCACTCTCTGGTAATTGAGCCAGAATATTCTGCTTTGATACTGCAAGATGTGTACAAAGATGCTTTTGAGACTTACTTACTCGACGACCCTACGAATAATTTCGGAATTAAAGAGAGGTCGCATCATATAGCGCCTCTGGGAAGCTGGTTGGTCCAACAGACGTATCTGTTGCCATCTAGGACGGGGTGATATGGTAGTTGCTCAGTGTTATCAGCAATTGATCAGAAGAGAAGACAGATGTAACTGTCATAAAAGCCTAGGACGCCCCAGAAAGACAACTAACTGCTCGAGAAAATTGTGCAGTTAGGAGAGGAGCCACATACACACCAATGGTGTCGATATAAGACATTCGAAGGCATTTGTCATCGTCCATGCATCCTGTATCGAGGGATACTATTCGGAGACGACTGTTAGAAATTGGGATTAGGGGTCGAAGTCCATTAAGGCGTCTAACACCGACCCCTCACATATTCATGGCCGTCTGGATTTGTATCTAGTTGGCTATCATGATTGTGTCCGATTGAAGGCACTTTTGTCTTTAACGACAAATTCCGCTTCGCCATCAGTGCTGATGGCCACCACATACGTGTGTCGAGGAGAAATGGCCAGCTTTCCGATCTTGAATTTTTTGATGAGCGGCACATGACCATCACACGTGGGGGGATAATCTGGGAAGTTATCTCGGGGGACAACCGATATGATCCAGTTGTATTATTCTGAGAGCTCGCCTGTACATCTACGATGATATTCTGCAGTTGCTCAGGTTACATTTATCAGAAAGGCAACGCTCGACCACATATTTCACGACATTTTGACCATTTCAACAATGTCTTAAATGATATAATACCGTCTCATGGTCACTCACGTTCCCGACCTATCACCAATAAAGCACGCAGGGGGCATGCTGATACGGCAATTGCAGCCTTCTCATAATGATTCTCACCAATGAATTAGCTGACTAGTTGCAATATTTATGAAAAATCTTCCAAAGTAGAACATAAGTAACTTAATTGATACTATGCCGCACTGAATATTGGTTTGTATATCTGCCAGGGGAAGATTTACCACTTATTAAAATGTCATCTTCTTGTTGCCACCATTATAAAAATGTTTTTTCCCCTCCCCAAATCTAATAATTTCCATATCTCTTCAAACGACACCATACATGCCTAGTTTTGCGGCTGCATCTTAATTTCTTATGGGTGCATATATTTTATTGCAAGAGATTATATATCAACAATGTAAAAAAAATCACAGCATTTTAATTTACCAGCACAAAATTAAAATACGATAGCGTTCTAACTAAGGCCATGGTCTTAGATAAGGAGAATTTGACACTCCCTAGCAAGTTCAAATAGTTTAATGCGACTCTTTAGAATGCTGATCTTAAAAGTCATAAGTAGAAAGTCCATGTCATCATTTTTGCTACTTTCTATATAAGTGATCAATGAAGAAGTTTCCCTGATATATACTTTATGCACAATATACAATTTTACGTCTTGAAAATTAACCTTTACGTTACGGCTCCAAGAATCCATTTTTTCAACTCCAGATCGGCAAAATAACTGAAAATTCCACCCCTCTAAATAAACACCTTCAATGGCATTGTCTTTTGTTCGTAACTTGTTCCCCCTTCAGTCAGGAGAAACTTGAAGGAGAGGACTGCTGGCATTCTTCAAGGCACTCAACTGGGTACAATAGGCGCTTTCCTCCTTTCCCAGAAAAATGGGGGTGAAAAAGGCTGGTACAGCAGTTGAGCCAGCGCCGTTCTAAATAAAGAGATTTTCAGTGGTACAACTGTTGTGCCGCCGTAAGGGAAAGGTTAAAGATGCGGATTTAGCACAGCATTCAAAATAATTTTCAAAGTCCGCTTTTAAACTTGTGTCTGCTTTTTCCGATGTAAGACCAGTTCTTTTTGAAACTGATTTTAATCGGAAGAAATTAAACCTGAAATGTTTTCCAATTAGGTTTTTTTATGCCACTTAGGTCCACAAAACACGTAAGTTTAATAAAGTTTGTTAAACATTTTAGATAAGATCAAACCGTAAAATTTCCCTGAGAAAGATTGTAATTTTTTTCAAGAAAACTTTCCGGATTTAATATATCGGAGGTGTTGTGTTTAATTTAAAATAAACAAGTTTTCAAATAACTCAAATTATTATAATTACATAATCTTATATTTCTATATGCAACTCAAAATTTATGTGTGTGAGACCAGTGGGCACGATTTGCAAAATTTGGTGTTTGCGACCAAACAAAGCGACCAAACATATAGTCACCAATATAGACAGTTTTGATCCGGTAAGTTATGATCCCAAAAAATACAAGTCATCCAAATTGCAGGTGTGGTTGGGGAATAAAAATATCCTAAGGCCAACACTAAAACCAAGCTTCATTCTTTACTGAAAAACCAATGAAACAACGATACGACCTCACACTGAGGAACAGCCAATGGAGGCAAAGGGGCGTATCTTCACCCGAAGCAAAAGAGATGCTGTGGCTAAAGGAGAATCAACAAAAAAGTTATCAGAATGTATTAGACAATTGAAGTCGCATGACAGTTAAAGTGGTGAATTAGAAAGTTGAAGGATGAATCCAAAATGCCAGAGTGATAATCGGAATGTTGGAGTTGCCCGTTGTTAGATATCAGAAACATGTCACTAGTTGTGTGTGAGAATGAAACAGCCATAGTCAGACGAATGCCGATGGGGCAGTTAGTGATATCCAAGCAGATCAACAGATCAGAAAAACGAGGTAAAAATTCAGAGGTATGTGCTGATCTTATTGTATATTTGGTCTTTTCACTAATTGAAATAAGATAAAGATGAACTACTCTCACACGGGTTCTTTATCCTCCTTAAGCAATTTTATAGTAATTTAATTTTTACGTAATTTTAATTATAATAATAGAAGGGGTAATGAATGCTAATTATATTTAAAGTTAAACATGCGGATTTTAATGAGCAATGCTTTTGATTTATTGATTATGGTCAAGGGAGCTCGTATAAAGAAATAATGGCGGGGATTGCGGCCATGTAAACAATTACTGTAATGAAAAGTTAAGTCATAAGTCTCTTGTTCTTAAAGTACTTTTTATAATTACCACAATGTGTAATATTATAATGCTAAGAAAAGAAAGGCGTAGAAATGAAACATGGAACTATATTAGCCATTTATATCCGCGAGAACTATCTTCCACAGAACTTTCTATTAAATCATATGGCTATTTTCTGAAAACCGTTTTGGAACTTCAAGACTTTTAGATTAATCATTTTCGATTAATCAATTTTTAAAGTCTGATGCATAAGTGAGCAATTACATGTTGGCTATTAGCAATTCCAGCTAAACCTTAAACTTTGACAAGCATTATGTAAGCCAATACTACCTCAATTTTTAATAAATTTAAACAGCCAGCAGAAAACATATTGACTTCTTATTAAAATGCATATACAGTCAAACGTATATAAAACGGAATACTATAATAAGCGGAACATATTTTTGCTCCGTCCAAAAGTATGGGAAATTTATATTATTTTCCCTATATGAAACAAGGCCTGCACAGAAACGGACAACCAATGTAAAATAACTTGTTAATAAAGCATCTAACTTGTTAATAAATCATAGACAAAGAAATGAATGGAACTATATTAGCCATTTATATCCACTAGGACCATTTTCCACAGAACTTTCTATTAAATCATATGCCTATTTTCTGAAAACCATTTTGGAACTTCAAGAATTTTCGATTAATCATTTTCGATAAATCAATTTTTAAAGTCTGATGCATAAGTGAGCAATTACATGTTGGCTATCATCAATTCCAGCTAAACCTTAAACTTCGACTTTCCTGAAATGGCCTGCATGAAACGGAAACTTTTTAAAGTCGGAATATTCTTCTGGGCCACTGAAATTCCGTTTAGGGCAGGTTCGACTATATTAGAATTAATTTATCAATAATCTTCAACTACTTATGTAATGATACATTTATTACCATTTTAAGGCTCGTGTATTTAGATGTGAACTTTTTATGGTATTTTTTAGACGTTTTTGTTTAGTGAAAATCACAAGTTTTATTCATTGGTGAAAGAAGTAAAATGTATCTGTAAAAAAGCAACAGATATACGGTTCTTTTTACTGTGTTAATCAATACATTTCTTTAGCTTTTTGCTACAGTTTTCAGATTTGCTAGTTAGATTAGAACATCGATATTATCGAATTAGCGAAATACACTTGAAAAGATTGATCTTTGTACGTAATTTTTTATGTAGAATCTATAAATTAACTTACTTTATTTTAACTACCTTAAGTGAACAATTACTAAACTCTAATAACATAAAATATGTTCAATATTTTGTGCAGTTTGTAATTATCTGATTGCATTGCCTAGCATTATCATTAAAATAGAGTATTTCCACTTTAAATAGTATTTTAATTTATTGTTCTTTTAAAAGTGCATACGGAATATATAAATATTCACTATTTAGAAATTTCAACTATTAATGTGTAACAATCAAATAGTTTTCATGCATTTTAAGTATCCTAAGTATTCGTATAACAAAGTATTTTGTATAAATCATGCGCATAACTTAATTTGTATAACTCAGTGTGTCAATAGAAATCTTTGTGCTTATATTATATTCTTGTAAAATAAATACGTCACTTTTCAATACATATATAAAATATTTCTATCTATTTTATCAATATTTAAGAAAAACATAAATATCATTTTAGGATCTATATGCTTGGGAAAAAGCAGCGGTAAAAAGTTATAAGAAAACAAAAAAGGTCAATCAATCACAAAGAATTGATTATGAAACACTTTCAAACTGCAATGCAATTTCATTTAAAACATCTATAAAATGCAATATATTCAGCGGTGACATTTTTTGAATTATCGCAGTACTACAATCATTTATTTTGCTTCAAAACTTAAAACCATGGATGTAAAAGTACTTTCTAACTCCATGCTTTAAACATCATCGAAAAAGGCAATGCTATAAAATCTTCTGCTTCCCTATGTAAAATCAATGAATATTTCACTCATATCACCTACATTCTAGACTCCAATGCTAAATAATTTGGTGTTAAAAAAATTCATCAATTTTTATACAACTTATCTTACGGCTTGTCTTGTTTACATTCTGCATACGTTAAAATTAGGCTTCGTTGTAGAAATATTCAAAATTTGATGATCGTGTAAATTAAAAAATATTGCAATTGCGTTGGCGCAGAATATAGATGAGAACATAAAATACGCAAAAATTAAGCGTTTTTAGGACGGATGCAACACTAAATATGAATTTAAAAGAACTTTAAAAATTACGATTTTGACACTGGGAATAAATATGGATGCCATATTTTATTTTGAAGTGGGCCACGTGATTTCTTCATATAATATGGGTGTCATTAATATTTTAAGATTTATTTAAAAAACTACTAAACATATTTTGCTCAATTTTTTTTTATATATTTAATGGGACAATTTGAATATTTCCTAAAATTTTCAAAGCAATTTGGGAATTTGAATTTCGCTTAACAAATGCTTGAAAAATTAGGTCCCATAAGGTTAAATGTATTTCACTTTTTCAACCCAGGTTCAATTCAAAATTAATTGGGTGATATTATTCATTTACGTTCCCATATGTCCCATAGCCGTCTGGTCGACTTACTGAAATTTCATTTTGATGGAGTCATTTGTATGGCAGTTATCGTGCGAACGGACAGATACACAGACAGACAGAATGACCAAAGTCATAAACCCTTTTCAACAATGATGGGAAGTGTTAAAAACGAAACAAGCTAGATGTTGAAGCAATTTTCCATAGGTCAACATGGGGAAAATGAAAGAAGCGGTTGGAAAGATAATATTATTTTAATGCTCAAATGAGAACTAGAGTACACCAGGCAAAACAGAAAATAAGGTAAACGATAGAATCAGTTATATTAATTAAACGTTATTTACGCAGTACTTTACGCTGGTATTTTCTTCATTACGGATTGTGTGAGAGGTCAAGTTCTATACTTACAGCAAAGAATATGACCTGCATAACAGCAATCTACAACACATATCCACATTAAAAATTTGATAAAGTTTTTTGAAAATTTGTCAACAAACCGTCAGACGCAGACAGACAGACAAGAGAAAATTCAGTTTCTGTTAAAGTAACTTAGTTACAATTACAAAGCTTAACCCTTCGCTTTTTCGCAAATTCCTTAAAACCTAAATTGTAGTAGTGTGGTGTGGTTTCAAATATTTGCACAATTAATAAAGAGTCACCCAAATATGTATACAGATCGGTTGTTAAATTTCCTTCGAGGTCTCAATATTCACCTCAGATCCTTGTAGTTACTTCGCTTGAGTTCAGTTCAACTCGAGTTCACAAACCTTACTTTTCAATGGAAAAAAATGCTTTATGGTATGTCTAACAAATAGCTCTTGTGTTTCGAAGATACTTTCTGAAATTAATGGTATTTGATGTTTGAAAAAGCCGATCTCAACAATTTTTGTTTACATTCATAAAGTTCTCAGCATTGCAAAATAATACCTGGCACAATGAAATTTAAAAACCAGTAAAAACTTCTTTTAATCTAAAGAATAATCCCTTTTTAATTAGAAGAAATATATGAGATAAACAGGAATTTCCACCTATGGTTCGTACGGGAAAAATGGCTAGTATAGTCACTAAATGGGATACCTACACACTTAATAAAAGAATCGAAGAAAATCGCATCAATGAATATAAATGTATTCAATGATAAACTATAATTTATAAAACCATCTGTTGTAACTATAAATTAAATAGAAGAATCGAAAGCAATCGAATCAAAAACAATAATTAAACTCAATGATAAAATTCAATTTATAAAATCATCTGCTGTAACTATAAATTAAAAAAATCTCAAAAACCGTTGTTTGTACATCAAGAGAGTTAATTAGGAGAATTTAGGATTTTTTTTTAGTTCATGATGGTATAAAGACACATTTTATGTGCATAGTCGTGTTCGAGTTGCAGATGAAAGAATTTTAGAATATAGCATCTTGGGATTTATAGACATTTCGCACCAATATTCCAAGATTTTAGATTTCTTTCATTATTCAGTGGTCAAGTTCCACGTGAATATAAAGTTTCGAATTTCTATCTCCAGCCGTTTGGGCTGTGTAATTAATGCATCCTTTAGTCAATCAGTCTCAATCACCCCTATGTATAAATATCTGCATAGTATGTCAATGCAGTTTTTTTCCAATTGCTTATTTATCACCACTCAGTGAGTAGATCTTAAATAATCTCTAAACACATTAATACGTTTCTTTGCCATACAAATAAATATAGCATCCTCTGAGAATCCTCCAACAAGAATAAGTATAACATCAAACAGTTAATAAAAGCAAAATATAAATGCTGCAAACATATCTTCCCTAAAGTGCTTACAAAAGTGTTTTCTTCAAAGGGAATACACAAAAAATAATTAAGTTAACAACAATTATGTTCTCACAAACGGTGGATGGATCGATATTAGGATCTATACTATTAAGAAATGTTAAGCATATTATCTAAAGTATCCTTCTTACTAAGAATAGAGTATTAAGAAGTACTAAGAAGTACTAGTTTAAATACTAAAAAGAACTACTTTAAGTACTAAGAATTTTATGATATGCGTAAATGTGATTAAAATCAATGATATAATAGTATAAGTAATGCATTTATAATGTAAGGAAAATATTATGGCGAACGTGTAATATTCCCTATTGGCTTCCCCGTCTTATCCGGCTTTCATTTCGTTTTGTACGGCTTCCATCCCTTCTTTAATCTAGTTCTGTGCGGTTTACTGTCTCCCCAATGGGGAATCGAGTCCCTGTCTCTTGCACGACAGACAAGGATATTGACCTCTATATTACCGAGGACATTTTGGCATCAGCAAGACGCTGAACAAAGTCCGTGAAAGTTTCTTCTGGTGCAGTGCGAGATACGATGTTGGGCGCTGGTGCACAGAATGCACTTAATGCGACTCTCCGGAGAGACCGAAGAAGAAAACACGAACCTCTGCAGTGTTACAATGTCGAAGTTCTTTTCGAGAGAATTTGCACTCGACGTTTGTGGGCCACTATAACAAACTTTAGACAATAACAAATACATCCTAGTGGTAATGTACTAAAGTGCCCAGAAGCTTACGCAATCCCTGACCAGTTATCTATAATCATCAGTGAAGCTTTAACACGTGACTGGATATGTCAATAAGGGGTTCCCTTATTCATCCATTCTGACCAGGCAACAAACTTTAGATCTGGCATATTCACGCGACTGTGAAAACTATTCGAAATAGACTAAATCCATACTAATCCTTTTTATCTTCAATCAAATGGCATGGTAGAGAGATTCAACAGAACGAAACTTAATCATCTCTCCATATTCGTATTTAGAAACCAGAAAGACTGAGACCATCACCCATATTTGTTCCTGCTAGCCTACAGATTAGGGTGCAGTGAATTTTTTTTAGAAATTTAAAAAACCTGGGTTTGAAAAAGTTACGTACTATGAAATCAAATAATCCTATAAAATATTTTTAAATTCTATGTATATTTTGAAGTGTCCCAAGGCAGTTAAGTTTTCGTGTTCGTATAATATTGTCACATATATAGTAAACATGAAAAACCGTAATATAATCAAAATAATTTATCCGCTATAATCCATTGTACTACATAAAAAAGCGTCTCTGAACAGGTTTGGTTGATTACCACTCTAAACACAAGGAGAGAAGGCTTTCAGAAGGCGAGTCCCATTAAGTAAAGGTGGGGGGGTTTGCAGTCCCTCTCCCTCGTGCTAAATAGCGCCATTTCTCACTTTGTTGTTCGAGTAGTAAGTAGTTTAGAATTTTATCTATACAGATTTAAAATTTTGCTGTGCTTACCAACAGATATTATTAATAAATGTTATAAATTAATAATTAATATTAATTGTGAATAAATGAGATTGGGTGACCCCTGGTTACTATCAAACTGTTTGAGTGTCTTGTGTTAGTGGTTTATGGTAGTGAAAAAATACTTTTAGCTTCTGATTAATTTCATAATCATGTCTGATAAAACTGAATTACCATCGTCTTCTGCTGAAGTATAAAGTCGGTAACACGAATGAAGTTCATTTGTCCTGTGTTTGGGAAACCAGTCCTTTTCAAGAAAATTATGCTACCTACCTATGATGATATGATGAAAGAATATTTAAGCGTAAGGCAGGAATTGCTAACTGGTGGTAGAGTTAAGGAACCAATACCTTTTGCTGAAATTGCACAACCAGTGGTAGTTGATATTGAGGATATATGGAAGAAGGCTTCAATTCCACTCATATCACACCAACGCATTTTACAACGACTACGAGATTATCACGAAAAATACAGGAAGTTACTGAAACCTTATAAGAAACGGTACAACAAAGATATCTACAAAATGAAAATCCAAACGTTCTAGACCCAAACTAAACTGTTTGATATAGTCTGTTGTAGGTGCGATTTTGGTTTTGCACTTGTGAAAAGATTAAGAAGGCGCCATTACAGGAAAGAGCATTTAAGACAGATCAACAAATGAGAAGAAAAATGATGATAGGGAACATTGATATTAAAACAACAAAACAACTGCTGCGAAAGAAGAAATGAAAGCAAGACAGAATCGACCAGTTAGCCAAATTCTCAAGAGTTGATAGTGGTAATGATGAAATAGTCGACATCTTGCAATCTTCAGAAGCAGAACAGGTACAGAACTTAGATACAATTACAGAATCGGATGATCCAGTAGTAATTGACTCTCCTACTACTGAGACAACTACTTCCACATATTTTCGGAAAAAGAACCAAATACATACAAAATTACCAACGGTAGCATGTGAATGTGACAGATAGGGCATTTATAATCGCTCAGTAGCTGAAATTACTTCAGCTGTTTTGCAAGACATTGGTGTCATCAAGGATAGTGATATAACAAGTGTGATTGATCCAAGCAAGATAAGAAGAGAAAGACAGAAGAAAAGACGTGAATTGCTAGTTCAGTCAGATGAAGATAAAAGTCTGTAGGGTCTTCGATGGACGAAACGATAATACCAGGAAAATAGAGCAAATGAGTGGAAAGACGTATCATCCTACAGTTTTTGAAGAGTATGTTGTTCTTGTAAAGGAACCAGGATTGGATTATTAGGACAAGTGACTCCTCAATGTAGTACATCAGAAGGCCTTAAAAACAGCATTATTGGATTTCTATGTGACAAAAAAATTAATACAGATAACTTAGTGGTTATAGGATGTGATGGCACTAATGTTAATACTGGGTATAATGCAAGAGTAATCCACCTGTTAGAAGAACATTTTCAGCATTCAGTCCATTGGTTCGTGTGCATGTTACACTTGAGTGAACTTCCTCTAAAACATTTACTAATTCATCTAGATGTTATAATACATGGTCTCAACTCATTCTCTGAACCTACTGGAAAAGTAATAAAAAGCGTGTGTACTACCTTTGAAACCATTCAAAAGGGTTATTGGTAACACTCTGCCTGATGTTGATGTTACAGATCTTAGTAATGACCAAAAGTATTTGTATGAAATGACCCAAGCTGTAATGTTTGGTCATTGCTCTCAACACTTAGCCAATCGTAAGCCGGGAACTTCGTCACATTCTCGCTGGTTAACAACTGCAAGTAGAATTCTTCGATTACATGTTGCAAAAGAAAATCCATCAGAAAATCATAAAAAGCTTGTAAAATATATCGTTACGGTTTATGTACCTGTGTGGTTTGAAATAAAGACTGCTTCGTCATGTACCAAAGGTCCTCGTCATCTGTTTAAATGTTTATCTTACTCAAGATATCTCAATAAAGATCTAAGGGGAATTATTGACCCAGTAATACAACGAAATGCCTTCTTTGCCCATTCCAAAAATATACTATTGGCTATGATGACAGATGAGAGAGAATATGTCCGCAAACTGGCTTTCAAAAAAGTGATTTCTGCTGGAGCACAGCAACACAAAATTACTGGTATTACAAAGTTTGAAGTACCAAACTTGGACTTTGATGCAGTCGATTACATTGACATGATACACTGTGTGTTTGAAGATAGGTTTGAGCCACCGCTCTCCAGATGCATTAACCAAGAAGAGTTGGAATGTTAAATTAGCGCAACTAGTACGTCAGCTTTGAAATATTCAAATTTCCCATGCCACTCACAAGGTGTGGAAAGGTTTGTCCGTTTAGTAACTGAAGCTTCAGGGTCTGTTTGTGAAGAGAAAAAAGACTGCTTTATTCGATCGAGACTTCAGTTACGTTCAGTTATGAAGCATTTCAACACAAAAACTGATTATCGTACTATCTGTAGCATTAACGAACAGTAGTATTTTTTGTGTAACCAGGATTTTGTCCACTTTTTTTAAAGTTTGGAAATTTGTGTTCTCAGATATAACATAACATACATATTACATAACTTTCTTATGTTTTACTTTATAAACAAAAATTAGATTTTTGTTGAAATATACGATATATGTCAATGATTTTAAACCTCTTGGGGCACTTCAAGATTTAAATTTATGGCACAGAAACTTTTCTTTGTTGATTATGCGATACAATAAAAATCTTTAAGCACTCAGGAGAAAAATTATATGATATTTTACATAATTTTATTATTTTTCAAATTAACGGCTAAAATTACAACAAAAAGCATATTTTAAAGTCCTTGGGGCAATTAAAGATGACAACATAAATAAAAAATAATTTACAATGTGATTCTGATATGCAACCACAACTTTTACACATTCTGGCAATATTGCTCCATGTCTTCGGACGAGTCGGACGGCCTGGGCTTTCGACATTCTGGCAATGTGCCGGCCACACAGATAGCTGCCATAAGCCTTAGGGTTGGTCGTGTGGTCTAGGCTTTCGACACCCTGGCAAAATCAAAATATGAAAAACATATTTTCCATGCTTTTTCACTGCACTCTACTACAAATGTCCTGTTTACGAATCGACAGGTCATTCTCCATCAAAAATGCTGTTTAACCAGGATTTACGACTATCATGTGACCTAATGTTTGGAAGACCATGTGAAGCTCCTTCATTGCATAACGAATATGTGCACGATCTGCAGGCACTGTAGAAGGAGGATCATATTTTCGCTCGTGAGAGGATCAACATTGCTACCAACCATGAAGACCCAGTATGTTATTAAAGCTAAAGAAGTACGATTACAGGTAGGCGGCAAAGTGTAACTGTTTAACCCTCAGAGACGACTAGGATTTTTTCCAAAACTGCAGCACAACTGGTAAGGACCCTCCCTCATAAAAAAAAATAATAAGCAGTGTCGTTTATCGAATCCAGAAATCGTCTTCAACCAAACTAAAAAATCGTCCATATCGACAGATTGGCTACTTATTTATATTTTGGACCACAATAGTTTAGTACCGCCCGGAACAGGCAGTCTTAAGGAGGGAACAGTGTTGCGACCTTGTAATGTTCCTTCACTAGAGTTTCCCTTCTTATCTTTCGTCTCTTTTGCAGGCTAAGCGGCCCCACCCAGGTGTTTTCTCCAGAAGACAACGGTACGTGTATTCTTTCCCATAACGCCTTTCTAGGGTTGACATTTTCGGAACTTAAAAGGAGGGTTGCCAGATTTGGGGACATTTGGCGACTTCCAGAATATTCAAAAAAGACCGCGAAATAACTAATAGTCTACGAGATATTAGACAGTTCTAGAGAGATTTCTACATAGAGAGCCTATAACGGAGTTATCACTCAGCAAGAGTTGAGTTGACAAGATACGAGCTACAACAAACTGGGGCGTTCTTCAATGTTTTGAGAATGGTAGCTGCTGTTTTGTGGAATTATTTCCGTCAGTATTTTGAGAATAATATTGCTTATTTTGTGAAATTAGTGGAGCATTTAAATGCTGTTTGATTATATACTGTTCCTGCTTACTTTGTTCTTGTGAATAAACGCGTTTAGTTATCCAGAAGGACTCATTATTGTATCCTGCATACACACCCATGATTCCAGAGGATACGTTCGCAACAATTTGTTGGGACCGTGTAATATTCCCTCACTGGCGTCTCCCGTCTTGTCTTATACGTTCGCAACAATATGCACATGCTAATCAAACATAGGTTAAAATAAACTGCTCTATACAGTTGTTTTGATGATATGGTGGATCCTTTTTATCGATGCTAAATAACAACAAGCCCAAACTTAGAAAAAATGAGCACACATTTAAGAATAATTGGAGTATATACAGGATAATTAGGAAAGTCGTAAAGCGCCCTAATAATTTTGTAAGAAGTTCATTAGTGCACACGTTAGGTTTTTCCGCAGTAAAGCCCCTCACTGACGGCCTGCCTTGTCCTAGGTCTTTCCATAGTAAAGTCCTTCACTTGTGCCCCGTCTTATCTTACACATTCCCAACAATATGCACATGCTAATCAAACATGGATTAAAATAAAATACTATATACAGTTGTTTGGACGATAGGATGTATACTTTTCATCTTATTTCCTACTAAATAGACAGGGATCCACAGCTTTGTAATTGTTTTTTTCGTATGTCTTATTTTGTCAATGAGTTCGTTACCTTAAAATTTTATATTCTCCGCTGCAATCACTTTTATTCAGTAGGGTATGGCCACTTTAGTAGAGATTTACCTAATGTGTGCACTTATGGACTTTAAATTACAAATTTATTGGGAACTTTGCATACCTACTAACAGAAGTATTTGGGATTGTCCGGAATAATAATGAAGGAAAACTTACGCGGAACATAATGTGAATTATTATAATCGTATACCTTTTATCTAATGAGCTCAAAACGGACATAATATTTAAAACCGGTTAGGCAACTTTAGACCTATACACGGCCATTACAATAAAGGCAACAGTACAGACGCGGCATAGAAGAGGAGAGTACAGACCCGATATAGACGAGGAAAATACGCGGAGTTAAAGTACAGACTCGGAAATATAAAACGCTATTTTAAATCTATTTGTTCCACGGGTAGATGCAATAGGATAAAATTTAAATCAAAAACTTGTATTCAGATGATCTCGACACGTAAAAACCTAAACATAGGATGAAAATGTATGCATACACTCTTATACAAAACATACTTTAAAGATGCGATAGAAATATTATCTCATTCTTTATCATTTTATTGGCACCATCAAAACTCTATAATAATGTACTAAAAGTGAAGTTCTAAACTAAAAGTTAGGCACATTAATTCAGTTTAATTAGATAGGTACGTCAGAACTGTGAAAATAGTATGAACATGTATACATACAGACTTTAGCAAAACATACTTTAAAGATACAATAGAAATATTATTTCATTCTTCGATGTTTATCATTTTATTGGCACCATCGAAAACTCTATAGAACAATGTATTAAAAGTTAGGCGCAAGTATTAAATCAGTTTAATTAAATAGGTACGTAAAAACAGTGAGAATAAGATGAAATCGTATACATACACTCTTATACATAACTTACTTTAAAGATGCGATAGAAATGCTATTTCATTCTTCGATGTTTATCATTGTAACGACACTATCGAGACTCTATATAATAATGAACTAAAAGTTAAGCACATATATCAAATCAGTTTAATTCAATAGATAGGTAAAAACAGAGAGAATAAGTTGAAAGTGTATAATACATGCACTCCTATACAAAACATACTTTAAAGATGCAATACAAATATTATTTCATTCTTCGATGTTCATCACTTTATTGGTACCAACAAGTCTCTATTTATAATAATATACTGAAACTCCGATATTTCAATATACATTGACCGAAAGGAAAAAAACACTAGCATATAAAGCGTACGTTTCTATTAGAAATGATAAGATGATACTGCTACCCGATAAAGCCGCTCTCTGTGATTACTAACATTTAAGGATAATCCGTCTTTGCCATATAGACATATTGGATTTATTCTGTATTCTGACGAGAATATGGAATTTCTTAGGCTATGCATAAATGTATGACTATTTTCTGTTCGTGAAAGGATATATGATATGTATCTACGCATCTTTGATACAATGTGGTATATTTGAATATAAGATATTTAATGAAGGCTTCTTACGTAGGACCAAATTTTTCGTATTTTAATTTGTTTTGTTTACTTTTCCTACAGCATATGAGAATGTATTGGGAAAGTATTGGAATCGTGCCAAAAATCGCAACTTTAGTTTTCGATGGATCTATACTCTTCGGCTAAACGTAAAGTCTGTGTGCGTCTGTCTGTCTGTCTGTATGTATGTATGTATGTATGTCTATATCTCTGTGTATGTAGATGTTCTGGTCCAAAAATCTAATTGACAAAACTTCATGACAGTTGGTAGAAAAGCCACTTCCTACCATGGTTCTGATTAGATTTTGGTACTATTCGGAAAAATATAATCTGTTTACTTTTCAAATGGCCAGCAAAAATGATCAAAATCCCCCATCCTCCAAAGACTATTATAAAATACATCAGTTAAATGCATATAGTACACGTCATTTCTGATGACAAAGAATAAGACCAATCTGTATTTATAAATCTGATCTTTATAGAAATATTTTTATTTTTATCGCATTTTTACAACTTTGTCTTTAAAACTAAATCCAGTCGCTAGCCAGATGCAAATGAAAATTGTTAGAGAACCGCCAATTCAGGGCCATTTGAATCAAATACCCAGGTTAATTTGTGAAAACGAACTCAATTTATTGAATTATAAAATAAGTAAATAGAAAATGAATTTGAATCAGTAAGGACAGCCCTGTGCTGCCTACATCACATTTTTTTTAGTGTTTTTAGATCGTGTTTTACAAGCTGGTATTTTAAAACTCATCTGTAGTATTTAATCGTAAACGAACACGATTTTAAAAATAGTGTCTAGTGATATAATTCCCAAACTTCTGTGTGCAGTGGCCAACTTTATCATGGTTCACACAACAAAACTCGGTACAGCCCTCATTCTTGGTTCAAACATTTAGTAAGGATTTAAATCACGGATCACTTCCTAGATACTTCACCTTTTACGATACATTGGACTTTGTGTAAAGAACCTTACTGTCCCAACTGGGAATCGAACCCTGGATCTCCGAATTGGCCAGCCCATGCTGTACCGTTGAGCTATTGGGACGAAATTGCAAGCTCTTATCGTTGAAGTGGACTCTGCATTCTCCACCCTCTAATGCCAGCTTGGCGGGCAACAGACAACCTGACTGACGACCTCCTGCTATTTTTTATCTCAGGTTAGCCCCCTGATATTACTAGTTTTACCCAGGTTAGTATCCTGCATGATCGTCACCCTCTCAATTTGAAATCGGCGCTCAATCTTCCAGAGTCCACTGAAACCGTACTAGTCGTACTAGGGTGACTTTCAGACCTCCGACATCCCCCTTTGCAGGCATTGGCGCCCTTGGACGACAATGCCAGCAAAAGGGGATCGAACTGTTTGGGATAGGGTATGTGAAATACCTGTCTTTTTGAGAGGTTATTCGTTTAAGATTGATGCTGTCCCACTCGTAAGCAAAAAGTTAATATAGTTGCAAATGTAGTTAAAAACTGTATTAAAATTTTAATTAATACATATAATTAAATATTTCTTTATGTAATATTATAAAATATATCAAGTATAGTTTATCTACCAATAGAGTCAATTAGGAAAATTTAAGATATTTTGTTTTGCGGTTCATAACAGTCCGTGTAGCTTTTTGCATGTGTAGTCATTTTTGAATTATAGTTGGAAAAAATATTGAAACAATAAATTAATGATTTATAAATTTTCGGATAAAATTACAATCATTTATATTTTTGTCCTTACTTATAGCTCAAGTTCCACGTGAATGTAAGATTTTAGTTTCAACCTTTTGTTCGTGTTGTAAATTTGTCACTCAGTTGCTGAAAACTAAACGTCCAAATATAAACATTCCCTTATTGGATAAGAATTTTCTTTTAACTGCGTGATATAGGGATTGAAATTAAAGCAAAAAAAAAATCAATGTCTAAGAAATGAGATGTAGCGTGTTCGTGGTTTATAATTGATGTCAATTCTTCTTAAATAGAAGCATTTCTTTTTAAATAACTATTTATAAAAATTATTTTACAATAGTATTCGTTATGATTTTTCTTTTTGAAATTTCCAAAAATATTGCTTACACATTTAAGGGACATCTGATTTAATTTCTTAAAAAGCAATACACTGTAAAAACAAAAGATATAATTTTTAACACTTTACAACAAAGTTGAAAAGTGTTTATGACTTTGTTCATTCTGTCTGTCTGTCTGTCTGTCTGTCTGTATGTCTGTCTGTCTGTCCGTTAGCCCGATAACTGCCGTAAAAATGACTTAATCAAAATGAAATTTTAGTATGTTGTTCAGACGGTCTGTAGGACCTATGGGAATATAAATGAATAATATCACACAATTAGTTTTGGATTGAACCCGGGTTGAAAAAATGAAATACATTGAGCCCTATGGGACCTAATTTTTCTAACATTTTTTAAGCGGATTTAAAATTCACAAATTGCTTCGAAAATTTTAGGTAATAGTCAAATTTTTCCATAAAATATATAAAAAAAAATTCAGCTAAATATATTCAGTAGTTTTTTAAATAAAAATTAAAATAATAATTACATATCTTATATGAAACGATCACGTGACCATGATATGAACCGATCACATGACCCACTTCAAAATGATATATGGCATCCATCTTGTTTCAAATTCGTGATTTTTTCAAGTTCTTTTTAATTCATATTGAGTGTTGTATCCATCCTAAAACTACTTTATTTCTGCTTAAATTCTGTGCATCTACATACTAAAACAACACAATGACAATATATTTGAGTTTAAATTCTCATTCAAATTTGATTATTTCTACAATTAAGCCTATTTTTCACCTATGTAAAATGTAAACAGCAAAATATGTAGAATGAGTTGTATTAGAATTACTGTATTTCTTTAACACAAAATAATTCAGTCCATGGAGTCTGCATGGCTGATATGAATGAAATATTAATTGATTTTATAAACAGAAGGACGATATTTTTCGATGAAGTTTTAAGCATAAAGTTTATGAATTGTAGCTCCATGGTCTTAATTTTTAAATAAAATAAATTATTATAGTATTGTGATGAATGAAATGGAGAAAGTTATGAATGAAATCCTGCTTTTATAGAGAGATACAGGCGTGTTATTTTTTCTATGACGTCATTTGAATTAATTTCAGTTGTTTTCGATGAAGTTTTCAAATATAATAAATTATCGTAGTATTATGATAGATTTAAAAATATTACCGTGGAATGTATTGCATTTTAGAGATATTTAAAACACGCAATTTATATTTCAATGCCGTCTTTTGAATGAAGTTCATTTTTTTCAATGAAGGTTTAAGTTTTCAAATATAATAAATCAATGTAGTATCGTGATAAGTTTTAAAATATTACCGAGGAATGTATTGCATTTTCGACTTTTTTAAATAAAATTGCATTGAAGTTGGAAAGTGTTTCATAATCAATGCTTTAAGCATGATTGATCTTTCTTGTTATTCATAAAGTAATTACAATTTTGTAGGTCAATAAAGAGTAACAAATCAATTTAATGCAATTTAAAATTTGCAATTTACAAAGATTTGCATTAATCTTCGCTGTTTTGTCTGTTTGTCTTTTTCAATTTTGTTAGAGCGAATAATGTCTAGGTTTAGAGCATATGTCTAGAGTTAATGTTTAGATTTATAGCAAAATATCTCTGTTTATTTAAAGTTCACTCTTTAAAGTTTTCCATCCATACAAAACTGTTAATATGCAAAATCCAGTTTTATACTATTCATGAGATGATATATTACCGACCTGTCTAATTTAAATGTCTATCTCATGTCGAAATGCATTTTGCACTCAATCAAAAAGTCAGAAGTTTGTTCTGCAAGTTTCAAAAGCAAATATTTTCGTTATGGCTGTAATATCATAATTGTTTACTCCTGTGCTGCTAAATGTTAATTTTATTTGCAATCGTCTGAATCACATTTAAAGAGAAAAAACTTATCAAGTTTAGATAAAATGAGCATTAAATAGAATAACAGAACGTAGCATCAGTTTGTAAAGATAGAAATTGAGCGCTAGTGATGTGTAAAAGAAAAAGGAAATGGATAATGTTAAATTATGCTGCTTTATAAAACCAAGCTAAGAACATTTTAAACACGTATAAACTATTTATATACATAAGAATTTTTGATCTAATGAACATACATAAGAATATTTAATCTCTGAAATGTTCACATTGCAACAAGAATAATCTGTCTGTTGATATTGGCAAAAACTATGGATTTGCACAAGATAGTATCCTGAAGTTCACATGTAACTTTAAAACTACAGTTAATTCTCCGGACAAATTGTGTACCGCAAATAAATATAAAACTTTTGATATAAATAGCCGATCTGTGCATGCACTTGTTGAATTAGAAAAAGGTCATGCAGGAGTTGAACATTTTTGTTTATTTATGAAGTTGCCTTGCATAAAATCGCGAACTTTTAGTAAACATTTGAAATTTGTGAACAAAACAACTGTAACAAGTGCACAAGGCCAGTTGAAAGATGCGTCGAAATATACGCCCAGCTCATGCTACACTAAATTCAGTAACTATATGAGATGATAAATTTTCGACATTGTGGCTAATTTCGATGCCTCCTGTCACATACGGGGCCATTTTTCAAATTATGGTGTTGCCTGTTGTTGTTGTTGAGATCCAGACCGTCCGACCTACCAGAAAGGTGTAAGGCAATTGTTTGGACGGTCGGGAAGTGCCACTCAATTTAGACCGGAACCCAGTGGGGGAGGCATCCACAGGGACCGTACCCTCCTTCCCCTACCACCAACCTCTGGGAAGGACTTACGGACCCACATGTTTAACGTGATCGTACTCCGCATGAACACGGCGGCAGTTGTGGCAGCGTGTAAATCCAGCGCGCAAACCACATAGCTACCGCGCCCGAAATGGGCCAACAGCACATTTCGGGCGCGGTAGCTGGTGTCGCCAGTGTAATTTATGTACTGACAGGTTTTATAATTTACTATGGAGTTGTTGCCCAAAATTGTAATGTATGCAGGGCGGCTGCTCATTTAGGCAAAAATACAGCTGAGTATGTATTTTGGTATGAAGGACATTTGCTCCTTTGCGAACAAAATTATTCTGGTGCATCGGGTGGAATGGAAGTTGAGATGGGAAATTGTTTGTGGAATCGATCGACTGATATTGAGTTCCGTTATGTTGAATCTGTTGGTGATGGTGATTCAAGGATATTTGAAACCTTGCAGAAGTTGAAAGTGTATGGCCCTGATGTTTCTCTTGTCAAGAAGAATGTATGAATCATGTTGGGAAACGCATGGGAACCTCTTTGAGTAATCTTGCTGTCACAGAAAAGAAACGGAGAGTGACTCTTGGTGGTAAGAAACACGGAAATCTCAAAGGCACAACAATTAAAAAATAATTTGTTACTATCAAAATGCCATAATACTAAATAAAACAAATGTACCAGCCATGAAAAATGATATTTAGGCTATTCTGCATCATGGCAGCTCCACCGACAGATATCCGAAACGCAAGACGCCCACATCGTAAGGAATACTGGTGTTTCTACAATCGAGCACAGGGATTAACACCAGTTTCTCATTCTACCGGCATACTGACTCCTGTGACATCTGATGTAGTATGCAAAATGATGCACATTTTACAAAGACTTGCTTCAGACTCATTATTAGAAAGGTGCAGCAAGGGTGCAACTCAAAACAGAAATGAGTCTCTTCATAGGCTGGTTTGGAAAAGATGCCCCAAATCAATAAATGGTTCAAAGACTGAGAGTTGAAATTGCAGTTGCCAGAGGTATAATGGATTTTAACAAAGGTATTTCCTTTTCTGTAGCTCGACTAATGAATGATGATCTCATGTCACCTGGAAGGTCACATGTTCTTACTAAACGAAAATATATAAGACGCTACAAAACAGCTTTGAACAACTCAACTTTGTTCTTCAACGCTTATCGCAGAAAAAATGAACTAGAATTCTGATAAACTGAACCAGAATTCTTGTTAATTGGCTAGAGGATAGTGTAATGTGTTAGTCAGCAATATTGCTTTTACATACATTTATACATAATAAATAAAGAATTTGGCATCACGTCTGATGTTATAATAGCAAAAATTAAGCACACATCCACAACAAAAGGTCTGTATCCCCGTGGTTTGCGCGCTAGATTTGCACGCTACCACAAAATGCCGCCGTGTTCATGCGGAGTACGATCACGTTAAACATGTGGGTCCGTAAGTCCTTCCGAGAGGTTGGTGGTAGGGGAAGGAGGGTACGGTCCCTGTGGATGCCTCCCCCACTGGGTTCCGGTTTAAATTGGGTGGCACTTCCCGGCCGTCCATACAGTTACCTTACACCTTTCTGGTAGGTCGGACGGTCTGGGTCTCAACAACAATCAACAACAACAAAAGGTCTATTTTACTTCCTATAAGACGTACACAAATTTTTTTTATAAAGAGCCAGAGCGCTTTCGAGCATAAGTACGCTCTTCATCACTGACTACATAGAAATAAAATTTGAATCGTTCATATATAGACCAGATATAGCGACAAAATTTGCTTAAATGCAATTTACAGAAGGATCTAGGTTTAGGCAAGGATAAACCGAAAATTATAAAACAATTTTTTTAGAGTTTCAAAAATTCCAACAAAAAAAGAACAGCATAGTAAATTATAATTTAATTATAGAAATCGAAAAAGGGGGGGGGCAATCAAGCATAATCCCAAAGAAGAAGACATCAAATATAACATTGCAGAGACTTGAATGGCATGGAGTCGAGAATGAGTCGCCAAGCGTAACTCAAATTCATAACAGGTTCAAAATTACAAACGGACTCACTGTAAATATAAATAACAAGAAAGATCAATCATGCTTAAAGCATTGATTATGAAGCACTTTCCAACTTCAATGCAATTTTATTTAAACAAGTCTAAAATGCAATACATTCCTCGGTAATATTTTGAAACTTATCACAATACTGCATTAATTTATTATATTTGAAAACCTAAACCTTCATCGAAAAAAATGAACATCATTTAAATGACAGCATTGAAATATAAATTGCCTGGTTTAAACATCTCTAAAATGTTATACATTCCTCGGTAATAGTTTTAGAATTATCATAATACTACGATAATTTATTATATTTGAAAACTTCATCGAAAACAACTGAAATTAATTCAAATGATGTCATAGAAAAAATAACACGCCTGGATCTCTCTATAAAAACAGGATTTCATTCATAACTTTCTCCCATTCATTTCATTCATCACAATACTAAAATAATTTATTTTATTTAAACATTTTATTTAAGACCATGGAGCTATAAATAATTAAACTCTATGCTTAAAACTTCATCGAAAAAAATCGTCCTTCTCTTTATAAAATCCATTAATATTTCTTTCATATCAGCCATGCAGACTCCATGGACTAAATTATTTTGTGTTAAAAAAATACAGGAATTCTAATACAACTCATTCTACATATTTTGCTGTTTACATTTTACATAGGTGAAAAATAGGCTTAGTTGTAGAAATAATCAAATTTAGATGAGCATTTAAACTCAAATATATTGTCATTGCGTTGTTTCAGTATGTAGATGCACAGAATTTAAGCAAAAATAAAGTAGTTTTAGGACGGATACAACACTCAATATGAATTAAAAAGAACTTGAAAAAATCACGAATTTGAAACAAGATGGATGCCATATATCATTTTGAAGTGGGTCACGTGATCGTTTCATATCATGGTCACGTGATCGTTTCATATAAGATGTGTAATTATTATTTTAATTTTTATTTAAAAAACTACTGAATATATTTAGCTGAATTTTTTTTTATATATTTTATGGAAAAATTTGACTATTACCTAAAATTTTCGAAGCAATTTGTGAATTTTAAATCCGCTTAAAAAATGTTAGAAAAATTAGGTCCCATAGGGCTCAATGTATTTCATTTTTTCAACCCGGGTTCCATCCAAAACTAATTGTGTGATATTATTCATTTATATTCCCATAGGTCCTACAGACCGTCTGAACAACATACTAATATTTCATTTTCATTAAGTCATTTTTACGGCAGTTATCGGGCTAACGGACAGACAGACAGACAGACAGACAGACAGACAGACAGACAGATAGGCAGAATGAACAAAGTCATAAACACTTTTCAACTTTGTTGTAAAGTGTTAAAAAAGGATTCAAAAAGGAGAATATCACGAGGGTTATTACAACGCATCAAAAAGAAAGTATTTTCAAAAAGAGGCTGAAAATTATCTTTAACAACAAATTGAGCAAGAGCCGTAGAAAGTTTACTATCCCTGACATCCCGAGCATGTTCTGCTAAACGGATGCCAACAGTGCGTTTAGTTATTCCAATATAAAATTTGAAATTACCATCGGTATACAACAGGGGAACCACATACACTCCAGCAAAGCTTTTAAAGGCATCCTTATCACTCAGTTTATCAGACCGAATACAGTTAAATAAAGAAGAAATATTAGAATGTGCAGGTCTGAAACCAAACTCAGAACATAAATAGATAAAGAGGCGGAAAATTCGAGGATAGTATGGAAAACTAGACCTATAAGTCAAATGATCTTTTAAGGCAATAAATTTAGTATCAAAAGTGTATATTTACGGCGAACTTGGAAGAAAACCATATAAATAAACTCAAAGGAGTAGGCAGCCTCACGGCCAAGGCCAAAAATTAAATCAATTTCATCGCGTAAAGCAGAGATAGATGAACAAACATTAAAAGCGCGATTAAAATAAGCATAAAATGAAGTTTTTTTAGAGAAAAGAGGATGGTAAGAATTAGCGGGAATACAAGAATTAGTTAAAGAAGATTTACGGAAAACCGAGGTTTGAAAACCAATAGCAGAACGGGTGACTAGTACATCAAGAAAAGGCAAAGGACCATTAGTTTCATGTTCGACAGTAAAATTGATAGAAGGGTAAAAATCATTAACTTTAGACAAAAGAAAAGAAAGATCTTCTAAATCTCTATCCCAAACAATAAACACATCATCCACAAAACGGCACCAAAGCGTGGGGGTGTTGGATAAAAAAGGCAAAATCTCATTCTCGAATTCCTGCAAAACCGCCTCGGCAAAACTACCAGATAAAAGGCTACCCATAGGGGCACCAGAGGTTTATAAATAAATAGCATCATGGAAACCAAAATAATTTGTCTCCGCAAAAATATTCAAAACAGAAGTGATTGCGTCGATAGTAGGAGTTTTAGAATTATGATTATGTATAGTTTTTTGATATTAATTTTAATAGCAATGTCAACGGGTATACTCTGGGTATATTCAAAATGAGAATAAGCTTAAAAATAAAAATAAACATTCTGGTTCTAATAGTACTTTGAATACTGAACTCGCGGAAATTATAAAACTTAGATCTAATCCGGAACTTCTCATTTTATGTGTTGACAAGACTAAGCAACTTGTTCTTACCAATAAAATTGATTATGTAATCTCAATGCGGAAGTGTATTGACAAGATGGAATGCATTCAGGTTAAAAAATTCCCGATCAATAAGATTAATGCTAGAATCGCAAAACTTAAAAAATGTAATGATCTTTCAATGTTAAATCTGCTATTTTCCGTACTTCTCATCAACTCCCTAAGATCTTTGGTGAAATTACACTTCATAAACCTAATCATCTTATGCATCCTATTGTTTCTAAATGTTGCGGACCTACTTCTTTTCTAGAAAAATCCCTTGCTTTCTTCTAAAAACCTTTTTTTAATAATCATAAATTTTCTATCAGTTCAATTGAAAATTTCATTAATATTTTACACAAAATTAAATTTAAATCTAATAGTACCTTGCATAGTTTTGATGATGTTTCTTTATTTCCTAGTATATCCGTTGACATTGCTATTAAAATTATTATCAAAAAACTACGTAATCATAATTTTAAAACTCCCACTATCGAAGCGATCACTTCTGCCTTGAATATTTTTGCTGAGACAAATTATTTTGGTTTCCATGATGCTATTTATTTACAAACTTATGGCGCCCCTATGGGTAGCCTTTTATCTGGTATTTTCGCCGTGGCGGTTTTGCAGGAACTCGAGAATGAGATTTTGCCTTTTTAATCCAACCCCCCCCCCCCCCTCTCTTTGGTGCCGTTTTGTGGATGATGTGTTTATTGTTTGGGATAGTGATTTAGAAGATCTTCCTTTTCTTGTGCCTAATGCTAATGATTTTTACCCTTCTATCAATTTTACTGTCGAACATGAAACTAATGGTTATTTGCCTTTTCTTGGTGTACTGGTCACCCGTTCTGCTATTGGTTTTCAAACCTCGGTTTTCCGTAAACCTTCTTTTACTAATTTTTGTATTCCTGCTAAGTCTTACCATTCTCTTTCCTCTAAAAAAACTTCTTTTTATGCTTATTTTAATCGCACTTTTAATGTTTGTTCATCTATCTCGGCTTTATATGATGAAATTGATTTTATTTTTGTCCGTCGCTGTGAGGCTGCCTACTCCTTTGAGTTTATTTATATGGTTTTCTGCCCAGTTCGCCGTAAATATACACTTTTTGAAACTAAACTTATTGCCTTAAAAGATCGTTTGACTTATAGGTCTAGTTTTCCATACTATCCTCGGATTTTCCGCCCCTTTATCCATTTTTCTTTTGAGTTTGGTTTCAGATCTGCACATTCTAATATTTCTTCTTTATTTAACTGTATTCGGTCTGATAAACTGGGTGATAAGGATGACTGTAAAAACTTTGCTGGGGGATGTATGTTGTTCCCCTGTTGTCCACCGATGGTAATTTTAAATTTTATATTGGAAGTACTAAACGTACTGTTGGCATCCGTTTAGCAGAACATGCTCGAGATGTCAGGGATAGTAAACTTTCTACGGCTCTTGCTCAATTTGTTGTTAAAGATAATTTTCAGCCTCTTATTGAAAATATTTTCGTTTTGATGCGTTGTAATAACCCTCGTGATATTCTCCGTTTTGAATCCCTTTTTATTTATATCTACCGCAAGTCCGTTTTTAATTTTGACCCTGTTATGAATTTGAGTTACGTTTGGCGACTCATTCTCAACTCCATGCAATTCAAGTCTCTGCAAAGTTATCTTTGACGTCTTCATCTTTGGGATTATGCTTGGTTGCCACCCCCCCCTTTTTTTTCGATTTCTGTAATTAAATTGTAATTAACTATGCTGTTCTTTTTTTGTTGGAATTTTTGAAACTCTAAAAAAATTGTTTTATAAATTTCGGTTTATCCTTGCCTAAACGTAGATCCTTTTGCAAATTGTATTTATGCAAATTTTGTCGCTATATCTGGTCTATATATGAACGATTCAAATTTTATTTCCATGTAGCCACATGAAGAGCGTACTTATGCTCGAAAGCACTCTGGCCCTTTTTAAAAAAAAATTGTACGTCTTGTAGGAAGTAAAATAAAAACCTTCTGTTGTGGATGTGTGCTTAACTTTTGCTACACTTATACATTTTATAATAATGTATTATCTTTGAATTTCTGTGTGCAACAGCTATTTATAATATATTATTGTCCAACGGCAGCAATTTCATATTTTTCTCTGTATATAAAAATCTTGATGACATTTTTCTAAATCTTATTTTCAAATTTTCAAATTTATTTTTGTATATATATAAACATTTAGTTAAAATTTTAACTTGGAATATATTTGCTGTGTGTAAAGGTTACTGAATTTTTTTTTCAGTTGAATATCTTTATAAACAGCTATTTTGCATAACTTTTAAACTTTAATGCCTGTTTTCTCAAAGACAAATTTTCGACATTTTTATAAATTTAAATTGATATAAGTCAAAGTCTACTGCACGGATATGAATGAAATTTGGGACAATTGTTATATATATATACTTTTCTTTAACTTGTCTCCAGCAATTGCTGAAATATTTTTTTGTTTTTTTATTGTGATTTTCGAAAACAATATTTATGGTGTAAAATCACACTCTTTTATATTATATTTTATTAATTTTTATTTTATTCATATTTACAAAAACTATGAAGACTATTTATTTCTTACATATTTTTATGTTAAAAATGCTCACATTAAAATTTTAGAAAATTTATTTTTCTACTTATATCAAAAAGAAAACTTATCAAATTTTTGAAATTTTAATTTTTAAAAAATCATTTTTTTTTATTTTAAAATTTTAAATATCACGTTTTGTTTACTATACTTAAAATTTACCTGAATACAAAAAAGTACAACTATAACATCAAAATTGCAGATATCAGCAATTGGGTAACATACCCCCTTAAAAGCAATTTATTCTTATTCCGGAATGCCCCATAAATGAAAGATGAATGTCTGACTCTATAAAATTATTTCTTCTTCATAAATACTATGTATGTATCGTAGGGAATATAAAGAAATCTGATATGGACAGCACATGACTTTCCCTATATGCAATGCAATGCATTTACTTCTCTTACAGTGACAAAATGATGTATAAGATCTAGGACACAGTGTTTTTAAAAAGATCTAGGACATAATGTTTTTAATGTTTAATTGTACATTTGGCGCTTTTTCGGTTGACAACTTGTAAGCTATTTCGAAGTACACCATTATATATTTCACGCAACTTATATTTCACGCAACTATAAATTGACAATTGTAAACATTAATAGCATCCGCAATAATTAATATAGTCCATAAATCGAAATACTTTAATAATTAATTCATTCATTTGGTGTCATTTTCATTAACTTTGTGTCATTTTTGCAATTTTAACGATACTTTCGTAAGTCTGTTGTGAAGTATTGCCAAGTATGTGATATATTTCGTTAAATTAGTCTCCAAATTCGCGAAATTTATGACCAAGCGTAAGTGTTTAATGACTGTAGGCGAATTGTTATGCGTCAAAATGCAAAACTGTCACAGGTATTATATCTTGTCCATAGAACGAACTAGACCCACAAGAGTAATGTTAGTAAATTCCAGGCATAATATTATATAGGTAAAGTGAACATATTTCATGATTGTTAATACTTTTTCTACTTTTACATGATTTAAAAAAAAAAAAAAATGCAATATCTCAAGAACGCTTTATGTTAGCTTTCTAAAGTTTGTGTCAATCACTTTGCAATGACAAATTATATACAAAATGATTATTTAGGTAATATTATTGAAGGTTTTAATTTATTGATGATTTTTTTTATAAATTTCATTTGGTCTTGCAGACATTCGACTTTATTTAAAATCAATAGTCTTTCATAATTCTCTGATTATAATCTGTGTACCTAATTCCGTTCAAAACGCTCCATTCGTAAGTGCGATATCGCCTCCGCTGTTTCAAGGACATGGACACAGACACAGACACACACTCATACACATACACACATCCCTCAAAAACGTTAGATTCAAGATCAGGGATGCTTACAACGTGCTCTTATAAAGAAAACTCGAATTCGAAATTTAGATAATAACTTACAATACTTCTCCTATACATTACGCATATAATGCAAAAGTAAAAATTATATTACTGTTTTTAATGTTTTTTTATTATATGGAGAACAACTATCGTTTTTTCAAGCGCGTGCTTCAATTTTTTATATACAACATCATTTAACTTAACAATGCAACGTCTGCCATTTATGTTCTGAATGGGGGCCAAAAATAATCTTATTATTTACGTAATCCCACAATTCCCTTGGTAAAAGAATTATCAGAATGATAGATAGCTCTTTAACGAGTGTCGTTACAGGAAATTGATATGGCGGAGATCTGTTTTCAACCAAACAGTCATAATATTTAGTCAGGAGTTTTCACTTTTATCGCACTTGGGATCCAGATTTTGATGTATAGAAGTCAAATTTTTATGACCACCTGTTGGCACTTATGCAATTAACGCTAAATTAGAACTTTTGATTACTTTATACTTTTTACACACATATTATGTACGGGCCAACGGCCTTACCGTGCTGAAATCACCGGATCTCGTTAGATCACTGAAGTCAGGCAACATCGGGCGCGGTTAGTACTTCGGTGGGTGACCACCTGGGAACACCGCGTGCTGTTGGTACATTTCGGGCGCGGTAGCCCGGTGGTTTGCGCGCTGGATTTGAACGCTGCCACAACTGTCGCCGTGTTCATGCGGAGAACGATCACGTTGAACATGTGGGTCCGTAAGTCCTTCCGAGAGGTGGTGGTAGGGGAAGAAGGGCACGGTCCCTGTGGATGCCTCACCACTGGGTTCCGATCTAAATTGGGTGGCACTTCCCGGCTGTCCAAACAGTTACCTTACACCTTTCTGGTAGGTCAGACGGTCTGGGTCTCAACAACAACATATATTATGTACGTATATATCATCATCACTCATCGTGCCTAGTGGCACATAAGATCTTCAGCTTACGTCGCCATGCTGGTCGATCATGTGCTGCAGTCCTTTTTACTTTCCTTATATACAATAATGTATAAGGAAATTATTGTGACTGGGTCGAAAATTCAAATTCAAGTTTTCGACGGGAGAGCACGTTTCAAGCATCCCTGATCACGAATCGAACTCGAACACTTTTGAAGTGATGTCTGTGTGAGTGTCAGTGAGTCTGTGGAGACAATAACTGACGAACGAATGGAGCGATTCGAACGAAATTTGGTACAAAAATTACAATCCGTAAACACTGGAAGCCTATATTGTTTTTATGCGTAATCGAATGTTCAGATCTCCCCTAAATTTTCGAGTGAAATGTTGAAAATATCGTCAAAAAATCAAAACCTCTAATAAAGTTACGCAAATAGACATTTATGTAATTTTTTTATAAGAAAACGATTAACAGAAAGTTTAGAACGCTAGAATGAATCGTTATCAAGATATTGCACATTTTTCAAAAAAATATTGAAAAATTATATAAAATAAAAAAAAAATATTTCCTTTTGAAAAACATGTTCACTTTTCATATGTAATACAATGCGATAAATTTGGTGACATCATTCTCATGGATATAGCTTGTCACATTCATGAAAAAAGATACTTTGAGTATTACTTTTGTATTTGAACGCCAATAGTCATTTATCTGACGTAAGAATAACTTATTTCTTCGTCCATAACGCTTGGCGAAATTTTTGTGACGAATTTGGAGGAATGTCGCCAACTTGGCGACTTTATTAAATGTTGCTAAATTAACGAAAAACTCGCTAAATGGATAAAAATGGCGCTAAATCAATGAAAATGACGACCCATTGATCAAAATTCAATATCTTGAAAATAATATAAATATCTACTATAAAAATAATTTTTTTATTTATTTTTTTTTATTATAAATAACTATTTTTTCACTGTAAAAGTAGTAAATTCATTGCATTATATAAGGAAAGTCATGCGTTGCCCACATTAAATTTTTTTATTATTATTAGAAACCAGACCATGCATCTCACATATTAAGTATTGAGTCATTATAAACATGATCCGGAAAGGATATTTTCAGTGTGAAAATATACCCAGTCGTAATACGACAGCTTGGTCCTCATCACTGATCGTCCTGTAGTCATTGAGGACGTTGAAAAATGACAGTTGATTTTGACAGTTGAAGAATATATAGAGAGGTGGCGGGGAAAAGCGCAGAAGTCAAAAACCTGGGTGTGCTGCAAAAACCTGAATGCAGACGAAGTCAAAACTGCACACAAGTCAAATACTTGCATGTGCAGCAGTCCATGCTTCTGACCAGCTCTCCCATCTAGCTGGATTTCTTTCTTGTTTCATTGGTCTCTTACAAATTATTTTGGGTCGACCTCGAGAGATATTTCCTTCGGACGCCCAAGTAAGTGCCACAAAGTTATGCTGTGGCATTCTTAAACCTGTCAAGTCCATCGTCATCTTCGATTCCTTCTACTTCGATTTCAAACGCTTTCTGTCCAGTACTCTTGTAAATTATTATCCTGTAATATATTATGCACGCATTTAGGACAGGTTAAAATTATTAAGGTTTTACAGAAATAATTATTTTCCTATGTCGCCCCTGATAAAAAATTTCTTATACACCAGTTGTAATTCTTGACAACAAAAGATTCCCATATACTCTCATTTTCATTCCAAGAGCAGGCAATTGTCATATATTTCTTTGAAATACGTCAACCCTCACCTGCATATTATTCATAATTTTCGGAAGAAGAATAAATATCGAATTATTGCTTTAAAATACATTTTCACTGTTTCATAACGAATGTATGTTTAATAAATACTATGTTTCCATTCCTGTTCTGCATTATTGTACATATTATTAAACTTATTGAATTTATACCAAGAAACGGTTTTAAGAATATCAAATTTAATTCCTCATCAGAACCGTTATAATCTTTCTGAACATGAGAGATTGCCATCAATCGTTAAGTAACTTGACAAATAAAGAAAAGATCTCATGTGGGGCACATGACTTCCACTGCAAGCTTATACGTTCTCTTTATTTTAATAAAAATGTAATTCACTTTTAATTCAATTTTCGTTCTCATTTGGCAACTGGATTTATTTTCAAAGGTGGCGGAGAGAGAACGCGAAAAAACTAAAATATCTAGAGAACGGCTAGTCCGCGTGTAATGGGGTCGATCTTATTATATCCTTCGTTAAAAATTACATATAAAACAAGCATTTAATGGATATATTTGAGCATACATAGTTTTGATTTTAGATTTTAACGATTTTTGTAGCCATTTTGCAAAAAAAGGCAGGTTATTTTTTCCGAATCATACCAAAATCAAAACAGCACCAGGGTGACCCACAAGCGACTTATCTACCACCGAATTTTGAGAAATTCAGTCCATTAGTTTTTCAGTTAGAGTGGATACAGACTTTTGCTGATTATTTCGCAAAAAAAAAGGCGGGTTATTTTATCCAGAATCATACCCAAAACTTATCAGCACCAGATTCGCCCACAAATGCCTTACCTACTAAATTTATGAAATTCGGTCGATTATCTTTTTAGTTAGAGTGGTTACAAAATCTTTACAGACACACACACCCGCGAAAACTCGAGTTGCGATTTCGACATGATTCCAATACATTCCCTATTACGTATCATTACCATATATTTTAGGGAAAGTAAAAATCTGATGTGGGTAGCAGATGCTGACCCTGACACCCTGCTGACTTATATTCATGATCTCTTGATTTCTTTTATAATTCATTAAATTGAGTTTAATTGCACAAAATAACACTAAATTTGCATTTCTAATTCATTTTTTGTTTTTATTCGGTAATAGAACATTTTTCCGAATTCGGCGTAACAAAAATGCAAGAAATCACAAATATCTTGAGAACGGCTAGTCCTAAAGTATAATAGAGTTTCTGATATTCTTTTCCTCATCAAAAATTGCATATAAAACAAGAATTTAATTGATACATTTGAGCATATACTATTTAGTCTTTTTTTGAAATTCTGGCGATTTCAGAGGGCCGTTTCGTAAAAAATGCAGGTTGTTCTTTTCCGAATCGTATCAAAATCTACTCAGAACCAGAGTAACCCACAAGTAACGTATTTACCAGATTTTGTGAAATTTGGTCAATTAATATATTAGCTAGGGTGGATACATGAAATTTTTGCAGGCTATTTCTTAAAAAAAGGCCGGAGGTTATTTTCGGAATCGTACCAAAATCAAATCAGCACCAGAGTAACTTACAAGTAACTTATCTATACAATTTTGTGAAATTTCGTCAATTAGTATTTCAGCTAGAGTGGATACGTGAAATTTTTACGGGAACTAAAATTCTAAAAGTACTTATAAGGGATCCAGTTATTAAAAATGAAGGCGATATATTTTTTTTACGTTCCCTACAATATATAGTAATGTCTAGGGAAAGTATTGGAATCGTGTCGAAAATCGCAACTCGAGTTTTCGTTATTATTTATTCCGAATCGTAACAAAATCTAATCATCGCCATTACAACACACACGTGAATTATTTACCGAATTTTGTAAAATTTGGTGAATTAATTTTTCTGCTAGAGTGGAAATATACACTAGCAGAATATAAAATCCCAACATCGAAAAGAAATTAGTTTAGAGGAATGAAATTTGGGCAAATCAATTGTGTAGGTTACATATTTATTCGATTAAAGTTTCAAGGTCACAGGTTAAAGTATGCGCGAGAAGAGCAACTTCAAATGTGAAATGGTGTTATATTAATAACCGCTGCAGTCGCCACGAATTTGAATGCAAGCATGCAAAAGTGCATGCATTATGTCGTACAGGTTCCGTATGTCATTTTGTGGGATGGAGTTCCATGCCTGTTGCACTTGGTCAGCCAAATCAGCAACGATTAATGCTGGTTGTGGATGACGCTGGATTTCTCTTCCAATAATGTCCCATACATGCTCGATGGGAGAAAGATCTGGTGATCTCACAGGCCAAGGCAACATGTCTACACTTTGTAGAGCACGTTGGGTGACAGCAGCGGTACAAGGACGAGCGTTGTCCTCTTGCAAAACACCCACTTGAATACCGCTCATGAATGGCAGTACAACTGGTTCAATCACCAGTCTGATGTACAAATTTGCTGTCAAGGTGCTTGGGATAACGACGAGAGTGCTCCTGCTGTCATAGGAAATGGCACATCAGACCATAACACCTAGTGTATGGCCTGTGTGTCTACGCCGCAGACAGCTTGGTTCCAAGCGCTCACCTGGCCTCCTTCTTACCCACATACCACCATCAGGGAAGCCAATACAGAAACGGCTGTCATCTGAGAATACATCAGTTCTCCACACCGCCCTCCAATGAGCTCTAGCTTGACACCACTGACGTCGCGGAAGACAGTGATTCGGAGTTAGTGGTATGAACGCTACAGGCTGTCTGGCTCGGAGATGTCCCTCAAGTAATCGATTTTTTACAGTTCGCTGTGCCACTCTGGGGACAACAGAAGCTCTAATTGCTGCTGCAGATACAGTACGATCAGCCACAGCCATGCGACAAATATGGCGGTCTTCCCTCTCAGTAGTGGTCCATGTGCGGCCGGACCCCGGTCTTCTTGAGACAGTGCCATCCCGTGATCACTACTACCAACTATCATGCACAGTGGATACATCCCTGCCAAGTCTTTCTGCAATATCGCGGAAAGAAAATCCACCTTCTCGTAGCCCTATTATACGTCCTCGTTCAAACTCACTAAGCGGCTGATACTGCCTTCTTCCTCTCCTTAAATGCATTCTTGACACAAACTTAGCAAACAACGTCCAATCCGGACGATAAATAATGCTCACGAAGTTTAACATCTCGTATTTCAAGCAAAAGTGATTTGCACGATCATAGTGACGCTCCTAGCGCCACTCATATTCGTCTAGAGCGAAATTTGAATAGGCGTAATCTTTCATGTGCAAAAACGCGCCTCTCAAATTTCGTTTATCTAGCACAACTCCTTCATGGTGTTGGGATTTTATTTCTCGTCAGTGTGTATTGCGCAGATAGATAGACACACACGCGTTACATCAACAATTGTTTTTTCGAGTTATAGAATGCCCGAAACGTCCAATACATCCACCAAACATTACCATGTATTGCAGGGAAAGTAAAAAATGCAATATCAAAAATACTTTCTGTTTCACACTACATGATCTGCATATTTTGCAATCATGTTTTTTTAAATAGAAGAAAAGGTACTTAAGAGAATTATAGGATCAGTAGAATGTTATATTATATAGGAATTAATTTTATAATTTTTCTGGAAGTATATCATAAAAGAATCCAAAAATAATTTTTATATTTTTATTAAATTCTTCTGAAAACGTTGAAAATCTGTTTATCGAATCTATATAAATAAAATTGAAAATCTGTCTGTCTGTCTGTCTGCTGTCTGTCTGTCTGTCTGTCTGTTTGTCCCATCATCACGGGAGAACGGCTGAACCGAATTTGATGAAATTTTGTGGGTAGCCTAGAAATAGCCCCACTTAAAATTTAGTCTATGTTTGAAATTTCTACGACCAGTGGTTCTCGAGATATTAGTAAAAAACGAAAATTTCGTTTATCTCATCATCACGAGAGAACGGCTGAACTGAATTTAATGAAATTTTGCGGGTGGCCTTGAAATAGCCCCCCATAAATTTTGCCCAAGTTTCGAGTTTCTAAGGCCAGGGATTGTCGAGATATTAATGAAAAACGGAACTTTTATTATAGGAGTTCTACTCTCCAACTCCGTGGTTTATCCAAACGCAAAGGATAAAAATCGTTTGTTTAAAACGTCAATGGGAATTAAAACTTTATTTTTGAGTTTGATGCAGGATTTTTGCATTAAATAGTCACTATCTGAAAGCATGAATTGTTTGAAACATGAATTTAAATGGAAAAATCTACCTCCATGTTTTGTATTTCACAAGCTTTTACTCAACGATTAGAAGTATAAAGATATTAAAATGGTTATTTAATTTCGCATTTTATGAGGAAGATTCTATCTTATATCGTGTTGCTCGGCCAAGGAATGAAATTAAATATGTTTGCTAATTATTATTATTTTTTTTTCGATTTGAATATTAAATAAATGGGTATTAACATATATCTTATAAATGAACGGTTTGATTTTTTTTAATTATATTAATTGCGAACTGCATACACCACTTTCATTTATTTTAGCAAAGAGGTTTTAAGCTTATATATTGTGTTTAGCTAATAAACTCATATTTTGTTTACCCAATAAATTCATTTATCCAATTGTTTAAACAGAAAAAGAGTAGAATGGGTATATCTTCTAACAATATTTTAGTGTTTTCATTTAGTATTTACAAACTGGATCACGATATTTTATTCAGATCTGCGAATTTAGAGCTACGAATTTGGCTGGATATCGCTAACTTGGCAAATTTCATAAAAGTTACTAAAATGATTGAAATGTCCCCAAATTGATAAAAATGACGTAAATCAATGAAATTTATTTTGTTTTGTAAAAGAAAGCACTGAAATGGTGTTTCGTTAGCATTTGTCTGTCAGTCCAACCGCCCTACTTAGTAACACATTTAGCGAATTTTTAAAATGTCACCAAATTGATAAAATTATTTATAAATCCATAAACATATTTTGAAATTGATAAATTGCTCTAAATAAACGAAATTGTGTTTTTTTAGAGGATAATATTTTGATGATGGTTCGTCAATTTATCGCCAAGTGGGACTGTCAGTTCTATAGTCCCACTTGGCGATAAATTTGGCGATTTTTTAAAATGTCACCAAATTGATAAAAATATTTATAAATCCATAAAAATATTTTGAAATTGATAAATTGCCCTAAATAAACGAAATTGTGTTTTTTTAGGGGATAATATTTTAATGATGGTTCGTCAATTTATCGCCAAGTGGGACTGTCAGTTCTATAGTCCCACTTGGCAATAAATTTGGCGATTTTTTAAAATGTCACCAAACCTTCATTAGAGATATTCAGACGATATTTTGACCACCAATTTATTTGAAGCAAATCATAACATGTCGCTTAACAACGGATTTAAATTCAATGTGTTTATGAGGAAGCAGATTTTTATTAAAACTTTTCCGATTTTAATGATGAAGATATGTATATAAAATAAATTTCATTGCCATCGTATTTTTGACTGGATAATATCAATTACGATCTTCATGTTTAAACATTATTATTATTGATGTTTTCGGGGATTATTGATTCAGAGATTATTGATATTTCCAATTTCTTATGGCATTGTTTTATTGCGGCAAAAATTGTTGAAACTCATATATTGTACGTTGTACGAATAATCTTCTACAAATGCACGGGTATATCTTCTAATCTAAGAGAATATAAGTAGTACATGTATATTGGAATATATTGGAATCAAGCCTTCCGGTATGAAGATTACGGGGATTATTGATATTTTTAATTTATTAAGTAATCTGTTATATATAGGCAAAAATTTTTCAGACTAAATATTATAATACGGATAATATTTTACTAACCTAGGGCATATCTTCTAATCTATGACATTATAAGTAGTACGGGTTTATCTTCCCATATAATTTTAGCACTTTCATTTGGGAACATATTGGAATTAATTTCTGCCTACTGGTTTAAAAATTACGGATTTATTGATATTTTCAAATTATATATGTAATCTACTAATACAGGTTATATCTTCTAATATTCGCGTATATAAGTAGTACGGGTCCCATACAATACGCTATTATTTTGCATATATTGATTCAATTCCATACTTTTTATAAATTTGCTTACAAAAAAGGCCAGGATATTATATTCTCTTCAGATCTACCCGTGAAGATAATTTTGGATAACGAGAACAGCCATTCCTTAACTACTTTTTAGGAGCATTATGTTAAATATTTTAACAGAATATTTTGATTAAAAATGCCATTTAGTATACTACAGGAATTTGCACATGATTGTGAATTTTAAGTTTATTTATATTATATACTCCGTACGAAGAACGGGTATGCTGCTAGTCTATATAAATAAAAATGAAAATCTGTCTGTCTGTCTGTCTGTCTGTCTGTTTGTCCCGTCATCACGGGAGAACGGCTGAACCAAATTTGATGAAATTTTGTGGGTAGCCTAGAAATAGCCCCACTTAAAATTTAGTCTATAGTTGGAATTTCTACGACCAGTGGTTCTCGAGATATTAGTAAAAAACGAAACTTTCGTTTGTCTCATCATCACGAGAGAACGGCTAAACCGAATTTAATGAAATTTTGTGGGTGGCCTTGAAATATCCCCCATAAATTTTGCCCAAGTTTCGAGTTTCTAAGACCAGGGGTTGTCGAGATATTAATGAAAAACGGAACTTTTTTTATAGGAGTTCTACTCTCCAACTCCGTGGTTTATCCAAACGGAAAGGATAAAAATCGTTTGTTTAAAACGTCAAAGGGAATTAAAACTTTATTTTTGAGTTTGATGCAGGATTTTTGCATTAAATAGTCACTATCTGAAAGCATAAATTGTATGACACATGAATTTAAATGGAAAAATCTACCTCCATGTTTTATATTTCTCACGCTTTTACTCAACGATTAGAAGTATAAAGAAATTAAAATGGTTATTTAATTTCGCATTTTATGAGGAAGATTCTATCTTATATAATGTTGCTCGACAAACGAATGGAACTAAATGTGTTTGTTAATGATTATTATTATTTTTTCGATTTGAATACTAAATAAATGGATATTAAAATATATCTTATAAATGATCGGTTTGATTTTTTTTAATTATATTAATTGCGAACTGCATACATCACTTTCATGTATTTTAGCAAAGAGGTTTTAAGCTTATATATTGTGTTTAGCTAATAAACTTATATACTGTTTATCCAATAAATTCATTTATCCAATTGTTTAAACAGAAAAAGAGTAGAATGGGTATATCTTCTAATAATATTTTTGTGTTTTCATTTAGTATATACAAACTGGATCACGATATTTTATTCAGATCTGCGAATTTAGAGCTACGAATTCGGCTGAATATCGCTAACTTGGTAGCTTTTCTTAAACTTTACCAAATTAGTGGAAATGTCTCCAAATTGATAAAAGTGACGCAAATCAATGAAATTAAATTTGTTTTATTAAAAGTACTGAAATGGTGTTTCGTTAGCATTTGTCTGTCAGTCCAACCGCCCTACTTAGTAACCCATTTAGCGAATTTTTAAAATGTCACCAAATTGAGAAAAATATTTATAAATCCATAAAAATATTTTGAAATTGATAAATTGCCCTAAATAAACGAAATTGTTTTTTTTTTAGGGGATAATATTTTGATGATGGTTCGTCAATTTATCGCCAAGTGGGACTGTCAGTTCTACAGTCCCACTTGGCGATAAATTTGGCGATTTTTTAAAATGTCGCCAAACCTTCATTAGAGATATTCAGACGATATTTTGACCACCAATTTATTTGAAGCAAATCATAACATGTCGCTTAACAACGGATTTAAATTTAACGTGTTTATGAGGAAGAAGATTTTTATTAAATCTTTTCCGATTTTAATGATGAAGATATGTATATAAAATAAATTTCATTGCCATCGTATTTTTGACTGGATAATATCAATTACGATCTTCATGTTTAAACATTATTATTATTGATGTTTTCGGGGATTATTGATTCAGAGATTATTGATATTTTCAATTTCTTATGGCATTGTTTTATTGCGGCAAAAATTGTTGAAACTCATATATTGTACGTTGTACGAGTAATCTTCTACAAATGCACGGGTATATCTTCTAATGTAAGAGAATATAAGTAGTACATGTATATTGGCATATATTGGAATCAAGCCTTCCGGTGTGAAGATCACGGGGATTATTGATATTTTTAATTTATTAAGTAATCTGTTATATATTGGCAAACATTTTTCAAACTAAATATTATAATACGGGTAATCTTTTACTAACACTAGGACATATCTTCTAATCTATGACATTATAAGTAGTACGGGTTTATCTTTCCATATAATTTTAGCACTTTCACTTGGGCACATATTGGAATTAATTACTGCCTACTGGTTTAAAGATTACGGATTTATTGATATTTTCAATGTATACATGTAATGTCATAATACAGGTTATATCTTCTAATATTCGCGTATATAAGTAGTACGGGTACCATACAATACGCTATTATTTTGCATACATTGATTCAATTCCATACTTTTTATAAATTTGCTTGCAAAAAAGGCCAGGATATTTTATTCTTCAGATCTACCCGTGAAGATAATTTTGTATAGTGAGAACAGAGATCCTGAGGTTTCTTTTTAGGAGCATTGTATTAAATATTTTAACAGAATATTTTGATTAAGCATGTCATTTAGTATACTATAGGAATTTGCACATGATTATGAATTTTAAGTTTATTTATATTATATACTCCGTACGAAGAACGGGTATGCTGCTAGTCTATATAAATAAAATTGAAAATCTGTCTGTCTGTTTGTCCCATCATCACGGGAGAACGGCTGAACTGAATTTGATGAAATTTTGTGGGTAGCCTAGAAATAGCCCCACTTAAAATTTAGTCTGTGTTTTGAGTTTCTACGACCAGTGGTTCTCGAGATATTAGTAAAAAACGAAATTTTCGTTTGTCTCATCATCACGGAAAAACGGCTGAACCGAATTGAATAAAATTTTGTGGATAGCCTTGAAATAGCCCCCCATAATTTTTGTCCAAGTTTCGAGTTTCTAAGACCAGGGGTTGTCGAGATATCAATGAAAAACGGAACTTTTTCTTAAGAGATCTACTCTCCAACTCCGTGGTTTATCCAAACGGAAAGGACGAAAATCGTTTGTTTTAAACGCCAAAATGAAATAAAACTTTATTTCCGAGTTTGGTGCAGGATTTTTGCATTAATTAGTCACTATAGGAAAACATAAATTGTTTGAAACATGAGTTTAAATGGAAAAATCTACCTCCATGGTTCATCTCTCACAAGCTTTTACTCAACGATGTAACGTATAAAGAAATCAAAATGGCTATTTAATTTCGCATTTTATGAGGAAGATTCTATCTTATATCATGTTGCTCGGCAACGGAATGAAATTAAATGTGTTGTTAATTTATATTATTATTTTTTTTATTTGTATAATAAATAAATGGATGTAAAAATATATTTTATAAATGAACGGTTTGATTGTTCTTTTAATTATATATATTGCGGACTGCGTACATCACTTTCATTTATTTTAGCAAAGAGGTTTCAAGCTCATATACTGTGTTTAGCTAATAAACTCATATATTGTGTTTACCCAATAAATTCATTTAGCCGATTGTTGAAGCAAAAAAAGAGTAGAACGGGTGTATGTATCTTCTAATACAATTTTACTGTTTTCATTTAGTATATAAAAGGATATTTCATTCTTCAGGATATTTTATTCTTCAGATCTGCAAATTCAGAGCTACGAATTTAGAGGAATATCTCTAAATAACTTGGCAACTTTTCTTAAACTTTACCAAATTAGTGGAAATGTCTTCAAATTGATAAAAATGACCCAAATCAATGAAATTAAATTTGTTGTTTTAGAATAAAGTACTGAAATGATGTTTCTGTAGCATTTGTCGGTCAGTCCATACATCCTTAGTAACACAGTTAAGGAATTTTTTTAATATCACCAAATTGGTAAAAATATTTCTAAATCCATAAAAATATCATGAAATTGATAAAATCGCGCTTAATAAATGAAATTGTGTTTTGTTAGGGGATAGTATTGTGATGATGTTCCGTCAATTTGTCGCATAATGGGATTATCAGTTCTACAGTCCCACTTGGCGATAAATTTGGCGATTTTTTAAGTTATAGCTAAATTGACGAAAATGTCGCCAAACCTTCCATGGAGATTGCATTATTCAGATGATATGATTTCCATCAATTTATTTAAAGGAATTGATATCATGTCGCTTAGCAACGGATCCAATATGTTATGCGGCATATGGTTTTTATTAAATCTTTTCCGATTTGAATAGTAAAAATATGTATATAAAATAAATTTCATTGATATTGAATTTTTGACTGGATAATATCAATTACGGTCTTCAGTTTTAAACATCATTATTATTGATATTTTCGGGGACTGTTGATTCAGGGATTACTGATATTTTCAAATTATTATGGAATTGTTTTATTATGACGAAAATTGTTGAAACTCATATATAGTACGTTGTTCGAGTAATCTTCTACAAATGCATGGGTATATCTTCCAATCTACGAGAATATAAATAGTACAGGTATATGGGCATATATTTTGATATATATTGGCATATATTCGAATTAATTACGACCTTCTGGTATTAAGATTTCGAGGATTTTTGATACTTTCAATTTTTTATGTCATCTCTTTTATTTTGGCAAATATTTTTGAGACACATATTGCAATATGGGTAATCTTCTACTAACACACTGGCATATTTTCTAATCTGCGACAATATAAGTAGTACGGGGTTGCATATATTGATTCAATTCCTTTTTTTTTTGTAAATTTGCTTACAAAAGGGGCCAGGATGTTTTATTCTTCAGATCTGCCCGTGAAGATAATTTTGCATAGTGAGAACAGATATTCTCAAATTTCTCTTTATGAGCAATAAATTTAATATTTTACAGAATTTACACATTATTCCGAATTATAAATATCTTTATATTATATACTCCATACGAAGAACGGGAATGCTGCTAGTACCTAATAAATTAGATACATATATCATCAAATGATTCAATGTTAAATCCCTTGATGGAAAATCTATCACAAAATAATATTATTTCTGTAAGTAGATCAAATATCTACTCACAAAAATAAGTCATGTGATACTCTAATCTCCATAGAATTTCACATGACTTAATTTTGTTATTTTTGTCACAGATTAAAAAAATATGCTCTTGATTTGCTTTTAATTTAATACAGCGCCTGAATAATGCCTTATTTGGAATTTTTCAATGACTCTTATGATTCATAGGTATTTTAATAGCAGGGATTTTAATTCATGAAAAATGCAGATCCGTTTAAAAAAAAATCTGATGTGGGCAACACATGACTTTCCTTATATAATGTAATGAATTTACTACTTTTCAGCAAAAAAAATAGGTTTTTTCTTATAGTAGATACTAATATACTTTCCGAGATATTGAATTTTCGACAATTAGTCGTCATTTTCATTGATTTAGCGTCATTTTTATCCATTTGGCGAGATTTTCGTCAATTTGGCAACATTTCAAAAAGTCGCCAAGTTAGCGACATTCCGCCAAATTCGTCACAAAAATTTCGCCAAGCGTTATGGACGAAGAAATAAGTTGTTCTTACAGCAGATAAATGACTATTGGCGTTCAAATACAAAAGTATTACTCAAAGTATCTTTTTTCATGAATGGAACGAGCTAGATCCTCGAGAGTGATGTCATCCAATTTATCGCATGGTATTACATTTGAAAAGTGAACATGTTTCTCAATAGGAAATATGTTTTTTTTCATTTTATATGACTTTTTAATAATTTTTTTGAAAAATGTGCAATATCTCGAGAACGGTTCATGTTAGCGTTCTAAAATTTATGTCAATTGTTTTCTAATGAAAAATTACATAAGAAATGTCTATTTGCGTAACTTTATTAGTGGTTTCGATTTTTTGACGATTTTTTCAAAATTTTATTCGAAAATTTAGGGGGGTTCTGAACATTCGATTACGTATAAAAACAATAGGCTTCCAGTGTTTACGGATTGTAATTTTTGTACCAAATTTGGTTCGAATCGGTCCATTCGTTCGTCAGTTATCGTCTCCACAGACTCACTGACATACACACACACACACACACACGCTCACATCACAAATATATTTGATTCGTGATCACGGATACTTGAAACGTGCTCTCCGGTCGAAAACTCGATTTCGAATTTTCGACCCCGTCACAATACTTTCCTTATACATTATGTATATAAGGAAAGTAATAATATTACCAAACAATTAAAAGGACAAGGGCTTGTCAATTCGAAAAATATATATATACTAGTAAATAAAACTGTCAAACTTTTCCAGTACACCTCAGAATAACTTCTAAATAATTATAAAAGTACGTACAAGTACAAACTTCTAAAAGTACGTACAAGTACTAACTTCTAAAAGTACTTACAAAGGATCTAGTTATTTGAAATGAAGGCGATATTTTTTTTTAATTTCAATGCAAAACATAGTTATGTATAGTGAAAATATTCGAATCGTGTCGGAAATCGCAACTCGAGTTTTTTTATTATTTATACCGAATCGTAACGAAATCTAATCATCACCATGATAATACAGACGTGACTTATTTAAGCCAACGGCCCTACCGTGCTGAAAACATCGTTTCTCGTTAGATCACCGAAGTTAAGCAGCATCGGGCTCGGTTAGTACTTGGGTGGGTGACCACCTGGAAACACCGCGTGCTGTTGGCACATTTCGGGCGCGGTAGCCCGATGGTTTGCACGCTGGATTTGCACGATGCCACAAATGCCGCTGTGATCATGCGGAGTACGATCATGTTAAACTTGTGAGTCCGTAAGTCCTTCCGAGAGGTTGGTGGTAGGGGAAGGAGGGTACGGTCCTTGTGGATGCTTCCTCTACTAGTTTCCTGTCTAAATTGGGTGGCACTTCCCGGCCGTCCAAAAGGTGACCTTACACCTATCTGGGAGGTCGGATGGTTTGGGTCTCAACAACAAAAACACCTGACTTATATATCGACTTTTGTGAAGTTTGGTGACTTATTTTTTCTGCTAGAGTGGATACATATATTGAATAGACAAATAGACACACTCACAAGCGCTACATCAAAAGTTTTCGCAACATCACCATGTTTTGCAGGGAAAGTAAAAATTGAATTAAACATTAAAATTTAGTGTTGTTTTGTGCAATTAAACTCAATCTAATTAATTATTTAAGAAATAAAGTAAAAATGAATTTGAGTCTGCAGGGAAAGTCATGTGCTGCTGGAAACGAAGTAAAAAAAAATCTCAAGTGGGCAGTATATGACTTTCCCTGCAGATTCAAATTCAATTTCTCTTTATTCCTTTCATAATTCATAAAAATAAGTTTTATTGTATCAAATAACATTGATTGAATGATATGAATTTACACTGAATTTTCAGTTTTATTACATTTTTTATTTTCATTTGGCGACTGGACATTTTTTAAAGACGATGTGGTAAAAATACGAAAAAAATAAAATATCTCGAGAATAGCCAGTTCTAGTGTTGTGGCGTCAATCTTAATATTTCAGTCTTTAAAAATTACTTATAAAACAGGCATTTAATTGATACATTTGAGTCTACGAATACATGCACTTTTGCGGGACATTTTACAAAAATAGGTAGGTTCCTTCATTCCGAATCATAACAAAAATCTAAGCAGCACCAGGGTATCCCACAGGAAAATTATCTACGATTTTTGGTGAAATTTGGTCAATTAGTTCTACAACTTGATGGGATACAAACACATCTGCGGGGGTCATTTCGTAAAAAAAGGCAGATTATTTATACCGAATCGTAACTAAATCTAATCAGTACCATGATAACACACACGTGAGTTATTTACCGAATTTTGTGAAATTTGATGAATTAATTTTTCTGCTAGAGTGGCCACATATATTGCACAGACAGAAACACACACGCACACACAAACGCGTTACATCAAACATTGATTTTTTGAGTTCTAGAATGTTCGAAACATGTAGATCCTTCGAAAATTCGAGTTATGATTTTCGATGTCATTCCAATACTCCCTCTAAATATTGCCATGTATTGCAGGGAAAGTAAAAATCTGATGTGGGCAGCACATGACTTTCCCTGCAGACTCAAATTAATTTTTTCTTTATTTTTTAATAATTCGTTTAATTGAGTTTAATTGAACAATATAACACTAAATTTGCATTTTTAAACTCAATTTCAGTTTTTATTTGGTAATTGGGCATTTTTCCAGCAGCGGCATAATTAATTGCGAAAATTCTTGAATATCTTGAGAACGGTTAGTCGTAGAGTAATAGAGTTATTCTTTTCCTCATCAAAAATTACGTATAAAACAAGCATTTAAATAATATATTTTAACATACGTCGCTTTTAATTTAGATGTTGGCGATTTTTGAAGTCCATTTCGTAAAAAAGGGCAGATTGTTCTTTTCCAAATAAAACCGAAATCTAATCAGCACCAGAGTATCCAACAAGTAACTTATCTACCAAATTTTGTTAAATTTGGGCAATTTGTATTTTAGCTAGGGTGAATACATGGAATTTTTATGGGTCATTTTGCAGAAAAAGGCGGGTTCTGTTTTTACGAATCATACCAAAAACTAATCAACACCAGGGTCATACCCAAGTGACTTACCTACCAAATTTTATGGAATTCGGTTGATTAGTTTTTGAGTTAGAGTGGATACATACATTGCACAGACAGACAGACACACACACGGAAGTCATGCTAAAAATAGTTTTTTCGTATTCTAGAGGTCTCGAAACGTGTAGATCCGTCGAAAACTCGAGTTGTGATTTTCGACATGATTCCAATACTTTCCCTATACATTATCGTGTATTGCGGGGAAAGTAAAACATGCAATATCCAAAATATTTTCTATTTCACACTACATGATCTGCATATTTTGCAATCATGTTTTATTAAATAGAATAAAAACCATTTCAATGTATTATCCGATCAGTAGAATGTTATTATATGTAGCAATTAATTTTATAATTTTTCTGGAACTCAATTATAAAAGAATCCTAAATAATTTTTATATATTTACCAAATTATTCTGAGAACATTGTAAATCTGTTTATTGAATACTTGATAATATAGATACATATATCATCAACTGATTCAATGTTAAATCATTGATGAAATATCTATCATAAAATAATATTATTTCTGGAAGTAGATGAAATATTTTTTTTTTTTTTTCAAATGGCCAGGCACTTTTGACTTTCGTCATTCGCCTTTAAGTAGATGAAATATCTACTCACAAAATTAAGTCATGTGATATTCCAATCTTCATAGAATTTCATGACTTACTTTTGTAATTTCTGTCACCTATAAAAATAATATTACCAAAAAATTAAAAGGACAAGGATTTGTCAATTCAAAAAAAAAAATATATATATATACTTGTAAATAAAACTGATTAACTTTTCTAGTACACCTCACAATAACTTCTAAATAATTATAAAAGTACTTACACGTAGTAACTTCTAAAAGTAAGTATTAGGGATCCAGTTATTAAAAATGAAGGCGAAATATTGTTTTTTTACTTTCCCTACAATACACAGTAATGTCTAGGGAAAGTATTGGAATCGCGTCGAAAATCTCAACTCGAGTTTCTTTAATAATTATTCCGAATCATAACAAAATACAATCAGCACCATGATAGCACACACGTGACTTATTTATCGAATTTTGTGAAATTTGGTGACTTAACTTTTGGATATGGAGAGGATACATATTTGCACAGACAAATAGACACGCACACAAGCACTGCATCAAAAATCGATTTTTCGAGTTCTAGAATGTTCGAAACGTGTAGATTCGTCGAAAATTCGAGTTATGATTTTCGATGTCACTCCAATACTTCCGCTATACATTACCAGGTATTGCAGGGAAAGTAAAAATCTGATGTGGGCAGCACATGACTTTCCCTGCAGACTTATATCCACGTTCTCTTTATTTGAATTAAATTTAATTCACTTTTAATTCAATTCTCATTCTCATTTGGTAACCGGACTTATTTTCAAAGGTGGAGGAGAGAAAATACGAAAAAAACTAAAATATCTCGAGAACGGCTAGTCCTAGTTTAATGGGATTGGCCTCATTCTTTTCTTCGTTAGGTATTACGTATAAAACAAGCATTTAATGGATATATTTGAGCATACGTAGTTTTCTATTTTACATTTTGAGGATTTTTGTGGGCCATTTTGCACAATAGACAGATAATTTTTTTGAGAATCGTATCAAATATAATCAGCACCAGGGTAACCCGCAAATGACTTATCTAAAGAATTTTGTAAAATTCGGCCCATTAGTTTTTCAGGTAGAGTAGATATAGTCTTTTGCGGGTCATTTCGCAAAAAAGGCGGATTTTTTAATCCCGAGTCGTACCCAAAACTAATCAGCACCAGATTCGTCCACAAAAGAGTTACCTACAGAATTTTATGAAATTCGGTCAATTAGTTTTTTAGATAGAGTGGATACAAAATCTGCACAGACACACAGACAGACACACACACATATGTCACGCTAAAAATAGTTTTTTCGTATTCTAGAGGTCTCGAAACCCGTAGTTCCATCGAAAACTCGAATTGCGATTTTCTGCATGATTCCAATACTTTCCCTATACATTATCATATATTGCAGGGAAAGTAAAAATCTGTTGTGGGCAACACATGACTTTCCCTGCAGACTTAAATTCATATTTTCTTTAATTCTTTAATAATTCATTAGATTGAGTTTAATTGCACCAAATAGCACTAAATTTAAATTTTTTATTCGATTTTTGTTTTTATTTGATAATTGGACATTTTTCCGATAGCGGCGTAGCAAAAATGCAAGAAATCTCAAATATCTTGAGAACGGTTAGTCCTAAAGTATAATGGAGTGTGTTATAGTCTTTACCTCGTCAAAAATTGGTTATAAAACAGGAATGTAATGGATACATTTCAGCACCTTTTTTTTTTAGATTTTGTACGATTTTTGCGGGCCATTTCGTAAGAAAAGACAGGTTGTTACTTTCCGAATAGTACCAAAATAGAATCAGAACCACAACTGTCCCACATGTAACTTATCTACCAAAATGTTGTGAAATTTGTTAAATTAGTATTTTAGCTAGAGGGGATAAATGAAATTTTCACGTGCCATTTCGCAAAAAAAGTTGGGTTCTGTTTTTACGAATCGTACCAAAAACTAATCAGCACCAGGGTCACATACAAGTGACATACTTACCAAATTTTATGAAATTCGGTCCATTAGTTTTTGAGTTAGAGTGGATACATTCTTTGCAAAGACACACAGACAAACACACACACAGACGTCACGCTAAAATAAGTTTTTTCGTATTCTAGAGGTCTCGAAACGCGTAGATCCGCCGAAAACTGCATATGCGATTTTCAGCATGATTTCAATACTTTCCCTGCAATACATGGTAATGTATAGGTACTTTCCCTATACAATACCTTTCCCTATGCAATACTTTCCCTATACAATACTTTCCCTATACATTACCATGTATTGCAGGGAAAGTAAATATCTGATGTGGGCAGCAAATGACTTTCACTGCGAACTTATATTCACGTTCCTTTTGATTTTAATTAAATTTAATTCACTTTTAATTCAATTTTCGTTCTCATTTGATAACTGGACATATTTTCAAAGGTGGCGTAGAGAAAATAAGAAAAAGCTGAAATATCTCGAGAACAATTAGTCCTAGTTTAATGGGGTTGGTCTTAAGAATTACGTATTAAACAAGCATTTAATGTGTATATTTGAGCATACGTAGTTCCTTATTTTAGATTTTTGCGATTTTTGGAGCCATTTTGCGAAAAAAGGCAGGTTATATTTTTCCGAATCATACCAAAATCTAATCAGCACCAGGGTGACCCACAAGTGAGTTATCTACCGAATTTTGTGAAATTCCGTTCATTAGTTTTTCAGCTAGGGTGGATACAAGCTTTTGTGGATAATTTCGCAAAAAGAAGGCAGGTTCTTTTATCTCGAATCGTACCTAAAACTAACCAGCACCAGATTCGCCCACAAGTGACTTACCTACCACATTTTATGAAATTCGGTTTATCAGTTTTTTGGGTAGAGTGGATACAATATCTGCATAGACAAACAGACAGACACATAGACACACGAACAGACGTCACGCTCAAAATAGGTTTTTCGTATTCTAGAGGTCTCGAAACGTGTAGATCCATTGAAAACTCGAGTTGCGATTTCCGGCATGATTCCAATACTTTCCCTATACATTACCATGTATTGCAGGGAAAGTAAAAATCTGATGTGAGCAGCACATGACTTTCGCTGCAGATTCAAATTCATTTTTCCTTTATTTCTTTAAGGATTCATTAAATTGAGTTTAATTACACAAAATGCCACTATATTTGCATTTTTAATTCAATTCCTGCTTTTATTTAGTAATTGGACATTTTTCCAAAAGCAGCATAAAAAAATGCGAAAAATCTCAAATATCTCGAAGTATACACCACTTTTGTGAAGTATCCACCACTTTGTGAAGAGTGTGTTTTAATAAGTGATTTGGATCATTTTTATGCAAAGTTTATGGGTTATTATTTAAAGATCTGGACTGATCGATATGCCTTTACAGCAGAAATAAAAGGTGGATCTATGAAGATTAGACCAAAAGTAATAGTTGTAACTAGTAACTTTAGTTTAGATGAGCTGTTTGAAGTGTTAGATGAGCTGTTTGAAGTTTAGATGAGCTGTTTGAAGTTCCTGTGCATTAAGCGTCAGATCGTTTCTTGAAAGTGTTGAAGGACGTTGTTCCGGATGAACTACAGACGCAGACGGACGTTCAGAGGCTGTCGACGAGTGGGATATCGCCGACGAAATGTTCATACTCGTCAGACTCGGATTTTGAGGGCCCTAAGATTAAAAAATCGAAATAATTACAAGAAAGTACTCATTTATGATACTTATGACTGGCTTATGGAGACAAAGAGCTCTGCTCCTACTAAAACGATTGAAACGCAGTCCAAAAAGAATAAACTTCGGTGTAAACTTGATGCATTTAAATCTAATTCATTTTTATATCATTTACAGCAATATAAGCACTGTAAAATTAATTCTATTACTTATGTTATTTCTTGTGTTAATGTACATTTTATGCCATCTGTAAATATCAATATGCGTGAACTACAGCGTACTGATGTTAAAGTTAAGCTTCCTCATGCAATAACTGGTATACAAGGTCAGATTCCTTTTTAGATCTTGTGGAATAAAGACTGTGATATGCCTTTTGATCCTTCATTGGATTTAATACGTGATTCGTCGCATTCACGTATGTTTAAAAGTAGTGGAATCTCAAATATCTCGGAAGTCTTAGAGTAATAGAGTTGTTCTTATTCTTTTCCTCGTCAAAAATTACGTATAAAACAATTATTTAATTGATACGTTTGAACATACGTAAGTCTTTTTTTGATATTGGCGATTTTTGCGGGCCGTTTTGTAAAAAAGGGCAGGTTGTTCTTTTCCGAATTTTACCAAAATCTAATCAGCACCAGAGTATCCCACATGTGATTTATCTACCAAATTTTGTAAAATTTGGTCAATTTGTATTTCAGCTAGAGTGAATAAATAAGATTTTTGAGGGTCATTTCGCAAATAAAGGTGGGTTCTTTTCTTACGAATTGTACCAAAAACTAATCAGCACCAGGGTCACACCCAAGGGTCTTAACTACTAAAATTTGTGAAATTCGATCCATTAGTTTTTGAGTTAGTGTGGATACATACATTGCACAGACACACACACAGACAGACAGACGGACAGACAGATACACAGACATACACACAGACGGCACGCTAAAAATATTTTTTTCGTATTCTAGAGGTCACGAAATGGGTAGATCCGTCGAAAACTTGAGTTGCGATTTTCGGCATGATTCCAATACTTTCCCTATACATTACCATGTATTGCAGGGAAAGTAAAAAGGAAATAAAAAATGCCATGCATAAGCAAATATGCATTTTGCGCCGTACTGCTTGCATAGTAATCAACATACTCAACTGAAGGGGTCAGCAGCAGTTGGTTATTTTTACTGTCTCCTACTATGTAATATAATATAGAGAATGTATTGTTTTCACGAAAATTTTCGTATACGAGATTTTGATGTCAACATATGTTTCAGAATCTTCTGAACACATTTTGACTATTTCTGTACTGATGTCCTTGTTCGATTTCTTGTGTACACAATAGAGACCACAAATATTAATGGAGCTTCACGAAACTTTATATCCGGCTTTGATATCAAAAAATCTAGAACTAGATAGAATTTTTTTTTAAATTTTTTGAAAACTTTGAAATTTAAGAAAAAATTTACATTTTTTTAACAGGGCAGTACAGGTCAGAAGTTGACATAATCATGCCGAAAGCCCAGACCAGCCGACTCATCCGAGGACATAGAGCAACTAAATGGATGGCCGGTGAAAATTTCAATTATTGTGAAAAATAGCGGCGATATAATTTTTTTGTTCGTGACGTCATTAGCTCCCTCGGGGTTAAGTCCCTTGAAGGAGACGAGGGGTTTCGATTGATATCATTGCCAAGTATGATATCAATCGAAATATTTTATCAAGCCCTTTAAAGTGAAGGGGAATACTCTATAACTGTAATTATTTGGATCCACAATACCGATGTCTAAAATTTTTTCTTGTAAAATTTGGAAAATGAAAATTTACTAAAATTGGATTCTGGTATTAGATGTCTAGTTGAGCCACATACTCCTATTACTTTCCATAGTGTACAACAAGAAAGACTAACATTTTGAACTTCAATGACATTTTTTACACGGGTAGAATTTAAGAGTTCACACATGTAATTTTACGTTTTATCAGGATAGTAAATGTTAAAAGAATGAAAAAAACAGAAATTTTTATAAAGTGTTCTTTTAACATCTCTTGAAAGTAATTTTACTCTCCTTCCTAAGAGCACTAAATTTCGAATCGCGAGCACCTCGGTGCTCCACAGCATCATGTTACGCATTTCTGCTATAAATAGTTCTAACTCAGATGCTCAGAGACCAATGTGCTTAAGAACTTTCGTAGCTACACTATGATGTAATATGTTGCGCAATTGCTGTAATATGTTGCGCAATTGCTGTAAAATGTTGCGCAATTGCTGTAATATGTTGCGTAATTTTTAAGAGACCATTTAACTTTATACAGGGTCTTTCAAAAATCCGTATAAACTTTAAAAATTCATTAAAACTCGAAAAATCATCGCATTGAGGTACGGTTTCTATCATAAGTACTGCCAGGATGTTTTTTTTTTGACTTGAATAAATTTTGTGGTTTAAAAAATCACCTATAGGTGGCGCCTACCCGAATATATCTTCCAGAACTATGCAAATGAGGCTGTTATAAAAGAGCTGTAGTGCTCTGCAGACTCTTCATTTATTCATTAGTAAACGGTGTGCAAAGAAGAAGTTTTTGAGAGAATGTTGACTTTGATCGAGAAACCCTTGTTAGTGAAGCTATATTACGTGAGCGGAGAATCAGCATCAGATGCTTTGCGAAAATTCTGATTTAGGAAAAATCCAAAGAAAAGAAAACGTCCTATCACCTGTTCAGGGTTACTTAGGCTTGTCAAACGATTTGACACGTACAGTAAGTTATTTTAATTGTGTTTCCAATACGTTCAGCGCCACCTGTAGGTGATTTTTTAAACTACAAAATTTTTTCACGTAAAAAAAAAACGTCCTAGCAATACTTATGGTACAAACCATACCTCAATGCGATGATTTTTCGGTTTTTAAGGAATTTTTAAAGTTTATACGAACTTTTGAAGGACCCTGCATATCATTTGACGAACTGTTACACTTCTGTCGGACTATACAAGTCATATATTGTGAGAGAAAAATCCAAATGTATTGCTTTTAATCTATTATATTAAAAATCTTAAATGTTATTGTTGACACCGATTTAAAATAAACATAATACCACTAATACTTATTTTCTTTGAGATTTCTCCTTACAAACGGTTTGTGGTATCTCCTAACGATGGGGTAGATTTAATTCTCGTCATTACTAGTACGTCGATAAACATACATATATATCTTAATAACTGGTTAATTTTTTTTAGAATTTTTTTTCTGGTTTACACATAAAAAATATCGAAAGGAGAACTTGCTAGCATCGTAAACTATATACAAAATGTTTTCTTTCTACCCGTGTGTATCTCCATTCAACGGTGGCGTATTTGGCGACAATTTGGCAATTTTTTTAACAATATAATAATTTAGTGCAGTATCACTAACTTGGCGATCACTTTAAAATATCTGAAAACTGACGATAGTAAAATTAGTTTAGAAAAATAACTTGGAGTTAAACTGTAGCTATTCCCTATTGCTTTGAGAAATTAATTCATGTAATATTCTTGATTTAGTGATAGTTAAATTTCACTGTAAGATGGCTATTTGTGAAATACATTTAAGCATAATTGTTTTAAATAATGCGTTTCAATTATGAAATGTGTTCGTTTAATTGAGAGCAAGTCTAATATCCGATATTTTTTAAAAGGCATGAAATGGATTGAAATAATTGCACGAAATTGCGTTTGAAATTTTTCAAATTGTTCACGCATACAGACTCACGGAGAGATAGACAAACACAGAAATTGGCAGAAACACATACATTATTGTTATGAACTTGTAATATGCTCTCACTTTCGTCTCTTTCAAAGACCAGACTGAGAAAACACGCGTAAAGGCAACGTTTACGATTACATGAATCTATGGTTGCCAAGTGCTGAATTACGAAAGAGAGTTGCCACTTTTGAAGACGTATCGCCTATTTGCCGACATTTGGTGAATTTTGAAAGGTTCGAGAAACACTTCGAATTAGCGAATATTCTAGGAGATATGCAAGATTTCTAGCAGTTTCCAGAAAATACTTTGTAACATCATTAAACATGTCTGGTTAGTGTTAACGGATGCTCAAACCACATAAAGCCCTCAAAATTCGAGAATCTAATTAATGCACCTGTCCCCCGATTTACACGGAAGATAGGTTCTGCACAAAACAGTGTAAATTGAAATCTTGGATTTTGCTAAGTAAAATCGTGTAAAACGAAAATAACCCCAAAATGTGCATGATTCAGTCATTTATTTATGTAAAACAAAAGTAAGACATCTTAGAAAACTTAAAATTATACTTAATTTATAAAACAAAAAACATATGAATGTAGTAATATAACATATTTAATTTATTTTACCTTAGGAACAAAGAACAAAAAAACAAAAATACCCTTAAAAATTAATTATAAGTTTAATCACTGTCATCACTTTCATGTACTATCAGTCTTTTCTTTCTGATAAGTATGATGTCACTTTCATCACTTGAGCTTTCTTGATGCGATTCTGGCTCAATGGTTGACGAATTAGGAAAGATCTCGGGTTGACAAGACTTTGTCATGAAATCGGTAATTAACAATTGCGTAGTTTTTTTTGCTAAATCTTTATAGACCACTTCATATTGATTTGAGCATTTACGAAGGTCTCGCTGGAATCGGAGACCTCGATCAACATTTTTGCCATATTGTAACAAATGGTTGCCCAATTTTCTTCCCAAATCAAGTCCTACACTTATGATTCTTGCTGTGAACGCAACTGGTTCAAATTGCTCTTCATCAGAATCATTGTCTTCATCATGTTTGTTTGTTTCACGATTCATGTTAATTAAATCATCTTCCTTCAATTCTTCCTCAGCCATTATTTCTTCAATATCTGCCTGAGCTAAATCTTCAAAACTTTCTCCTCTTATAGTATGAGCCAACTCAGTGATCTGAGAATATTCATGCTCTATTGGGGATTTATCATTTCCACTTTCAACAACATCCGGCCATATTGCTTTCCAGCAGGCGTTGATCGTTGATTGTTTGATCTGAGTGTATGACAGTCCAACATGCTTAACACAATCTAAAATTGTAAATTTCTTCAGAGTACGAGATTCATCATTCTCCATTTGTTTTAAGATATACCTGAAAGTTTGCTTGATGTACAGTGCTTTAAAAGTCAAAATTATCCCTTGATCTAACGGCTGTAATAAGGAAGTTGCATTCTTTAGTAAAAAAACGGCTTTTACATTTTCTTGTTGTAAATCTGGAGGATGACCTGGTGCATTATCAATTAATAGAAGAGCCTTAAAAGGCAATCCCTTTTTAGTTAAATAAATTTTGACATCTGGAACGAAGAAGTTATGGAACCATTTATTGAAAGCTATGGCAGTGATCCATGCTTTTCTATTAGCCATCCAATAGACGGGAAGGTTTTTGATATTTATTCCTTTGAATGACCGTGGTGATTTTGATTTGTTAATCACCAATGGTTTCATCATATAATCGCCAGAAGCATTGCAACAGAACAGAACTATTATACGACTTTTCGCTACTTTATGACCACTCGCTGATTTGTGAGCTTTGGCTATAAAGGTTCTTTCCGGCATTTTTTTCCAGAATAATCCGGACTCGTCAACATTGAAAACCTGATCAGAAGTGTAGGAGTTAGCGGCAATGATTTCAGCAAGTTTTGCCCGATATTGTTGTGCCGCATCCGAATCAGCAGATGCACTTTCACCTTTCATTCTCAGATTATGTAAAGAATGTCTTTGTTTGAATCTCTCGAACCACCCATGGCTTGCGGAAAAAGATACCTTCTTTTCATCGGACGAAGTCGACGGCGACTGATTCTTAAGTGATTGATAAATCTTCAAAGCTTTATTTGTAACAGCATTGGCATAGATCGGGATTCGCTTTTGAGTATGGTCTTCTATCCATATCACTAAGGCTTTTTCCATATTTTCCATTGTAACATCTCTAACATATGAAGTCGTACTCATACTGCTGCAGGTTCCAGCTGCTACCCTTTTTCTAATGGAGTCTTCAATTTTTCTTATTGTCCTTATTGTGGCTTCATTCATGGAGTAAAATTTAGCAACATCCGTTACTCCTTCTCTATTACGTAGACGGTCTAATATTGGAATTTTAGTTTCTAAAGAAATAACTTTTCTTTTCATTTGATTTTTCTTCAAATCCTTTGACATTATAGAACCTTAACAAATTTACGCAAACTATGAAGATGCAAGAAAACTATAAATGTTGAAAACCTACTAGTTCTAAAGATAAACGCACAATAATATAAGCTTTGATGCTAAAATGTTTCTGCACTATGTACTTGCATGAACCAGATAGCTTTACTGTTGTGAAATATATACGGGAATTCCCCTATTACGGGGATTTCCCTATACGGGGATTCCCCATTGCGGGGATTCCCCTAAATGTATATATTTTACAACACCGGGAATCCCCTGTTGTTTTCATCAGTGTTACCAACGGAATTAAATTCGAAAATGTCATCAAATCTTTGTATAGGCGTATATGGAGCGGTATATACATTCTTATCAATTTTTTTAAATCTGTTAATTTATAAACCGTGTAAAAGCGGAATCGTGTAAAACAAGTGCCGTGTAAATCGGGGGATATGTGTAATTTCTATAAAATACTTTACTTTCACATATACTATGCTTTGTAAAGACATTAAAGTGAAAATGCGTTTCACTATACCAAATCATTCTTCTATTCCTAATTTTAAATAACACACACACACACACACAAGGACACACAGTGGTTAGCGCGCGGGAATTGCACTCCGTAGACCCGGGTTCGACTCCCGTCACTGTCAAAACTGCCGTCGGATTCACGCGGAGTACGATCACGTTAAACATGTGGGTCCGTAAGTCATTCCGAGAGGTTGGTGGTAGGGGAGGGAGGGTACGGTCCCTGTGGATGCCTCCCCTACTGTGTTCCGGTCTAAATTGGGTGGCAATTCCCGGCCCTCCAAACAGTTACACCTTTCTGTTAGGTCGGACGGTCTGGGTCTCAACAACAACAACTACTGCTACTACACACACATGCACATGTATATTTAAATGACGTTACTATCGGTCTGAGATTACAAATGTTCTGAAAATATTGTAGCTTTTAATATTTTATATCTTACGAGCTAATGAACAAATGAAAACACAATGCAATTTCAAAAACATATCAAATTTCTGCAAAGTATTACTCATTACCGATTCCAGAATTCCAAATTTGAAAATATATGACATTACACTTTCATGTTTTGTTCATCGCAAAGTTTAAATTTATGCAATCGTTAAATAATTTTTGAAAAACGTGAAAATATCAGTGGTTTTGTTATTCTGCTTATTCGTGAAACAATTATCATTTTTTAGCACTTTTTGAATTTACGAAATGCATTGTCATTAACAAAATACAGCAACGTCAGATAATTGTGGCTGGTATGGAAATATATAGAATTTTTATGTTCTTTATAAGAATAATTAGGAAGATGAATTGTTCTTGAAGTAGTGTTGCAATGGAATTCAACCGTTAAATTGCAATATATGGTAGAGGAAAAATATTTTTTCATAATATATATGAATGTGAGTTTCTAAAGAGTTATTTATTAATATAAAGTAATATTTACCAGACTATATCTAGCATTTTGTAGTGCACAGCGTATGCGTTTTTAATACTTACCAACATAGTTGAAAATTGTTTATTTCTTAGAACATTCTGTTTGTCTGTCTGTCCGTTCGCACGATAACAGCCGTAAAAAACATTTCATCTAAATTAAATTTTAGCATGTTGTTCAGGCGGTCCGTGGGATGAATGGGAATGAAAATGGATAATTTCACCCAATTAGTTTTGGATTTAACCCCGAATGAAAAAATGAAATGCGTTGAACCCTATGGGACATAATTTTTCAAACATTTTTTAATCGGAGTTAAAATTCATAAATTCCTTCGAAAATTTTAGAAAATATTCAAATTATCACATAAAATGTGCACAAAACATTCTTCAGGAAAATACGTTGGGTATTTTTACTTTCCTTATATACATAATGTATAAGGAAAGTATTGCGACGGGTCGAAAATTTGAAATCGAGTTTTCGACGGCAGAGCACGTTTCAAGCATCCCTGATCACGAATCAAACATTTTTGAAGTGATGCCTGTGTGTGTGTGTGTGTGTGTGTGTGTGTGAAAGTAAGTATGTGTGTGTGTGTGTGTGTGTGTGTGTGTGTGTGTGTTAGTGAGTCTGTGGAGACGATAACTGACGAACGAATGGACCGATTCGTACCAAATTTGGTACAAAAATCACAATCCGTAAACACTGGAAGTCTATTGTTTTTATACGTAATCGAATGTCCAGAACCCCCTAAATTTTCGAATGAAATTTTGAAAAAACCATCAAAAAATCAAAACCACTAATAAAGTTACGCAAATAGACATTTCTTATGTAATTTTTCATTAGAAAACGATTGACTTACATTTCAGAACGCTAACATTAACCGTTCTCGAGATATTGCACATTTTTCAAACAAATTATTAAAAAGTCATATAAAATGAAAAAAAAAATTCCTATTGAGAAACATGTTCACTTTTCATATGTAATACCATGCGATAAATTGGGTGACATCATCTTCGTGGATCTAGCTCGTTCCATTCATGTAAAAAGATGCTTTAAGTAATACTTTTGTATTTGAACGCCAATAGTCATTTATCTGCTGTAAGAACAACTTATTTCTTCGTCCTTAACTCTTGGGGAGATTTTTGCGACGAATTTGGCGGAATGTCGCCAACTTGGCGACTTTTTGAAATGTTGCCAAATTAACGAAAATCTCGCCAAATGGATAAAAATAACGCTAAATGAATGAAAATGACGACTAATTGTCGAAAATTCAATATCTTGGAAAAAATATTAGTATCTACTATAAGAAAAACCTATTTTTTTACTGTAAAATTAGTAAATTCATTACATTATATAAGGAAAGTCATCTGTTGCCCACATCAGATTTTTTAAATTAAAAATGAAATATTAATTACACCCATATTATAAAGAGATCACGTGACTCATTTCAAAATGAACAAGAAAGATCAATCATGCATAAACCATTGGTTACGAAACATCTTGCAACTGAAATACAATTTTATTTCCATTTTAAGCTGCTTCAAAAATTACCTTCACTAAAACTCATTTTAAAATTTCACTGAAAAGGCAATACTAGTTACACAAAATGAACTTTATTCAATTGACGTCATCGAAATTATAATTTGCGAAGAGTTTACGATACTTTTGAAATTAACATTACGTCACAGTTATAATATTTCCTTATTATAGAAGCGCTCATCATTTTTTGATCTCATGTTAAATTAGTTCTATGAAATTGTAAGTATGACAAACCGTTGCATTTTGTAAATCGTCTGCCTCTCTATGTAAAATCAATGATATTTCATTCAAATCACTTATATTTCAGTTAATTAATCTTGAGTGAAAAATACATTCAGCAATTAATTATACAACTCACCTTAAAATCGGTTGATATGTTTATAATCTGTATGACATAGTTTAGCTTTAAAATAAAGCTTCGTTGCAAGAATAAAGCTTCGTGAATATTTAAAATAAAAAATATTGTAATTGCGTTGGAACGGAATTTAATTATACAGATACTGCGCAAAACAGTTGCGTTTTTATGGTGGCTGCAACACTAAATATAAGTTTAAACGATATTTAAACATTACACCGCGCAAAAAAAATGTACGGCATTTTTTACTTTCCCTGCAATACATGTTAATGTATAGGGGAAGTATTGGAATCATGACGAAAATCGCAACTCAAGTTTTCGACGGATCTACACGTTTCGAGACCTCTAGAATACGAAAAAACTATTTTTAGCGTGACGTCTGTGTGTACGTATGCGTGTCTGTCTGTGTGTATGTGCAATGAATGTATCCACACTAACTAAAAAATTAATGGACTGAATTTTATCAAATTTGGTAGGTAAGTCACTTGGGTGAGACCCTGGTGCTGATTAGTGTTTGGTAGGATTCGTAAGAACAGAATCCGCCTTTTTTTGCGAAATGGTCCATAAAAATTTCTTGTATCCACTCTAGCTAAAATACTAATTGACAGAATTTGACAAAATTTGGTACATAAGTTACTTGTAGGATGCTATGGTGCCCATTAGATTTTAGTACGATTCGAACAACTTGCCTTTTTTAGCAAAATGGCCCGAAAAAATTGTCAAAATCTAAATTAAAAAACTACGTTTGCTCAGATATATCCATTAAATGCTTGTTTTATACGTAATGTTTAACGGCGAAAATAATAAGACCAACCCCTTTACACTAGGACTAGCCGTTCTCGAGATATTTTAGTTTTTCCGTCTTTTCTCTATGCTGCATTTGAAAATGAATCCAGTTACCAAATGAGAACGAAAATTGAACTAAAAGTGAATTAAATTTAATTAAAATAAAGAGAACGTGTATATAAGTTTGCAGAGAAAGTCATGTGCGGGCCACATCAGATTTTTTTTTTTTTTTGCTATGAGTCAACTGATATCTTCATACTAGTAAAATATGGCTGTAATTATTACTTCAATTTTATTTTAAAATCTGCCCAACATATTCTGCTGAATATGTTTTTACACATTTTCTGTAATAATTTGAATATTTTCAAAAATTTTCTGAACAATTTGTGAATTTCAACACCGCTGAAAAGATGTTTAAAAAATAAGTCCCATAGGGTTCAATGTATTACATTTTTTCAACATTGGTAAAGTCAGAAACTGATTGGGTGATATTACTAATTTTTATTCCCAGACATCACGCAGACCGTCTCAACAATATTCTAAACTGCTATTTTGTTTAAGTCATTTTTAATGCAATTATCCTGCGAATGGAAAGCCAAAATGACCAAAGACATAAACATTTTTCAACTATGTTGGAACGTGTTATAACTGTCTCAGAGACAATATTATTTGGGGACCGTCTCAGAGACAATATTATTTGGGGACTGCCTCAGAGACAATATTATTTGGGGACTGTGACAATATTATTTCGGGACTGTCTCTCAGACAATATTATTTGGGGACTGTGTTAGTGACAATATTATTTGGGGACTGTCTCAGAGACAATATTATTTGGGGACTGTCTTAGAGACAATATTATTGGGCTCTCGTCTGCGTTCATAATAGGATTCAAATATTTTATGATTGGGTGATCCCTATGTAAGTATAAATGTTTTTCTAAATAATCTATACATTCTCTCAAAATATCACTCACGAACACACACAAACACACATATATATTATACATTTGGCGAGATTTTTGTTAATTTGACAACAATTAAAAAAGTCACCAAGTTGATAGCATTCCGTCAAATTCGTTGCCAATATCTCTCCAAGTGTTATGGACAGAGAAATAAGTTATTCGCATAGCAGATAAATGACTATTGTCATTCAAATACAGAAGTATTAATCAAAGTATCTTTCCTCAGGAATGGAACGAGTTCGATCCTCGAGAATGATGTCACCCAATTTATCGCATTATATTACATATGAAAAGTGAATATGTTTCTCAAAAGTTAATATATTTTTTTTTAATTTATGATATTTTTTGATAAATTTATTTGAAAAATGTTCAATATCTCGAGAACGGTTCATATTAGCGTTCTAAAATTTATGTCAATCGTTTACTAAGGAAAAATCGTTTACTAAGAAATGTCTATTTGCGTAAGTTTATTGAAGGTTTTGATTTTTTGATGATTTTTTCAAAATTTCACTCAAAAATTAAGGGGGTTCTGAGCATTCGATTGCATTTAAAAACAATAGGCTTCCGGATTGAGATTTTTGTACCAAATTTCATTCGAATCGCTCCATTCGTTCGTCAGATATCGTCTCCAAGGACTCACTGACATACACACACACACAGACATCACCTCAAAAATGTTTGATTCGTGATCAGGGATATATGAAACGTGCTCTCCCGACGAAAACTCGAATTAGAATTTTCGACCCCGTCACAGTACTTTCCTTATACATTATGTATATAAGGAATGTAAAAACAATCTACTAGAGCACAGGGACCAAAGCGCATAAATAGATGAAAACTATAATTCGACTTACAGTACAAAATCTCCTATACATTAATGCATCGCAACGAGTATGGGCGGAGATTCCATACCATCAACCCAAATGCGTTTCTATTATGGAGGCTGTTTTCCAGCGACTATTTGAACTCTTAGTGCAAAATTTGGAACATTTATAAAATTCAATATACTGCAGATCATGGCGTATCCCAAATGTGAAAATTCGACTGAGATAATTGACGTAAATTTTTAAAACTTTCTTGCTGGGTCTCGAGTGTATCTTTCAAGCATACCTATGGGGGTGCGAATCCCCGGAGACGAGTATTCACCTCCTGGAGACATTTTATGTGTAGTTTATATTTATATATATGATAACATTTAGAAATATTTATATAGGACAAATAGAAAATTTACCCCCCCCCCCCACCTCCTAAATCCTAAAATTTCACTCGGCCACCTGGTCAAAAAGTCCACAGGTCTCGATATAAACCATTGTTGTTATGTACTGGTTCAATACGTGAAATATATTTTGCAGTCAATTAAAATGATTTTAATTTCTTAAAAAATAGATTACGTGTCATGCGGTAAAGCTTGTTATTTATTATCAACGCTTAGGAAGAAACTATTTGGTTACGGGGGGGGGGGGCTATGTCTAACAATGGGTATTATTGAAGAACAGCTGGCTAGGCAAAATTTTAGAATGTATGATGAAACAATTAAATTTCAATATTTTTCAGTATTATTACTATCCTTATATATATAATGTATAAGGAAAGTATTGTGACGAGGTCGAAAATTCGAATTCGAGTTTTCGACGGGAGAGCACGTTTCAAGCATCCCTGATAACGAATCAAATATTTTTCAGGGATGTCTGTCTGTGTGTGTGTGTGTGTGTGAATATATATATATATATATATATATATATATATATATATATATATATATATGTGTGTGTGTGTGTGTGTGTGTGTGTGTGTGTGTCTGTGTGTGTATGTGTGTGTGTCAGTGAGCCTGTGGAGACGATATCTCAAGAACAAACAGAGCGATTCGAATGGAATTGGGTACAAAAATCACAATCCGTGAATACTGGAAGTCTATTGTTTTTAAACATAGTCGAATGTTCAGAACACCCCCTAAATTTTCGAGTGGAATTTTAAAAAAGTCATCAAAAATCGAAACCTTTAATAAAGTTACGCAAATAGCATTTCTTACGTAATTTTTCCTTAGAAAACGATTGACATAAACTTTAGAACGCTAGTATCAACCGTTCTCGAGATATTGCACATTTTTTCAAATAAATTTATCAAAAAATCCCATAAATTAAAAAAAATATATTAACTGTTGAGAAACATGTTTACTTTTCATATATAATATCATGCGATAAATTGGGTGACATCATGCTGGTGGATCTAGCTCATTCCATTCATGAGAAAAGATACTTTGAGTAATACTTTTGTATTTGAACGCCAATAGTTATTTATCTGGTATATGAATAACTTATTTCTCCGTCCATAACGCTTGGCGCGATTTTGGCCCCGAATTTGGCGGGATGTCGCCAACTTGTCGAGTTATTTTTAATGTTGCCAAATTAACGAAATTCTCGCCAAATGGATAAAAATGACAGTAAATCAATGAAAATGACGACTAATGGACGATAATTCAATATCTTGGAAAGAATATAAATATCTACTATAAGAAAAACCTATTTTTTTATTGCAAAAGTAGTAAATTCATTGCATTGTATAAGGAAAGTCATGTATTGCCCACATCAGATTTTTTTACTCTTGTAGCAACGCTCGTGGATTGTTATTATACATTTGTTAAAATTAGTGCTATTTTCATTTTCTCTCAATATAAAACATAAGTTGCCGTATATGTAATTTTATATAAAAAAAGTTCTTTATGTTTATCCGTCTGTGACGTTTGGCAGTAAATTTTGCGACAAATTTGACGACATTTACGATGAATACGGAAACTTTTCGGAAAATGTTAAAATGAAAAATATCGTCAAATTCACATAAGTACCACCAAATTTACAAAAATGTTTCCAAATTTATGAAAATTCATTATCACGGACAATTAAGTTAACTTGAGACATTGTAGTGACTGACTTAAAGGTTTTCTCTTAACATGCTGCCAAATATTAAATTTGCAAAATGCTATTCAATAAAATAAAACCTTATAATAGTTTTATATAAGCTTGGCATCTGCAATTCAATTTAGGAAATGGTTTACTCAGCCTAGAACTATGTATGTAGGAAAATTAATTTGATAATAATTTTAAGTTTCATAATTGCAACAGTATCTTGACAACGTATGAAATACTTAACGAGGATGGAGGTTTGAATTTTGGTAATGCCTCAAGAAAGAATGTATGGGAATTACTACGGAATACAGCAGCTGTATTTATTATTTAATTAGTCAATATGTAAAAAGTCAGTTGAGGGCATTTACTGTATATGTGAATGTTTAATAATATGAATTTCCTCTCTTTTGCTGTACGGTGTATTAAAAGGATGGGAGAGATTAGTTAAAATAATTACACGAAACCCGAATGCTAAAATTTTGGAAATCATTGACTAAATATTCCATGCCAGAGTCCTTACCACCAGAAGTGGGAGTCGAACTCCCAATTCAAGATAGGAACTACCAAGATAGACAGGGTTAATGATTTTCTTGAACGGGAGACACGTGAACCATTTATACAGCCTACTTGAGATTAACTGCTAGTGAACCTCTCCCCCCCTCCGTCACCCCTTGCGATGGTATAATTATGATGCTGCAACGACATTGATGTCGTAATGATTGATCATCAAGACACCATAGGTGAACGGAGACTGTCCTTTCCAAGATTTGCCGAGACAGGCAATTTTTTTTAATGTCTTTGAACCACACTCAAAATACTTTTGAGATTTTATGTGGACCACCAACTTTCACCTACTCAAGATAGACGATTGTTATACAATTAAAGTCATTTCGCATCATAGGGGGACGGACAGTAATACTTGCGGCTCTGCAAAGTATTGGAGGATTTCCTTTCCAAGGAGAACTCTAAGAGAAAATTGTGGATCTCGCTAAGGCCAACAATAGAACCATATGAAGTCAAATAGAACCATATCTGCATATGGTTCTATTTGCCTTCACATGGACACGACACCAACCAACCAACCAACCAGGTGGACGGAGACTTTTCCTTTCAAGATTTGCTAAGATAATCAATTATTTTCTTGAATTATATGTCCGTGAACCACACAAACAAATACTTTTGGTTGTTCAAGTGCACCTCCCACCTTTATCCCCTAAGGGACTAATATGACTGACGTCATTAATTATCATACCAGGGCACCCAGACCTTTAAGTGTTCTTCCACTCGCTGGACAGACGAGTCCCCCTCATTCCTCATCTGCGTCTTATGCTCATCAGAATACATATTTTCCAGTCAAGAATTCGACTATCAATTGATCTTATTATTTTCTTCGTTAAAAATTACGTATAAAACAAGCATTTAATGGATACATTTGAGCATACGAATTTTTTTATTTTAGATTTTGACGATTTTCGCTGGGCCAATTTGCAAAAAAAGGTAGGTTATTTTTTTCGAATCGTACCAAAATCTAATCAGCACCAGGGTGTCTTATAAGCGACTTATTTACCGAATTTTGTGAAATTCGATCCATTAGTTTTTCAGCTAGAGTGGGTATAGGCTTTTGCGGGCCATTTCGCGAAAAAAAGGCGGATTCTTTTATCCCGAATCGTACCCAAAACTAATCAGTACCAGATTCGCCCACAAGTGACTCACCTACCAAATTTTATGAAATTCGGTCTATTAGTTTTTTAGTTAGAGTGGATATAAAATCTGCACAGACAGACACACAGACAGACACAAAGACACAAACACAGACATCACGCTAAAATAGTTTTTTCGTATTATAGAGGTCACAAAACGGGTAGATCCGTCAAAATTCGAGTTGTGATTTTTAGCATGCTTCCAATACTTCCCTATCCATTACCATGTATTGCAGGGAAAGTAAAAAATCTGTGGGCAGCATATGACTTTCCTTGCAGACTTATATTCACGTTTTCTTTATTTTAATTAAATTTAATTCACTTAACTTCAAATTTCGTTCTCATTTGGTGACTGGACTTATTTTCAAAGGTGGCGTAGAGTGTATACAAAAAAAAAACTGACATATCTCGAGAACGGCTAGTCCTAGTGTAATGGAGTTGATCTTATCCTTTTCATCGTTAAAAAGTGCGTCTAAAACAAGCATTTAATGGATATATTTGAGCATGCGTAGTTTTTTAGTTTAGAGTTTGACAATTTTTGCAGGCTATTTCGCAAAAAAAGGCAGGTCATTTTTTACGAATCGTACCAAAATCTAATCAGCACCAGGTTGACCCACAAGCGACTTATCTACCGAATTTTGTGAAATTCGATCCATTAGTTTTTCAGCTAGAGTGGGTACAGACTTTTGCGGACCATTTCGCAAAAAAAGGCGGATTCTTTTATCCCGAATTGTACCCAAAACTAATCAGCACCAGAGTCGCCCATAAGTGACTCACCCACCAAATTGTATGAAATTCGGTCAATTAGTTTTTTAGTTAGAATGGATACAAAATCTGTACAGACAGACAGACAGACAGACAGACACACAGACGTCACGTTAAAAATGGTTTTATCGTATTCTAGAGGAGTCAAAATGTGTAGATCCGTCGAAATCTCAAGTTGCGATTTTCGGTATGATTCCAATACTTATCCTATACATTACCATGTATTGCAAGGAAAGTGAAAATCATAATAGAAAGCTAAGATATATGTGAAACGTTTAGACAAATTATAGAGTTGCTGGTTAACACATTCTATGTAATAGTTAACACATTCTAAATAAGCACCCTGCTACTTTTATAATATAGATGCAGAAAACAGAACTCAATTTCCAAATCGTCTGGCCTGAACTAAAATTATTCTAGCGACACAAATACATGAAATTACTCAATATCACAAAAAACGCTCCTTTAAACCCGAAAACCAGTTCTATATTAACCTATTTTCATCCACTCTCAGTCAAAATTTAGCTAAATACTCATAATGATGATATAATACCAAATAAAAAAAATCTGATGTGGGCAGCACATGACTTTCCCTGCAGACTTATATTCACGTTCTATTTATTTAAATTAAATTTAATTCATTTTTAATTCAATTTTCGTTCTCATTTGAAAACTGGACTTATTTTCAAAAATGGTGTAGGAAAAATACGAAAAACTAAAATATCTCGAGAACGGCTAGTCCTAGTGTAATGGGGTTGGTCTTATTCTTTTCTTCGCTAAAAATTACGTATTAAACAAGCATTTAATAGCTATATTTGAGCATACGTAGTTCTTAAGTTTAGATTTTGATGATTTTTGCGGGCCATATTGCAAAAAAAAGGCAGGTTATTTCATTTCAAATTATACCAAAATCTAATCAGCACCAGGGTGGCCTACAAGCGACTTATCTACCAAATTTTGTGAAATTCGGTCCATTAGTTTTTTAGTTAGAGTGGATACAAACTTTTGCGGGCCATTTCGCAAAAAAAAGGCGGGTTCTGTTAACCCGAGTCATACCCAAAACTAATCAGCACCAGTTTCGTGCGCAAGTGACTTACCTACTAAATTTTATGAAATTCGGTCAATTAGTTTTTTAGTTAGAGGGGATATAAAAGCTGCACAGACAGACACACAGACCGACACACAGACAGACCCACAGACACACACACATACGTCACGCTAAAAATAGTTTTTTCGTATTCTAGAAGTCTCGAAACGTGTAGATCCGTCGAAAACTCGAGTTGCGATTTTCGACACGATTCCAATACTTTCCCTATACATTACCATGTATTGCAGGGAAAGTAAAAATCTGATGTGGACAGCACATGACTTTCACTGCAGAGTTGTATTAACGTTCTCTTTATTTTAATTAAATTTATTTCACTTTTAATTCAATTTTCTTTCTCATTCGGAAACCGGACTTATTTTCAAAAGTGGCGCAGAGAAAATAAGGAAAACTAAAATATCTCGAGAACGGCTAGTCTTAGTGTAATGGGGTTGGTCTTATTATTTTCGTTGTTAAAAATTACGTATTAAACGAGCATTTAATGGATATATTTGAGTTTACCTAGTTCTTTAGTTTAGATTTTGACGAATTTTTTCAGCACCAGGATAATCCACAAGTGACAAATCTACCGAATTTTGTGAAATTCGGTCCATTAGTTTTTCAGTTAGAGTGGATACAAGCTTTTGCGGGCCATTTCGCAAAAAAAGGCGGATTCTTTTATTCGAAATCGTTCCAAAAACTAATCAGCACCAGACTCGCTCACAAGTGACTTACCTACCAAATTTTGTGAAATTCGGTCGATTAGTTTTTTAGTTAGAGCTGATACAAAATCTGCACAGACAGACACACATACACACAGACACACAGACACACAGACACACAGACAGACACACAGACAGACACACATACACACACACAGACGTCACGCTAAAAATCGTTTTTTCGTATTCTAGTGGTCTCGAAACGTGTAGATCCGTCGAAAACTCGAGTTGCGATTTTCGGCATGATTCCAATACTTTCCCTATACATTACCATGTATTGCAGGGAAAGTAAAAAAATGTCACTTTTGTCTTCGTAAATTTAGGAAACACAAAAATATAAATGCACTTGTTGCGATCATATGTTTTTTCCAGACTTTTTCCAAACTGCTGGATCTGCGGCAGCTCTAGAAAAAATAAACGAGAAAGATCCAAAATTATGCATAAAGCATTGATAATGAAATATTATGACAAAATTAATCTTAAAAACTTCATCGAAAAAGACAATGCTAGTTATACAAAATGAACTTTATACAAATGACGTCATTGAAATTATAATTTGCAAAGTGTTTACGATGCTATTACAGTTAATATCAAATCACAATTATAATATTCCATTCTTATAAAAGCTACATTTTCTTATCTCATGTTATGGTAGATCTTCGAAATTGTAACTATGACAAATCATTTCATTTTGTAAATTGTCTGTTCTTTTATGTAAAATCTATGAATATTTCATTCAAAGTACTTATATTCCCAAATCCAGAGCTAACTAATCTTGAGTGAAAAAAATTCAGCAATTCTTATACAACTCACCTTACAGTCGCTTGATTTGTTTACATTCTGCATGCTATAGTTTAGCGTTAAAATTGGGTTTGGTTATAGGAATAAAAAATCTGATGTGAGCAGCACTTGACTTTCCCTGCAGACTTATATTAACGTTATCTTTATTTTAACTAAATTTATTTCACTTTTAATTCAATTTTCGTTTTCATTCGGTAACCGGGCTTATTTTCAAAGGTAGCGTAGGGAAAGTACGAAAAACTAAAATATCTCGAGAACGACTAGTCCTAGTGTAATGGGGTTGGTATTATTCTTTTCGTCGTTAAAAATTACGTATTAAATCAGCATTTAATGGATATATTTGAGTATACCCAGTTCTTTAGTTTAGATTTGGACGATTTTTGCGGGCAATTTTGCAAAAAAAAGCAGGTTATTTTTTTCTGAATCGTACCAAAATCTAATCAGCACCAGGGTGACCTATACATAACTCATCTACCGAATTTTGTGAAATTCGGTCCATTAGTTTTTCAGCTACAGTGGATACAAGCTTTTGCGGGCCATTTCACAAAAAAGGCGGGTTCTTTTATTCTGAATTGTACCCAAAACTAATCAGCACCAGCCCCGCCTACAAGTGACTTACCTACAAAATTTTGTGAAATTCGGTCCATTAGTTTTTTAGTTAGAGTGGATACAATATCTGCACAGACAGATTGACACACAGACACACAGACACACAGACAGACACACAGACACACACACAGACGTCACGCTAAAAATGGTTTTTTCGTATTCTAGAGGTCTTGAAACGTGTAGATCCGTCGAAAACTCGAGTTGTGATTTTCGGCATGATTCCAATACTTTCCCTATACATTACCATGTATTGCAGGGAAAGTAAAAATCTGATGTGGGCAGCACATGACTTTCCCTGCAGACTTATATCCATGTTCTCTTTATTTTAATTAAATTTATTTCACTTTTAATTCAATTTTCGTTCTCATTCGGTAACCGGACTTATTTTCAAAGGTGGCGTAGAGAAAATACGAAAAACTAAAATATCTCGAGAACGGCTAGCCCTACTGTAATGGGGTTGGTCTTATTCTTTTCTTCGCTAAAAATTACGTATTAAACAAGCATTTAATGGATATATTTGAGCATACGTAGTTCTCTAGTTTAGATTTGGACGATTTTTGCGGGCCATTCTGCAAAAAAAGGCAGGTTATTTTTTTCTGAATCGTACCAAAATCTAATCAGCACCAGGGTGACCTATACGTGACTCATATACCGAATTTTGTGAAATTCGGTCCATTAGTTTTTCAGCTACAGTGGATACAAGATTTTGCGGGCCATTTCACAAAAAAAGGCGGGTTCTTTTATTCCGAATCGTACCCAAAACTAATCAGCACCAGCCCCGCCCACAAGTGACTTACCTACAAAATTTTGTGAAATTCGGTCCATTAGTTTTTTAGTTAGAGTGGATACAAAATCTGCACAGACAGACACACAGACACACAGACACACAGACACACAGACAGACACACAGACACACACACAGACGTCACGCTAAAAATGGTTTTTTCGTATTCTAGAGGTCTCGAAACGTGTAGATCCGTCGAAAACTCGAGTTGTGATTTTCGGCATGATTCCAATACTTTCCCTATACATTACCATGTATTGCAGGGAAAGTAAAAATTCTGATGTGAGCAGCACATGACTTTCCCTGCAGACTTATATTAGCGTTCTCTTTATTTTAATTAAATTTATTTCACTTTTAATTCAATTTCGTTCTCATTCGATAACCGGACTTATTTTCAAAGATGGCGTAGGGAAAGTACGAAAAACTAAAATATCTCGAGAACGGCTAGTCCTAGTGTAATGGGGTTGGTCTTATTCTTTTCGTCGTTAAAAATTACGTATTAAATCAGCATTTAATGGATATATTTGAGTATACCCAGTTTTTTATTTTAGATTTTGGCAATTTTTGCGGGCCATTTTGCAAAAAAAGGCAGGTTATTTTTTTCTGAATCGTACCAAAATCTAATCAGCAGCAGGGTGACCTATACGTTACTCATCTATCGAATTTTGTGAAATTCGGTCCATTAGTTTTTCAGCTACAGTGGATACAAGCTTTTGCGGGCCATTTCACAAAAAAGGCGGGTTCTTTTATTCCGAATCGTACCCAAAACTAATCAGCACTAGCCCCGCCCACAAGTGACTTACCTACAAAATTTTATGAAATTCGGTCTATTAGTTTTTTAGTTAGAGTGGATACAAAATCTGCACAGACAGACACACAGACAGACAGACACACAGACACACAGACACACAGATACACAGACACACAGACAGACAGACACACACACAGACGTCACGCTAAAAATGGTTTTTTCGTATTCTAGAGGTCTTGAAACGTGTAGATCCGTCGAAAACTCGAGTTGCGATTTTCGACATGATTCCAATACATTTCCCTATACATTACCATGTATTGCAGGGAAAGTAAAAATCTGATGTGGGCAGCACATGACTTTCCCTGCAGACTTATATCCACGTTCTCTTTATTTTAATTAAATTCATTTCACTTTTAATTCAATTTCCGTTCTCATTCGGTAACCGGACTTGTTTTCAAAGGTGGTGTAGAGAAAATACGAAAGACTAAAATATCTCGAGAACGGCTAGTCCTAGTGTAATGGGGTTGGTCGTATTATTTTCGTCGTTAAAAATTACGTATTAAACGAGCATTTAATGGATATATTTGAGCATACCTAGTACTTTAGTTTAGATTTTGACGATTTTTGCGGGCCATTTTGCAAAAAAAGGCAGGTTATTTTTTTCCGAATTGTACCAAAATCTAATCAGCACCAGGTTGGCGTACAAGCGACTTATCCACCAAATTTTGTGAAATTCGGTCTATTAGTTTTTCAGTTAGAGTGGATACAAGCTTTTGCGAGCCATTTCACAAAAAAGGCGGGTTCTTTTATTCCGAATCGTACCCAAAACTAATCAGCATTAGCCCCGCCCACAAGTGACTTACCTACAAAATTTTGTGAAATTCTGACCATTAGTTTTTTAATTAGAGTGGATACAATATCTGCACAGACAGACAGACAGACAGACAGACAGACAGACACACAGACACACAGACAGACAGACAGACACACACACAGACGTCACGCTAAAAATGGTTTTTTCGTATTCTAGAGGTCTTGAAACGTGTAGATCCGTCGAAAACTCCAGTTGTGATTTTCGGCATGATTCCAATACTTTCCCTATACATTACCATGTATTGCAGGGAAAGTAAAAAAGTATAATGACCATTTAAAATAAAAATTTCGAATTACTTTGTCATAGAATTTACTAGATATACAGACAATACTTAAAAATAAAGCGGTTTTATTGTGGATGCAACGCTAAATATAAATTTAAATGATCTTTAAACATTATATTGAGGCAAAAAATTCAAGCCACAAATTATTTTGCTATGAAAAACATTATTTATATAGTGTTAAGAACTTATAAAACACTTTGATGTCTCTTTCCCCTTCTCACTTTCGTCTCTTTCGTAGACTAGTCGGAGAAAACACCCGTGCAGTCATCATTCCCATGACGTGGGTCTAGGCTTGTCCAATATGGAAGTTCGAAGAAGGGTTGCGAAATTTTGAGATTTATCCTGAAATTGGCGACAATTGGCGACGTTCTGAAGGTTCGAGAATCATTTCTAATTAATTGATGTATGAGTTTGATGTATGATTTATGATGTGTGAGATATAAGATATTTCTAGAAGTTTCTACAGAGAAAGTTTATAAAATAGTGTCACCACTCGGAGAGCTGTTGAGGAAATACGAGCTGCATTCAACTGTAACTTTCGTCAATGTTTTGAGAATAGTATCGCTTATTTTGTAAAATTATGGAGTATTTAAGTGCTGTTTAACTGTATATTTTTCCTATTTACACTTTGTCACACCCACAATTTCAATATATAGATAATACGCAAATATAAAGCCGATTTTAGGATGGATGCAACACTAAATGTAAATTTAAACAATCATTCAACATGACACAGCATTCAATCATTCAACATGAAAAAAATGAAAGCCATATTTTAGTTTGCAATGAGTCACGTAATCTCTTTATATAATATAAGTGTAAATATTATTTCAATTTTTATTTCGAAAACTACCTAATATAATGTTACTGATTTTTTTACACATTTTATATGATGATTTGAATATTTTCTAAAATTTTCGAAGCAATTTGTGAATTTTATAATCGTTTAAAAAGTGTTTGAAAAATTAAGTCCCGCGGGATTCAATGTATTTCAATTTTTCAACTCGGATTAAATTCGAAACTAATTAGGTGATATTATTCATTTTCCTTGCCAAACATCCCACAGACCGTCTAAACCACATACTGAAATTTCATTTTGATAAAGTCATTTTTAAGGCAGTTATCGAGCGGAGCGAATAGACAGACAGAAATCAAGCGATTGTAAGATGAGCTGTGTAAGAATTGCTGAATTTATTTCCACTCAACACTTAGCTCTGGGGTCTGGATTGTAAGATAGGGATGACGCATTTACTGATTTTACATAAAGAGGCAGATATATTTCGATGACGCAATTTAAATAAAAGTGATTTTGTATAATTGGAATTGTCTTTCTAATGAAGTTTTAAGTTTTCAACTAGTAGTACTGTGATAATTTAAAAAATGTCAGCGCTGAATACATTGCATTTTAAAGATATTTAGATAAAATTGCATTCCATTTGGAAAGTGTTTTATAATCTCTGCTTTATGCATGATTGATATTTCTTGTTTCAAATTTCGCCTTTTTATACACTACTTTACTGCGGATAACTCCGCCCATGTTCTAAAATTTTAGGACCAGAGCTTATCAAAATAGTCATAAAAATGCGAAAAGTGAAACCAATCGAATCCACCTAAGAGGTGGATTCGATTGGTTTCACATAAGGTATTTCTTTTGGATTTTGTTTAATTTCAGTGTCTATATTTTCGGCAATTCCTATAGTCGCAAGAACTTTCTTTGAACGGTGCCGGTTTTCCGGGAGTGTTTGCCGCGACATTCAAAGCATGTTTTTAACCGGGGAGTGGGGGTCACGACCCCCACACCCACTTTTTGGTACTGTTCATCCTTTCATTGTATTTTATATAGTGCATAAAATTGTAATTGCTGCTTTGCGCATTCTCTTTTATTGTTTAACTGGTATACATTGCCTTATTGGTAATATTATTCCAAACATTAGTCTAAAAGTTTTAAAGTTTATATATATATATATATATATATATATATATATATATATATATATATATATATATATATATATATATATATATAATATATATATATATATATAATATATAATATATATATGTATAATATATATATATATATATATATATATATATATATATATATATATATATATATCACCAAGTTATCTATATAAATTCTGATTATGGAAAAATGACATTTTTTCAAACACTCTTTCCGATTTATCATACGCGTTACCATTATCTAAACATTACAACGTCAACCAGTAATGACCGGAATGGGAGCCCTAAAATAGTCTTTATTCCCTCGGCAAAATAAATATTATGAAGACTGATAGCCCTTTAATGAGTGCCATTACGGGAAATTACTGTGGAGATCTGCTTTCAATTGCTGCTTATAAATGTGTAATAACATTTCAATAGCATAAATATATTTTTAATATTCTATACCAAAATGAAATATTTGTATTTATTACAGTCCATGGTTTAACTTGATTTCGTGTTTATTTGTTTGTGTGTCAGTATGATACAAATAGTTGGGTCCTACGTAGTCAGGTTTCAGTAATCACAACTATATGAAATTTGGCATATCGTTCTCATATGTTGGTACATTGTAATTCTTTTGACTTTGAACTTTATCAGGCTAGGCCGTCCTGGGCCCACTTAGATTTATACTCGTTTATTGAAAATTAACTCCAGAACCGGAGGAACTACAGCATATTATTGTATTTTGGGGTATATTTTATCTCTTTGGATTTTGAATCTTATCGGAGAATCCCGTCCTAGGCCCGCCTTAGGAATGTACTCATTTTTGGGGCATAACTCAAAAAAAAAAGTCCGAATTTGATATGTCATTTTTTTTTGTGGCTTATTTAATTCTATGGATATTAAACATTGCCGGGCCAGCCCGCAATGGGCCCGCCACAAGAATGTACTTGTTTTTGAAGAACAAGTTGAGAACCGTTGCAAATAAAAAGCCAAAATTTGGTATTTTGCTCTCTTTCATAGATTTAAGATACATACATTTTAATAAATACATTTTTCATGTAGTTAAGTTACATACATCTTAATACATACATTTTACAAACATTTACGTTGCATACATTACATTACGTTGCGTTTTTCATATATTTAAGTCACATACATTTTAATAAATACATTTTTAATAAAAAATTTGTACTTAAAAAAAAGTTTATATTTGCACATGTTAACAAAACTCATGAAACAGCCTTAAACGTGTCATACATCTACAACAGTTACTACCTAATAAGCCAAATTCGATCGTCTTGAAAGTTTATAGACAAGCATATATTTGTACTAAATTTTACCAACAAAACTAATTATGTACGATATACGAATGAAATTAAAAGGGAATAAGTCTTTGACTTTATTAGACTTCAAAAAAGCCACTTATGTCAATTTAGAAAATTAAAAAAATATAAGAACCACCTCGAATAAGCAAAATGCTTGTCATAACTTTTGAATTTCTACGTGTATCTATAAATTAAACTGAAATAAATAATATTTTTTGTTTTGAAATTTCTGGTAGAAGTCCCTAGTTATTTATTTATGAAACCAAGCAGTAATTTCACTTTTATTAAAAAACGCGAGTATGTGACTGGTTTAGTGCAGGCGATAAAAAATTAGCATTTATTCAAAAGCTTGCTCGGATTTACGACATGAATTATCATCAACAAAACAATGCAAAGTCGGCCCAATTAAGATTGGTATGAGAGGCCATAAATATCCCATATCCCCTTGGTAGGAGCGATATTATAAAGACGAATAACCTTACAGGAAATTTCTGTGGAAGAGATTCGTTTTTTTCCCCCAAATCTCAGTATTTAATCAATAAAGATGAAATAAATACTTTTATTTTAACAGCTTCTTTATAATTTGTTTAAATATGTTTTTGTGAATTAAAAATATTGTTGTTCATTATCTTAAATAAATATTAATAATTGTTTAAAGTAATTTTCAGTTTAAATATAAGTATTTCCCAATTAAAAAGTCGCATAAAAGCACATGCATAAACACAGGTGTTGTTGTTGTTGAGACCCAGACCGTCCGACCTACCAGAACCCAGTGGGGGAGGCATCCACAGGGACCGTACCCTCCTTCCCCTACCACCAACCTCTCGGAAGGACTTACGGACCCACATGTTTAACGTGATCGTACTCCGCGTGAACACGGCGGCAGTTTTGGCAGCGGCTGGAATCGAACCCGGGCCTACCGAGTGCAACTCCAAGTGTGAATAAACACAAGTGTGCAAACACAAGTGTAACAAACATAAGTGTGAATAAACTTATTAATAAACGTTTATTCACACTTGCATAAACACAAGTGTGAATAAACTTACCTCTAAATGACCCTGCCTCTGAGAAATAAAGGACGGTATTTTATTTTACATTAAAAATCATAAAATAACGCATACCATTTAGTTAGGACTTGTGTAAGCCAGTGTTTCTTTCAGGACTTTTCGGCCGTGGGGAGGCGAATAAAATTTGAGGGGGGGGGGTTACATTTTCTATTTGCCCTATATAAATATACCTAAATGCTGTCACATAAACATAAAGTAAGTTATAAAATACATCCGGGAAGGGCGAATAATTGTTTACGAAGTTGGATTCATCCCCCTCTGAGATGTATGTCTGAAAGAAACAATGGTGTAAGCTGATTTTCGTAGCAAGGCAGACTGCAGGGAATAACGAGAGTTTTGGTTTGGAACCGAAATGAAGCAAGTCTTTGTGGCCTGCCTCATGTGCTCAAGACAGTAGTAGACTTGTATGAGTTCGGTTCTCAGCTCATAAGGTATTTATAGACTGTGCGTGCTTGGTTTCAGGTTTTTAGTAACATGCAACGCAAATGCAATGCAGTTCTTTTTTTTATATATAATCTACCGCTTGTCTTTCCTCGACTTTCTGCATGTTGCTCTGTGTTCTAGCTTAATCGCCTGGGCCAATTACACTCGTCAAAAGTAAAATTGCAACACCATGAAGGAATGAATGTAGCCATATGCAAATCACAGTACCGGTAGATGGGAGAGTCATATGCAAATGATTAAACTTTCGTACGAATCGGATCACCTGATACCCCGTTTCAGGTGGTGAAGACCAGCAGACGGCTCTTCCCGCAAATGCTATCAGCGACGATTTGCAGTAGTCGAACTTTCAGAAAAGTGAAGAAGCGATGCCCCAAAGACGACAGCGAGTTGTTGCAGTTAACGGCTGGGGTCAGAAGTAAACGGCTGGGGAATGAGTCCGTATCCTAAATCTGCACGGCGTGGGTTTGTCGATACGTTCAATTGCCATGCGTATTGGGCACGGCGTGAGTACCATCCAGGGATGTGTGACACAATAAACATGGGAAAATCAGAGAACACCCCGAAGAAGTACAGGATCGAACAGACGCACAACAGAGTGCACAGACAGGCACGTTGAGACCCGTTCGCACAGGCACGTGACATCCGAAACAGCCTGCCACCATCAACGGTTGGACCTGCGTTCACCCAAAACCATTCGCAACAGGTTGCATGAAGTACAGCTTAGCGCACGGCGGACAGCCACTGAGGTGTCATTAAGCGCTCGACACACGGATGCACGTCGGGCGTGGTGTCGCCGTCATCGCAACTGGACCAATGAGTGGCATCGGTATTATTTACGAATGAATTTCGCTTCTACCTGTTGTTGTTGTTGAGACCCAGACCGTCCGACCTACCAGAAAGGTGTAAGGTAACTGTTTGGACGGCCGGGAAGTGCCACCCAATTTAGACCGGAACCCAGTGGGGGAGGCATCCACAGGGACCGTACCCTCCTTCCCCTACCACCAACCTCTCGGAAGGACTTACGGACCCACATGTTTAACGTGATCGTACTCCGCGTGAACACGGCGGCAGTTTTGGCAGTGGCTGGAATGGAACCCGGGCCTACCGAGTGCAACTCCTGCGCGCTAACCAATGGGCTACCGCGCCCTCGCTTCTACCTGTGGAGGAATGCTAGCCGTGGACGGGTAAGGCGGCTTTTCGGAGAACGCCACTTGGAAGCCCATATCAGCGTGCGTGATTCCTGCCCCACACCGTTCATCATGGTTTGGATCGGTAACATGTTTGATCAGCGGACAGCTCTGGTGCACATTGCAGGTAATCTGACAGTAGATCGGTACGTCACACAAGTTGTGATGCATGTGGTTCGGCCGCTGGTGCAAGCCGTCTCCGGCAAGTTGCTCCAGCAAGACAGTGCCACACCGCACGGCGAACGCTTAACAGCCTGAACGGAATTCACATCCTTTCCTGACCGGCAGTCTCGCCGGATCTCTCTCCCATTGAACACGTGTGGATCCTCAGCGAACGTTAGATGAACCGGGGACAACTGGTAGATACATTCGACGAATTGCATACCGGAGTGGACGCTGCTTGGCAAGGATTACCGCAGACAACCATTAATAGCCTCATCAATAGTATATCTCACCGTTTAGCAGCCTGTATAGCCCGTGGGGGCGATATTCCTTTCTGAATAAACATGTTTCTTTTGCATATTTTTGTTTGATCTTTTAATCATTTGTATATGACCCTCTCTTCTATCGGTATTGTGATTTGCATATAGCTGCATGCATTCCTTCATGGTGCTGCAATTTCACTTTTGACGGGTGTAATTAAACTTGCTGATAATTTCACGCCTGATTGTTATGTCAAGAATCTTATTTGTAATTCCAAGTCTACTTATAATACTTACTTTCATTTTTACTCTTATGATGATAAAATTGAAAATATTTTTTTACATAACATAATATGCAAAATGTAATATGCTTCAAATTTGAATCACTCGCAGTAGTTTATTTCCCTGCATGGTTCGAAAAATATATGTTATTTCTTAAAATTTAGCGAACCATGAAAGTCGACATTTCAGTAAGTCGTTCATATTTGAAAATAATCAGATGTAGTTGAACTTTAATATTCTTGCCTGCGAAAAATGATATGTTTTTGAAAGGAAATTCTGCATACCGGTATTTCCAGAATATTATTGGTATAGTAGGGAGTATTTGATAAAATTGATATACTCTCTGAAGATTATTTTTAAAGGTATAGACAGACATAAAGATATTTTCTTTGTGAAGTATGTTTTTGATATTACATAAAAGATACATATTTAATTTTCAATTATTTTTACTGTATCATTCTATTTTATAGAGAAAATATTGTTTTCACATAACTTCTTGTGTACAAAAATTCGACGGATAAGCAGGTTCGAAAACATCCTTAACACATTTTAAAATACTTTTAGAAGTATGTGTGTACGATGTATGGTATTTGTGGAGGTATTTGTGCAACCGTTATTGTATTTTATGTGTAGATCCGATGTGTAGGAAGAAAAAACAAAGACAGGAACTAGGCTGATGTTTTATTAAGTTCCATGATTAGAACGCGAAACCTTTAAAAATTAAGATTGTTATAGTATTAATTCCAATACAAAGATGATGATGATAATACTATAGCGTAAACCAGGGTTAGTTGGTCATGTTTTTTTAAATTGAAGTTTACGGGCTTGTATTATTATAATACATGATCATAGAATTTTTAACATTTAGTAAAATTTAAATTTTTATATCTACTTGGAATTTTGTGAAAAACACGTTATACAAAATCAAAAATTCCGAAATCTTGTTGGTCAAATCTTGTCTATTCCTTGGAGTTTACGTGTGGTGACCATATGATCATGAGCTAGGTGGCCATGTCTTTTTTTAATGGTAAATATGTGCGAGTTAAGTTTAAGGAGGTATTTTATTTAATTTGAAAACAAAATTTTATTTTTAGAACAAAATAGTACAGAAAATTTGTTACAAAAGTACACGAGCTAATTACTTTTAAAAGCATTAGCTAATATAAATATAATATTGGAGAAGTTAAAAAATGCCACTTCCTTTTCGATATAATAATGCCACAGGACTGGCATACATCAGCATATGTCGTGCAACCAGCGTTAGTAACGGACACACTTAATCCAGAGAACTTTGTGTTGTTAGAATCTTCTCCGCATCCTACATATTCATTTGAGCAACCAACATCATCACTAGATGAGTATTGAATCTCGCTTTTCGCTTCAGAGCTGCTTGGAAAAAGTTCTACAACAGCGTTTCTTCTTATTTTTACTTTCCCTGCAATACATGGTAATGTATCGAGAAGGTATTGGAATCATGCCGAAAATCACAACTCGAGTTTTCGACGGATCTACAAGTTTCGAGACCTGTAGAATACGAAAAAACCATTTTTAGCGTGACGTCTGTGTGTGTGTCTGTGTGTCTATCTGTGCAGATTTTGTATCCACTCTAACTGAAAAAGTAATCGACCGAATTTCATAAAATTTGGTAGGTAAGTCACTTGTGGGCGACTCTGGTGCTGATTAGTTTTGGGTACGATTCGGGATAAAAAAACCCGCCTTTTTTTGCAAAATGTCCCGCAAAAGCTTGTATCCACTGTAACTGAAAAAGTAATGAACCGAATGTCTTAAAATTTGGTAGATGAGTCACTTGTGGGTTACCCTGGTGCTGATTAGATTTTGGTACGATTCGAAAAAAAATAACCTGCCTTTTTTTACAAAAGGGCCCGAAAAATCGTCAAAATCTAAACTAATGAACTAGATATACTCAAATATATCCATTAAATGCTCGTTTAATACGTAATTTTTAACGACGAAAAGAAAAAGATCAACCCCATTACACTAGGACTAGCCGTTCTCGAGATATTTTAGTTTTTCGTATTTTCTCTACGCCACCTTTAATAATAAGTCCGGTTACCGAATGACAACGAAAATTGAATTAAAAGTGAAATAAATTTAAAAATAAATAAAGAGAACGTGAACATAAACGTCTGCAGGGAAAGTCATGTGCTGCCCACATCAGATTTTTATTTTCCCTGGGCAGAGTCCAAATGTTCTTAATTTTTGTTTTCTGCTGTATTTTATATTTATTTTTCGATGATGTCAGAATAGTAGAATGGCGTCTCTGACGTTTGGATGTAGTACGAGTTTTACTAATCGATGTAACGGCTGACATATCGTCCAACAATTTTGTGAGGGACTGTTCTCTCGTTCCATTCTGTTTGAAAGTGCTGATCTGTGGTGCAGAATCTTTCTGAGTAGAGCTAGGTTCAGCGGAATGTTTCCAGTTCCCCATCTCCTCCCCTGTGATTTTCTCGGCTCACAAAAATTCAATGAAAGCTTTTCGGACTGATGTGCTATTATGTATTGCTTCACATAAATCATTTTGGGTCAACTCCATGCACACAGCTGCTACACAGTTTTCTAGCGTATGCATTTAAAATCTGAAAAGAAAGCGAGAAACTGCATAACACACATGCCGAAATAAACTGTCAGGTAGAATGGTCAACTAACTCTGAAAAATGCGGGCCGTCTCCCTTTAACAAACTGGATAGATTGTTATAACGATTATCCTGCAAACTTGGCGCGCCAATGACACGCATCGAGGTTAGGCATACTAATACAAATTTTAGTTCCTAATTTAAGCTCGCTTGCAAGATTCTGACTCGAATTAAACCGTAATTACAGAGCAGATTACTGAACGAGAACATTTTTCAGTGGCTGGCAATATTAAAAATTGCTATATACTTACAATGCCGCTGTGTTTGTAGCGATTGTCAACACCAACCTTCTTCTCTGAACATCTGGCTCATGACTGTGTGATTAACGATGCCGTATACCGGTTACTAAACAAATGACAACGATTGGTCATCTAACCCGTATGGCCATATAACCCGGATTTACCCTAATTAGTGCTGGGAAATCATAGTGAAAAATCATATCCACTATGAAAGATATAAAAGGTACTAAAATCTCCAAACTGAATGATTTTGTCCAACAAAATATAAATTCGTACAATATAATCCATATAAAGTAATTCACAAAATAAATTATTAACACAGATGGCGCCTAACGATTCCGATTCATCGGCATACATACATGCTACAAATTTAAATATATATTTTAAGAATTTTTACGTAGGATTTTAGGAAATAACATGTGAATGAAAGCTAATAAAATATTTTTTATTCCTATGTTGATATGTGATAGAAGTAGATATAAACAATATGGAATATAAACGCATCAGGAAATCCAGTGGCGACCCCAGCCTGCTATTTTAAAATAAATAACGTTTCATGGAATTTTGTATAATAATTATCAGATGTATCCTGCGTTACCCATAAGTAGTTAAATACTGTTCAAATTCCATTGGTATTTTAAATGTTATTGTTCGGCAATATATTACATAATATATATCGAATATTTAAGAAATTTGCATGAAAAGGTGCGTATACAAAAATCTCTGTTCTTGCTTTACAGAATTTTTTTCACAGGCAGATCGGAATGTACAACAATAGACTGAATTGGAGGCAATTAAATGGTGGGCTAAAATATACTCCATTTTATCCTGCACATTCCTACCATTTTATCCTGCATAAGCTAACGATTAAAACAATAAAAATATATAAATTTGATAAATATTTTCCAAAATAAAACATATGACTTAAGGAATTCAATATATCTATAAATTCCGCAATCTTATATCCCAAAACAGTAACTGATCAAGTACAGTAACTGACAGTAGCCAACAGCCCTACCGTGCTGAAAACACCGGTTCTCGTTAGATTGACGAAGTCAAGCAGCATCGGGCGCGGTTAGTACTTGGGTGAGTGACCACCTGGGAACACAGAGTGCTGTTGGCAAATTTCGGGGGCGGCAGCCCGGTGGTTTGCGCGCTGGATTTGCACGCTGCCACAATTGCCACCGTGTTCATGCGGAGTACGATCACGTTAAACATGTGGGTCCGTAAGTCCTTCCGAGAGGTTGGTGGTAGGGGAAGGAGGGTACGGTCCCTGTGGGTGCCTCCCCCACTGGTTTCCGGTCTAAATTGGGTGGCACTTCCCGGCAGTCCAAACAGTAACCTTACACCTTTCTGGTAGGTCGGACGTTTTAGGTCTCAACAACAACAACAGTAACTGACAGTACCAATCAAGCATATAATACCGTCCATTTATAAAATTCAGTTTTATATCAACTCCTTAATTTTTTTTAAATGGGGTTAATTAAACAAAAAACTCTTGCAGTATAAATACATTCGATTTAATTCCTTTGCTAAGCAATACGATGTAGTTTTCAAAAACTGTTTCGGAAAATAATATTTTGCTTAATGCCATTTCGATGGAAGTTTACTTATGAGATATTTATTATTATATCAACAATTCCTGGTGCTAGGTACTCCAAACATGAGGCGGGATTCGGAAACCACACAGAATACAAACCTCACAACTATTGAACATACTGCAATAGTGCATAAAAAAGTTTCGAAAGCTATTTAATTTTTATATGTTTAAAAAACATTATTTATAACTGCAGTTGATTTAAACATTGTACGCACGGGCGCATATATACAGACAGAAAGATGGTATGCAAAACAGGCCTGCTCTGTCAGACGTGATCGATTTATCGCCATTTAGGACTTTTAAGCGAGTATCAAAATATTGATCCTAAAATTTTAAGCTATTTATAGTACTAGTCATTCACTTACGCAATATATCGTTGTAAAAGACAAAATTGAAAACTCAAATATTTCGCATTTTTGAAATGTCGAAATATACCTGTTATTTCATGGAGCGAGAAGCATCACACAGGTAAAAATATCTGTATGTCGTTAAATTCTGAATGTATTTTGCCAGATAAAATTTCTAATAGTAGTTTTGATATTTCGTTAGTTTCATTAGTTCTATTCGGTATATTTACTAATAAAATAAATATGTTGTTACGAATACCTCACGCCTTTTTACAGCATCATAATATATGGAAACACGCCAATTTAGCAAAAACTTTAAAACGGTATAATAAACACAACCCCATTTGGTGAATTAAAAGGTCTTTAACAGTATCACCATCTATGCATGACCGCGTCACTGCGTTCTTCATCAGTGACAATGTAAATTGTTTAAGATGTGACGAACATGAGCTCTTATACAGTTTCCGCAACATTGAGACATAATTTGCATATTAATCTTTTGAAAATCCGATGTATTTAAAAATATTTAACTACAAAATACATAAATAACAGTAGATTATAAAATATAGGGCAATCAATAAACGTGTCATCAAATTTAAACTTTATCAACACGTTTAAACACATAAAAAAATAACCGACACACACACAGAAAAAGAAAAGTTTTAAATTTGATGACACGTTTATTGGTTGTCTTGTAATTTATGATCAGCTGTTAGTTATATATTTTGTAATTGAAATATATTTTAAATGAATAGGATTTTGCGGAAATCAATATGCAAATCTTGTTTCACGGTTACGAACTGTGTATATGAGCTCATGTTCGTCACATCTTAAACAATTTACATTGCCACTGATGAGGGAAGTACTGGCGTCCGAAAGCACTGTAATTTTATGTACGTCATAGCTGGTGTTACTATTAAAGATCTTTTAATTTACCAAATGGGGTTGTCTTTATTATATCATTTTTAAGTTTTACAGCATATTGCCTGTTTACGAAAAAAAAACATTCAGAGACAAACATTGTTATTGTTTGAAGAAACGGCTAGAAATTTCTAGAATTATTCAGATTGATAAGAATCCTTCAAGTTGATTATTTTATTGCGAAACTTTTCGCAGAAGGTATATAAGCTGGCCATCGTTCAGTTGAAGTCTTTGACGTAATACAACTAAAGGAGAAATTTGAATACACCAATGTCTTCAAAATCTAACCTTCTGTTTTGCTAATAAGTTGAACAGTTAATTGCTGTTTTTTGTACATCACTGTTGAGTTGCGACTTTGTAAGATAGCTACAGAGTTAAAAGCTGCATATTGTTCATGTTTACGAATATTTGTGTTTAAAAAAAGTTTTAGTTATTCAGAAATTTGTACTCGTGTTTGTGTCCCTCAGATACACCCACAATTTTTGAGAATATGTCATAACAATATTAAATGCATTAAACCCGTCAAATGACACGGTCTACAAATTTAAATTTATTAAGCAAATTAACTCCTATTGCTAGGAGTGAGTAACTAAAAATAGTCAAATCAAAAAAAAAATATATCTAAAACTCACCTTTTGAAACTGAAATGCGAAATCGAACGTTTCCATCCTTCTATTTTTTTCTTTTTACAATGTGAAAGTTATTTTACACCTGCTTTGCCAAACTTGCTTAAGAACTTATAAACAGTAACAAGAATCCCTATGAATGAAGAAAAATAAAACACTTCTGCAAACTGTAAGAAAACAAACAAATCTCGTAAAACAGTATGGAGTCAGCAAACAAAAACATAGACGTCGAATGAAGAATTCATTTCTCTTTGGATCTCTCTTTACCTCGATTTTTCCTTTTAACCGTTCGCAAGACCTTTTCTTTTGAAATGGTTTTACAGTGTTCCCAATCATGTTTTATAAAATTTCGCTTAAAGTGCTGTCATCATTTGAATTAAAACTGTTTCATATGTTACACCATAAATAGTTAATTATGAATGAATCAGAAACCATTAATCAAATCCTCATGTTATTACTAACAAAGCATTTTTATTTTAGACTAATAAATGTACCTTGGCGTTGCCAAGAAATTATAGCAAGGATTAAATTTCATTCATTAATCTACAAAAATAACAAAAATAGATACATTTTTTTCATATAAATAACAGTGAAACTTGTATACAATCCGGGTATAGTATCTCAACGGGCATAATCAATCAAACCAATCATCAAATCCAAAATTATCCCACGATCATAATTCAAATATAAACAGGAACACATTTTGGCCTTTCACGTAAACGCGAAAAAAGCAAAATTGCTCCGACACGCCCCCTCCCCCTCCTGAGATTCACGGCAATACATCAACCAACATTTTCACTGTCATAGTAATTTATAACTAAAATAATATAAACGACTCAAAACATAATCTTTCTCTAGAAAGTTTTAAGGGCATGCGCAGAAGCGTACAACCGACCTCATCGGGAAGATAAAAGGTAGGAATAAAATATGCTTTAAATTTCCACGGGTTTGCTTAAAAAATCACAGAAAATAAAATAACGTAATAATACTTTTTTTTGTTAGAATGCGAAGATATACATACAACTTTTTACTAAGCAAAACATTGTGCTAGTTTTATTTGGGATAAGTATCACATGACTTACATTTCCATAAAAAATAAATATGAAGGATTTATCCTAATGACTTGTTGAAACATGTTCGGAAAGGGCAATCTCCCATCTTTCCAATAGTGTCAAGAAGAAACTATGTGATACGATTTTGGGTCGCTAAGGAGCAGATTTGTTGAAAATCGCGCAAAATCGTGATAAAAAAATTAATAAAAGCTAATGTGAACACTTTAGAAAATAAAGACAACCAAAAATTGGCTATTAAAAGTATTTAATTAAAATCGCAATCCACGACGTACACAAATTCAGAACGATAGCGAATTCAGGCATTTTTATGCCCTTCATCAGTGGCAGAGTGAAAATAGGTAGCGAACATGAGCTTAAATACACATTTTCGAATTTCAGAAAATAGTAGACGCATTACTGTTTACTTCTTCTTCTGCTGCTTCTTCTTCTCCTCTCCCTCCGTATTCAAACAAGGTAAAGTAGTGCAAATACTGTAAAGCAAAAGTATTTCAATCTAAGCCATTGCAACAAGACCGTTCTACTTCTTTCATGGCATCTAAATTTTGATTCTTATAGGTACAGCTGGGTGCACATTTTAGCATAAAATTTTGCTTAAAAGATTTTGGTTCACATTGAAAACTGTTTAATTTTCTATCAAGCTGTCATACGTACTCTACAAATTAATATGCAAGTAAGAGAATATAAGAGCTTCGATATGACTATGAGTAAAATTTCACACCTTATATGTTTTATGTTTTCTACAGCGTCGTAACATATATAAATAAAATTAGAAGTGTACTCGCCGTTCTGTCTGGTTTTTTCTTTCGTATACAATACCAGGTTTTGATCGATTTTTTTTTCAGTAAAGTGCGATTTTTTAATGCGGGTAACAGCGACTCCGTTAAATAAAAACATGGAAATAAAATTTTATAAAAGTAACATGCAAAACAATATTTTGCTGAAACTTTATTTGAAAAAAAAATGTAACCGTTTTATTCAGTTTCGGAATTAGATAATTTTATACAGTAAACTTATTTTTAATAAAGTCAAATTATAAGTGTGATACAGTTGTAGTAAAAATGTTACAGGTTATAAAAGTAGCAAGAGACAGAATGGAACCAGGCATTAGACAAGAAGACGCCAATTTTTATTACGGGGCAGACAGTCATTTATAGCCAAGAAAATTACCTCATGGCACGTAAATTTCGTTCAGCCAAATCCGCGGAGCTATATGAGGTTCTCCAATGGCAGCATGGTCGGTCACTCACAACCCTATGAGAGCCAATGGACAAACAGATGACAAAGAACTATTGAGAACTAGGCCTGGAGGTCACAGTCAACCTCCGTGCAACAGATTTGAAAAATCTGATGTGAGCAGCACATGACTTTCCCTGCAGATTGAAATTCATATTTTCTTTATTTCTATAATAATTCATTAGATTGAGTTAAATTGCAGAAAATAACACTAAATTTGCATTTTTGATTCAATTTTCGTTTTTATTTGGTAATTGGACATTTTGCCGATAGCGGCGTAACAAAAATGCAAGAAATCTCAAATATAATGAGAACAGTTAGTCTAAAGTATAATGGAGTGTGTTTTATTCTTTTCCTCGTCAAAAATTGCGTGTAAAACAAGAATTTAATTGATACATTTCAGCATACGTATCCTTTTTCCAGATTTTGGCAATTTTGCTGGCCATTTCGTAAAAAAAGGCAGGTTCTTATTTTCCGAATAGTACCAAAATCTAATCAGCACCAGAGTGTCGCACAAGAAACTTATCTACCAAATTTTGGGAAAATTGGTCAATTAGTATTTCAGCTAGAGTGGATACGTGAAATTTTTGCGGGTCATTTCGCAAAAACAGACGGGTTCTGTTTTTACGAATTCTACCAAAAAATAATCAGCACCAGGGTCTCAACCAAGTGACTTACCTACCAACTTGTATGAAATTAGGTTCATTAGTTTTATAGTGAGAGTGGATACAATCATTGCACAGACAGACACACATACAGACACACAGATAGACACACACACAGGCACACAGACACACACACAAACACACAGATAGACACACACAAAGACATCAAGCTAAAAATAGTTGTTTCGTATTTTAGAGGTCTCGAAACGTGTAGATCCGTCGAAAACTCCAGTTGTGATTTTCGACATGATTCTAATACATTCCCTATACATTGCCATGTATTGCAGGGAAAGTAAAAATCTCATGTGGGCATCACATGACTTTCGCTGCAGACTTAAATTCATATTTTCTTTATTTCTTTAATAATTCATTAGATTGAGTTTAATTGCATGGCATAACACTAAATTTGCATTTTCAATTCAATTTTCGTTCTTATTTGACAACTGGACTTATTTTCAAAGGTAGCGTAGAGAAAATATGATAAAACTAAAATATCTCGAGAACGGCTCTTCCTCGTGTTATGGGGTTGGTCTTATTCTTTTCTTCATTAAAAATTAAGTATTAAACAAGCTTTTAATGGATACAATTCAGCATATGTAGTCTGTTTTTTCAGATTTTGGCGATTTTTGTGGGCCATTTCGTTAAAAATGGCAGGTTATTATTTTCCGAATCGCACCAAAATAGAATCAGCACCAGAGTATCCCACAAGTAACTTATCTAAGAAATATTGTAAAAATTTGGTCAATTGGTATTTTAGCTCGGGTGGATACATGAAATTTTTGGAGGCTATTTCGTAAAAAAATGCGGATTCTTCTTTTCCGAATAGTACCAAATTCTTATCAGAACCAGAGTATTCAACAAGTAACTTATCAACCAAATTTTGTGAAATTTGGTAGATTAGCATTTTAGCTAGAGCGGATAAATGAAATTTTTACCGGCCATTTCGCAAAAAAAGGCGGATTCTATTTTTACGAATCATACCAAAAACTAATCAGCGCCAGGGTCACATCCAATTGACTTACCTACCAAATTTTATGAAATTCGGTCCATTAGTTTTTGAGTTAGAGTGAATACATAAATTGCACGGACACACAGACAGACACACACACAGACGTCACGCTAAAAATAGATTTTTTGTATTCTAAATGTCTCGAAACGTGTAGATCCGTCGAAAACTCGAGTTCTGATTTTCGGCATGATTCCAATACATTCGCTATACATTACCATGTATTGCAGGGAAAGTAAAAAGTTAGTTGACTTGAAAATGTGAAGGCGGAAAATGTGAAGGCACTTTGTTGATTAAATTGAAATGTCCACCAGTGCATTGTAGTTTAGAGGTTATTGTGCAGTCTGAGTGATGCAGGCTGAAGCCCTGTCTAAAATTCAGTTCAGTTATGAGTTGAGCGCAGTGAAGTTCAGTTAAACTTGCCCACCAATATGGACAGAGCCCAGGCAAATGCCGTGTACAAAAATGACAAGGTAACATTTTATATACATTATACTTGAGGAAATTAAATAAGCTGATTGTATGTCAGTAACAAATTCTCTAGTGTATCAAACCCGTCTTATTTAAGTAGAATAATCTGTAATAATGTTGGCAACTGTAAATTTGTAAATATTGAATACTAATGGTGAATTTAATCTTGCGTGAGTTTAACATAAATAATATGTTAATAAAAATTTAATTTGACCAAAAATGTAGCTTCTTTGTCACATAAGTTAAATTTCAATGCATGTATTTTAATAATTTTTATTTTCATATAACACCGGGCAATACACAGAATAATTAGTGGGTTACCATAACGGTAATGTAGTAATTTAAATTAACGATCACTCTCCAAGCTTAAATTATTTTATTAATTAACGCCATAATGAGCAGATGAAATTTATTTTTTCTTTAAATTTGATTTTAGTAAATCCATTAATATGAATTTAATACATTAAATTTAATAAATTCATTATATATTGTTTTATTGTTTTTTTACAAAAAAAAATAATAAATACTAAGATTACGAAAATTATTAGTGTATCAATTAAACCATTTATTCTATTATATATAAATATATTTAAATCATATTGAGTAGAATTGAATGTTACAATGAAATCATAAATGATAGAAAGTATACTTTGCTACTATTTTAGAGTCTTTATTTCAACATCTGTCGATCAATCTTAAATTGTTAATTTGTTTTAAAAACGGGATCAGGGTTTTATAATTCGTCGTATTTAATACTGAAACTTATATATTGAGAACGAAGATTTCAGTACTCAATACTTAACTTATCTGTAAAAATAATTTTGACGGAGTTCTCTAAAAACGATTGAATCAGAGCAGTGTTAAAGTTTTCACATATTTTAAATCACGGGTAACATTGGATATATCTGAATATATCTGCTAGTATTAAAAAAAACCCCAAGATCTAACAACAAAATATTATCAAACTTTATTCTCATGACCTGTGAAAGTATTTGCATAATCTGCTTTTTATATTTCTCATTCCCAGGAGTACCCATTCTACGTACCACAGGGGTATTATGCATCCCTTAATAAACAATCTATAATTTATATGTATACCATGGTTTGAAATATGTGTTGATTTGGTAAGTACAGGGTGGCTATTATTAAACTGACAGTTCTCAGTGTTCTGTAGTGCGATCTAATTGCGGGAATGGCGCCAAATTTTGGAGAAAGATTAAACAAGACGGGGAACGAAGGAGGCCGCGAAAAAAAAATCTGATGTGGGCAACACATGACTTTCCTTATATAATGCAATAAATTTACTACTTTTACAGTACAAAAAATAGGTTTTTCTTATAGTAGATACTTATATTCTTACCAAGATATTGAATTTTCGACAATTAGTCGTCATTTTCATTGATTTAGCGTCATTTTAATCCATTTGGCGATATTTTCGTTAATTTGACAACATTTCAAAAAGTCGCCAAGTTGGCGGCATTCCGCCAAATTCGTCGCCAAAATATCGCCAAGCTTTACTGACGGAGAAATAAGTTATTCTTATAACAGATAAATGACTATTGGCGTTCAAATACAAAAGTATTACTCGAAGTATCTTTTCTGATGAAAGGAACGAGCTAGATCCACGAGAAGAATGTCACCCAATTTATTGCATGGTATTACATATGAAAAGTGAACATGTTTCTCAATGGGAAATATATATTTTTTATTTTATATGACTTTTTAATAATTTTTTTTAAAATGTAAAATATCTCGAGAACGGTTCATGTTAGCGTTCTAAATTTTATGTTAATCGTTTCCTAATGAAAAATTACATAAGAAATGTCTATTTGCGTAACTTTATTAGCGGTTTTGATTTTTTGACGATTTTTTCAAAATTTCACTCGAAAATTTAGGTGGGTTCTGAACATTCGATTACGTTTAAAAAGAATAGGCTTCCAGTGTTTACGGATTGTGATTTTTGTATCAAATTTCGTTCGAATCGGTCCATTCGTTCGTCAGTTATCATCTCCACAGACCCACTGACACACACACACACACACACAGACATCACTTCAAAAATGTTTGATTCGTGATCAGGGATGCTTGAAACGTGCTCTCCCGTCGAGAACTCGAATTCGAATTTTCGACCCTGTCACAATGCTTTCCTTATACATTATGTATATAAAGAAAGTAATTAGTTCCAAAAGTCACCGCTAGGGGAATATGTGGCACTATGTTATAGAAAAGAGAGTTTTAAAAAATGCAGAATAAATACTGAAATAAGATTAGCTTTTGTTTAGCACATTCAAATCAGGTTCAATGTGCTGCAGTTTTTGTGGACCACATATTGCATTCTGTGCACAGCATTCACAACAGCAGAAAGTAACATGTCTGCAGGAATCTCACGTACAGTCCGTGATATGTTATCGTTCAACACAGTAAATTCTTTGGGACACAGAAAGTGAAATTGCAAATAAACAGACTTTATCAGTGTTTATGTAAATTTTTCGCTTTTTTAAAATTGTTGCATATTGAGCTTGAATTAAATTGTTAAATGTGCTAAATAAAAGCTAATTTTATTTCAGTATTTATTCTGCATTTTTCAAAACTATCTTTTCTATTACACAGCGTTACATATTCCCGTAGCGGTGACTTTTGGAACTATTTTTCTTTTCGCGGACTCCGTCCCCCGTCTTGTTTAATCTTCCTACAAAATTTGGCGCCATTCTCTCAATTAGATAGTGCTGCAGAACATTCTGAGCGCTGTCAGTTTAATTATGACCACCCAGTATATCGAAATAAACTTCTATATTTTATACGTGTATCATAGTTTGGTTAATAGTGCTTTAAATTACTCTTTAATATCATTAGGATATATATAAGTATTAAGCGTTTTTGTAAATTTATTTCGTATACAGTATAAATGTTGAATGAAAATCATTCATCTAGCAATGACTTTCATACTGCGAATTGTAGAGTTAAATAATTAATTTCATGTTTTCATCCCTTTTCTTTCACACGAAATGATCCAAAATATTTCTAAAATGATTTCTAAGTATACTGCACTTTGTTACCTAGGTAACGGGTTGAAGCTAGAGTGGGGATTATCCATTGCAAATGGGTAGAGCCTTCAAACTACTCTGGGGATCAATAGCTGCATCTTGTTCGTTTGGCAGCTACTGATTGGGATTGTGCCTGCAGTTATTTTAAAGCAGATTAAGGTAGCTAGGCTTTTATGGGGATGAAAATAAAATTTGATCTTTCGAGTCAATTTGTGATTTGTGTAGCAGATCAAAAATCACGGAAGAATGTTTAGGTGTACGAAAGTCATGTTAGTTTCCCTTAATGGAATTTTTTCTTTCACTACCAGGCAGTGTAATTTACAGCAACAAATGTAGCAACAATTTATCGCACAAAATGGGATTGGAAATTTGATTTTTCAATGAATTTAAAAGCTTTTTCGAGCTACAGAAAATGAATTATATGAACAAGAAACGTTCAAAACTGCTGTAATAAAAATTATATAATATAAAATTTATGTAAATAAAATAAGAAAAGCTAATGATATATTTATGTTCATAACAGTCTGAGTCCTTCATTTGTTCGGTTATTTATATACTTTTTTATATTTAGTTATATTTCAGCTATTTGAATTGACGAAGTTAATAGTTTCTATATCCAGTTAATACCTTTATATTTGATTTTCATTTTTTTCTTATTTGTTCTAATTGTTTTACCGTCGTTTTCAATTATTTTCTATTTTTGTATTGATTTAAACGGCCGATAATTCGTTTGTTACCCGTTTTAGTAGGTTTATGGTATACACTTGTTTCTATTTGCTTTATTATTCGTTCTCTTATTGCCTTGTTTTCTTTATTTTTTGCTATTGTTTCTTACTCCTGCGGTCTGCACCGTTCTTTTGACCTTTTTTTCCTGCTTCTTGTTTTTCTGCCTTATTATTTTTCCTTTTTCATCTCTCACGATGAGAACTTATCTTCTATCTTCAATCACGTGTTGCACAGTTGCCAAGCTTATATGAATAAGTGATTGCACTCCTTGTGTATCCCAAAAACGAGGCTGCTTTTGCCTTCGAAACCGCCTGGCCGTTATTTGTCTATATACTGTATAAAGAATTTTTTTATAATATAGTACCTATTACTCGTAAAAGAAGCTGTTTGTCTGTGCTTCGTTGTCGTCTGTATCGGTAATTCAAAGCTTCGAAAAACGGTACAATTTGCTACAGAGGTGCTTCACGTACCCATAATTTGTACCTCGGCAATACATATTTATTTTTATTCGAATTAGTTTAAAAGTTCCCAGCTTTTAAAGTCGGAAATCATCATTTTTCGCCATTTTGCCAAATCCAACCTGTTCCATACCGCCACAGACGAACGATACTTGGGAGCAGACGGTTTGATTAATTTTATCATCATAAAAAAAAAGAACTACCGAATTAAGTGCATTTAATTAATGGATTTGCTAACTTTGAGAGTGTGAAATATTTTCGTCCTCATTTTCAAAATTTCGCATTATATTATCATTATGAGTGTTGTGTTGACTAAAAATTGGCTAAAAATTTGCTGTAATAATATTTCTTGGCTTTATAATATATAATAGCAATAATAATTCGAATTATACTTCTGGGTTAAAACATTTTTTTTCTGCGACTTCAAGTATATTCAATGAGTTGTTCTGCCAACGTTCGGAAATTGAGCTCTTTTGAGGGCATATGAAAGGAGCTTAATTAGGGCGTATTATGCCGGTGTTGTATAATTGGCATGGTTGCGCACAGAAAATCGGATAGTGAGAGAGATTTTAGTTCAAAATCAATCAAAGTAGTGAGTTTTCAAGTTAGGAGGTTTTATTGTTACATTATTTATGTAACAAGAAAATTTTCTGCTTCCAACAAGACAGCTGGATGCATATTTTTCTTGCATTGTATATGCAATTTTGATCCAATTAGATAATTAGTGTTTCTGAAGCTACCGGTCCTAATTTTGTGAAATTCGGTATTCCAGTAAATCATGTATAACACACCACAAATATTTATGAAATATTCGAACAAATCAGAAGGTTAGAACTGGCCCAATTTTGAAGGTTCACAATAAAAACAAAATACAGAAATAAAAATACATAATATTAAAAATAAATATTGAATTGATTTTTTTTTTGTGTGTAATTTTTTTTTTATAAAACAAAAAATATTAACAAATAAACTTGACACTCAGATTTCAAATGCATTTAAATATTTTTCCATACATATATTATTTACTGTATAGAAAAAGAAAACTATATAAAAACTTGCTTAAATTACTTTCTGATAGGAGTAATGTTAATTTAATATATATATTTTTAAATATATATCAAAAAGAAAAAGCTTCCAACTTATTTTTCCTGATGCAAAGTTAGGAAGAATTTTATTTTAATTTCGTATGCATAATAAGTTATTTTAGCTTATACAATAAAATAGTCTGAAGATTAGCTAATTGTAAATATTTTGTTAAAGTATTTGGTAACGTGGATAAATTCTTTATGAGCAGATATACAAGAAAAAAGGATTAAATTAAATATTACCCAACGTTAACGCTAAAAAAGTATTTAAATCTGATCTTATAAAGTTGTGTACATATTGCTAAATATTTACGAATATTATGTTCACACTTACATTGCAAACATCAATTTTACCCAACACATACAATTAAATAATTTACTTTTAAGTTTTCCAATTTACCACACAAAATAAAAAAAAAATTATGTGGGCAGCACATGACTTTCGTTATATAAATGTAGTGATTTTACTGCTTTTACAGTCAAAAAATAATATATAAGATCCACTGTACCGTGTTTCTATCGTTGTGTACATTTGGAGATTTTCGGGATGAAAATATGTAAAATTGTTTCAAAGTACCCAATTAATTTATATTTCATTCAACTCTAAATAAACAATTATCAATATTGATAGCAATCTCAATAATAATCATTTATAATGATTTTATCAGTTTGGCGACATTTTTGTCAGTTTGACAACATTTAAAATAGTCGCCAAATTAGCGGCATGCCGCCAAATTTCTCGCCAAGCGTTACGGATGGACGGACGAAGGGGGATTATTTTTATAGCTTACTCTTATGTTCCTTCCAAGATATTGAACTTTCATCAATTAGTCATCATTTTTATTGATTTAGCATTATTTTGATCAATTTCACGACGTTTTCATTAATTTGACAACATTTTAAAAAATTCGCCAAGTTGGCTACATTCCACCAATATCTCCATAAGCGTTATGGACTGAGAAATAAGTTATTCTTATGTCAGATAAATGACAATTGGTATCCAGATACAAAAGTATTACACAAAGTATCTTTTCTCATGAATGGAACGAGCTAGATCCACGAGACTAATGTACGGACGGTCTGGGTCTTCAACAAAGTATCTTTTCTCATGAATGGAACGAGCTAGATCCACGAGACTGATGTACCCAAATTTTTCGCATGATATTACGTATGAAAAGTGAACATATTTCACAAACCTTAATATATTTTTTTATTTTATATGATTTATTGATAATTTGTTTTTGAAATATGTGTTACCTCGAGAAAGGTTCATACTAGCGTTCTAAAAGCTATGTCAATTAATTTCTAATAAACAAATTAGATAAGAAATTGCTATTTACGTAACTTTATTAAAGATTTTGATTTTTTGATGATTTTTTCAAAATTTCAAGCGAAAATTTAGGTGGTTCTGATTGTTCCATTGCGTATGAAAACGGTAGGCATCCAGTATTCATAGATTCTAATTATTATACCAAATTTTGTTCGAATCGCTCCGTTCATTCATACGAGATCGTCTTCGCAGGCTCATTGACACACACACACATACATACATACCCACACAGACATCATCGCAAAAATGTTTGATTCGTATTTAGGGATGCTTAAAACGTACTCTCCCGTCGAAAACTCTAATTCTCGACCCTATCACAATACTTTCCTTATACATTATATAGGGAAAGTAAAATTTGAAGTAAATATTTTTACAACTATTTACTTTCCTTATATACATAATGTATAAGGAAAGTATTGTGACGGGGTCGAAAATTCGAATTCGAGTTTTCGACGGGAGAGCACGTTTCAAGCATCCCTGATCACGAATCAAACATTTTTGAAGTGATGTCTGTGTGTGTGTGTGTGTGTGTGAAAGTATGCGTGTGTGTGTGTGTGTCAGTGAGTCTGTGGAGACGATAACTGACGAACGAATGGATCGATTCGAACCAAATTTGGTATAAAAATCACAATCCGGAAACACTGGAAGCCTATTGTTTTTATATGTAATCGAATTTCCAGAACCCCCCTAAATTTTCGAATGAAATTTTGAAAAAATGGTCAAAAAATCAAAACCGCTAATAAAGTTACGCAAATAGGGATTTCTAATGTAATTTTTCATTAGAAAACGATTGACATTAATTTTAGAACGCTAGCTGGCATCAACCGTTCTCTAGATATTGCACATTTATAAAAAAAATTAACAAAAAATCATATAAAATAAAAAAAAATCCTATTGAGAAACATTTTCACTTTTCATATGTAATATCATGCGATAAATTTGGTGACATCATTCTCATGGATCTAGTTCGTTCCATTCATGAAAAAAGATACTTTGAATAATACTTTTGTATTTGAACGCCAATAGTCATTTATCTGCTGTAAAAATAACTTTTTTCTTAGTGCATAACGCTTGGCGAGATTTTGGCGACGAATTTGGTGGAATGTCGCCAACTTGGTGACTTTTTGAAATGTTGCCAAATTAATGAAAATCTCGCCAAATGGATAAAAATGATGCTAAATCAATGAAAATGAGGACTAATAGTCGAAAATTCAATATCTTGGAAAGAATATTAGTATCTACTATAAGAAAAACCTATTTTTTTACTGTAAAAGTAGTAAATTCATTACATTATATAAGGAAAGTCATGTGTTGCCCACATCAGATTTTTTGTATTATTACACCCCAATTGGGTCTTAAATTATCACTTTTATGGGCAGCAAGAATAAAAAAAAATATGCAACTTGAACTATATGTTTTGTCTTTTAAAATCTTGGTATATAGATGTGTATTAGCATAACTTTTTAAAAATTCTTTCAGTATTTTATATTAGCAATTTTTTGTTCCCGAATTCGTGTATAGAAAACCTGTAATATTAAGGCGGATCTATACATTCATGCTGTAGTCAATGACGAGATAAATATGCAAGGAAATTTATAGGAACAACAATATATCACTAACTCACTTCGTTGGTGTAGGAAATAACTTCTAAAAATTTCTGTTCTTTTAAAACAAAGAAAATAGCAATTTCCATTTTGATCCCTTCATGATAGGAGATTGAAAATTCATTCTCACCCACCAAAAATAAGACCGTTATTGCTATACTTGTTAATAAAAACTCGATACCATTGTTATAAATGTTTTAGATAATATATATACTTGACGTTCAACTTCTTAGTATTATCTCTGGAAGATGGATCACCACCAGTGATAGCAATCTCTTTCTAAGGTATGAGGCATCTTAATAAAAAGACAAAGCCACTGGTCTATTCAAATAATAATATTACTCTCCTTATACACAATAAAGTATAAGGAAAGTATTGTGACGGGGTCGAAAATTCGAATTCGAGTTTTCGACGGGAGAGCACGTTTCAAGCATCCCTGATCACGAATAGAACATATTTGAGGTGATGTATGTGTGTGTATGTGTGTGTGAACGTGCTTGTGTGTGTGTGAACGTGCTTGTGTGTGTGTGGAGACGATAACTGACAAACAAATGAACCGATTCAAACGCACTTTGGTACAAAAATTACAATTCGTGAATACTGGAAGCCTATTGTTTTAATACGCAATCGAATGTTCAGAACCCCCCTAAATGTTCGAGTGAATTATTGAAAAATTCATCATAAAATCAAAACATCTAAGAAATTTACGCAAATAGGGATTTCTAATGTAATTTTTCATTAGAAAACGATTGACATTAATTTTAGAACGCTAGCTGGCATCAACCGTTCTCTAGATATTGCACATTTATAAAAAAAATTAACAAAAAATCATATAAAATAAAAAAAAATCCTATTGAGAAACATGTTCACTTTTCATATGTAATATCATGCGATAAATTTGGTGACATCATTCTCATGGATCTAGTTCGTTCCATTCATGAAAAAAGATACTTTGAGTGATACTTTTGAATTTGAACGCAAATAGTAATTTATCTGCTGTAAGAATAACTTATTTCTCCGTCCATAACGCTTGGCGAGATTTTGGCGACGAATTTGGTGGATTGTCGCCAACTTGGCGACTTTTTTAAATGTTGCTAAATTAACGAAAATCTCGCCAAATGGATGAAAATGACGCTAAATCAATGAAAATGACGACTAATTGACGAAAATTCAATATCTTGGAAATAATATAAATATCTACTATAAGAATAATCTTTTTTTTTTTTACTGTAAAAGTAACAAATTCATTGCATTATATAGGGAAAGTCATGCGTTGCCCACATTAGATTTTCTTTCTTTATTGTTTTTTGATATTACACACTGTTACTAGGTTACTAGGCCGGCCGACTAATCGGTTGCTCATGTCCTTGCTGACGAGCCGGTCGGTCTGGGTCTTCAACACTGTTACTAGGATATTATTACACACTGTTACTAGATTTTCCCGGCCATCCACTAAATTGCTCTATGTCCTAGGATGAGTCGGATGGTCTGGGCTTTCGACACTGTTACTAGGAAAATATTTAAACATCCAATTAACTTTATAAAGAAGGGTCCATGCATATACACATTATGTGTGTTTATAGTAAAGTGCATATGACCAATCGAATGAAAGTGAATACTCCTGCTGATGGGAAATTGAAGAAGTTAGGATAATGAAGTTAGCAAAAAAGAACGAAAAAACGCGTATACGGAAGGGAATGAATTCCTTTCAAAAATATGTATCATCAGAATTTCTAACACAATGACACTTGCAATTGTTTTCACTGTGTGCGGTCCTTTTTTCTAGAATTCAAATGTGCACATTGCGACTTCTTCATCTTCGACCTGACCGTCCGATCTACTAGATGGTCGAAAGCCCTGGCCGACCGACTCGTCCGAAGACATGGGGCCGCGAAATGGGCTATTAGATGGGCTACTAGAAATCTGCTAGATGGTGTAAGGTATCGAGTATTGAGTCTGACAGATGACGTTTTAAACATGCCCTACGATACTAGATTCTATTCACGCATGCATTAGGTATTGTATCATTCCTGAATATAAAAACCATTCGCCAATAACCATATTTTATGGGTGTAACACCCCAGTGTTTACGGATCGTGGATTGCATTCGTACGACCCTTTTTGGTTTCCAGCTCCACCTGAACTGTTACCGTGATCACGCGGAGTACGGGGAGGTTTAGTATGTGAATATGTATGTCCTTCCAAGAGGTTGGAGTTGGGGACAGGATAGTACGGTCCTTGTGGATGTCATCCCCACTGGGTTTAACTTTAAATTTTGTGGCTCTTCCGCTCAAACAGATACCTTACACCTTCGGATAGATTGGATGGTCTAGATTGAAGAAGGATAATCCTATTGTGTCTATTAAATGCTTTCTGTAAAATTTTTATGGTTGATTAGAACTCATTGGACAATGCTCTACAATTTTGTAATTGGCATTTACGTCTATCTCACTTTGTTGCTGAGTACATACTTAAAATTTTATATTCTCCGATAAGGGGGTTGTTATCACTATTCGATCGGTCATGATCACTTTACTATCTAACGTGTACACGCACGGACTTTCCTTACAAATATTTAGGGGTTCTCAAGGAATTCCATCCGAACATTATATAGTATACGTAAAAAAATTATGTGTGATGAGGTTGAAATTGAGGGCTTGTATTTTGAAAAATACAATTATAATATCACTGAACTCGAATTAGCTACTTTTTATAGGTGACAGTCTGTGAGACTGTGGAGATATAAATTATTGGATATATAGTACACAGTGGATGACATTGGATATATAGTACACAGTGGATGACATTGGATATATAGTATATAATGGATGATATTGGATATGTTGGATATATCGTATTATAATGATTCGAATGAAATTTCTTAAGTTAATCTCAATTGATAGATATTATTAAGTCACTTTTAAGTTAAGTCACTTTTAAATTAATTCCATTTACAAAATTGAAAAAACTAAAAACACTTAGCAATTATTTATGATTAATAAAAATGAATAACAATTTTACATGCAACACTTTATTAAAAATCGAAAATAACAATTTATAATAGAAGTGTAACATTATTTCTATATTCCTATGTACTAAAACATTATATATATATATATATATATATTTATTGTGCTAGTCTAGTACATCCATGCCGAAACGTGTCTGTGATGTTATAAAGTCTCGGGGAGGTCATATTACTTATTAGTTTTAAATGTATCCATAGAAAACTTGAATAAAACTGAATTTTATAAAAAAAACTGCATTTCTCAATTAATTGCCACAATACTGTACATGTATTCGGAAAATAATCTTCTTATTTTTTGATCAAAATTATTTTCCGTTTATTCTTTCAGCATTAAATTATCATCTTCACGCTTTTATAAAATGTAGCTGTTCACAAAGGAATTTAAATTTGAAACTCTAGCTTTTTAAAAATCAATAAAAATACTTATTTGAGTCTATTACATATATGTTTTCATAAACGGTTTCTAACCTTTACAGAAAGTGTGCTATAGACTATTTATTCCCTAACTCGTATATTCGACACCTTATGGCAAGATTGATGTTTTGGAGAGGCATGTGAGCTGATTCTAACTTAATCCCCTCTGGAAGATGGATGGCTATACGTGATTAAAACCGCTTTCCCTGTCAGGCGGAATCTCAATAAGTATATACAAGACCTACAATAAGAATAAAAATCTGATGTGGGCAGCACATAACTTTGCTTATATAATGCAATGAATTTACTACTTTTACAGTAAAAAAAAATAGATTATTATTATAGTAATTATTTATATTCTTTCCAAGATATTGAATTTTCGTCAATGAGACTTCATTTTCCATGTCGTCATCATCAATGAGTCGTCATTGGTTTAGAGTCATTTTTATCCATTTGGCGAGTTTTTAGTTAATGTAACAAGATTACAAAAAGTCGCCAAGTTGGCGACATTCCACCACATTCGTCCCCAAAATCTCGCCTAGCGTTATGGACGAAGAAATAAGTTATTCTTGCAGAAGATAAATGACTATTGGCGTTCAAATACAAATGTATTACTCAAAGTATCTTTTTTCATGAATGGAACGAACTAGATCCACGAGAATCATGTCACCCAATTTATCGCATGGTATTACATATGAAAAGTGAACATGTTTGTCAATAGCAAATATTTTTTTTAATTTTATATGACTTTTAGATCATTTTTTTGAAAAATGTACAATATCTCAAGAACGGTTCTTGTTAGAGTTTTAAAATTTATATCAATCGTTTTATAATGAAAAATTACGTAAGAAATGTCTATTTGCGTAACTTTATTAGCGGTTTTGATTTTTCGACGATTTTTCAAAATTTCACTCGAAAATTTAGGGGGTTCTGAACATTCGATTGCGTATAGAAACAATAGACTTCCAGTGTTTATGGATTGTGATTTTTGTACCAAATTTCGTTCGAATCGGTCCATTCGTTCGTCAGTTATCGTCTCCACAGTCTCACTGACCTGACACATACACACACACACACACACACACACACACACACACACACACACACACACACACATACGTTCACACACACACACATACTTTCACACACACACACATACTTTCACACACACACACATACTTTCACACACACACACACACACACAAATACTTTCACACACACACACACATACTTTTACACACACACACACAGACACAGACACCACTTCAAAAATGTTTGATTCGTGATCAGTGATGCTTGAAACGTGCTCTCCCGTCGAAAACTCGAATTCGAATTTTCGACCCCGTCACAATACTTTCCTTATACATTATGTATATAAGGAAAGTAAAAAGTGGAATGAAGTATCATTCGTTTATATCTTTTTTTAATTTAATTCATTTGCTCTGAAAACATATATTAACGTGGTAAAATTTAGAAAAAATTCAATTTAGACGTTTAATATTAAAGACAAAAAATATCTCATATTCCATTAGAAATATTCCATAGAATAATATAATTAAATATTCCATAGAAAGTGTCATAATTTTGAAGGTTACGATGAATCATTGGGTTGTTTAATTTAAATTCCGATATTATTTATAATTATGAATTTCATATGGAATGTCTACCCACTTAATGATATATAATACATTTAAACTTTTATAAAGAATTTTGTGTACAAAATAAAGGTACAATATTGAGCTGGAAAATTAGTTTAATTATTTTTATTAATAATTAATTAATTAATTAAACTGAATTATAAAGCATGAATCACCATTTGTAATATTGCGCTGTGTTTTCGCTGCTGCTTATAGAGCATCAGTATCACCGGATCTGTTGTAAAGCAATTTATTAAGTGGGGAGATTAGTAAATGCGTATCATTTGCATTTAGTGTATTTATTATTTATATTTGTAATTATAGCATAATGTATACAATAAGTAATCATAGGGAGATTAACTATATGATGCCAGACAATTATTCTATAAACTTGTTAATTAATTAAATTGACCTAAAGAAAATCATTATAGTAATTTCAAGACGCAGATACATTACCTCAAGTAGTAGAAGCGACTGTACACTAGTAGGAACTAAGCATTCACGACTGTACACTAAAAGGAACTAAATATTCAAGACTGTACACTAATAGGAACTAAGTATTTACGACTGTACACTAATAGGGGCACTGTACCTCCCTATCATCGAACCTTTATAGTTTTCGCTTATACGGTAATTATGTCCAAATTAAAGTCCATACTTTGAATATGCTTCTTTTATTACATGACAAATGTATCGTGCTATCTTGTCAGTATTTTTAAATGAATCATTTTTTTTCACTTATTTTTAAATGAATCATTTTCTCATTCATTTTAAATGAAGAACTTCAGATTATCTGTTTGTTTATTTAACTTATTTTTAGTCATTATTTATTAAACGAACATATTAAAACCATTTTTGAAACTTTAGGACTATTTCAAGTAACTTATTGTACCCAAATTTAAAAGAATTTTTATAAACGCAGCTTGTGTAATCATTGTATAAACCCTCTTTCGAATCGTAAAATTCATGTCAGATATCCTGTATGTAGATTCATATACATATTCTTAAACGCACTTTACATACAGACATCGAATCAAAGACGTACGATTTAAGTTCAGGGATGTTCTAAATACGTTTTTTTATATATTATACTATGATGAAATGGGTAATAGTAATGTAAAATTCAGATTTAAGAGGAGACTACTATTAAAATAATATAGATATTATATTTCGAACCAGATATGTTTAACTAATTTTAGGAGTCAAGTTAATTCATTAAAACAAGCAAGATCAATCATGCATAAATCATTGATTGTAAAACACTTTCCAACTGAAATATAATTTTATTAAAGCATCTATAAATTGCGATGCATTCAGTGTTGATATTTTTTAAATTACCACAGTACTACAGTGATTTATTATATTTGGAAACTTAAAACTTCATCGAAAAAGACAATGCTAGTAAGCAGGCAGGTACAAGTAAATGTTAAAATTTCACATTAAGAAAAGGCCACTTTTGTGTGAGACAATAATTGAGATGGTGTTGGGATAAGATAATTAGTTCTGCATTGCATAAATTTCTATGGCAAAAGGCCTAAAGTATTTTTTTAAAGTGTTTATTATTTCCTTATATACAATAATGTATAAGGAAAGTATTGTGACGGGGTCGAAAATTCGAATTCAAGTATTCGACGGAAGAGTACGCTTCAAGCATCCCTGATCACGAATCGAACATTTTTAGGTGATGTCTGCGCGTGTGTGTGGTGTGTGTGTGAGTGTGTGTGTGTGTGTGGGTGTGAAAGTGTGTGTGTCAAAGTGTGTGTGTGTGTGTGTGTGGAGACGATAACTGGCAAATGAATGGACCGATTCGAACGAAATTCGGTAAAAAATCACAATATGTGTGTGTGTGTGTGTGTGTGTGTGTGTGTGTGTGTGTGTGTGTGTGTGTGTGTGTATGTGTATGTGTGTGTGTGTGTGTATCAGTCTGTGGAGACGATAACTGGCAAATGAATGGACCGATTCGAACGAAATTCGGTACAAAATCATAATCCGTGAATACTGGAAGCCTGTTGTTTTTAAACATAATCGAGTGTTCAGAACCCGCTAAATTTTAGGGTAACATTTTGAAAACATCATTAAAAAATCAAAACCTTAGACAAAGTTACGCAAATAGACATTTCTTATGTAATTTTTCATTAGAAAATGATTGACACAAATTTTAGAACGCTAGCATGAACCGTTCCCGAGATTATCAAAAAATCAGATAAAATAAAAAAAAGTAATACCTATTGAGAAACATGCTCACTTTTCATATGTAATATAAAGTGATAAATTTGGTGACATCATTCTCGTGGATCTAGCTCATTCCATGCATGAAAAAAGATACTTTGAGTAATACATTTGTATTTAACGCCAATAGTCATTTATCTTCTGCAAGAATAACTTATTTCTTCGTCCATAACGCTTGGCGAGATTTTGGCGACGAATTTGGTGGAATGTCGCCAACTTGGCGACTTGTTTAAATATTGCTAAATTGACGAAATGGATAAAACTGATAAAAATGAGCCAAATGGATAAAAATGAACGTAATCAATGAAAATGACAACTCATTGACGAAAATTCCATATCTTGGAAAGAATATATCTACTATAAAAAAAATCTGATGTGGGCAACACATGACTTTCCTTATATAACGTAATGAATTTACCACTTTTACAGTAAAATAAATAGGTTTTTCTTATAGTAGATACTAATATTCTTTCCAAGATATTGAATTTTTGACAATTAGTCGTCATTTCATTGATTTAGCGTCATTTTTATCCATTTGGCGAGATTTTCGTTAATTTGTCAACATTTCAAAAAGTCGCCAAGTTGGCGACATTCCGCCAAAATTCGTCGCCAAAATCTCGCCAAGCATAATGGACAAAGAAATAAGTTATTCTTACAGCAGATAAATGAATATTGGCGTTCAAATACAAAAGTATTACTCAAAGTATCTTTTTTCATGAATGGAACGAGCTAGATCCACGAGAATGATGTCATCCAATATATCGCATGGTATTACTGAAAAGTGAACATGTCTCTCAAGAGGAAATATTTTTTTTTTTATTTTATATGACTTTCTGATAATTTTTTTGAAAAATGTGCAATATCTCGAGAACGGTTTATGTTAGCGTTCTAAAATTTATGTCAATCGTTTTCTAATGAAAAATTACATAAGAAATGTCTATATGCGTAACTTTATTAGTGGTTTTGATTTTTTGACTATACTTTCCAAATTTCATTTGAAAATTTAGGGGTGTTCTTAACATTCGAGTGTGTATAAAAACAATAGGCTTCCAGTGTTTACGGATTGTGATTTTTGTACCAAATTTGGATCGAATCGGTCCATTCGTTTGTCAGTTATCGTCTTCACAGACTCTCTCACACACACACACACATACTTTCACACAAACACACACACACACACACAGACATCACTTCAAAAATGTTTGATTCGTGATCAGGGATGCTTGAAATGTGCTCTCCCGTCGAAAACTCGATTTCGAATTTTCGACCCCGTCACAATACTTTCCTTATACATTATGTATATAAGGAAAGTAATAGGATTTTCTTATAGTAGATACTAATATTCTTTCCAAGATATTGAATTTTCGACAATTAATCGTCATTTTCATTGATTTAGCATTATTTTTATCCATTTGGCGAGATTTTCATTAATTTGGCAACATTTCAAAAAAGTCGCCAAGTTGGCGACATTCCGCCAAATTCGTCGCCAAAATCTCGCCAAGAGTTATGCACAAAGAAAAAAGTTATTCTTACAGCAGATAATTGACTATTGGCGTTCTAATACAAAAGTATTATTCAAACTATATTTTTTCATGAATGGAACGAGCTAGATCCACGAGATTGATGTCACTCAATTTATCGCATGGTATTACATATGAAAAGAGAACATGTTTCTCAGTAGGAATTTTTTTTTTTTGACTTTTTCATTTTTTTTTTGAAAAATGTACAATATCTCGAGAACGGTTCATGTTAGCGTTCTAAAATTTATGCCAATCGTTTTCTAATGAAAAATTACATAAGAAATGTCTATTTGCGTAACTTAATTAGCGGTTTTGATTTTTTGACGATTTTTTCAAAATTTCATTCGAAAATTTAGGGAGGTTCTGGACATTCGATCACGTATAAAAACAATAGGCTTCCAGTGTTTATGGATTGTGATTTTTGTACCATATTTGGTTGGAATCGGTCCATTCGTTCGTCAGTTATCGTCTCCACAGACTCACTGACACACACACACACACACATACTTTCACACACACACACACACACACACACACACACATACACACACACAGACATCACTTCAAAAATGCTTGATTCGTGATCAGGGATGCTTGAAACGTGCTCTCCCGTCGAAAACTCGAATTCGAATTTTCGACCCCGTCACAATACTTTCCTTATACATTATGTATATAAGGAAAGTAATAACTTATTGTTTTTACTGTTAAAGTACTAAATCCATTGCATTATACAAGGAAAGTCATGTGCTGCCCACATCAGATTTTTTTGTAAAAGTGAATTATTAGCGCAATGCAAGTTAGTAAATGAAACAATAAAGAATATTCCTACGCATTCAAAATTATTTTACCTTTCATTTTATTTTTATCTCCATAGATTCTATACTCTATCCTTCAACTATGAAAACATACTAGTTAATTATATTCATAATTATAGAACGCTTAATTTAAAAACAATCAAAAATACATATACTAAATACTACGCATTTCTGTTGTGCCTAGAACTCCTCTACTACAGGCTGACTTATCAAGCATATTGAAGCCCATAGGGTTCCATACTACAGCTACAGAAATGATAAAATAAGTGTTTAAAATAAATGCTTTCTATAAAAATATAAGTTTCAATTAGAATATTGTAGAACTTAACTCGCATGAGTATGCTCCAGTGCCGGGTATCCAATTATTTATTAGCCATTTTTTTCTTATTTCTTTGTTTCTAGAAAAGCGAAATAGCCTAAAATACTTTCTAGAATGATTAGAGCAGTTCGTTGCAGAACAAACACCCATGGTAATATCAATTATACTTCTTAAAGTGAAAATACGAATAGAGATAATGCTAATGGATTGCGCTTCCAGCAATGGTGGGCTTCAATATGCTTGACGAGTCAACTCGTATATAGAGGAGCCTTAGCTTGGGTCAATTAGCAATAGCAGCTAATTTACTAATAGTGTGGTAGAAATAGTGTTAGAGGTGGAACAACTAATTGCAACAAAAATTATTCTTGTTGTAAATGGTAGGTAACACGCTCCTAATTAACATACTAAAAATATACATCCGTACTGTTGCGCAAAATGCGTGCTTTTGCCGCCATCTTGAAAAAATATGAAAAAATCACAAAAAATCATGTGTGGTATCAAATTACAGAAAATTTCATGCTGAAAATGAATATGATATTGGTTTAAAAAAATAAAAATAAATAACAAAATGGTGGCCTAAAAATTGAAAGCTTTTGCAGTGTTGAAAAACATATTTTTATTAATCTATGCGGCTTAAAAATCCCAAACACAGGAGACAGTGTTGATTTAGATGAAGAAGAAGATGAGATTTGATTTTGATGAAATATATATGATTTTATATTATAAAAAACCCTTTTATTGTACAACATTTTCAAATTTTAGATTTTGATTATATAAATTTAAAATTTCACATTAATCAAAATTTTAATTATTTTTTTTAATTTAATATTTCTTTAAAAAGTGTGAGCAAAGAAGTTAAAACTACCTAGGATTTTTAAGCAACTTAGATTAATAAAAAGATGTTTTTAACACTGGAAAAGCTTTCAGTTTTTCGGCCACCATTGTGTTATTTCCTTTTCTTTTTTTTAAACCACTATCATATTCTTTTTCAGCATGAAATTTTCTGTAATTTAATGCCACACATGATTTTTTGTGATTTTTAAATTTTTTTGTGATTTTTTCATGTTTTTTCAAGATGGCGGCAAAAAAACGTATTTTGTGCAACAGTACGGATGTATATTTTTAGTATGTTGATTAGGAACGTGTTACCTACCATTTACAACAAGAATAATTTTTGTTGCAATTAGTTCCACCTCAAGGTGTTTTTTCACTAATTTCTACTACACTATAACACTAGTGACATATAATTTTCAAAGCACTATGGTATTTTTAAGCGTTTCTTCTGTAGGAGTTTTTTCTCCGTCTTTCTAACTCCATGCTAGTTACAAGAAATGAACTTTATTCAAATAACATCATTGAAATATAAATAGTCTGCCTCTCTATGTAAAATCAATGAATATTTCATCATTTAAAAGAAAAATATTGTAATTGCGTTGGAACAGAATTTATATACACAGGTAAAACGCAAAAATATAGCGGTTTTTTGACGGATGCGTCATTAAATATAAATTTAAACGATCTTTAAAGATCACGATCTTTACGCAGTGGGAAAAAATGGATGGTATGTTTTATTTTATCAAAAATCACACTGATTTCTTCACACAGCATGAGGGTAATTATTATTTTAATTTTTATTTAAAAAGCTACCCAACATATTTTGCTAAAAAAAATTTTACACATTTTATATGATAATTTGAATATTTTTTAAAATTTTCGAAGCAAATTATGACTTTTTACTTTGCGTAAAAAATGTTTGAAAAATTAAGTTCCATAGGGTTCAATGTATTTTCTTTCTTCAAACCGGGTTAAATCTGAAAGTTAATGCGTGAAATTATTCATTTTAATTTCCATATGTTCCACAGACTGTCCTAACAACATAACTTTCATTTTGATAAAGTCATTTTAATGGCAATTATCATGCGCACGGACAAACAGACAGACATATAGAATGGCCAACGTTATAAACATTTTTCCACTATGTTGGAAAGTGCTACATATGTGTTTCTTAAATGGTACAAATATCACAAAAGCGCTTTCCAATTTTCACAGTTGAGCAGAAACGGCTCACCAGAAGAATGAGAACACTCCTATCTAAAAATTAGTGTGTGTTTTCAAATTCGTAACATTTACGGAAAATTCATGACCGATTTCCATTTTTATGATTTTTTCATAACTTCCTTAAACAACGTGTCTTTAGAATTTTTTTCTCCGAAATCAATACGTAAAAATACTCCTTACTTAATTTTCCGAGCTTATTTGCATATTTTATAGCGTGAAATACTCGTATAGAGGCGTTATCTCGATATTTGCTCATAGGCGTGATAAAAAAATAATTAAACTGTTGGAATAACATTTATTATAAAATATACCTCTATTTTCTTTCTGGAGAATATAGCAAGAGCTGAAATTCAATTGGATTTCTTTTCCTAACTAAATTAAACATTTTTTACATAAACAAAATATACTTCTGTTTTCTTTCTGAAAAATATAACAAGAGTCAGCATTTAATTGAATTTGGTTTTTTCCCCATATTAAACAATTTTTATTTCAAAATATATCTAATATATTTTGCTGAATTTTTTTTTCTACATTTTACGTGATAATTTGAATATTTTCTAAAATTTTCGAAGCAATTTGTGAATGTCAACTTTGCTTAAAAAGTGTTTGAAAAAATAAGTCCCATAGGGTTCAATGTATTTCATTTTATCGACCAGAGTTAAAACCGAAACTAATTGAATGATATTACGCATTTTCATTTCCATATCTCCCAATGACCTTCTGAACAACATACTAAAACTTCATTTTGATAAAGTCAGTATTACGGCAGTTATCGTGCGAACGGACAGACAGACAGACAGATAGATAGAATGACCAAAGTTTTAAACACTTTTCAACTATGTTATAATGTGTTAAATAGTGTTAGGATTTAAAGGCAACATTTTCGTAACAAATAGACAACTATGCAGAGTATGATCTCGTGGCGTGCTAAAAGAAAGAATGTAAATGCTGACAGAAAAGAGTGAATTTTCTTCAAGATCAAGATCAAAGAATGCTCAATTTCAGGCCATAAAAACTGATAAAACATGTCGTCTGGTGAAATATTAATAAACGTCTCATGTGTAGTAGTATGTATTTTAACAGAAAATAATTCATGAAACATTTATCTAGAAGATAAGTTTTGAGAATTATGTTTTTGACTACAATTTTGACTAAACTTTTGCACAAAACTGACTAAACTTTTTTTGACTAAACTTTTGAATGCAATTTATTTGGTTACAAATTTAAGTGATACTTCACAGAAGGGAACTCTACCGTTGCCCTATCTATACTGTAAACATCACAAATAAACAAATTCAACAGTTTTTGTGTGAACGATCTGTTTCATGTTCTTATTGTATAAGAGCAAATAAAATCATAAATATTTGTATTCTTTGCATTTGTGAAAAATTACTAAGGATGCGTGTGGGTATAAATATTGCTTAAACGAAACCGTATGCAAAAAAGTTCACTCGACAACTTATTTTAACATCGGATGATGAAGTTGCGAAATTTAATCTGAAAGCATTATGCTGTTGATGTTGAAACCCAGAAACCTACCAGAAAGGTGTAAGGTAACTGTTTGGACGGTCGGGAAGTGCCACCCAATTTAGACCGGAACCCAGTGGGGGAGGCATCCACAGGGACCGTACCCTCCTTCCCCTACCACCAACCTCTCGGAAGGACTTTCGGACCCACATGTTTAACGTGATCGTACTCCGCATGAACACGGCGGCAGTTTTGGCAGTGGCTGGAATCGAACCCGGGCCTACCGAGTGCAACTCCAGCGCGCTAACCAATGGGCTACCGCGCCCTGAAAGCATTATGCTGTACATTTTTAAGCGTATAAATTGATTAAATACAGATTGAAATCTATTTTGTAGTTTATTCGATTTATTTATTAATTTCTCATACTATCAAATGTAATATAGAGAAAGTGTTTTGACTATTTCTAGCGTGACCTCTCTTCCTGTCTGTTCGTAGTCGATTTCTTGCATGCACGATAGATATTATACATATAATATTATACATATATACATAGGGGGGGGGAGCGCTACCTGTGATTGCGGTGTACGGATCTTAGGTCTGTACCTTTGATCCTCCGCCTCTGATGGGGAAAATTAATCGGGTTACTTGATCGACGATGAACTGTCCGTCGAACCAGTGAGTCGGTCAGGCCCCGACTCTTCCAGGTGATCGTGTCCATGGACTGCCCCTATTCATGGCCTAAGCCAAGTCGGCCGGCTGACCGGTGGCTGGTGTCGAGCTTGATGGACGTTCTTTCGGACCCTACCGGGTGAATGTTTCCGTCGAGTCAGTGACCTGACTGAGGCTCCGCTGGGTGAGAGATTGGTTGGCCTAGCGGCTTGCCATAATACGGCGTAAACCTCACGGTCGCCTGGCAAGTTCGTATTAACTCTGTTAACGAAAAATTCAGAACTAGATTGATTTTTTTTTTAAAATTCGAGATGAAACTTCGAAATTTATTCGAAATTATATATTTCCTTAACATGGCAGCATAAGGCAAGATTTGATATAATCATGCATAAAAAGTGTTATTTATTGCTCTATGATCACGAAACTTCACAGTTTCATCAGTTATTGTAGTCAGAAATAGCTGTGATACAATTTATGTGTTCGTGACGTCATTAGGCTCATCGAGTGTGTGTGTGTGGAGAGGGGTATATTGCCAAACGCGGAATCGAAAAAAAAATTTAAGCTCTTTAAAATGGAGGGTAACACGTTATAATTGTGCCAATTTGAACCGACAATATATTTAAACAATTTTCTTGTGAAATTTACAAATAAAAATAAAAAATCCACAAACTACTTAAAAGTGGATTCTGATATAAGACCGTCCAATTATTATTATTATTTTTGTAATAACCATACATATGATCATTCCAAACTAATATGAGATAATAAAAAGTAATTTCAGAAAAGGGCATAAAAATTAAAATTAAAATATCGCCAAGAAATTTGGACATTTTCTCCGTATGCCACACATATATATTACGGATATCACTGTGGTGGGCAAAAATTTCCTGTGATTCCGCAAAATTCAATGATTTTTCATGTAAATTGTATGATGAATCATCGTCATTGCTGACATAAATGCAAACTCGAGTCAAATGATTTTTAGAAGAGTACTTGTTTATGAGATTTTGAATATAAAAGATAAATCTTTCAATAGCTAAATAATAGATAAAGTAGCAAATTATTCCAACCTTATGAATAGAGAATTATCCAGTATTGCATACTGAAAATTATATGTACCGGAAGGCATTAGCGGCGATAATACATTTAGGTGTATATTTTTCCAATAAAAAGTTATGAGTCTTCTATGAACGTCGAAGTGCAACATTATCTCATGAATTGGAATGTTAATTTTAGATACTGGCGAATAAAAGCTTTAACGTAAAAATGGAATGTAATAAACTTTGCCAATTGTAAAACAAATACTAAATTATTTTAAATAAAATAAAAATTAACCTTATTCCAATTAAAAATTGCCACAGCTATTTTAGTGCCTGGTTTATAAATAGCATTAATTGGTCCATTATATGAGCAGTTATTTTTGTTACACATGCACTACTATATATATATATATATATATATATATATATATATATATATATATATATATATATATATATATATATATATATATATATATATATATATATATATATATATATATATATATATATATATATATATATATATATATAGTGTGTATATTCGTTAAAACCTATAAACATATTCTTCGGATGATTTTTACGCTTTGGTTATTGTAGATGTTACTGTATTGTAGATGTATAAAAGATGTTCTTTCAATATACTTGTATTTATATGTATTTGTATGCCAAAATAAGATGTAAAAGTTACAAAATGTCAAATGTTACAAATGTTTTCCATATTAAGTTTTAATTGCAGAAAAACGCTTAGAAAATAACAAAAACATGATGGATGTTGTTTCTTATAATAGCAGAGTTATTCTAACGCTAAAACCACCCTTGCAAGTGGGTTCTGTGATTATATACATTTTTAATTTAAAGTAATTATGACTAATTCAAACATGCATCTTATATTGCGTTTTGATTCTGTCTTATGATAGATGTCTGAGTTTGGTTTGCGAGTTGCAAGTTTAATATAAAGAACGTTTATTTTCTTCAGCATTCTTTTAAACGTACAACGTAAATTCGAAATAAAATTTAAACGAGTAATTGGATAAATACATTTTATAATCAAATATATTATAACTGAATTTTCATTCGTTATATAGATGTTTCGATATTATTCCAAATTACTTAGAAGAACATTTAATATTTAACGTATTTAACATTATAATAATATATGCAAATGATGAAAAAGTAAAGAAGTAAATTAAAAATAATTCTATATCTCAATTATATCATCATATGTGTTCAATTATATCTTATAGCAATACGGAGCCATCAGTGTAAAATTGTGGCAGAGTATTGAAAGGATGATATCCAACTATATATCTACATATATCCAACAGCTCAATGCCATAAGCAGATACCCTGACGAACTCTATTACCAAGAAAGATCGGATCTTGTTAAAAAATATTCTGATTTCTCCAACACATGACTTATTACAGACAAATGTAAATTTTCTAGAAAAATAATAAGAAAAACGCGAACTTTTTTTAATAAAGATTGTACATGAATATCAGAACATTGTTTTTTGTTACGGATTAATAAACATATACCAAATTTCCCCCAAAATCATTTATTTCCTTCTAGAGCGTCATGTCAAATATAAAATTAATTTCTAATACCTCTGGAACAGCTCCTTATAATTTTATAAACTGGAGTCTATTTATTTCCCGCTAAATGTGTTTACAAATATTTCACTCATTTGATATTGTGCACGCCTAACTTTTTTGTTTACTTAAAACAAGAAAGATCAATCATGCTTAAAGCATTGATTATGAAACACTTTCCAACTTCAATGCAATTTTATTTAAACAAGTCCAATTTTATTTAAACAAGTCCATCACAATATAACATTAATTTATTATATTTGAAAACTTAAAACCTTCATTGAAAACAATGAACTTCATTCAAATGACGGCATTGAAATATAAATTGCCTGGTTTAAACATCTCTAAAATGCGATACATTCCTCGGTAATATTTTTAAAACTATCATAATACAGCGATAATTTATTATTTTTGAAAATTTCATCGGAAACAACTGAAATTCATTCAAATGACGTCATAGAAAAAGTAAGACGCCTGGATCTTTCTATAAAAACAGCATTTCATTCATAACTTTTTCCCATTCATTTCATTCATCACAATACTATAATAATTTATTTTATTTAAAAATTAAGATCATGGAGCTACAAGTAATTAAACTCTATGCATAAAACTTCATCGAAAAAAATCGTTATTTTCTTTGTAAAATCAATGAATATTTCATTCATATCAGCTATGCAGACTCCATGAGCTAAATAATTTTGCGTTAAAGAAATGCAGCAATTCTTACACAACACATCCTACATATTTTGCTGTTTATATTTTACATAAGTGAAAAATAGACTTCGTTGTAGAAATAATCAAATTTGGATGATCATTTAAACTCAAATATATTGTCATTGCGTTGTTTCAGAATGTAGATGCACAGAATTTAAGCAAAAATAAAGTGGTTTTAGGACGAATACAACACTCAATATGAATTAAAAAGAACTTAAAATATCACGTTTTTGAGACAAGATGGATATCATTTTGAAATGGGTCATGTGATCTTTTCATATCATGGTCACGTGATTGTTTTATATAAGAGGTGTAATTACTTTTTAATTTTTATTTAAAAAACTACTGAATATATTGAGCTGATTTTTTTTTATATATTTTATGGAACAATTTGGATATTACTTAAAATTTTCGAAGCAATTTGCGAATTTTAAATCAGTTTAAAAAATGTTTGAAAAACTAATTCCAATAGGGCTCAATGTATTTCAGTTTTTCAACCTGAGTTCAATCCAAAACTAATTGGGTGATATTATTCATTTATATTCCCATAGGTGGTCTTACAGACCGTCTGAACAACATACTAAAATTTCATTTTGATTAAGTCATTTTTACGGCAGTTATCGTGCTAACGGATATACAGACAGACATACAGACAGACAGAATGAACAAAGTCATAAACACTTTTCAACTTTGTTGTAAAGTGTTAAAAAAAGCACTATATTTAAAAGTGTCAAAAATTTTGAGGGTCATCTTTTAATCTCTCATCTAACCCAAAACCAATTGTGTGCCTTGTATTTATTATCTGACATAGTAATGCCTGAATTTCATTCGATTGAATGAATTTCTTACAAAGATATCCAGCGCACACTTATCATTTAAAAAATGTGAATTTATATCCAGGTAAGCTCGGAACACTTAGAAATACGAATCTGATATTTGCATCTCGTACACATTCTTATTGCATTTGTTATGTATTTTATGAAATGTAAAAATGAGAGATGTAATGTTTCTAATGGCTAACACATAAAAAAAAATCTGAAGTGGGCAACACATGACTTTCCTTATATAATGTAATGAATTTACTACTTTTACAGTTAAAAAATAGGTTTTTCTTATAGTAGATACTAATATTCTTTCCAAAATACTGAATTTTCGACAATTAGTCGTCATTTTCATTGATTTAGCCTCATTTTTATCCATTTGGTGAGATTTTCGTCAATTTGGCAACATTTCAAAAAGTCGCCAAGTTGGCGACATTCCGCCAAATTCGTCGCCAAATTCTCGCCAAGAGTTATGGACGAAGAAATAAGTTGTTCTTACAACAGATAAATGACTATTGGGGTTCAAATACAAAAGTATTACTCAAAGTATCTTTTTTCATGAATGGAACGAGCTAGATCCACGAGAATGATGTCACCCAATTTATCGCATGATATTACATATGAAAAGTGAACATGTTTCTCAATAGGATATATATTTTTTTTCATTTTATATGACTTTTTAATAATTTTTTTGAAAAATGTGCAATATCTCGAGAACGGTTCATGTTAGCGTTCTAAAATTTATGTCAATCGTTTTCTAATGAAAAATTACATAAGAAATGTCTATTTGCGTAACTTTATAAGCGGTTTTGATTTTTTGACGATTTTTTCAAAATTTTATTCGAAAATTTAGGGTGGTTCTGAACATTCGATTACGTATAAAAACAATCGGCTTCCAGTGTTTACGGATTGTGATTTTTGTACCAAATTTGGTTCGAATCGGCCCATTCGTTCGTTAGTCTCCATAGAATCACTGACACACGCACGCACACACACACAGACATCACTTCAAAAATGTTGGATTCGTGATCAGGGATGCTCGAAACGTGCTCTCCCGTCGAAAACTCGAATTCGAATTTTCGACCCCGTCACAATACTTTCCTTATGTATTATGTATATAAGGAAAGTAAAAATAGGCAAAATCGGAGCAATTGCTCTACGAATGAACCAACATCGTCCTCCTATGTTCGACCTATTATCCTCCAGTGGGGCATTCACGAAATTACACCCGATTGGAAAATCACTGTGTGTAGTAACATATTAACGTTGGACCAATATCCTCGAAACACTTTGTAGTTGAAATCGAATGTGCTGCTTACTAATTGTCAATTATGCTTTGATATGCTTGGGCAGTGGTCTTTATTGTATTTTGAGCCACGGGCCACATATGCAGTAGCGCCTACCCTCATAAACAAATAAAATGTGATGTGGGCAACACATGACCTTCCCTATATAATGCAAAGAATTTACTACTTTTACAGTAAAAAAAAATAGGTTTTTCTTATAGTAGATACTTATATTCTTTCCAAGATATTGAATTTTCGACAATGAGTCGTCATTTTCATTGATTCAGCGTAATTTTAATCCATTTGGCGAGATTTTCGTTAATTTGACAACATTTCAAAAAGTCGCCAAGTTGGCGACATTCTGCCAAATTCGTCGCTAAAATCTCGCCAAGCTTTACTGACGGTGAAATAAGTTATTGTTATAACAGATAAATGACTATTGGCGTTCAAATACAAAAGTATTACTCGAAGTATCTTTTCTCATGAATGGAACGAGTTAGATCCACGAGAATGATGTCACCCAATGTATCGCATGGTATTACATATGAAAAGTGAACATGTTTCTCAATAGGAAATATATTTTTTTTAATTTTATATGACTTTTTGATAATTTTTTTGGAAAATGTAAAATATCTCGAGAACTGTTCATGTTAGCGTTCTAAATTTTATGTTAATCGTTTTCTAATGAAAAATTACATAAATGTCTATTTGCGTAACTTTATTAGCGGTTTCGATTTTTTGACGATTTTTTTCAAAATTTCACTCGAAAATTTAGGGGGGTTCTAAACATTCGATTACGTTTAAAAACAATAGGCTTTCAGTGTTTACGGATTGTGATTTTTGTACCAAATTTCGTTCGAATCGGTCCATTCGTTCGTCAGTTATCGTCTCCACAGACCCACTGACACACACACACACACACACACACACATACTTTCACACACACACACAGGCATCACTTCAAAAATGTTTGATTCGTGATCAGGGATGCTTGAAACGTGCTCTCCCGTCGAAAACTCGAATTCGAATTTTCGACCCCGTCAGAATACTTTCCTTATACATTATGTATATAAGGAAAGTAATAAATGCGATCCAACGCATTGTTGAAACAGTTTATTTATTAATTTATGCTTAATTACGTTGTTTAAATTCTTACTCATTGAGGCCGAGGTCGTTGATTATTTCCTCTAGAATCAGTTTCTATTCGGTGTAGAGATGGAGATAAGGAAATACGCTTTATAAATTAAGTAATGCGTATTTTTATTCACCAATATGTAAACAAAAATGGAAAAAAAAAATCCCTTTTAGAATCGCAAATTCAGATTTGGATTGAAATAAAGCAATTTCTTATTTTATCTGGCATGAATTACAAACACCGGCACATCGTTACAAATTCACCATACCAAAAGTTGTTTTTTATCCTTCTGCCCAACGCCCTTTTAACCGGAAGCTAGACGTACATGAAACTGGTGTACACATGGAATTAGAGGATGATAAGGACATCGGTAAGAACATCGTCTACAAAACATCAAATTGATGTTCACTGGAAGCAGACTGCAGCTAGAGGATTGGTGACGAAAGAGCGTAGCATCAGCGTAGTCACTCGTTTTTCTTGTTTATTACTAACTTTAGGAACAGTTCTACATACTTTTGACATTCTTAAAATAAAAGTTAACTTTTAACTTTCGATGCAGTTTTCGATGTTGACCGTTGCGTTAATTGTATCCGCTGAATATTTTAATATGAATAAACTGTAACCACCTTAAAAGTAGCTTTATTTTTTATTTCCTCACGACGGCTCAATAGTTTTTATCCACGGAAGACAGGGGCAAATCCAATCCAATCCAATTGATTTCTTTCTGCAACTTGATTTTATTGTGCATATTTTTACTTTGACGATGAGGTTTCTAGTAATCTCGTATTTCTCAATTCTTGCCTATATGAGTTGCATATTGAAATTATGGCGAGTTCTACTAGATGTCCGTTGAAAGTTATGAAAGTTTTTCAGGATGAATAAGTGAACGACTATGGAAATTCAAATCCTTTGAATTAGGCAGTAATCGGGCCACATGCATTGTTTTCTACACTTTCTTTCACACAACATGAGACCAACAAGAAGATCAAATTAAGCAATGGAGTAAGGGAACAAAATTTTACAAAACATGACAAATTTTTACCGAAGTGGTGTCTCGAGTTCCTTTGGGTAATGCATGATGTGGACGCAAATCGTATGTCTTGCAAAATATGTCAGAAAGACAACATGAAGGTTGTGATGGCAACCAGTGGTTCTGTTTGCTTCCAAAGGGGTACTTTCGTAAGACATGAAAAAACAATGGGATATAAAGTTGCTTTAAATAAGCAAAAATATGCAAAAGTTATGCATACTGTCATTGAAAAATTAAACAGTAATGTTTCAAAAGGGAATATAACAGTATTTAAAATTATTTATTTGCTTGCCAAGGACGAATTGCTACATTCAGAATACAAGCCTGCAACGCTTTTGATGAAATCATGTGGTAACGAAACAATCAAGGAGTTGCATATTAACTTAAAACATCATTCTATAACACCAATTTAAGACATTATGTCTGATATCTTACAGCAGAGCTTGAAAATGAGATTAAAAATAGTCCTTATTTTTTCCATTTTAATTGTCAAGTTTACATATATTGCTGTGAATCATAAGCTCATATTCTATGCAAAATATCTAAGTAATAATGAACAACGTACTAGTTTTGGGGCAAACTTGAAACTGAGTGGATAATGCAATTCTAATGCATTAAAATGTTGTTGTTGTTAAGACCCAGACTGTCCGACCTACCAGAAAGGTGTAAGGTAACCGTGATGCATTAAAATGTGTAGGAGATAAATATGCAAATGTCCAAATTAGTTGGTCTTGCTACAGATGGTGCAGCAGTCATGGTGGAAAAGTATAATGGTTTTGTAAAAAGACTCCAAGATCTGCCACCAACTCTTCTGCACTACCATTGCATTGCACACCATTTAGCACTTGCCATATCGCAAGCTACAAATGGTATAGACCTATTTCAGAGCTTACAAAGAACTATGCGTTCATCGTATGTTTATTTCCACATCTACAATAAGGTTGGAAAAACTATAAGCAATTCAAGAAATATTGCATAAACCTTCCATTAGCTTAAAAGAGATTGCTACTATTCGTTGGCTCTCTCTTGGCCGTGCTGTTGATGCTTACCATATAAGTCATGATGCATTGGTGATAGTATTAACTGATATTATTGAGAATAAACATTCAAACAATGCTACAAAGGGCCAAGTTTGTTGAAACACTGCACTGATTATGGTTTTGTTGCGGCACTCTCCGTCTTAAGAGATGTACTTCAAATAGTTGAACGTGTTAGTCGACTCTTCCAAAGTAACAACATTGATTTTTCAACAGTTATAAATAAATTGTTTTCAACAATAAATTGGCTAGAAATTATGACAGAGGAGTCAGAAAGTGACAAACACTTGTCCGATATTTTAACGTCCACAAAAACAATTGATTATTTTAAGGATATCAAATTATCAGTTTGAGCAAATTCTAAAAAAGAATTAGAAAAGACTAAAATAATATTTTTAGATCATTTACTAGAGAACTTGAAAGCTAGATTCAATTTAGAGAATATGAATATACTTTCTGATTGTGATCGGGTTTTAAATCCTAGCTGTTCAATGTCTTCAAATGCTTCTAGATTGACCTCTGTAAATAAGTTAATGAAACATTATAAATCTTCCCCTAATACACATTCCGGTGTAACAGAGGAAAAATTACGAGAAGGATTTTTTCAACTACAGTCCTTTTATTGTAGAAATTTGAGGATAAAATTTAATGAGTTTTGAAAATTGATTTTGTTATCAACAGTAGATGATATGTGCTCTGGATTTTAAGCAAGTGCTCAAATAGCATTGGTTATTCTTCTTTCAACAGTTATGTGCGAAAGAGGATTTTCAACACAAAACAGAATCAGAGCTTAAAAACGTAGCAGACTGGGTGAGAAATATTTGGATGTTTTAACTTGTCTTTCCGAAGTAGGTCCAAACTTTTGTGAAAATAATGAGAATGTTGAAGGTAAATTTAAATTTGAGAAAGCTGTTCATGTATGGAAAAGTCAAAAGCAAAGAAGGTGGGAATTTTAAAAGGAATAAATAAAAATTATTTAACTTAATAGGTTTTTAATTTTTATTTCCCTTTATTTGTTTACAAGTATATGGAGAAACTAAGCCAAAAGTAAGGTAACAATTTTACGATATTTCATCATGAATTATATGATTATTTATTTTTATGATTACAAAACATTGTTAATTATACTATGGAGAATTTATAATTTAAGATTGCTACTCAGAAAATTGGCAGAAAATTTAAAAAAAATGTGATCCTAAAAGTTCAAAATTTAGTAAACCGTTTTAAAACTCATTTCATAAAGTTTATAATGTATATTAATTGTGCTATCAGATATACAATGTATTTTGCTTAAGAACACAAATAAAAAGTATAGTGCATTTCTTAAACCTTTTTTTTTTTCAACGTAGAAAAGTCAGAAGAAATGTATATATCCTGTTGAGCAATAATCCTGTAATTTTTTTATGCAGAATACAATAAATTTAATAAATACCTGGAAATATGAGGATACTTGCGCATTTGCTAAAAATTATTCTTCTGAAAAGCAAAATACTTCAAATCAAGTCAGGGAGAATTTTTACTCTACTTGAAAAATTCTAAAGCGGTATCTAATTCAGAGTACCGTTCTCGAAAAAAATAAAATGCGAAAGCATAACAATAAGACACCAGTCGAAAGCATAACAATAAGACACCAGTCGAAAGTATATTTTATGTAAGATGCTTCAATAAAATATTATCGGTATATATTAAAGGTCTGCATAAAATGTATCATTTTATATTTGTCCACCTAAAATGTTTCATTATACATTTTACATTCTCTTGCTCTGTTGGGGGAGATAATTGTTATCTATTTAGTGTTAAACACATGAATGCTCATATGACTGCCGTTAACAAAATTGGCAAATGACATACAGTGAACTGAAAAACAGTGAATTCAAAATATAGACTCTATATGGCAGAATTAGTGCCAATACGAAATCCAAACCGAAAAGTTATTTCACTCTTCGAAATATTCCCTGATCACTATTTTACATACTGAAATAGCGATTTCTAATGAAATCATATAAGCATTTGACACACTCCCCACTTTTCATATTTGCGAAAATAAATACTTTTTCAATACCTAAAGTGGACGTCGAATGAAAAAGATGGGCTTGACCAAGTTGCTAAATGCTGTAAAAGGATAGTTACAATATGTCAATTTTCCTGGATTAAGTTCTTATTGCAGAAATCATCTTAGAAGCCAACGAAAACATCATGGATACTGCTACCTGCAATGCAATCGCAATTCTAACATCCTTATTGGTGCGTTATGTGACTATTTTCATTTCCAATTTAAAAGAACTGCAATTAATTCAAACTTGCATTCCATTTTGTGTTTTGATTCTATATGATAATAATTCTGAGAGTTTGATTTGCGAGCTACAAAGTTTAATATAAAGAAAATTTACACCGCAGCATTCTTTTAAACATGCAACATAAATGCGAATAAAAATGTAAACAAATGAGTTGGCAAATTTTAAAAATATATCCGATAATTAGGTATATAAAATTTTGATATTATTGCAAATTGTATTTTATATTTGTTCTATTAAATATTATGATTTATGATAATACATGCAAACTATAAAAATGAGGAAAAAAGTAAACTAAATATAATTATATATCGCAATTATATCATCAGTTGTATTCAATTAGATGTTATAGTACTATGGACCCATCAGTTCTACTGCCCAGACGGGAGAGGGGAGGAGGGGCTCGCCGGAAAGTTTAGAGTAGCTTAATCCCTGGCCAGGGACCCGTCAATTAAATTGTGGTTGAGTATGGAAATAATGAGTTTTTAATCACATGTCTAACTGTGCTATATCCAACAGTTCACCCATAAATTCATACGCCTACGATTTGTTCTGGCAAGAGCAGAGCATTTCTTGCTAAAAGTGAGCATTTCTTGCTAAAAGTTCTTACAAATATATTTCACTCATTTGATTTTGCGCATGCCTAGGTTTCTCAGTTTAGATAAAAAAAAGTACAATATCTGTTAACTTTCTATAAATGATACCATTCTTTTCTAAATGAAATAATTTTATACAAACGACTATTTATGTAGCATTTTTAACATAATTATTTGGTACAAAGTTTATTCGATTTAAAAATTGTCAAACGTTTTGAGGACCATCTTCGGACCTCTCATCCAACCCCAAACCAATTGGGTGCCTGAAATTTATTATTTTACATAATCATACCAGAATTTAACTCGATTAAATCAATTTGTTGCAAAAATATTCAGCGCACACATATCATTATAGAATTGTGGATTCATATGCGGGAAAGCTCAAAACAATTAAATTCATCAAGATAGGAATCTGATGTTTGCATCACGTACACATTCCTATATTACATTTGCTACGCATTTGATAGACGGAAATAAGAGACATGACATTCCTAATGTATAATACATGAAAAAAAAATTAGGCGAAATAGTGACAATTGTTCCACTAGTGAGTCGTTCAATCGCCTTCCATGTTCGACCTATTATCCTCCAGTGGACATTCATGAAATTCCACCCTATTGGAAAACCCCTGTCTGTAATAAAATACTGACGCTAGACCACTAACCTCGAAAGACACTTTCGTTAAAGTTGAATGGGTTGCCTACTAATTGTCAATTATGCTTTGACATGCAACGTCTCGGATACGCCGTATGTTTCAGGAGCCATTGCAGACTTTGACGTCTCTGCGTTCGCTCGACCGCCACGTTGTGGGTTCGAGCCCCACGTAAGGCATGGATGTTTGTGTTATGGCGCAATGTGATCCGTCCCCCTCTGGTGCGCCTGGGGTAACGTCAATGGACGGCTAAATGGTTCACACTCTGGCGGCTCTAATAAAGGCGAATGACGAAGGTCAAAGTGCCTGGCCATTTGAAAACAAAAAAACATTGACGTCTCTGGAACGTGCGCAGATTTATATTCTGGCGTATACAAATCTTACAGATATGCTGGAGGCCTGATTTATATTCAGTATCTTACAGGAACATAGGGAGCGTGGTTTATATCCCGAAACTACACTTGTATCTTAATAATTCGTAAGGAGTTATTACGTTTTTAAACCACTTGGCATAAAACGACGTCTCGGATTTATGTTTGATAAGCCATTGTAGACATTGACATCTGTATGGCACTCGCAGATTTCAATTTTGTCATGTGCAAATCTTATATGTAGTGGGCGTGGTTTATATCCTGAAACTATACTTACCCTTCACAAACCACGATGTCTCGAAGTCAGGTGTTTCACAAGCCCTTGTAGACATTGATATTTGTGGGACTCACTCAGATTTAAATGTGGTCATGTGTAAATCTTACAGAATCGTAGAGGGCGTGGTTTATATCCTGAGACTACATTTAAGGAATTTTAATTCGTATGTCAAGTCCTAATTATGTGAGTCAAATATTTATTACTTTGTTAACTAGATGCAAACTCTATTCGTAGCACCGTTCTTGAGAAGCAACGTATCAAACTTAAGCGTCAACATTAAGTCAAAGCATTTTATATTTTTTATATAGAATTTGTTAATGAAATATTACCGATACATATTAATATGTCCAATAAAATGTTTTATATTATATTATTAGTAGTCTAATACTTTGTGGGAACGAAAATCTTTATCTAGTATTGAGGACTAAACAAATGACTATCTAAATGACTGCTGTTAACAAAATTTATCAATGGCCTTTTGGACCATAAATAAATGAAATTGAAAATTTACTCTTGATATGGCAAAATTGGTGTCAATACGAAATCCAACCCGAAATAATTTTTCAATTTTCGAAATTTTCCTTGGTTACTGTTTTACTTGCTGAAATTGTGCTTCTGAATGAAATCATTTAATAAAACTTTCACACACTTTTATATTTATGGAAAAATAAATACTTTTTCAATACCTAAAGAGAACTTCAAATGGAAAATATGCGTGGCCAAATAAACAATATTGATAGATGTTGTCCCGGTAATTTACAATTATAAATTTATTACCATTTAAATCAATTACTAAGTTGGTATTTACTAAATAATGTTTTTTTTTAATAATTGATCATATTTATCAGGATTTTCAATTTGTTTAATTTCTAATAGGATTGGATGGGCCCCCAAAATTTCGAAACTCATTTAATTTGCTATATGTTTTTTTATTCAGACGGATATTTGCTAAGTGAAGAAGTGACGATAAGGAGTAATAAAAAATGTTGATGAGATAACGTAAAATACGGCCCTGGATATATAACCTGGCAAATGATAGAGAAAAATAAAAATTATGTTCGGAAAATAAAGATAACAAATTAAATAGGTATTTCACACCAATTTCATGATTTGAAATCAGTTATTACGATCATTAAAAAAATGACATGCTGTTATGATTGAAATATTAAGCTCAATTTTGAGATTAATTTATTATTTGCTTTTCTAGAAAAAATTTCGAAATCCCAGTTCGATACTTTAGAATGCCTTTTAAAGCACAAATCTTTCCCATTGAGCTTGAGAATTTAACCTCAATTTTCAAAATTAGTTTCAACTTTTAGATTTTTTTATTTTTTTTTCGCTCCTTGCCAAAGAAAATAAAAATGCAGGCATTGCAAATTGCAGTTTACCGCCAAGCAGCACTTATTTATGTGTTTTATAAATTCTAAATCAAATTTGCCTTTTTATTTAAAAAAATTATGTACCTCCCACCAGAACATACGAAATGTGGAATCATTCATTAAAATCGATTTATTTGTTAAGAGTAAATGCACGTCAACAATGAAGAATAAAAGGCTGGGAAGACAATCCTAAAAAGTATCATTTTCAAATTGCTTGGTTTTCTTCGGGGCTACTGCTTCACCAATTATATATATTTTTTGTTCTGACGTGGAATTACGCCTTTCCCCGCACTAGGTAAGGTGAGAAAATTTGGGACTTAAATGTCGCGAAAAAGTGTAACCCACTTTTGCTGTTACTGCTCGTGAATGAAATTGGAGAAAGAGATGATGCTTATAGCATTAGATAGAGAAAGGAACATCGAGCCAGATGAGATATGAACAGTTGTAGCTTCCTGTTTCCTCGCGCTAGGGAAGAGGGTCAAATTTGGGAATTGAATGTCACGTAAAAAAATAACAGAAGCACAGCCTTCTGAAGTCTTCTTTATAGAGAGAAAATAATAAAATATTGGAAGGTAAGTTATAGAACTGGAGATATCTGGGTTTGTCATGTATAATATACATTTCTAAACTACGGCTTCGTACATGACAACTTAACTGACAACTTAACATGACGACGTAACGATACAGCGTTCCTAAAATAACATTCCAAGTGAACAAGATGACAAATGAGCAATTTTATTCCAAACTAGATGTCGCGATTGCAAAATGTAGAGAATTTCAACCAAAGAAAAAACCCGTATTATCACATTTCCTAATTATTATTGCTGCTAATCCAAAAGGAGTAAGGATTGGCTGAATGAGGGCAAACACTGTAATCAGAAATTTAGGAATTTCATGAGGATTTTGAATATTCACCGGTCATAGCTGATTTGTAATGTTTGTTTTAAGTATAAATAAAATAACATGTTGGTCAAAAATAAACGTTTGTATAAGCAGAAACCGAAAACCACGGTCGTTCCATCATCATCCATTATTGGTGGTTATTAAAATTTGAAAGAAATTATAATTTTGTTTAAACTAAAGCAATTGCTGTTTAAACTTGAGCAATTCTTAATTTAAATCTAAATTGATGACTATTAAGCATGTCATTAATGGAGTAGAGATAATCTGTGTCGTGTTAATATTTTTAGTGATAATATGTCTGCTATAAAAAAAAAGAAATTATAATGTTGATAGTTTTTTGGTACAGAATGTTAATTAATCTATGTAAATTAGCATATATTTTATCATACTTTATCTTCGGAACTAAATTCGATATGTTGAAGTAGGTGAAAGACTTACTGTACATTATAAAAATGCCAAAAATGCGTTCTACAAGAAAAAAATTCTTTCAAGTCAAAGCAATTTCTCATATTAGATAGGAAATTTTTATTTTGGAAAAATAGGACTGATAGCTTTGATGATTTAAATTTTTACTCTACTGAAAAGTATGATTTTAATTGTCCTCTCAGTTCGGTTCCTCCCAAATAACAGTCTGTTAATTTGCCAGTTTGTAGTGATAAATGTTTGATACATTTAAATACGTGCGGTTGGTTTTAAGATGAAAATTAGGTAGGTTTGGCTGTGTGTATCTTTAGCAGTAATGACAAAATATTGATGTTTAAACTTAGGCAATTCTGCATTTCAATCTACATTCATGACTATTAAGCAGGCTATTTAGGGTCAATCTTTGTCATGTTAATATTTTAGTTTTAGTTAGTCTGCTATAATGTCGTTAAATTATGTTAGCAATAAGTCAAGCTTCTGGAGAAGGTTAAAAAAATTGCAAACGAAATGAGAATTTGATTGATTTACGATGAGTTAAAGCTAATGCCGAAAACGATAGAAATTAGACTGTAGGCCATTTTGATAACTTTCAAATAAAGGCCATTAAATATAATATATATTTCTTGATATCTATAAAAATAACATATTTCTTGATATATGAGATCCTTTTCTAAATATTTGATTGAATAAAGATTTCTTGCCTGTTAGGGAATTTTTTTCCAGTGGTAAATGACAAGCTTCATATACAAATAAATTCTTGATTTATTTTATTACGGGATATGGTTCTTTTATGGAATATTTACAGAAGTTCAATATGAAAACATTTCCAACTTGCTCATATTTAATTAAAGACAATGTAGATCATTATGTTTTTACCTATAAATATACGTAATATTTTTATTTCAAGGAATTAAGTGCTGTAAATAAGCAGACATATTTTGCAAGAGTTCTTCTAAACGTCAGTTTCATCTGCAGGATGCATGATGTATTTTCAGAGATGGTCGAATATCTGATGTTTTACGTTGATTACCTTTCGTTCCTGTAGTTTTAAAATGTCAGTTACAATTGTAGTGAGAATTTAATTTCTTTTTTTTTCCCCATGCGTATGTGTGAGTATGGGGGGAGGGGGTACAGCAACCAGCTGCGTGTATCTGTACATGTTTCTGCTTTTTTGTAGTTCTGTTTTGTTGTTATTTTTAACAATTTACAACATAGTTGAAAAGTGTTTATGACTTTGTTAATTCTGTCTGTCTGTCTGTCTGTCCATTAGCACGATAACTGCCGTAAAAATGACTTCATCAAAATGAAATTTTAATATGTTTTTCAGACGGTCTGTGGGACCTATGGGAATATAAATAAATAATATCACCCAATTAGTTTTTTTTTTAACCCTGGTTAAAAAAATGAAATTCATTGAACTCTATGGGACCTAATTTTTCAAACATTTTTTAAGCACATTTAAAATTCACAAATTGCTTCGAAATTTTTAGGAAATATTCATGTTATCCCATAAAATATATAAAAAAAATTTCAGCAAAATATGTTAGGTAGTTTTTTAATTAAAAATTATTTAATATAGGGAAAAAATGAATTCAATTAAATTCTAACTTTTGCGATATCCTCCAGAAAGAAAAAATAGATACATTATATAATATATATCTTTCCAAGAGATTAATTATTTTCTAAATCAGAGAGGCTTCACATTTTAAAATAAGTTTGGTAGATAACAATTTTTCATTTTTTTTTTTAATTTTATATAACCCTTCATGATATACTTACTTGATGGCGTTTTTAATACATTTTCCTACGTCCTAGAGAGTTAAAATTTGGTACACAGCTTAAATGTTTAGATATAATAAAGCTATAATAAAATGAACATCAGGGTGTCCCACAAAACACTTACCTACCAAATTTTATTAAATTCGGTCCATTAGTTTTTCAGTTAGAGTGGATGCAATATCCTCAGAGACACACAGAAACACACACAGATATACCCTTACACACACAGATGTCTTCCTAAAAATAGTTTTTTCTTGTTCTAGAAGTCCCAAAACGTGTAAATCCTTCGAGAATTCGAGTTCCGATCTTCAGCACGATTCCAATACTTTGAATACATACACACGCACACATATATATTATCTGTGTATCTGTGTATTATCTGTGTATCTAAATTCCGTGCCTACGCAATTACAATAGTTGTGATTTTAAATGATCCCTAAACTTTTATTATTTCTTCAACGAAGCCTAATTTTAACTTATGCAGAATGCAAATATCTTAAGCGATTGTAAGGTGAGTTACATAAGAATTGCTGAATTTTTTTCACTCAAAATTATTTAGCTCTGGAGTCTGGAATGCAAGTTATATGAATGAAATATTCATTGATTTTGCATAGAGAATCAGATGATTTATATTTCGATACAGTTTTAAATATTTAAGTATAATAAATTACTGTAGTACTGTTATAATGTAAAAGATATCACCACTGAATGTATCACATTTTAGAGATTTTTAAATGAAATTGCATTTCAGTTGGAAAGTGTTTCATAATCAATGCTTATGCAGGATTGCTTTTTCTTGTTATTGCTTTATTTCTGTTATTTCTGTGTTTTTCCCGACTGCCATTATAACTGCTCCACACCCAATCGGTAAGCTGGACGGCCTACGTAATAATAATAACAATAATAATAATAATAATAATAATGATAATAATAATAATAGTAATAAATAATAACAATAACAATAATAATAAATAATTCATTTGCCTGAAATTCAGGTTAAATCCAGATTAACAATATTTTGAATATTAGCTGTCCCTTGTCTCTTTCTGTTGGAGAACGATAACCGTATTTGAATAAGGGTGATGCAGTTTTGAATGTGATTCATCAGCTTAGAATTTTTTGCGAACTATGCTTGTAAAGTTTTCATTATTTTTCCCAAATGTGATGTTATTATGACACGTTTCCCCTCAAGTGTTTGAAACGCATCTCAGCCTTAGCTCGAAGGAAATTGCCTGGCAAACTGCTTCTTGTCCCAGGCAATAAAAATAGGCATTTTTTTCAGTCAAGACATAGAGAGTATTTTACTGCATTGCAAGCAACCGTGTAATTTCAGGAGATTTTACAAATTCCCGTTTTGCATTTTCTACCAGAATTTGGTAAATTTGTAATAGAACTTCCTATTACATTGCTTTTCTAAAAGACATATATAGAACTGCTTAAAAGATAGTATTTTTTTTTAAATATTAACTATAGCAGACTATGCAAAAAAAATCTACATATCTTTTGTAAGAAAAATTTTCTACAAGTAAATAAATCGGCGGACCGCGCAAAATCAAATGCTCGGTGGACCCTGGTTGAAGATCACTGTATAAATGTCTCTCAAAATATTTATACAAATATGTTGACTTTTCAATGAGACAACTATCCTTATGATGTAATGTATTGGGTTTTTTAACACTTGACAACAAAATTGAAAAGTGTTTATGACTTTGTTCATTCTGTCTGTCTGTCTGTCTGTCTGTCCGTTAGCACGATAACTGCCGTAAATATGACTTAATTAAAATGAAATTTTAGGATGTTGTTCAGACGGTCTATAGGACTTATGGGAATATAAATGAATAATATCACACAATTAGTTTTGGATTGAACCCGGGTTGAAAAAATGAAATACATTGAGCTCTATGGGATCTAATTTTTCAAGCATTTTTAAGCGGATTTAAAATTCACAAATTGCTTCGAAAATTTTAGGTAATATTCAAATTGTTCCATAAAATATATAAGAAAAAAATTCAGCGAAATATATTCAGTACTTTTTTAAATTAAAATTAAAATAATAATAACGCCTCTTATATGAAGCGATCACGTGACCATGATATGAAAAGATCACGTGACCTACTTCAAAATGATATGTGTGGCATCCATCTTGTCTTAAAATCGTGATTTTTAAAGTTCTTTTTAAAGTTATTTTTATTGAGTGTTGTATCCGTCCTAAAACCACTTTATTTATGCTTAAATTCTGTGCATCTATATACTGAAACAACGCAATTATAATATATTTGAGTTTAAATGCTCATCCAAATTTGATTATTTCTACAACGAAGCTTATTTTCTATGACGTCATTTGAATTAATTTCAGTTGTTTTCGATGAAGTTTTCCAATATAATAAGTTATTGTAGTATTATGATAATTCTAAAATTATTACCGAGGAATGTATCACATTTTAGAGATGTTTAAACCAGGCAATTTATATTTCAATGCCATCATTTGAATGAAGTTAATTTTTTTCGATGAAGGTTTAAGTTTTCAAATATAATAAATTAATGTAGTATTGTGATAAGTTTTAAAATATTATCGAGGAATGTATTGCAGATTTTGGACATGTTTAAATAAAATTGCATTGAAGTTGGAAAGTGTTTCATAATTAATGCCTTAAGCATGATTGATCTTTCGTGTTTTAATATGAAACTAATCAGAAGCTGAATGTGTACCCCTTTCAAAGATCAAATTATCTATTCTTTAAAGAATATTTGAGGACAAGAATCAGCATCTCTTTCGATAACTAAACATACCTTAAATGTGTTATAAATCATTCATGTTCTTTTGTGCATACATAGTGGCTGTACTCAGTGGCTGTACTTCAGTGGCTGTACTCAGTGGCTGTATTTCAGTGCTGTACTCAGTGGCTGTATTTCAGTGGCTGTACTCAGTGGCTGTACATCAGTGGCTGTACGCTTTGAGTGGCTGTACTCAGTGCACCAAAAGGTAAATATTAACATAAATTATTCTAAAGATCTTTATATCTCAACGTGAGGGAAAATTTTAACACTGTCCAACATAGTTCTAAAGTGTTTACGCCTTTGTTAATTATGTCTTTTGTCTGTCTGTCTGTTCGCACGATAACTGCCGTAAAAATGATTTTATCAAAATGAAATTTTAGTATATTGTTGAGACAGTCTGTGGGACATATGGGAATGTAAAAGAATAATGTCTTTTTAGTTTTAGATTTTATCCGGATTGAAATAATGAAATACATTAAACTTTATGGGACCCATTTTTCAAACATTTAAACGGAGTTAAAATTCACAAATTTCTTTAAAAATTGTAGGAAGTATTCAAATTATCAAGTAAATTGTGTAAAAAATATTTTCATCAAAATATGTTAAGTATTTTTTTTATAAATGAAAATTGAAATAATACTTATATACATATTATATGAAGAGATCACATGACTCATTGTAAAATAAAATATGGCATTAATTTTTTCCCCCTTAGTGAAAATCGTGATTTTTAAGGAACGGTTACATTTATATTTAATGCTGCATCCGTCCTAAAACCGCCTTTTTTGCATATTGTTTGTGTATCTAAATTATGTGCCTAGGTAATTAAAATATTTTAGACTTCAAATGATCACTAAACTTTGATTATTTCTACAACGAAGCCTAATTTTAACGTATACATAAAGCAAACGCATCAAGCTATTGTTAGATGAGTTGTATAAGAATTGAATTTTTTAACGCAACATCATTTATTTCTGGAGTCTGGAATATAAACGATATGAATTAAATATACATTGATTTTACATATAGAAGCAGACGATTTTATAGCACTGCTTTTTTGATGAAGTTTTAAGTTTCCAGGTAAAATAAATTATTATAGTTACTGTGATATTTTAAAAATATCACCTCTGAATGCGACACATTTTAGAAATGTTTACATAAAATTGCATCCACAATTGGAAAGTGTTTCATTATCAATGATTTATGCATGATTGATCTTTCTTGTTTAGATATAGGGTTATTTAAAATTTGAAACGGAAGTGAAAAGTCAGCAATTTATGATATACTGGGGTTAAAACAATATGATTTTCACCGAAAAACTCAAAATAATTTCTCTGGCATTCAAACTTTTATTTGTTCAACAAATTTTATTACGAAAACAGAAAATAATCTGTCGCAACATTGCGTTCTTATTGGAGAACGAAAATGTTTGCAGTTGCAAAATTCCTGTCAGCTGTTACCTTGAGTTGTATGGTAATGCTTCGAGGTGGCTGAAGTCTGTGGATATACAGCCACGAGTTGGATGAGCGATTGTTAGATGTCACATAGGCTGTGTGTCTTCTATTACCTTACGTCGTATGATAGACCCATTCGAGGATATTTGTTTTGTCGATGTACGATAACGGAAGTGAATACGCTATAAAGGAAGTGGAAGCACGATAACGGAAGTGGGTGTACGATAACGGAAGTGGATGCACGATAACGGAAGTGGATGCACGATAACGGAAGTGGATGCACGATAACGGAAGTGGATGCACGATAACGGAAGTGGATGCACGATAACGGAAGTGGATGCACGATACTGAAAGACCATCATATCTTTAAATACTGCTGCAATATTATCAACTCTATTGAAAAAGTTGCCGTATCAGCCATAAAGTCTGACATGTTAACTTCGTTTTATAATATTATATGCAGAACTTAATCTGCAATAAAGACTGATAGAAAACACTTTGAGCAGTTGCTCTAATAGCATTCACAATAGTCGCACTTTGTTGTCATCTGGGTTTGAAATATGTAACGACAAATATGTCAATAAATGTTTTGATACCACGAACCGTATTTTTGTGAGTCTTTTGCTTTAAAATGTCACTTGCTTTACCCAAATGATTTATTAAATTTTCAACTACTTCCTGACTTTGAAATCTCTCAGTACATCGAGTTACATAATTTGGTAGAGTATTGAAATTCTAGTTTAAATATTGCTTTAATAACGTGGAACAGAATTTAAACTTTATAAAATGATATCTAGATATGTGCGTATATAAGTATATTTCAAGCAATTTAATTTTGATCTTGTTACAGGCATCGAAAACGAAGGAATGAATTTTACAATTATGTGTATGTCAGTCCTGACCGCTGAATAAAATATTCCCTGGTTCCGAGCACCGCAGCTCTTACGGATAGTTTTCACCAAACGTCAGAACAGACAAAATGACAAGCGCAAGATCGACTAGTCAATCTAAAGTGAGAGATCTTCGACAAAAGTTGGAATTTTTTAACTCCAAGAGAATCCTCAGATTTGCCAAGCCTTCGCATTGTTGAGACGATTTCTTGCGATCATCGCTTCTCTGTTTGGTGCTCCCGGTGAAAACTCGTCATTAAAGTTTAAGTGCTAGTAGTTTATAGTACGTCTAAGTAAAATCCAAAATGGCCGAGTCCGATGCTCATCTCTACTTGATTGTATTTGTGCCGATTAAAATTTAGTCTAATACTATGCAAGTCATACTGAATATTAAACTATAAAACTTTCAATTATTCATACTGAAAGCAACTTGATGTGTCTAAAACATGATTTACGTACAAAATATAAAATGGAGCCTCTAAATTATTTAGTTTGCTGTTATTATGGGTCAATTTGGACTAACTGACATTGTTGTTTAGATATATTATTGTAAATGTTAAAAAGCATAATATATATATATATATATATATATATATATATATATATATATATATATATATATATATATATATATATATATATATATATATATATCCCATGTAATTACTTTATCGGGTTAGATTTTCTTGCCGTTCACATATCTTAAACGGAATTTTTTTGGTCTCGAATTTTACTGTTGATATCAGAACTAACCCACATGATATGAAGGGTTAATTTTACACAAGTTCGTCAAGTGATTTTTATGCTTTAAAAACACATACTAATGAGAAATTCCAAATCAATGCCTAAACGTTTTAATGAAATTCTTCTGAACAGTCAGTTATAAGGTAAAATTCTATGTAAAGCTGTAAAGAATTACATATATTTTTAATTGCAAAATTCGTTTCTGAAGAAAATGATTTTTAAAAATCCTTATTAATTTTAACAGGTATTTTTCTTCCTGCGATTTAAAAAGTTGAAATCATAGTTCTTCCAAACATATTTTTGCTGCAGAAAATACATTTCAGAAGAAAAAAATATTCCAGTTCCTAAGATTTCGTCGTTTTTAAAATGTCATCAGGGACTCGGGTGTAACCTGTGATTTCAGACAAAGCAATTTTATTCTCTTCAAATCCAACAGAGTCTCGAATCTCAAATTGAAATTTCCACCCGAAATCACCGACCTAAAGCAAGATTGTTTCATACATAATTCATGCCCGGAAACTCTTGTTCAAGACATTTTTGCACTTAGTACAACTATAAAAACCCTATTTGCAGTTATATTGGTAATTTTGGCACAGTTCACAGAGATAAGCTGCATTTCCAAAGAGATAGTAATGTAATGTTATATTCCTTGGTATCTTTGTTATTATTTCACATAAAATGTGTGCTTTTATTCAAAACGGATCCATGCATTTAAAACATAGCATTTCTAAAGTGAAAATAATATTTTGAATTGCGGGAATTGTATTAGAGTAACTTTAAAAAGCAATGGGAAGCAAAGAATATACGTGCAATATACAGGGTTCAATTATAAGTATTTATGCATCGTTTAATGTTTTTTATTTCTTAAGATTATTATTATTATTAATATTATTGCTTGTTTATGGTGTAATTTTGTTGATTGTTGTACTCAGCAGCTTTAAACGAAGAATTTAGTATAAAAAATAGAAAATACATGAAAATTTAAAACTACAGCATTTCTAGAAAAACATCTATTTACCAAGCTTTAATTAAAAAGTAATAAAACATATTTTTAACATGTACCCATGTATCATTTCTTATGGGCTTGTGCATATACCAAATTATAAAGGAATGAAAGCAATATTAAAGGAAAAATATTTGGGTGTTAGCTCATCTTTGAAAAGACTGATTACAATAATACGATTAAAAATTGTTAAGGACACACTTTTCGAAATTAAAAGCTTGTGGTTTGTGTGTAGCTTATATATGTATAGTACTATGTAAGCTTATTATTTATGAATTTTATCTCTATGTAAACTAATGAATTAAAAAATATCAATACATTTTTTTTTTATTTTATCATACTAACATTCTTTTGTGAGATGGATATTTTTTTTATCCTATGCCCGTTTCCGACCTCTCGGTTATAAGTCAATGAGCAGTCCAATACAAAGAAGAACGATAAAAATAGTCACTAAAAGCCCAGTCACACACATAAAGGAAAACAGTCAAGAACAGCAGGGCATATGTTGAGGTGTTCTCCAGTCATGGGAACGCCATGGTCGCAAAGAGGGCAGACATCTATATCTGTCAGCCTCATTCGATATAGGTGACTCTGTAAGTAATCATGAGTCTAAAGCAAGCCACGCCAACTGTTCTATGCAAGGAACTGGGTATTTTTGCCCACTTATTTAACAGGGAGTTCCAATATAAAATACTAAAGATAAAAATATAAAATACTAAACCAGTTATTTTGACGCTTACCTTGTACTTATAACCGAGTTTATTTCAGAACACAATTTTCTATTCTTGCGCACATGATATTTCGTGAACAAATTAATAGAAGTACCTGAAAAGTTCTGAGTAGAAAAAAATGGCATAATAATTCTCCAATTTAACTATTATGTGATCTTTTGCAAATTAAAAATTATGCTTCTTGTATTGTAAAGAAATAAACTTCTTACTTGTCAGTTGCCTAATTAACGCACTGAAAATGAAAAACATATTTCTATATTTCAAGAATTAAATATTAATGAGAAGTTTGTTTAGATGTAATAATTGTGTAAATGCCAAAATAGATTATTAGACGCGAAGCAAACAAACAAACAAATAAACAAACAAAAAATATCACACAAATGCAAAAAGTTTAATTATATGAAAATACCATGTTACGTTTTCAAAACATTTCTACGATCCAATAGTTGCATTTTTGTAGATCTGAAATTTTCATTCATTTTAAGATTCAACTGATTTATAAAAATATTCCAAATTTAGGTCTGTAGCGAAAACTTATAAGGTAGTATTAAATGCATTGAAAACTTGAGACAACTCAACGTTATGATAATGGCCTACTACGCTCAAATCCTAGTACTGTCATGTTGGTGATTTCGCTTTGCCGCTGCATTGCTAACCTAGGTCATGTATCCAGCGATATATTATTTTCCGATTAATTAGTTTCCCCAAAATTATATATGAATTGTAAAAACATTCTTTATGTACGCCCCATCAGATGGCCGAGGAAGCATCATGATTCAAACTTTGTTGCACGTTCTTCATTAGCTACGTGATTGGAAACACATATCAGCTTATCTCGTCCTCCTGACGCCATGAGACGATACGTCTCATCCTAGCCTCCTGACCACTCTTTCCCTTTATACACTGTCTTCCAAAAGTTAAGCACGGACGGTAAAATCAACAAAAATGGAAAAGTAAAGCTTTGATTAACTCAAAATTGTACACGAAGGTAGCAAATATGTTAATACATTAAAGAAGACAAGAATTATGTACAAAGCTGAAAAAAATATTTACTTTTCGTAAGTTATATGATGAAGTCACATTTATGTCATTAACAAAATGATGTTTAATGGCAAACAAACCAAACAAAACTTACATTAATATGGTATGTGACCACCCCGGACCTTTACACAAACTTTACAACGATTTTCCGTGCCTTCAATGAGGTGATCAACCATCGCAGATGCGAGTAATGGCCATTCCTCCAATAGGGAAGTTTCCAACCATTTGAGACTGGCTGGAGGAGGTAAACGTGCAGAGACAGCACGCCCGAGGGCATCCCAAAGGATTTCGATGGGATTAACGTCGGAGGAATACGCCGGCCACTAAATACGAGAAATGTCCTCACTTTCCAGGTATCCGTCAGCGATGTTAGCTCGATGGTGACGGGCATTGTGGTCCATAAGGAGGATATCAGGACCAACTGCTGCAGCGTATAGCCTCGCAATAGGATCTTGGACTTCATCCCGATACAGCGAAGCGGTCACAGAAGGTCCTTTAAGGATGTGCAGCTCTGTGCGATATCCCATTGAATTTCCAGCTCACACCATGACGCTTCCACCTCTGAATGAGTGATGTGCTTGGTCGGATTGCGTATGCCTCGTTCTCTCCAGATCCTCACACGCTTATCATCTTATTCCAGGACAAATCCGGACTCTTCCGTGAACAGGACTTTGCACCATTCTGAGACAGTCCAATTGACATGCTAACGATACCCCTTTAATCTTGTCCTTCTGGTTTGGACGGTTAGTGGAACATAAAAACATGGTCCTGGGACGTACAGTCCCTTCATGTGGAACCTTCAGCACACAGTACTGGCAGATATTGTCTTACCAACTGACGCTGCAACCATGGATGTAACAGTTGTGAAGGTTGCTGGTCGATTCCACTTGGCTACTGTAGCAATATACCGATCATCAAGAGGGGGTGGTAACCCTTGGACGTCCGGGCACAGGTTTCCGGACAACTGCTTGACTTGTTTGGAATTGGCTCCGTAATCGGGAAATTGCGGAATAATCAACGCCAAAGAAAATAGCGACATCTTTGATTGACTGTCCTGCTTCAATGCATCCGACAGCACGGCAGGGCTCACTATCTGCTATTCGTCTTCTTTTAGCCGTAGAACACGAATATCATCAAAAATAACCCTACAAATGTTATAAACACTTCGTATCAGCATTTAAATACACCTCCTCAAACCCTTCATAATGCTGGCGTCTTCAACGACTGCCTCATTAGTATATATCCAGACAGTCAATCGTGACTGACTGTAACATACGATATTTGCATACTGCCATCTACATCTGCAGCGATTTTCAGCCACTCAAATTCAAATACGCTTTTGAAAAATGAAAATTTACATTGCGTGCTGAACTTTTGGAAGTCAGTGTACTAATTACAGTCTTTGCAGACAAAATCCTTTTAAAATCCCCTGTTGCTGTTGTATCAATTTTGGGGGGAAAATTCCATTTTCTTTTTATTATAGCACATTATTTAATTATCCTAAATTTTTAATATTTACGTCTTAATTACTTAAGCCCACTTTATACCCCTTTCAATATAGCTCAATGGCGCCAACTTTGTTGGTACAAAACAATTTTTGAATCCCCAATAATTGTGTTGTGGGTTCATCGAACCCCTAATGTTTTGTACATATTTTGTGTAGAAAATGTTCACACATATATATATACATTTTGTTATTAATTCTTCAAAGTTTTTCATCATTTATTCTCTGTTTACTATATATAAAATGTGTATAGATATTTACCTCTCAAACTGTATTATTGTACTGACTGAATACTTTAACTGAAGATTTTCACCCACAAATAATTTAAAGATAATTTTTTGGGGCATTTTTAGCATTGGTAAAACTACTTAAACATAAATTTTACATTTTTTTGTTACTTTTATAAAGATGATTGAGTTGGAAATGCATATTATCTGTAATGATGTTGAGCCAATAAAAGCTATATAAATGTAATAATAAAATAAATGTAATAAAACAGTATTTCGTGGCTGTATGCCTAATAGGGGCTTTGAAATTAAATTAACTTTAATTCAAAGCGACATTTTGACATATGTGATATGAAGCTTCTGAATCCGATCACATGACGAAGATTTTCCCTACATTAGCGACTTTCAGGTCCATATTTTAATCTATTATGAATTTAATCTATTTTGATCGATTATGAGTGAAGTATTATCAAGTATACTCCAAGTATTATAAATTGCTGTATATTTATAAACGGCAATTCATAATACTTGTGGATGACTTAATTATAAACCAGTAAAAAGTCTCACTTGAATAATTCTAACATTATGATTTGCTATGGTTGAATTTATCCGCTTCGTACGTCACTGGCAAGTCTGAGAGGATGCGACATATTTGGTGTAATTAGCGCTCAAATACTATTTATGTTTCATTAAAATTTTAAACCTCTAAAATCATTTTATTGAAGAGATGTTGATAATTTATAGTTTCATTCATAAAATTATGCAATAGATAAATTTGCAAGAAATGATAAAGTGCAAAAATTTCAATTTATTTTGAAGATAATTTGTATGTTTTTTTTTTAAGTAAGCAAAACATTTACATGAGTATACATGTAAAACTTACGGTGCAAAACTTTTTTTATCTAGGAGTTTACATTTAATAGCACTTACAAATATATGATAAACGCTAAATTGTTTATTAAAACTATTTCTATATTTCGATAACATACTTCTTTATGATAGCGCTTCAAAAATTTCACGAATCGATCAAAAATTTCACGAATTCCGAGAAGGAAATATATAAAAAGAAAGGCGGGAAAATATTCACCCGCCAAGGGGAATTTTTCTTTTTCTGGGTTTCGCCTCAAACGTTGCAAAAAGAAGAGCAAACGTTCTTTGCGGGCGTTAAATATTAGGTATTTTCAAATGTTAATACAATGTTTATTCATCATTTGTTTCTTCTGTCAAACATTTGTGACGTCTCAAGAATATATTTTTACGACAGAATGATCTACCAGGTTGCATACATGAACAGAATCAAGTTAAATTGTTCCCGAGAATATCAAGCGTGCGTAATTCATAAAATACCGTTTGACAGTATAGTGGATCACTGCACTTGTATACGTGACCGTAATTCTTCGAAATTAGAATATTTTAGTTCCTTACTGTTATGTTTTTCGTCCATAGGTATTTTTGGTCCCTGGGCCAATGGAGCGACGAGAGCTTTGGGCAGATCCCCAACGAATGTATCACGCCTACGTAGCAGACGATACGAAATAACTCTAACGAAATGGGCGCTAGGGAGTAGGAAAGCAGAGGCACCTACTCACAACGCGAGTTCGGGGGTTAGTGCGCGTCACCGAGCAGGAGGCCGAGCTCTCTGGTTGAAAAAAGAATGTTTTTGCCACAGTAGCTCAGTTAATAGAACGGCTTGCCAGATGGAAATGGTTTGAATACAGGATGGAGCATAAGCTCTTTAAAAATCATTTATTTTATTTTTACGTATGTGAACACACACTGTTTGGTATGCACTCTAGTACAAATGTTGTTGTTGTTGAGACACAGACCGTCTGACCTACCGGAAAGGTGTAAGGTAACTGTCTGGACGGCCGGGAAGTGCCACCCAATTTAGACCGGAACTCAGTGGGGGAGGCATCCACAGGGACCGTACCCTCCTTCCCCTACCATCAACCTCTCGGAAGGACTTACAGACCCACATGTTTAACGTGATCGTACTCCGCGTGAACACGGCGGCAATTCTGGCAGTGGCGGGTATCGAACCCGGACCTACCGAGTGCAATCCCCGCGCGCTGATCACTAGGCTACCGCACCCTCCTTAGTACAAATGTATCACTGTTTAACTGAAGACATATTAGCCACGTTGTTCGTAATCTCCATAAAAGAAAACACGTAGTATGAGAATCTTTGGCGCGGACCAGAATTAAAGGCATATTAGATTCTATTTCATTTTTTTATATAGTATTGTGGTATTTTTATCTCTGATGTACCATTAAAGTTTCATGAAATATATATTTTTGTGATAAAGTAGGGGTCTTTCTTATTATTTTGTAATTGGTATTCAAAGTTTCTGTGCTACTAAATTACTTTATTATAATCTATGCCATACAGATAAGTCGAATTCGAGTTTTCGACGGGAGAGCACATTTCAAGCATCTCTGATCACGAATTGAACATTTTTGGGGTGGTGTGTGTGTGTGTGTGGAGATGTGTGTGTGTGTGTGTGTGTGTGTCAGTGAGTCTGTGGAGATGATAGCTGACGATCGAATTGAGCGATTCGAATGGAATTTGGTACAAGAATTTCAAGCCATGAATACTGAAAGTCTATTGTTTTTAAACACAGTCGAATGTCCAGAACCCTCCTAAATTTACAAGTGAAATTTTGAAAAAAACCTCAAAAAATCAAAACCTTTAAAAATGTTACGCAAGTAGACATTTCTTATGTATTTTTTACATAGAAATCGATTAACATATACCTTAGAAAACTAGCATGAACCGTTCTCGAGACATTGCGCATTTTTCAAATAAATTTATCAAAAAATCCCATAAATAAAAAAATAACTGTTGAGAAACATGTTCACTTTTCATATGTAATATCATACGATAAATTGGGTGGCATAATTCTTGTGGATCTAGCTCGTTCCATTCATGAGAAAAGAAACTTTGAGTAATACATTTGTATTTGAACGGCAATAGTCATTTATATGCTATAAGAATAACTTATTTCTCCGTCCATAACGCTTGGCAAGATTTTAGCGACAAATTTGGAGGAATGTCGCCAACTTGACGACTTTTTAAATTTGCAAAATTAACGAAAATCTCGCCAAATGAATAAAAATGACACTAAATCAATGAAAATGACAACTAATTGACGAAAATTTAATATCTTGGAAAGAATATAAGTATCTACTATAAGAATGACCTATTTTTTCTTTACTGTAAGAGTAGTATATCCGTTGCATTATATACAAAATGTCATGTGCTGACCACATCAGATTTCTTTTTCAAATAAACACGAACTGTCTATAAGTTTTAGTGTAACAATTTGGTTGCCAATATATGTTTTAGGACCTCCTGCACACGTTTTGAAGGTCTTTAGCGTAATGTTCGTCTATCTGTCTGTGAAAAACCCAGACCACACGACAGACCCGAAGGTTTACTGCATCTGTTTGTGTGTCCGGGTCTGTCTGTGGTTAATTTCTTGTGTACACGATATAGCTGTCGCAAATATTACAGGATTTTCACAAAACATTGTATCCAGCTTTATTGTAAAAAAATCTAGAAATAGAGAGACTTTTACGTAATTTGAGCCAAAAATTCGAAATTTAATATTTCTTTAACATGGCAACATAGAACAAAATTTAACATGATTATGTATAAAAGGTTTTTTTTAAAGCTCAATCATCCTAAAACTTGATAGTTTCAATCATTGAAGTTAAAAAGAGCCGCGATATAATTATTGTGTAAAATAAAGAATCACACTAACATTATAACTGTAAAGCAAATAATTTCACAATAAATATTTGGTATTTTTAAATTTTAATAATTTTTTTATAATTCATTCATTTTTTCTGCCATGTATTTTTGACGTTTCAAGAAATAAATCTTTATGACGGAAGGATATACCTGTCAGTATAAATGGATATAATCAACTTAAGTTGTCTACGAGTATATCAATCCGTAATTAATAAAATACAGTTTGGAAATATAGCAGATAACTGCATTTTTATGCTAGGATGTAATTTTCAGAAGTAAGAATTTTTTATTTCCTATCTGATATGTTTATCGTCTGTAAGTTTTTTTGGCCTCTGGTCCTATGGAGAGACGAGAGCTCTGGGAGGTAGTAGCAGACGATACAAAAGAGCTAATGAAATCAGCTAATGAAATTAGCGCAAAAGAGCTAATGAAATTAGCGCCAAAGCTCCCTACTCACGAAACGAGTTCGGGGTTGGTGAGTGTCACTGAGCAGAAGACGAAGCTCCTTAATAGAAGAAATATATTTTGTCTTAGTAGCTCATTTAATACAACGGCTTGCCAGGAAAAAAATGGTTTGAATCCTGTGTGGAGCACAAGCTCTTTATAAATACTTTATTTTATTTTTATGTACACGAACACACCCTTTTTGTATGCACTTATCTGTCCAAATGCGTCACTCTTTAAGCAAAACATTTTAAGCACGCTGTCCACCTTCTCCATAAAAAAACAAGAAATAACTGTCATGCATAAAGCATTGATTATGAAACACTTTCCAACTACAATGCAATTTTATTTAAACATCTATAAAATGTTATACATTCAGCTGTAAAATTTTTTAAATTATCACAATAGTACAGTAATTTATTATATTTGAAAACTTCATCGAAAATAAATGAACTTAATTCAAATAATGTTATCGAAATATAAATCGCTTGACTCTCTATATAAAAGCTGTGAATATTTCATTCATAAACTTTTTTTCATTCAGTTCATTCAGCGGCAATATTTTTAAAATCATCGCAATACTATAATAATTTATTTTCTCAAAAACGTAAAACCATGGAGATAAAATTACTTTCTAACTCCATGCTTGAAACGTCATCAAAAAAGAAATAATATGGAATCGTATGCTTCTATATATAAAATCAATGTTTCATTCATATCACATATATTGCAGACTCCAGAGGTAAATAATTTTGTGTTAAAGGAATGCAGCAATTATTATACAACTCATCTTACAGCTTGATGTGTTTACATTCTCCATGCGTGAAAGTTAGGCTTCGTTGTAGAAATCATCCAAGTTTGATGATCATGTAAACTCCAAAATATTGTAGTTGTGCGGGCGTAGTATATAGATGCACAGAAAAAATAAAACATAAAGCGGTTTTAGGTCGGATGCAACACGAAATATAAATTAAGAACTTTAAAAATCACGATTTTGACACAACATGGATGCCATATTTTATTTTGAAGTAGGTCACGTGATTTTTTCATATTATATGGGTTAAATTATTATTTTAAATTTTATTTAAAAAAACTACCGAACATACTTTGTTGATTTTTCTTTATATATTTTATTTAATAATTTGAATATTTCCTAAAATTTTCGAAGCAATTTGTGAATTTTAAATTCGCTTAAAAATGTTTGAAAATTAGGTCCCATAGGGTTCAATGTATTTCATGTTTTCTACCCGGGTTTAATCCAAAACTGATTGGGTGACATTATTCATTTATATTCCGAAATGTTGCACAGACAGTTTCGTCTCAACGACATAATAAAATTTCATTTTGATAAAGTCATTTTTACGGTAGTTATCTTCCAAACGGGTAGACAGACAGACAACTATATTATAAAGTGTTACAAAGAACTTTAAAAACCACGATTTTGACACAAGATAGATGCTATATTTTAATTTGAAGTGGATCCGTGATCTCTTCTTTTAATATGGGTATACTGATTATTTTAATTTTTATTAAAAAAACCACCGAACATATTTTGCTGAAATGTTTTGTTTTATATAATTTATGGGATAATTTGAATATTTCCTAAAATTTTCTAAACAATTTGTGATTTTTAAATTTCTCTTAAAAAATGTTTGAAAAATTAGGTGCCATTGGGTTCAATATATTTCATTTTTTCAACCCGGGTTTAATCCAAAACTAATTGGGTGATATATATTCCCATATGTCCCGCAGACCGTCTCAACAACATACTAAAATTTGATTTAGATAAAGTAATTTTTATGGCGGTTATCGAACGAACGGACAGACAGACAGACAGGATGGCCAAAGTCATAAGCACATTTCATTCCCGAAAAGTCTATAGAGAGGGTTTCAAATCGTTATGATGGAACTTTAATCTATGAAAATATTTCCAGTATCTGATTAGAAGATTCATATACAGTTTATGCAGTTTTTCGCATAGTCGCAGTTGAACTTTCTTTTCCTTGTCCAATACTAGCTTTTAGCTAAGTTGAAACCTCATGATGTTCTTTCAGAATCAGGTTTGGTACATGGGCCGAAGCTACTAACTGGACCACTTCGCTTTCAAAATCTGGATCATAACGATAGAAGACACACTGATTCAGTGTCTAAACTCGTTCAGTCCAGTATGTATAGTTCACGTTTTAGTCAGTGCTTTCAAAACCGCCAATGAACTTTCTTACTCATCTTTCAATTTCTTTTCAAGTATCGTTTTATGTGTTCTGAAGGGCAAATCAAAAGACACAGCATTGAGTTCTCATGAGTATTGTTCCAAAAAGATCTATTGAGGGTGTTGTGCAATCGTTGAGAAGGCAATGGAAACAGTGACACTCCTGCCGGTCTCTGATCAGAAGGTTTATATCGTTTACAGTATATGCAGTTTTTCGCATAGTCCAGATGAATTTTCTCATCCGTGTCCGATGATAGCATTTAGCTACGCGGTCAAACGTTCCTTCTGTTCCACCGTCTCCAGCAGTCATGAGATAACCTCATTCAGTCCCGTATATATATAGTTTACGTCTTTGTATGCGTTCTCAAAACAGAGAATGTTTTTCATACTTCCTTATCTTTCAATTTCTCTTCACGTACTTATTTAGATTTTTTGGAGAGATTATCGAAAGATACATTACCTAGTTCACATGGAGGGGCATCATGTACACAAACGGATCTTGAAAAGATATCAACAACAACGTCGCACTATTCGGTAATGTGTTCCATGTTCACATTCAACGACTGCAATGCTTACCTGGCTAATCTTCTGGAAAGAAACTTGAGCTTCAAGGGTCACTTAAGCGATTTGTAATCAGATTCCACTGTAACATCGGATAATCTATGTGTATTAGGAACTTATTTACTGATCATATAACAGCAAGTGTTTCACGTTCCGTGGAGGAGTAATTTCTCTCAGCTAAACTAAGCAGTTTACTTTCATATTCATTTGAATTTTCCGAGCTCCCAAAGCATAGCTGCTTGCTTCTGTACTTATCACAAAAAGGTTAAGGAGATCACCTTGCTTCAGAGTAAGTGAGAACAAGTAGTACTTAAGAGAATCGAAAACTCTCTGTTAACTTTCTGATCAACTAACTCTAAGGAGGATTTTTATTAAATTGATCAGATATCGAGAAATCTGAAAATTACTATATAAACTTTCTATATCAGGAACATGTCTATGAGAAGGATAGCAGTTGTTTCACATTTTAAGTGGAAGAAATATACAATATGAAATATTCCCTTCCAGGAACCACCTCTATTTCACGAGGAATAATCCTGAGTCCAATATATCTTCTCTGAGAACAAGAAAAGTGTCATTATTTTCCGTCTTCTTAACATAAAAAGGGATATTTACTCTTAAAAATTTAAAATTTAGTAAGCTTATACACCAAATAAAAAAAATACTTACTTAGTAGGTCATTTATTTTTTCGCTTTAAGGGAAGGGATCATTAATTAAAACGATATATCCAGGGCCTGATCAAGCCAAAGAGGGGACCCGGGCCTGTTGTTAATTTGGAGCCCTCATAACGTTACGGCATATCAAACACATACAGAACATCAACATATAACAAATTTGGAGGGCTCAGGATCATAGTTCTGATGACCCTTTTGTACGTGTAGAAAACTTCCATACTTTTTATATCAAATCAATATATGTATAATATTTATAACAATTAAAATATTTTAAATTCAAAATAAAAATTTATATTTAATTAATTAAAAATTTCTACTTCAATATTTTATCACATGAAAGATTTAGGGGCCCTAAAAATTTGGGGACCCCGGACCGTGGTCTAGAGTCCGTGCGTTACTCGGGCCCTGGATATATCTATCGATTGATATATAATTCTGATTAAATGCAGATCTATAAAGTTGCAGACAAGTTATATATTAAGTTGAAAACATTTTCTACTAGAAATACTTTTAAATACTAACATAATGGTATTTAAAAATGAAACGTTTTTGGCAGTATGGGAAGCGTATTAGATTTCGTAGAATGGCAAACGAGTGGTTGTATGCGGTTAAAAATGCTGCTATTCATCGATGTTCGATCTGCTGTGATGATAATTAGCGAGGGATCCTACGGTCCTGAGGAAGGAGAGTGGAACGATTACTGCTATTGCTGCGCCTGGGCCGACGGCCTAGTACTTAAGTAATTCGTCTTCCTGCTTCTCAACTGTTTGGTGCAACATTTCGGACAGAATCAAAGGGTAATTGGCCTACGTCCTCAAGGAGCATGACACCGTCTTTTTTTCCCTTTCTTTTGAAGGCTGAGATTGAACTTGGTGTCTTTGTGTTGTATATATGCCATTTGATGATGATAATTATTTTCCTACCAGATATTTTCCTCCTAAATTCTGCATTTTAACTTTAAAGTCATAGAAAGGGTGTTAGCCCTTAATAATTGAAAATTTTATATGGGAATGGACAAAAAATGAAGAAACTGATTTTCTTACTTTCGAACTTTCATTTTTTCAATTTAAGGGATATCTCATATTAAAACGACACACTCTTCGATTTTCGTCTAATTTTGACTGAAAGTGTAGAACATTGTAATATTAAAATTTAATAAGTTTCCTCTCAAACATCTTTTCAAATACTGAAATATTGTTGTAGATAAAAGAAACGTTTTTGATGCTAAGGGAAGTACATTACTTTTGGTAGAATGGCAACAAAACGAAAAAAATTTGAGCTTAAACGTGCTGCTTTCTATTTACGAACATTTTGCAAGCTACTTTGCAGATAGTAAGTACGGTATAAGTCAACAACACCACACAAGAGACAAAGTAGGAGTGCTCTTCAATAATGGCGGCGACTTTGACCATCGACTGGGAATGTTCTGCTGCATGCTCATTGGTTAATTCCTAGGTAGCAGAGTTTACGGTTTAAGTGCATTTAACTTTTCCAATATCACAATATACAACTATAGATTTGTTCTGGTATTGATCGCCATTTAGGACTCCACAAAACGTCAGATCACGTAACCTTTTCCTTACGGCGGTACAACAGTTGTACCACTGGAAATCTCTTCTTCTAGAATGGCGCTGGTTCAACTGTTGTACCAGTCTTTTTCACCCCCATTATTCTGGGAAAGGAGGGGGTCGCCTATTGTACCTGCCTGCAGCCCTTCCTCCAAGTTTCTCCTGACAGAAGATGAAACGAGTTACGAACAAAAAACAAGTTCCTTGAAGGTATTTATCTACTGGGGGGGAATTTTCAAATATTTTGCAGTTCTGGAGTTGAAAAAGCGGATTCTTGAAGCCGTAACGTAAAGGTTAAATAAACATAATAATTACAAATAATTTTGCAATTCATAGCTAGTATAAGTTATAAGTTACACGTTAGCTAGTGCAACAAACTTATCCTGAAAGTGTGCAGATAAGTAAAACTGTACCTAAAGATAGGTCCAAAAGCCGTAATAGAACAAATCTTGTGGTAACTGTTTACCCAAAGGAAGAAAAGACATCAGATGCAACCAAAACGGAAATTCAAGATATAATAGATCCTAAAAAGTTAAAAGTTACTGTCGAAGCAGTTAGGAAAATAAAGAAGGATGTTATATTAATAGAAACCACAGGATCAGAAGATTTAGAGAAATTAATAGAAGAGTTTAAACAAGTAGACCTATTGAATGGCAATTATGATATAAGCATACCAAAGAAGAAAGTGCCACAAATAATATTGTATGGGGTTGAGGAAGAATACACTAAAGATAGTCTAAGAGTGGAAATAAACTATCAGAACTCAGAAATAGAGAATACAGAAGAATTCGAAGTTAAATTTAGCTTCAAAGGTAAAATATTTGCTACAAGTGCTATAGGTTTGGGCACATCGGAAGGTTTTGCATTGCAAAAGAACAAAATTGTTCGAACTGTGGGAAAACAGGACCAAAATCTGATAATTGCAAAAGTCCAGAAGCGAAGTGCAGAAATTGTGAGAGCCATAATACAAGATTTGACACAAAATATAAAACAGGACACATGGTAATTGATATAAATTGCCCTATATGTTAAAAATAACTTGACCTTGTCATTTTCAAGGTTAACCATGGGGATGAATGACACAGGTTATGAATTGAAGTATTTATCTTTAAAACTTAACAATACAAGAGCAGCAAATTTTTCCTGTTTTCACAGAATTTCATAAGTGAGAACATTGATACAGTGTTTTTAAACGAACCCTATTACTTCCATGAATAAATTATTGGATTCACTCTTGGCTATAACCTCATTTTTATTGAGGAAAAGCCATGATCAGGATCGGCTCTACAAAAATACAGAGATTCCATGTCGGTCATAGAGGCAGAGACTTGGTGAGCGTACAAATAGAAATTGAGTATGAAGAATATGTTATAACTGTATTCTATTGCTCTCCTTCAGAAGACTTAGTTAATAAGTTGGAAAGTCAGGAAACTCTGATCAGATGTAACATGGAAAATCAGCATATAATCTGTGGGGATTTTAATGCTAAGTCCAATATTTGGGGTTCTAGGCCCAATGGTATGAGAGGTATAGAGTTATTGGTATTTATTGAAAAGTCGACATTAAAGGAGAACAATCTCAACAGCCATCTTACACTGACTAATATCAAGGGATCGAGCTGGATTGATCTATTTAGGACCAAAAATGTAAATAACAAAAAAAATGACTGGAAAATTCATGATCGCATTTCAATGAGCGACCACAATATAATAGAATTTATTATAGGAATGGTAGAGAAGATAAATGAAAGGCAAATAAAGTGGAAGATCAACGATTTCAACTGTCTGAGGGTAAAAGAGGAAATTTATAAATTGATAGACAAAACTCGAAAGGTGGAGTTAAGTACCAATAACATAAACAAGTATATCGAAGTTGTAGAAGAGGAGTTGGTAAAAATATACAGAAATAACACTAAGGAGAAGAAAAGTAAAAGATCTAATGCAACTTAATGGACCATTAAGTTGACCATAATGAGAAGATGCGTAAGAGCGTTAAGGAGAAGATTGCAGAAAGAGGTGGGAGAAGAATCCAGGAAGAGGAAAAGGATCCAGTATAAATTAGATTATAGGATTTGCAAGAAAATGATCATAAAAGTAAAAACTGAAATTTTCAAAACATACCTAAGCAAACTGATAGTAAATAATTCGTTTGGAGCCCATTATAAGTTGATTGAAAACTTAAACAAAAAGAACCTGATAAACCACTGTGTTACCAAGAGAGATGGTAGACTGTGATAAACCACTGTGTTACCAAGAGACTAAGAACATTGCATATTCAATTGAAGAAATCTTGAAATACCACTTCCCTATTATAAATATGGAGGATTTCCCCAGAGAAAATTATAGCGACAAAAATACAGGGTTGTTTAATTTGTATGAAATTGAAAAGTTGATCCATGAGTTTGATGAAGCGAAAGCACCTGGAATCAATGGATTAATCATGAAAATCATCAGAGTTATTCCATGTCGATAAAAAGTGGTTCTTGAACATTATGAATATTTGTCTAAATAATGGGATTTTTCCTAAACATTGGAAAATTGCTAGGGTAGTATTAATACCCAAAGATGGCAAAGACCTAACCACCGCAGAGGCATATCGTTCCATATGCCTTCTGCCCCATATGGGGGAAAATACTTGATATACTGCTGACAAAGAGGTTGACACATTATCTTGATAAAAAATTGACTGTAAATCAATACGGTTTTAGGAAGAACCTTAGTACGATCGATGCGATTAAAGCGATTATTAATCAAATAGAAAACAATAAAGCAGAACAACTTAGTACTTGTATTATATCAATGGATATAACAAATGCATTTAATCCAGTGCATTAGAACTATGCGATACGACAACTCATCAACTTTAGAGTACCTTGTAAGCTCTTGAATTTAATTAAGAGTTTTACAAGATAGATTTGTAAGGATGGAAGAAAAAGATTTATACATGAAGTATAATATTGGAATCCCTCAACGATCCAGCATAGCACCCATTTTATGGTTGTAAAGTGAAAAAAGCAGGTAGAATGAGAATCCTTAACGGGGGCCAGAGTTAATGGGATATAAGATTATATTTCCAGATAATGTACATATAGTATTAGGGTATTTTTATCTGTGATGTATTATTAGAGTGTTAAGAAATATAGTTTTGTAATAAAGTAGATGTTAGCAATTATTTTTTAATTGTAATTCAAAGTTTTAGTGCTATTAAATTACTTTATTATAATTTGTGCCCTATACGCAAGTCAATCTGGTTTGAGTCCTTTGAAGCTGAAATAAATATACTCTATTGAAATATTATTTCAGCAGTATTACAATATGCATACTGTTTGTTTTGTACTATATCATCCTTTTTCTTTTAGGTATTAAAGTGACACATCACTTGGTTCTTTAGTTAATGGTAAATCTTTACTTTACTCTTTCAAATAAACAAGATCTGTTTATAATTTGTGATGTTAAAGACATATAATCACAATGTTAAAGAATTATTTTTAATTATTCATTTTCAGACAGAAAAATGTGCATTCATTTTTATTGTCACTCAAATATTTGCTATCAATATACTTAATAAAAGTATAGTGTACATGTTATTTCATATTAATTTTTTTTTTCAAAGTAGATGACAAATATTTTTTTAATAACCTGTCTTCAAATAGGTTAAAAATTGTTTAAAAATAATGTTTCCTGAATTTAGCTGTTTTTAAAATGTCATTAAACACCCTGTCATAACTTGCAATTTCAGACCATACAATTTTATTCTCTTCAAAATCCTAACCTTCTCGAATCTCAGTTTGAAGTTTCCAACGAAAACCACAAACTTCAAACCAAGATGATCTTATAAATAATTCATGCTTCAAAACTTTTTTTTAAATATATTTTTGCACATAGTACAACTAGGAAAACTCAATTTGCAGTTACATCTTCAATTTGAAATAACTTAGTTAAAAAGATCAACACGATTTTCTTTTTGTCACAGCCTTATATAATCTTATATTCATCTGCGTTTTTCTTTTCACGTTATTTTGCATAAAATCTAGTCTTTTACTCCCAAAAGGTTAGATTCCGTTTTAATGGAGTACCTTCGTACTGAATTATACATTTAACAGTAACTGCGTGCATAAATTCATCTTTGAAACAATAGTTTCAAAGATGAAATCAAACTCAAAACATATTTAGGGTTTGGTTTAGGTACATGCCAACAATAAAAAGTATACGTTATTTATATATTTCTGAATAATAAAGTTTTATGTAGATTATGTTTATATAAAATACAAGACAACAAACACAAACAAATTTTATGAGTATTGGAACAAAATGCATGTACATTGCAATTAAAAGCACTTGAAATATTTACAAAACTGATTATTTTATATATTTAACATTTCGTACAAAGTATAGAGTATTTTGAAAGAAATAATAAAACTACACTGAACTATGAATTTTTTTCTTTATTTTGTCAATTCTCTGTGACAGTACCGAAAGTACTTAATCTCAGTCAACACAGTTATGTACATGTAATTTTTTGCTAACAATGTTGACAGAATTATTTTTTACATTCCTTATATAAAATAATGTATAAGGAAAGTATTGTGGCGGGGTCGAAAATTCGAATTCCAGTGTTCGACGGATGAGCACGTTTCAAGCATCCCTGATCACGAATCGAACATTTTTAAAGTGATGCCTGTGTGTGTGTGTGTCTGTGTGTCAGTGAATCTGTAGAGACGATAACTAACGAATTAATGGACTGATTCGAATGAAATTTGGTACAAAAATTACAATCCGTAAAGACTGGAAGCCTATTGATTTCATATACAATTGAATGTTCAGACCCCTCCTAAATTTTCGAGTGAAATTTTGAAAAATCGTCAAAAAATTAAAACTTTTAATAAAGTTACGCAAACAGACATTTGTTATGTAAGTTTTCAGTAGAAAACGATTGACATAAATTTTAGAACGCTAACATGAACCGTTCTCGAGATACTGCATATTTTTCTATAAATTATCAAAAAATCATATAAAAAAATATATTTCCTATTGAGAAACATGTTCAGTTTTCATATGTAATATCATGCGATAAATTTGTGACATCATTCTCGTAGATCTAGCTCGTTCCATTCATGAAAAAATATACTTTGAGTAATAATTTTGTATTTGAACTCCAATAGTCATTTATCTGCTGTAAGAATACCTTATTTCTCCATCCATAAGGCTCGGAGAGATTTTGACGACGAATTTGGTAGGATGTCGCCAACTTGGCGACTTTCTGCAATGTTGCTAATTTAACGAAAACTCGCCAAATGGATAAAAATGTCGCTAAATCAACGAAAATGACGACTCTTTGACGAAAATTCAATATCTTGGGAAGAATATAAATATCTACTATAATAATAATCTATTTTTCTTTTACTGTAAAAGTAGTAATTTAATTGCAATATATAAGGAAAGTCATGTGTTGCCCATATCAGATTTTTTCTTAAACGATTATTTCAATTTGTTAAAATTGTTGTCTTTTAAGAATGGTAAAAAATTGCAAACTGAAATTTTGTACGTCTTTTAAATGAATTGTGTCATTTAAATCCGTACTTGTATAGTACGTACTACACATATTAAAATGGTTTTGTCTCCATTATCTAAAAATATAAGTTTTTAATATTAGAATCGAATTCTGCAAGATTGAGAAGAAACGTTTGCTTGAAAGTTAATGATTACATTCCCATAAATTTTCATTCTTTCTTCGGCTGATATGAAAGAAAAATGCCACCTTAAATTTTCTGTATGTACTTCTATTTGTAACAAAACTTTTCTAAATTACATCTGAAGTATTTGTCATCTCGATAGCAGTTCTAATTTTTTTTTCTAGAATTTTATAACGAGCATGTAGGTTTTTTATCAATCTTTCATTGAGTTACAGATAGAAGGAAAATCAAAAATTGCTCACTTTAAAATATCTAATATCATATGTAATTGATACATTTTCCTTATTTGAAATGCCTTTAGTAGAAAAATTTAGCAGGATTTTTTTGGTAATAGGACTCAGTATTACTTATTTTCTCAAACGATTGATTTTTCTTTTAGAATGATATGTGGTATTTCAAAGAAATAAATGATGCATATATATATATATATATATATATATATATATATATATATATATATATATATACCGGGTGTCCCATAAATTCGTAAATATTTTTAAAGATCATAAAAACTGAAGGAATTGGCATATTTGAATGTGGGTTGCAACAGACATATTCTCAAGAAGAGGGATTATTTTGTGGTAGGAAAAAAATAGTTCAAATTTCCGTCGATAAGGGGCGCTGCAGGTAATCACAGTAAATATGCAAATGTGTCTTATAAAATACAGGGTGTACGACGAAATGCGCATATCTCACGCTTTCTGTTACTGGCGCAGACGTATGTTCTTCATGGGTGTGGCGTCCATTATGGTGGGTGCATTTTTCATCGAAGAGTCATGTAAAAAAGCAGGCTGGAAGACGCACTTAGTTAATGCAAAACGCTACTTGAAAATGCTCCAGAAGAAAGTGATACCGTGCTCATTGGAACGTAATGTCCTTCACACAGTGACATTTATGCAAGACGAGGCACCGCCTCATATCTCATCTCCAGTGCAGCAGTTCTTGACCAGCACGTTTGGTGATGAACGATTAATCAGTCGCAACTCTCAGAATGAATGGTCCTCTCCCTCACCGGACATGGCACCAGTTGATTTTTGGGTCCGGGATTATGTTAAGTCCCGAGTGTACCGCAGTAGCCAGTCTTCTGCAGCGGAGTTAAAGGATGCATCATATTCGTCACGAAATCTCCCACATCCATCAGGATATGCTACATGCTTCAGATAATGGCGTTCTCGCTTGCAAAGTGTAATTTCTTGTGCTGGCGGACAAATAGAGCAATTATTGCTGTGATATGCTTGCAAACATTTGCCAGAATGCGAATAAACGTATTTTTTCACGGAATTTTGTCATTTGAATGCCTGCAGCGCCCCCATCGATGAAAATTTGAACTAATTTTCTTCTCTACCAAAAACAAATCCCCTTTATGAGAATGTGTTTGTCGCAAATCGCATTAAAATATACCAATTCCTTCAATTTTTATGAATTTTTTAAGTATTTACGAATTTATGAAACACCCGGTATATATTCATAAAATGTTATTACCCTACTCGTCATCATTAATTACGTTGAACTACTACAGATATTACAGATTTTTATTTATACTCTAAAATTCAGAAACTACAACAGTGACGATGATTTTTCAATACCGCAAATTGCCATTCTTAATCGGTCTCGTGGAATTTCAACAAATATAAAAGCGTCAAACTAGCAATAACGCCTCCGTAAAAGGTAGAACGTTTTTCTCCAAAACAACTCGGATTTCCGTTTATGATCCAGCATGGCTGGATGTGCCAGCCCGAGTATATAGGCACCTTAGTCAATATGCTTCTATAGGCACATACAAAGTACTAAGCTAGTCCATGGATGTCGTTATCTGCAATGGATGCATAATAATATATACAATAATATAAGAAAGTAAATATACAATAATATAAGAAAGTAAATATACAATAATATAAGAAAGTAAATATACAATAATATAAGAAGGTAGATATGGTCTATCTTCAAAAATATATAATATTTTTTTGTAAGTTTAGACTGTACAATAAAAACAAGAAAGATCAATCATGCTTAAAGCATTGATTATGAAACACTTTTCAACTTCAATACAATTTTATTTAAACATCTCTAAAATGCAATACATTCCTAAGTAATATTTTAAAACTTATCACGATACTTCATTAATTTATTATATTTGAAAACTTAATAAAAAAATGAACTTCATTCAAATAACGGCATTGAAATATAAATTGCTTGGTTTAAACATCTCTAAAATGCGATACATTCCTCGGTAATATTTTAAAAACTATCATAATACTACGATAATTTATTATATTTGAAAACATCATCGAAAACAACTGACATTCATTCAAATGACGTCATAGGAAAAATAACACGCCTGGCTCTGTCTATAAAAACAACATTTCATTCATAACATTTTCCTATTCATTTCATTCATCACAGTACTAAAATAATTTATTTTACTTAAAAACTTAAGACCACGGAGCTACAAGTAATTAAACTCTATGCTTAAAACTTCAAAGAAAAAAATCGTCCTTCTCTCTGTAAAATCAATGAGTATTTCATATATATGAACTATGCAGACTCCATGAGCTAAATACTTTTGGGTTAAAGTAATACAGCAATTCTTATACAAGTCATCCTACATATTTTGCTGATTACATTTTACATAGGTGAAAAATAGGCTTCGTTGTAGAAATAATCAAATTTGGATGATCATTTAAACTCAAATATATTGTCATTGCGGTTTTTCAGCATGCAGATGCACAGAATGTAAGCAAAAATAAAGCGGTTTTAGGACGAATACAACACTCAATATGAATTAAAAAGAACTTTAAAAATCAGGATTTTGAGACAAGATGGATGCCATATTTTATTTTGAAGTGGGTCACGTGATCTTTTCATATCATGGTCACGTGATCGCTTCACATAAGAGGTGTAATTATTATTTTAATTTTTATTTCAAAAACTACTGAATACATTTTGCTGAAATTTTTTTATATATTTTATGGAATAATTTGAATATTACCTAAAATTTTCGAAGCAATTTGTGAATTTTAAATTCACTTGAAAAATGTTTGAAAAATTAGGTCCCATAGGATTAAATGTATTTCATTTTTTCAACCCGTGTTCATTCCAAAACTAATTGGGTGATATTTTTCATTTATATTCCCATAGGTCCTACAGACCGTCTGAACAACTTACTCAAATTTCATTTTGATTAAGTTATTTTTACGGCAGTTATCGTGCTAACGGACAGATAGACAGACAGACAGACAGAATGAACAAAGTCATAAACACTTTTCAACTTCGTTGTAAAGTGTTAAAAACGTACAACAAATTCTTACAAGGATGCATCACTTTTATGTCAAAAATTAATATGAAGCACATTGAGATTTAATAATTATTTGGTACATATTGTGTATGGTTAGAAAATTAAGCATATGAACGTAAAACAAATAGACATTTTTCAGTCATTTTAGAATTTACGTCAAAAATTTTCAGTTTGAAATGATCTGATATAAAACAGAAACGTTGCTTAAAGAATAAATAATTACATTTCCATTTTTTTCCATTTTCCCTTATACTGATATTGAAGGGAAAATGTCAGCTACAACATCTTCGTTTACAACCGTGTATAGGAAAAATTTCCCAAATTGCATCAGAAGTAATTGCTATTTTGACAGGATTTTCAATTTCTTTTTGAAGAATTCCACAACAAGCGCGACATTTCGTATCACTCATCTCCTGCTCCAAATAGTTGTAAATGGAAAAATGGAAGAAATGTATATATTTAAATATAAATTTAATTTTCTTCATGCTTTCTAAGATTTTCTAAACTGAAATAGAAAAGCGCAAATTTTTATTTCTGATATGGATAGGCAAGTTCTAAAAGCAATTTTATTGAAAAGATACGTTTTTCCTCCACTACTGCCCCTAAACTCCTATTTAATTTTTACTTTCCTTATATACATAATGTATAAGGAAAGTATCGTGAAGGATCGAAAATTCGAATTCGAGTTTTCGAAGGGAGAGCACGTTCCAAGCATCCCTGATCAAGAATCGGTCATTTTTGAGATGATGTTTGTGTGTGTGTATGTGTCAGTGAGTCTGTGGAGACGATATCTCACGAACGTATGAAGCGAGTCGAATGACATTTGGTACAAAAATCACAATCCATGAATACTGGAAGCCTATTGTTTTAAAACACAATCGAATGTTCAGAACCCTCCTAAATTTTCGAGTGAAATTTTGAAAAAATCTTCAAAAAATCAAAACTTTTAATAAAGTTACGCAAATAGACATTTCTTATGTAATTTTACCTTAGAAAACGACTGACATAAACTTTAGAACGCTAGCATAAACCGTTATCGAGATATTAGACATTTTTCTAATAAATTTATCGAAAAGTCCCATAAATTAAAATAAAATATTAACTGTTGAGAAACATGTTGACTTTTCATATGTAATATTATGCGATAAATTTTGTGACATCATTCTTGGGTATCTAACTCGTTCCATTCACGAGAAAAGATACTTTGAGTAATACTTTTGTATTAGAACGCCAATAGTCGTTTATCTGCTGTAAGAATAACTTATTTCTCAGTCCATAACGCTTGGCGAGATTTTGGCGACGAATTTAGCGGTATGTCGCCAATTTGGCGATATTTTTAATTGTTGCCAAATTGACGAAAATATCGTCAAATGGATAAAAATGACGCCAAATCAATAAAAATGACGACTAATTGAAGAAAATTCTATACCTTGGGAAGAATATAAGTATTTACTATAAGAATAACATTTTTATTTTCTGTAAAATTAGTAAATTCATTGCATTATATAAGGAAAGTCATGTGCTGCCCACATCAGATTTTATTTTGTTGCAAAGCCTTTAATATTTTGCATGAATGTCGTAAACACTCGTCTTAAGTTTGTGAAGCGTGATCCAAAAGATTGTGTGCAGTGGATGATGGTTCGTGCTTGGATGAAGTCCCGGACTTGTGTGTTGGACAATGATTGCAAATAGTCCGAGTTAAGTTTATGTTCTATGCGTCTAGACTGGAATTAATTCTATGAATGGATTCTATGGATGCGTCTAGATTGGAAGAAAATCTTGCATGGATTTTGCGTGGGTGTACGAGCTCAACGAGATAGGATATTATTGTCATTGTACGTAAATTGCATTTCAGGAGTAATTTCAGGTCGATGTCATAAGTACCAGACTTAATGTTAGTTTGTTGTGTCAGGCGAGAAGCTGTATATTTCAGTTAAATAAATGTGTAGTTACTTTAACAGTTGTCTGTGTTAAAGAAAGCCTGGAAGTTAGGAGTACTGATTGTTTGCTTTCCAGGATAGCATTTTGAGTTAAATTGCTTTAGGTTTAATATTTAAGATCTCTTATGTAATAACTCTACAAGTTGAACATAATATATTTCTTTAACGAAGCAAATGCATAGTTTATTAAGCAGATCTGAATGTCATTAGATCGTCTATTAAATGATTTAAGTTTAAATGTAATAATGCTTTAAGGTTGAGTAAGGTTCTTTAGGTTTAGGATTTAAGATCTCTTAAGTAATAACTCTACAAGTTGAACGGATATTGGTTTAACGAAGCAAAAATCATTAAATCGTCTATTAAATGCTTTATGTTTTATATACTATATATTTAGAAATAATAGTAATGCTTGTATTCTGTCTCACTCAACTTCTGCTCCTCATTTTTTTTCCTCAGCTTTTCTCATTTTATGCCTATCATTACTTTACTCTTCTGTCATAAAATTAATTTATATCACCTGTCTATTTATATCTTGACTGGCACTATATGTCTAAGCATATACGACCATCAGCTCGTTCCTGAAAAACTTTGATATGAAAGACATTAATATGAAGTTGGTCTAATATTGGCTTTTATACCAAAAACTTTCAACTCGATTTGGAATGGTGATGCAGCATTTACTTATTATTCTTCAATAGTAATAGTAAGATCAACCGCTGATAATGAGTGATTTGACCTAACTCGCATTTGACTCTCCAATTCGTCCCAAACTGTTTCGAAGAGGTTGAAATTGAGATTCTGTACAGTCCAGTCAAGTTTTTCAACACCCATATCGTCAAGTTTTTCAACACCCATATCATTAAACTATTCTTGAACGGAGCTCACTGCATTAAAGGGGGGCATTAACATGTTGAAAAAAGAAGGGAGCTTTGACTTCCGTTGCAAATATATGATTGTCTGGAATATCTTTAGAGTTGAAAGAGTTAATATTATCAGCTGCATATTATCAGAGCACAATTGGCTTAACACGTTTGGACAATAAGCATTATCCTGATGATTGCCAAATCTAGACTTGTCCATCAGACTACTAGATGATGAAACGAGTTGCATCATTTCATTGATCACATTACCTTGTGATTTAGTGTAATGGAAGCGAGTGTTTCACTACTCCAACCGGGGCTTGACTTTCTGTGACAGACTTTGAGTTTGTGTAGGGCTATTTGACTATTAAAGCCATGACGTTCAGCATTAGACAAATAGTACTTGTGATGGCTTTGCTTTCAGATGAACTCCCCAGCTAGTATACTACCGATGGTATGAAATTTTTTTATAATCGTACGTGTCAGCGATTGGTGGTCCCTGTCTGGGATTTTTTAAGCATACGGATTTGTAAACGAGCTTTTAAGACCGTTTGCACTTCACAATAACATCGCTTATAGTTGACCTATCCAGCGAAAGGACATGAATGTACCAAACTGACTTGTTACAAAGAAGGCACTCATTTAAGGCATCACGTTGAAAGTCGATGAGCTCTTCGGAACAACCCATCTTATTTTTGAAGATGGTTTACCAAAATCGTAAGACTAGGTGTTTCCTTTAAAATCGATTTAAGCTATGTTTTTACCGTATGTAGCCAGATCAACTGCTAAAGACTATTCGTATAATTTTGGCATGATTCATTTTCAAAAATACATCTACCAATGATCATATTTATAAACGCGATCTTAATCTAGAGGTATGAAAATATCATTGAATAAAAAGTTTCTAATATTAAATCCTGAATAGAAATTAAATTTTATTAAAATTTTAGAAAAAAATTATATATCCTTAGTTAAGCCAAATGTTATTCTTACGTAGCGAATACGCTATCTCACGCAAACTATACCAAACCAAGAACATTTAATCAATTTGTGATTTTAAATAAGTTGTTTGACAAAATATTCCAATTCTCTATTTTAACAACGAATTAAAAGCTTATCAAAACCTACTAATTACTACTTTCCGCAATTCAGATCACCGAATAGAAGCAGTCAGCTAATAATATATGTTTGATCACTATGCTCATCATGCAGAGTACAATCAATATTAAACTGGTCAGCATCAATTCCAACAAAAGGCGCATTTATCAATGACATGACATCAGATTTGAAATGGATGTGTTGCATTATGTTTTCATATGTGCTTGAATGCAAGGGAAAGATGTGTTAGAAACCCCTTGTACCTGCGATTAAGGCTTGTTATTTCTGGCGCTAAATCATTTTACGTCACTTAAATATTTATATGCCAATTTCAAGTATCAATCTGTAAATGTGACTTCATTCACATTGTGACTGCTTTTCATTTATATATTTATTGTTTTTATAAAAATTAATTTTCAAATATTGCTTTTGGTGGATGATATTAGAGATATCGAAAACAACCTGATCTGGACTGTCTGTGGGGTTTCTTTAAAGTCGCATGTTATTTCTTTAATTCGTTATTTATATACACGAAATTGAGATTTTTAGCACATAACTATATTTGAAATCAATTATATAATAAACTATAAATCAACTATACTTGAAAACAATCAATCAATTTTATAATTATATTGAGTTTTCAGTTGCTTTTTAATTATTTGTTTCTATTTGACATCCTAAAAGATTTCTCAATGACGCCAACATTTAAAAATCTCAAAAGCAAAGAAATGTCTAGATAATAATTTATCCTAGCTAGAAGCAAATGGTATATTTTGAATTATCAATAATATTTATATAAGTAGATGAATTTATTAATTAGGAATTTGAGTTGTTTTATTTCAAATTATTTAGATTTTTGGGAAACAGTTTTGAAAACTGTTCTATATTATTACTTTCCTTATATACATAATATAATGTATAAGGAAAGTATTGTTGTTGTTGAGACCCAGACCGTCCGACCTACCAGAAAGGTGTAAGGTAACTGTATGGACGGCCGGGAAGTGCCACCCAATTTAGACCGGAACCCAGTGGGGGAGGCATCCACAGGGACCGTACCCTCCTTCCCCTACCACCAACCTCTCAGAAGGACTTACGGACCCACATGTTTAAAGTGATCGTACTCCGCATGAACACGGCGGCATTTTGTGGTAGCGTGCAAATCTAGCGCGCAAACCACGGGGATACCGCACCCGAGATGGCCAACAGCACGCGGTGTTCCGAGGTGGTCACCCACCAAGTACTAACCGCGCCCGATGCTGCTTGACTTCGGTGATCTAACGAGAACCGGTGTTTTCAGCACGGTACGGCCGTTGGCTTCAAGGAAAGTATTGTGACAAAGTCGAAAATTCAAATTCGAGTTATCGACGGGAGAGCACATTTCAAGCACCCCTGACCAGGAATCGAACATTTTTGATGTGATGTTTGTGTGTGTCTGTGTGTGTGTGTGTCAGTGAGTCTGTGGAGACGATAACTCACGAAAGAATGGAGCGATTCGGATGACATTTGGGACACGAATTACAATCCGTGAATACTGTCAGGCTGTTGTTTTAAAACACAATCGAAAGTTCAAAACACTCTTAAATTTTCGAGTGAAATTTTGAAAAAATCATCAAATAATCAAAATCTTTAATAAAGTTACATAAATACATTTCTTACGTAATTTTTCCTTAGAAAACTTATCTAAACTTCAGAACGCTAGCATGTAACCGTTCTCGAGATATTGTACATTTTTCAAATAAATTTTACAAAAAACCCATAAATTCAAAAATTTATATTAACTGTTGAGAAACATGTTCACTTTTCATATGTAATATCATGCGATAAATTTGATGACATCATTTTCGTGGATCTAGCTCGTTCCAGTCATGAGAAAAGACACATTGAGTAATACTTTTGTATTTAATCACCAATAGTCGTTTATCTGCTATACGAATAACTTATTTCTCCGTTCATAACGCTTGGCGAGATTTTGGTGACAAATTTGGCGTACTGTCGCCAACTTAGCGACCTTTTAAATGTTGCCAAATGGATAAAAATGACGCTAAATCAATAAAAATGACGACTAATTGACGAATATTCAATATCTTGGAAAGAATATAAGTATCTACTATAAGAATAATCTATTTTATTTTTACTGTAAAAGTAGTAAATTCATTGCACTATATAAGGAAAGTCATGTACTGCCCACATCAGATATTTTTAATTTGTAATTACATCTAGTTAATACATGAATGACTAGATATCTAATTTTTATGAAAATTGCATAATTAATTGAGCTGAAATAGGTAAATGTATTCAACAACACACGCACGCAAGCACATACATGCATCAAGGTGTAAGCAGACGTTACAACTAAATTAGTTGATTTTCATTTAAAGGTGCCCCAATTATCTAAATCTATCGAAACGTGGATTTCAAATTTTCTGCCAATATTTCAATACTTTCTATCTTCGTACAGATTATGTTATAAAAGAGAAATGAACAAATTTAGCCAATACATTTATAGGTTGCATTAAAAAGATACATTTCTTGAAAGAAATAAAAATTTTTACTCATAACCTGTTTAAGGCAGTTTAAGTGTGCGGGGAAAGATTTATAATTCTGTCAAATAGTAAATCACAGCAATCCATACAACAGACGTATTTAGTATGTAGTGACCGATTTCTCTATATTTCCAAAAAATCAATAAGTACTTTCTTATTAAATCTGACTGCAATAACTAACTTATGAACATGATTAACACTAAACCTACCATGACGGATCAAATGACCCTTTTTGGACTTTCTGGCAAAATTTCTTATATACAACCTTATCACATCGCCATTTGACTTTGCGACTTTTATTATAATTTATATCCAATGTATTTTTCAATATTTATTTTTCCCTTGTTTATTTTTTTACCGAGAAATATATGCAACTGGACCTACATACCGCGAAGGGTCATTTGACCCGTGTGATAGATTGTGTGATGAAAGCATTTTTGCTACTTCATCAGAATTTTGCTGTTTTGCATTATACTTGTTGATACCTATTGAGTGTTAGATTTCAGTTTTAGTTTGACAATTTCAATTATAGTGCTATTTTGTGATTCAATAATACTTATTTCATTATTGTTTTGGTAATTTTTATCCCAAGGATGTCGAGAAATTCAAGATATTTCAAATTATTAGAAAAGGTAAATAATATAGCTGAGTAGTGTTCGAGATCCAGTGAAGAAGGGACTATCTGAAAGTAAAGTGGATAATGTAAAAGCGTTTTCTAAGTGTTAAAAGACTTTTCTGCTTTCACATTCAAATGTATAAAGTTAGTTGATATAAACATGTATAACACAATAACGTAATAGTGGTAAGTACTAAACTCCAGAGTTCAGATCCGTCTCCCTGGTGAGAAGCGAAACTACAACTCAATGGCTGGAATAAATAACTGGCAAGAACAACTCATTAAATGATGAGATTAAAGACATTTTTAAATTAAAACACAGTCTTTAATTAAATGGTAGTTAGGTAATTCAAATACAAGCATGACATCAAAATTCACTCTTAACTCGGAACATCTGCGTTCCTATCTTTCTGAAGTAATATACAAATGATGACATGAAAGCAAAGATATATGCTCTTAAATTATTTACTGGCAATACATTATTTCTTGCTGGCATCTTAAAATCTGGAATTACTTTTAACCAGTCAAACTGGAATTTAAACAAAGTTACCAGCTCTACTATGATAAGTATTTATACTTACAAAACTTCTCTTTACTCTTGGCAGGGCAGTCATCATTAGAGGGTGAGATTTGAAAAACATCTTTCAATTTAATTCAATTACCAACACTTTAGCCATTTTTAAATTTTGACGAGAGAAATTTTAATTGACTGCCCCCTACCAAGTCCTGTTCCAAATCTGAAGACAAAAAGCCAAGCGCGTCACTTTACATTTACCGCGCTGACGTCACAACACACATATACATATCACACGTACCAAAACCGAGCATTGGAAAATAATCAACAAAATAAAATTAACACTCAACGGCTTTGCTTTCTCTCTCCGCTGACTGGCAGGCGAGCCTTTTCAAGGTCGCACACACTCCACAATTTTGCTCTATTTCGACAGAAAATCGTCTGAGGGCTTCTACAGTTACATGACATGAAAAGAGCATTTTAAAACAAAAATATGCATCGCAGATTTCGATGCCACAAATATCTTCCCCCCCCGGCAAAAAATTTTGCAACCGCAGGGCAGGAAAATTTTCTCCAAGAGAATCCTGTAGAAGCATCACCTCCAGCAGGGCGATCGCAGAAGCAGCAACTGCCGCAGGCAATTTTGCACAAAAATTTTGAGGGTGAGCAATGTACGTACGTCTACACTACCACCACACTCAAGGAGTCCAGAGACTTGATCAGGGTCCCCGTTGTCCAAGAGTCAAAACATCAAAACATGGCCAAAAGAGAGGACACAATGCTGTCCAAAAACTGTTATAGGATCCTTTCAAAAGAAAACACACAGTTAAAACATATGCAAATACACTGAAATACACAAAATATGCTCTTATCAAACTTTCTCAAATTCTTCAAATAAAAAAAAAATACACCTGTAAAATACACTAAAGATTCCTGCTGTGTAACTGTACAGAAAAATATGTTTCCAGAAAGAGTAAAATCAGCGGGGAACTATACGGGTTGCCATCATAATAAAATGGGTGTGTATGAAAATGAGAAAAAAAATATCCCGCGTGCTGGGCTTCCGGTGCATCCAGACGAATGCAGGACAGCCACGGTCCAAAGCACTTGTCAATTCAGCAAAGATGAGAAACCTAACTCCGAAGCGATGAGTCCTCCATCACGACATCACTCCTCCGACACACAGGGGTTCCAGAAGATACGCCTCTCGCCTCCGCTCTGGAAACAACGGCGAGATCTGTCCAGCCTCGACCAGGTGCAGCAAAAAGCCGGGATTTTTAAAATGCTTCATTCACATCCCTCTCGAAACACAGGGTGTAGCTTGTTTGTGTAAACACCTGCAATTCACTCAAAAAAGAAAAAACATTTGCAACATTGAACTCAAGGGACAATGGTGACTGACGAAACTACTGTACTCATTGTACCAGTAGGGAAGTGGACTTGTAAAAATGTAAACATGAAATTGCAGATCAAATAAAAATATATGTAAAGCAGGAACAGAAAAACACATGAAATAAATTTTCAAAAACAGAAATATTCAAAAATTTTGTCAAAATCAGGTAAGTTGTCAGAAGTGTCAACTCATGCACTTCACCACAGTTTTTCTTATCAGGTACTCAAAATTCTGCACATCTGAAATTAAAATTTTCATCAACACATGATATTCAAATTACTTGAAATTATTGTAAATATTGAAAACTATTTCAGAAGAGGTTCCATCACAACCTCAAATAGATGAACTTGATCAAACACAGTCATCTCATCACTCAAAAAAGTTTTTCGAAGATTTCAAAACAAATCAACAAAAATTTCACAGCTCAAAGATCACGAAAAGTTTCAAATTTCCCGATTCAAAAAGTTTATCAAAAGATAATCAAAAGTTTTTGTAGAGTGAAAAGTTTCTGTCGATAACACACACATCACAAAATTAAAATTGCATATAAATTCAAAACAGTAAAATTAATAAAAATTTTGTATTTTCACAGATGAAGCATGTTTCACAGATGAAATAACCTTCCATTACAATGGGTCAGAGATGTGTGTAAATAAAATATTTAGAATAAACAATAATAAATTTCAATAATCAGATTCAATACTTTCAGAAAAATTATGCACAACAATCAATTAAGCTTAAATTTCAAAATTCCAAAATTTTAACAAGCTGCATTAACAATTACTGTATCACTATTTCTTAAACAAATTTTGTAAACACTGGAATTTTTCATCACAGAAGAAAAAGATTTTGAACATTGTTGTGCACAGATGAAAGACTGGATTAATTAAATTGTCTGAGAGAGTATCGACTGTTCACTCTAGGACGCTGCTGGTTTAAAGCTCTATTGTAGACCACTCTGGTATGACGGTTATCACAGTTTGTGTGACTGGAAGGAGAAGGTTGTTTGTTTACACTATTTGGATCCCTGGAAAATGGAACACTGGAATCTGGAGCACTGGAAACAGGTTGTTTGTTTGCACGGCTCTGAGAACTGGAAATTGGAGCACTGGAATTTTGCCGCTGGAAAACACTCGAGGTTGATGAGGACACAGTTTGTTTATCACGACCAAGTGCACTATCTTTTGGAAGAGTTTGAAGCTCAACTCTTCTAGGTGGTAGTAATGTAAGTCTGTTGACATGGACTCTCTGCTCGTTCTTCGGATTTAGAACATGTTGTATTATAAAGTTAACTGGAGAGATTTTCTTGATCACCTTAAATGGACCTCTATTATATGAAGAAAGTTTTTTGGACTGGTCGCGTGGTAAATATGGTGTGTAAAGGTACACATGGTCGTTTTCTTTAATCACAGGTTGTTTTGCACCTTTATGTTGTTGTTGCATTTGACTCTGTTGTGCTTTATCCAAATTAACTTTAACAATTTCATAGATTTTCTTTAATCTATATTCCAAATCTTGACCATAATCATGCACAGAATCATACTTTGTGCTTTTAAATCCTGTTAAAAGGGTATTTGGTACTGTTAAATCTCTGCCATACATGAGGTATGCAGGAGTTTCTCCAGTTGATGCATGAACAGCATTTCTGTGGGCCAGAAGGGCAAAAGGAACTGAACAATCCCAGTCGTCTTTTTCTTTATATGCAAGATTCTTCAAACTTCTGAGCAAAGATTTATTTGCTCTCTCGCAGAGGCCATCAGATTGGGGATGATAGCTAGTGGTACTATGTTTGATGATTCCCAACTTCTTGTATAGGCTCTGAGCAGCTTTTGAAAGAAAATTCGACCCTTTATCTGTAATCAGGTGGTGGGGAATACCGTGAGACGCTATGAATTTCTCAAAACATTCCAAAATTTTCTCTGAAGTAATAGATGACAATGGGTAAGCTTCTGCCCATCTTGTGAAATAGTCTGTAATGACCAAAATATACCTTTTCCCAGAATTGGAAACTGGAAAAGGGCCTATACAATCCATTGCCACTCTTTGGAAGGGAAAATCAGATGTATCAAACTTCTGTACTGGTGCTTTAAAATTTCTGAACCCATGGTTCATGACACAAACATCACAAGAACTGACATAATTCTGTGTTTGAGTGTACATGTCTTGCCAATAATACTTTCTGCTGATACTGGACAAAGTTCTGCGAAACCCACAGTGAGCAAATGCAGGACAGTCATGGTGCAGCCACAAAATTTCAGATACCAATGACTGAGGTACTACCAATCTTTCATTAAATTCGTGTCTTCTTTTGGGGTGCTTATGTGTGCACCACAATGCATTTTCTCTCTCGAAAAAGGTTAATCTTTGTGGATATGGAGCCACATTTTTTTCTAAGAAATTCTTAATTTTGTTGCATCTGCTATCAGATTTTTGAGCGTTAACTATTCTAGTAAACAAAGTTGGTTCCACTGTCAATTGCTCTAAATTTTCACTCTGAACATTTTCTTCATCATTTAGGTTTGTGTTAATTGCATTCACCTGTTGAATCTCCGAACCTTTTGAAGATATCTGATTTTGTGCAAAATTTACTTTCTTTGGTTTTTGGGCATTAGCCGAATTTTTAGCACTTGCAGAATTCTTTGATAATGGATTTTCCTTGTCACCGACACATCTTGATAAGTAATCAGCCACAACATTCGCCTTTCCTGGCTTATGAATGATCTCATAGTCAAACTGGGAAAGAGAAGCTATCCAACGTGAAAGTCTGGATGTTGGATCCTTGAATTTGAAAATAAATGAAAGGGAGTGCTGATCACAATAAATTGTGAAGTGAGCTCCAATTAAATAGTGTTTGAAAAAATTTGTTGCCCAGACTACAGCTAAAGCTTCACGCTCAACAACACTGTATCTGGTTTCAGCATCATTTAGCTTCCTGCTGGCATATGAAATAGGGTGTAAAAAACCATTTTCATCTTGCTGTGAAATATATGCTCCAAGTGCATATTTAGATGCATCTGTGTGCAATATGAATTTCTTTTTAAAATCAGGTAAAATCAAAATTGGTTCTTTTAAAAGTTCTTTCCTCAAAATGTCAAAAGATTCTTGAGCTGCTTCATTCCACTTAAATTTTTCACCTTGCTTTGTTTTTAAAAGTTGTGTGAGGGGCAACGCAACATCTGCAAAATTCTTCACAAATTTTCTATAAAATCCTGTGAGACCCAGGAATTGCCTCACATTCTTTATGGACTTTGGCGTCTTAAATTTCTGAATTGTTTCCAAATTGTGTGGATCAGGCTGCACTTTCCCATCTGAGACCAAAAATCCCAGGTATTTAATTGTTCTTCGAAAGAAGTAACATTTTGAAGGCTTTAGTTTCAGATGATGTTCTTGCAATTTTAAAAATACTTCTTCCAATTTTTGTATATGTTCTTCAAAGGATTTTGAAGCCACAATAATATCATCTATATAAACATTCGAAACACCTGCCAAGACCAATGACATTAATCTCTGGAAAGATGCAGGAGCATTTTTGAGCCCAAAAGGAGTGCGACACCACTCGAAATGGCCTTTGTTGGTTGAAAAGGCTGTCTTTTCACAGTCATTCGGGTCCAAACAAAGTTGGTAAAACCCAGAAGTAAGGTCCAGAGTGGAAAAATAAGTTGCTCCAGCCAAATTGTCGATGAGCTCACTGATATTAGGAATTGGATATGGTTCGTCAATCATGACTTCATTTAACTGCCTAAAATCGCAGACCAAACGATATGACCCATCTGCTTTCTTGACAAACAGGACAGGCGTATTGTAAGGCGAAGTACTGGGCCTAATAATACCCGCACCCAGAAGTTCAGTAACCTGTTTATTTAATTCTTCTTGAAGGTGATGAGGCACTCTGTAATTTTTCTTTTTTATTGGTATGTTAGTTCTTAAATTTATTGTATGGAAAATTGTATCACAACCCTCAATTTCTGAAACCGACTTTGCAAAAACTCTACGATGCTTTTTAAGAAGTTCCAATAACTTCCTCTTCTTCTCTCCATATAAGTGACTTAAGTCAAAGTCACCACCCCATGCTTCAAATTTTTCATTATTTTCAATGGGTGTGTGGTCAGTTACTGTATTTACTGGCAATGCTTGTACTTCTTTAATACTTTGTAATTTTGCAATTTTCATTTTCTTGTTCAAATTAATTACATTTTCAGAAGGATTTGCTATTTTCACATACAAATAATCTTTTTGAGGTGTCTTGTACACTGCTCTTGCCACAAAAAATTCTTTTTCTCCCTCAAGCGGTTCAATCAAAATAGTATCATTTTCTTGAAATTTATGATTTATTCTAATTTTTACAAAAGATTCAGTAAGTGGATTAAGTTTACTTTTTTGAAATACAGTTGCTACAATAAATTTATTTTCTTTAATTTCATTAATAATATTGATTCTCTCTTCCTTTTCATTATAAGTGTTTTTGTACAAAGGTGGTCCCAAAACTGAGTTATTCGGGCTGGTCAGAAAGTAAGGAATTTCCTTCCGATTTGCATTGTTTACATTCGTGAATGTCTGTCTGTCATGTACCTTTTCATTTCTATTTCCAAAATTCTGATCAAAATTTCTAAATAAACTTCGTCTTTCCAAACAACTATCTTCTTGTAAGCTACAGACATTTGCCAGTGAAAATTCCTGACTGGAAAAATTTTCTCTGCTTTTAAATGGAATATTTTGTCCACACATGATCATGTTATTGTTTTCAAAATCGATTACAGCTTTATTTTCTGTTAAAAATGAGTTTCCAATGATAGCTTTGTAATTTGATGGTGCAGGAGAATTCAAAACCCAGAACTCAAGAATAAAGTTTTCATCCTGTATGGTTAATTTAATTGAAATTTTATAATTCACAATTGTATCTCCTCCGTTAAATCCCCGCAGTACAGCAGGTTTTCTATGCACTGTATACTGTTTATCGAATAAATTTAAAATTTCTTCATATGTGATATTTATGCTGGACCCTGTGTCAATTAGCATATTCATGGAATTTCCTGCAAGTTTAGCAGAAATAACAGGCAAGTTTGTTGCATTTTGAGATGCGTTCTGTACTATTGTACTAATTTCATAAGTGTTTCCAAAATTTCCAAAGCTCTTTCTTGAATTTTGGTTCAAATTTCCAAAATGTACTTGATTGGCTGATCTGTCTTTTCTAAAATTTCTTCTATTAAAGTTACTTTTGTAGCCGAAATTTGTGTTATTACTATGATTTGTTCTAAAATTTGGACTTTTGTAAATATCAAAAGCATTTCCTCTATTGTTGTTGTTTCCTCTAGCTCTTGGTGTAGCCGGAATAAAATTATTTCTTTCACCAGGTTTCCTGTAACTACGAAATCCTCTCTGTTGATTTACTTCTCTCAAGTAGTTATTTCTGCTTTCTTCTCTCTTCGGGGTAACCGGAATTCTTCTCGCAAATTTTCCTCTATTTCTACTTCCCGGGGATATGTACGTCTTCATATTTGATCGAAAATTTCTCAATTTAGGTGTTCTAGGGGATTTCTGTGTTACGTCATTTTCTTCCCATATTTCTTCTTCGTCTTCCCAATTTTCTTCCTGTCTGTCCCTTTTTTCTAGTTCATTCTTAAGTTCATCTAATTGATTACTTTGAATTTTAAGTAGTTTTTCTAATTCTGTTATTTTCTCATTTCCTAAATTTTTCTTTTCAACCGAATTTACTTCTAAATGTTCTTCATTTTCGTTTTTACACTGCTCTTCAAGCACCGCTAACTCTTTAGCTGATTCAAATGTTTTTGGATTCTGCGCTAGGACTAATCTTCTAAAATCAGGATTTAATCCCCTTATAAATGCATTTTTCAAAAGCGCTTTTCTTATGGAGTAATTATTGTTTTTTTCCAACTCTTCCGGTACCGCTACGTACGAGGCTGATTCAATTCGAACAGCGAACTGGCGAACCGTTTCTCCCGATTTCTGTCTTATATTTACTAGCTCAGCAATTCGCTTTGCCATATCTTCTTTATTTTCAAAGTTTTCCCTAAGAGCCAAAACTAATTCATCATAATTCTTCGAATTCTTTAAATTCGGAATGCCGTTTACTAGCCGACTCGCTGGACCAGACAGTTTCATTTTCAAACAAAAAATTTTCTCTTGAGACGTCCATCCCGCATTCTCTGATATCAACTCCAATCTATCTAAAAATGATTGGAGTGAACTATCCTCCGCTCCGGAGAACTCTGGAACCGAGTTCCAAAATTGAGTCTTCCCGATGTTTGATTTAGCAGTCCCAGTGGTGCTCACAGAAAGTGACCGACGCTGAGGAGGTGAGCGTACCGGTGAAGGTGAAGCCTGTCTGACATTGTTAACGTTCCTTTGAACTTGTGAGTTACTTCTCACATTTCTTTTCCTTCTGCTTTGTCTGCCTGACATTCTTAATTTTGTTCTCAAAATTTATTTTTAACAAATGTTTATTTTAAATCAAGTCGAAAATGTGTCGTGTAAAAAGTGTTCTTGTTGTGGAAATGTTTATATGTCACAATATGCAGCAATTCTTACATATATTTCATTTGCAAATATATACTGACTTACTTCGGTGGTATCAAAGACCACATTCATATCTATATATACACATATTATAAATACATTTTCTTTTCACAAAAATATCAAATATATTTTTATTCTAGTACCAATCTTGCCATTTCAAAATCATTTTTTTGAAACCGAAAATAACAAATATTTTTTTTTTTAAATCGAAAGTATTCCAGCACTCAGGGAGACAAAAGGGCACGGCGCCAAACATGTAAAAGCGTTTTCTAAGTGTTAAAAGACTTTTCTGCTTTCACATTCAAATGTATAAAGTTAGTTGATATAAACATGTATAACACAATAACGTAATAGTGGTAAGTACTAAACTCCAGAGTTCAGATCCGTCTCCCTGGTGAGAAGCGAAACTACAACTCAATGGCTGGAATAAATAACTGGCAAGAACAACTCATTAAATGATGAGATTAAAGACATTTTTAAATTAAAACACAGTCTTTAATTAAATGGTAGTTAGGTAATTCAAATACAAGCATGACATCAAAATTCACTCTTAACTCGGAACATCTGCGTTCCTATCTTTCTGAAGTAATATACAAATGATGACATGAAAGCAAAGATATATGCTCTTAAATTATTTACTGGCAATACATTATTTCTTGCTGGCATCTTAAAATCTGGAATTACTTTTAACCAGTCAAACTGGAATTTAAACAAAGTTACCAGCTCTACTATGATAAGTATTTATACTTACAAAACTTCTCTTTACTCTTGGCAGGGCAGTCATCATTAGAGGGTGAGATTTGAAAAACATCTTTCAATTTAATTCAATTACCAACACTTTAGCCATTTTTAAATTTTGACGAGAGAAATTTTAATTGACTGCCCCCTACCAAGTCCTGTTCCAAATCTGAAGACAAAGAGCCAAGCGCGTCACTCTACATTTACCGCGCTGACGTCACAACACACATATACATATCACACGTACCAAAACCGAGCATTGGAAAATAATCAACAAAATAAAATTAACACTCAACGGCTTTGCTTTCTCTCTCCGCTGACTGGCAGGCGAGCCTTTTCAAGGTCGCACACACTCCACAATTTTGCTCTATTTCGACAGAAAATCGTCTGAGGGCTTCTACATTTACATGACATGAAAAGAGCATTTTAAAACAAAAATATGCATCGCAGATTTCGATGCCACAATAACATAGAACGACATGACTCATTTGCCACTACGGACGGATGCGAATCGTCAGGTACAGATGATGAAGAGGTGAATATTTTGAATATGCGTAGCGGACAAAAGAGAACGATATCGTTATTGAGTTCCGAAAGCGAGAGTCATGTAGAGGATCGATGTATCGAAACTGCGACTGATGGGACAGTTTGGCAAGAAGAAATAGAAGAAAGTTCTATACCTGGACAAGTGTCAATTCATAATACTCAATGACGTATTCATAGAGGGGGGTCCGGTGGGTCTAGACCCCCCCCCCCGAAATAAAATTTCTGAATACGTCCTTTCCTGTGCTCTCGTGTTTTCTAGTTCAATTGTGATCCAGTATCAATTTAGTCAAGTTTTAGTCAAGTTTAGTTAGTTTTTTTCCACCTCTTTTTTTGGATTGAAAAAAATGAAATTTCTGAATTCTCCCCGAAATGAAATATCTGAATAATTCCTTGGTAATACTTGTAGTGAAATTCATAATAACTTCAGAATAAATGGAGAAATTCATAATTACTTCATAATAAATGGGGGAATTCATAAATTCATAATAAATAGGGAAATTCATACTAATGTGCGCCTATTCATAATAAATGGCGATTTTGTTCTCTTATTTTCAATCACTTTTTAATTGAATAAATAAACAATTTAGAACCATTATTTGGAGAAAATTGTTTTATTCACCCATCAAATTGTACTAAATGGCATATATTTGCTATACATGCATTGTAAAATATAGGACTTTTTGAAGACGTGTCATTTGACCAGCTGTCGAAGAAATACGTATACATTAAATATCGGTAGGTTTAGTATTAATGTAGTTTATTTAGCTACTAATAAAGGCGTACTTAAATAACAAAGTTGAAAACTTAGAAAAGGCGTTTCTAATCAAAATATCTCCTGGAATACGTAATCGATTTATATCAAACTGATGTAAACAATGTGATTTAGTTCAGCAAATATTGCGATGTAATATTTTTTATTATAAAACTTACACTCGAAAGAACGGGAACTAAATATAAATTTTCATTATCTTCCATAATCGTCTATAAATGGAACAAAATGCTTTTTTGCATCATGCATACTTATTATTAATTGCTAATCTTGGTTGTTAGCAAGTGTCAGGCTAAACTCTATATTAATTGAACAATTTTAATGTGCCTTAATTTTTGTAATGTAATAAAATTTTTCATACATTTTCCAATTAAACTCTATTAATTCCATATAAAGATCATAGATATAGACAGTATGAAACTTTAAGCACATTTTGTTCAAAAGCTTAAGTTTTTAAACTTAGGATTTCTATAACTTTTCTCAAAAGAATTTCATGAATGATTATCCATTCACATGGTCATGATGGCGAAGTTTGACGTTCAATAACAGTATAAAACAGCGGTGGCTTTATCTGGTAGAGTTATACATACCGTCATTTAGCGGGGTTAACAACTACCAAATAAAATATATATGTTAACTAAATTTTGTTTTATGTAAAGCCATTCTAATAAAACTACTGCTCTTTCAAAGTACCATAGACAGGGAGCGCGGTAGCCCTGTGGTTAGCGCGCTGGAGTTGCACTCGGTAGGCCCGGGTTCGATTCCAGCCACTGCCCAAACTGCCGCCGTGTTCACGTGGAGTACGATCACGTTAAACATGTTGGTCCGTAAGTCCTTCCGAGAGGTTGGTGGGTGGTAGGGGAAGGAGGGTACGGTCCCTGTGGATACCTCCCCCACTGGGTTCCGGTCTAAATTGGGTGGCACTTCCCGGCCGTCCAAACAGATACCTTACACCTTTCTGGTAGGTCGGACGGTCTGGGTCGAAGAAAGAAAGAAAGTACCATAGACGTTAGCGCGCGGGAATTGCACTCGGACGTCCCAAGTACAAGTCCCGTCTCTGCCCGAACTGTTCGATTTAAATTGGGTGACAGTTTCCGGCCGTCCAAACAGATACCTTGCAACTTCCAGAAGATCGGACATTCTGGATGGAAGAAGATTATTGTAAACAATGGACGGGGCAGCCCAGTGATTCGGGAGCAGGTTTGCTAACAAGATGAAACGATTTCGATTCCCGCATCTAACCAAACGGTGCCCATGTTTACGCGGAGTACGAAAATGTGAAAAATATGGGTCCGTAAATCCTTCCGACAGGTTGGTAGTAGGGAAAGGTGATACGGTCTGTTCCGATGCCTCCGTCACTGAGTTCCAGTCTAAATTGGATGGCACTTCCCGGCCATCATAAAAGATATGCGTATTACACTTTCGGGTATATTGGACGGTCTAGGTCGAAGAAAAGAGAATTGTAATTGATCTCGTTATTCATGACTCACTGTATGCACTGATTTAGTGTGTACATGTAATGGAAAATAAATAATAATAATAATGTGTTATAAATTAATTATATCGAGGTATATATATATATATATATATATATATATATATATATATATATATATATATAATATATATATCGGGTGGACAGAATCAAAACACCTCTACTCTGAGCTCCCTATACATCGAACTACTCAGTGTAAATGCTCCAAAATTGTTGAACCTAATATTCAAGACATGGGGAAAGGGTTCACTTGAAAAAAACAGTTCCAGAAACACCGATAGGTGGCGCCGTATAACAGAAAATATGCTGAAAAGACACAAAATAATCACAAAAAAACAAACACATGCGATATGGAATTTTTCCTTTTTAATTTCTTTTGCTGATATGAAAGAAAAGAAGATAAAAAAGTGAAGAAACTTAAAATGTCATTGTAATTGCAATTTCGCACTGTAAGCACAAAAATTTGCATAAACCCTTGTTTTGCAGCTGGTATGTTCTGGGCATAAAAGGGGATAAAACTGGGAAATTTTCATTCTTATCAGTGATGGCTGTCTCACTGCCAGAACGCGCTTTGCTTGTGAAGCTGTTTTATGAAAGCAAAGGACATGCTGCAGCTGCACTTCGAGAGTTTGGTCGACTTAAGGATTTGCGCAAAGGACCATTACTTCCACAAGCTCTCAGGAGAATGATCACTCGATTCGAGAAAACTGGACATCTTGGAGTTCAGCCGGGTCGAGGACGCAAATCGACTCGTTCAGATGTCGTTGACGATGTTGCCACCGCTATTGTTGAACAATCAATGGATAACGTTATAGGCTGTAGTAGTACATGTGGAGTGTCACGACACTTGGGTGTTCCCAACAGCACAGTGCGGAACGTACTGAGAAACATAGTGCATTTTTTCCCGTACAGAAGTAGTTACAATCACCACTCGCTGATCATCGACAGGGAGAAGCGACTGACCTTTGTTTTGACATTTCTGGCTAGAGTTGAATTGGGTGCATCGTGGCCATATCAGATTCTATAGAGCGATGAAGCGCATTTCCATTTAAGTGGAACAGTCAACACCCATAACTGTCGCATTTGGGACACGGAAAACCCTCGTACCTTCCAAGAGATTTCACTTCACTCACCTAAAGTTAGAGTCTGGTGTGTATTCACAGCCACATTCATTCTTGGACCTTTCTTTTTCGAAGAGGCTACTCCCAATGGCCCTGTGACATGCACCGTAACGGCCAGGAGGTACAAAAACATGATCGAAAATTTTGTTGTACCCCGACTGCAACAGCACCAATGTCTTGATTCAATTACCTTTATGCAAGATGGAGCGCCTCCACACATTGGACTCTGTGTACAGCAGTTTCTTCGGCAACATTTTAGTAATGGTAGAGTAATTAGTCGTGTGTTTCCGATAACCTGGCCTTCTCGCTCTCCAGATCTTAATCCCTGTAATTTTTGGCTGTGGGGATACTTAAAATGTCTTGTTTATCGAGGACGTCTGGTAATCCTGGCAGATTTGAAAGACAGTATTACTTTGCATGTGAGAAGCATCTCAATTGACCTATTACGATCCGCAGTTGAACAAGCTGTCCACAGACTGCAGATTTTACATCTTGAAGAAGGGAACCATATTGAGCAGCGTTCCCTGCATCGATAAGGTCTCTGTGATATGCATGTTTGGTACGTTCGAATAAAATGTGTTACAAATGTGTATTTTGTGTCTTTTCAGCATATTTTCTGTTGTACAGCGCCACCTATCGGTATTTCTGGAACTATGTTTTCACGTAATCCCTTTCCCCATGTCTTGAATAGTAGGTTCAACAATTTTGGAGTCTTTACACTGAGTAGTTCGATGTATAGAGAGCTCAGAGTAGGGGTGTTTTGATTCTGACCACCCGGTATATATATATATATATATATATATTACAGGGTGTGCCAAAAACATTGACCTCGGTTTTTATTCATTAAATATTGATCTTAGGCATATATAATAAATTACAAAGTTGCGTAAAAAAAGGTACAGAATTTTATGAAATCGATTAAAATTTTCAAGGGAATTAAATTTTAAGAAATCCAAAATTTAAATTTTTATACGGCCCCTGTACAAAAATATTTCCAATGAGTAAAATGTATCCCATACACTAATAAAGTGATATACAAAATTTCAGCATTTTATCGTAAAAAGTCCCAGAGATATGAAAAGACAAAAATTGCTAACTTAAACCACTTTTCGATGCATCGACATGGGTTCTCAGAGGGGAAAAATCATATCGGCAGATCGCGTTTAAGGGGTCATACACAAATTACGAAAGAAAACAATGATTATATAAATAATAATTTTGCTATTAATTGGTACAAAAGTATCTACACTGTGTAGAAATAATAACTTCACACAAAGATTACAAAGCTTGTTCAAAATGTATTCCATCCATGCCAAAGATCCATTAAGATAAGAGGCAAGTATTATCTGCCTATGATGTATTTCTGCGTTGCGTCATTTGCATTCTTGCTGTAAACATTGACATTTTAATTTGTGATTCATCCCTCACCAAATTTGTTTAAACATATCTCTGGGACATTTTATGAAAAAATCCTGAAATTTTGTACATCACATTATTAATATATGGGACACATTTTGCTCATTTGAAATGTTTTTGTACGGGGGCCGTATACCAATTTAAATTTTGTATTTCTTCAAATTTAATCTCCTGAAAATTTTTATTGATTTCATAAAATTAAGTACCTTTTTTACGCTACTTTGTAATTTATTATATATGTCTGAGATCAATATTTAAGGAATAAAAACCTAGGTCAATGTTTTTAGGACACCCTCTCTCTCTCTCTCTCTCTCTCTCTCTCTCTCTCTCTCTCTCTCTCTCTATATATATATATATATATATATATATATATATATATATATATATATATATATATATATATATATGTATATATATATATATATATGTATATATATATATATATATATATATATATATATATATATATATATATATATATATATATATATATATATATATATGTATATATATATATATATATATATATATATATATATATATATATATATATATATATATATATATATATATATATATATATATATATATATATATATATATATATATATATATATATATATATATAATGAGGCTCATTGAAGTGTGTTCTTAGAAACAACATGAATAATGTTACACGGAATTATTTCTTGATAGTAAAGCAGATCACGCTACTTTTAGATCTTATAATATTCTATTTCCTTCGCTATGCGGTTTGAAGACATTGAAAGTGTTGATGTACATAAAAATTAAAGTTACGACATGTGGAATGTTTTGTTGAAAAATGAAGTTTCAGTTTTGAAAAGAAATCAAATGAAATTTGCTGTAATTCAATTTGGTGTAAGTGGTACACCTGAATATCGAAATGGAAATCTTATTCATTTTTTAGGATTTATTCATTTATTATTTTTATTCATTTTTCTATACATTTCATATCTACTTTGGGCTGTAGGACTTAAGTCCATGTATATAAAACAAACCTGCAGATTAAATAAACATAATATTATTTTTTCCAACTCGCATTAAAATAGGATTAATATCTTGATATATGTAATAATAACATGACATATTTTGCAGCTATCACGGTGGCCTGGTTTTAATGTGGATTGATTATACTTTGTATTTAAAGGCATAATTTAATGTTATGAAGTATCAAAGAACTATTGAACATATGCCCCGTTTTTATAAATTCATCTTGGTTCCGAAACTAGTTCGTATGATATATATTTATCACACTCAGACAAATATCGTTTGATGGTATTCATTGGCAAACTTTTAACCACTTATGCAGTAAGTATAAACGTGTGCTCTCTCCCATAACTTTATTTAAACTATACTCAGTATAACTTTTAAATCTCATCACATATTTCAGAAACATAATTTAGGAAGTTAAATTTCATTTGGTATGTAATACAATTCCTAACGTTTTGATTGCAAGTAAATGACAATTATTAAAATTTGATTTATCTCTCCTTAAAATAAAAAATCATTCGTGTTATATAATTTTAATGATATAGTTTCCTCTGTTATGTAGTTTTTATTGACATATTTCACATATTTTAGCTTAAATGCAATACTTTTATTTACCCACCTTCGTGGGTACATGCATGAATACATGAAGCTATATGATGGTTTACAAGTAGGAAGTCGATCGTCAATTTTATTTCTGAGGCAATGTGTTATATCTATTACACAGACAACTGTACCTATTTCATTTTTCAGTGGATTTATGGTATCTGTATACTTTTCAAATACGAGAAACGTTGCCATTATGTTCTGCCTGTTGCTAACATCGATAAATTATTTTCTTATTAACCAGGGTTGGAAAGAATCGGGTTTAAGGACACGAAGAACCATGGTTTAAAAAAAAATGAAAAAAAACGAAAAACAATGGTTTAGAAAGCTAAAAAATGAAAAAACATGGTTTAAAGAGTTTAAAAAGATAAAAGGTTTGGAAGAAACGGGGGTTTGAATTAAGATTTAAACCAATGGGATTTAAGTCAGCCAACCCTGCTATTAACCAAAAGCTTTTAAGCAGTTTTTCTTTGTTTTAATATTCTAGCTTGAATAATTATGAAAAATGTGTAAGAAGAATTGTATTAATCGTAGAGTCATGGGGTTTCGTTTTTATAATCAGCCTAAAAAGCTGTTCACAATTTTGAAATTTTCAAAAACGTGACCATTATTTGTAAACTGCACCTATGTTGATGGTGTTTATAAAGTATAGTAAAACTATAAAAATGTATTCTTTACTTATTCCACTATTTAAGAATCCCATATTTCAACTCTATTGATGATCTACCATGATGCATCAATCCGGAGGTTATTTGTCATAACAGTTAGTAGTGTGACAAACCGCTACATCTAGAGCCATATTGAACTTATTATGAGCCCACTTGATGTTCAGGAATGCTATTATATTACAATAATTTAAAGCCATGTTCTATTCCTTATCTAGGGGATAGAGTCCAGTTACACATGATATAGCTGATCCTTTACGTGCAGCCACAGTTTGTAGCATTAGCAGTTAATTTATTAATGTTTAATTTACATACATATTACAGATTACAGCTCCAATTAATAAATAACAATTCAATTAATAAATTACAGATTACAGCTCCATTAATAAGTAAATTGAGCTGCGCATTTTTTTCTGTACGCAAGTTGAAAGTATTGAAACCAGTATAGGTTATCCACCTTTGATTCCTTCTCTTGTGGTGTGCTAGCAGCCCAGAAACAGAACTTATTTCTTTGAAAATTAATCAAAAAATTAATTTTCGGGAAATGAAGCTTCGAAATATAAAATAATAATGTCATACTTTCACTGAAGCTGTCGTTTATATCGAAAGAAAACTATAAATTTAAAATATTTTGAAGATAGAAAAGCTCAGAGAGAAAAAACATTTCAAAAGACGTATGTTAGTGACATCTATATTTGATCAACATGGTACGTGAAAAGACAAATTGTTTCAGACTGCATTCAAATGTTGAAACGATTACGTGTGTCCAATGACACTCTTGGTTTCAGTTGCAGTGTTAATCTTGACAAATCGAAATTTATGTTCGATGCACTTCTGATAATGCCCTTCCCTTTGGCTGTATACATCCATTTTGACAATGAAATAAATTTAAAAATATTTTAATATCTTTTTAAGTGATGGAAAATTGCAACAAGGTTCATACATTTAGGAACAAAAAGTATAAGCAAATTACTACGTGATAAATGTTTTTAATTGAAGCTTATATATGCCACTTTCAACTACAATTCAGGCAATATCAAGAAAAATACAGACCGTGATGCTGTCAGTTTCTTAAAATGGTATTTAACAATATTTTGTGCAGCTAAAATATCAATATTTACAATTATACAAATGACTAACTGCTTATTTAAAAGCGTTTTAATGTCGTTTTAAATGAAGCAAAATTGCAACAAGTTCCATACATGAAGAAACAAAAATAATTAGCTAATTACAACATGATAAACGATTTTAATTGGATCTCATATTTGCCAATAAAGGCAATAAACTAAACTTTCAACTAAAATCCAGGCAATAACAGGAGAACATGCAGATCATGACAGTATCAGTTTCTTGAAATGATATTTAGCAGTTTTAGTACTGCTAAAATATCAATATTCACAACCATATTAAGGACTAATCGCTTATTTAAAAATATTTTTTCGTTAGCATTGTTGTAAATGATTGACAATGTTAGAACTGATAACGCAGTTAAAAGAATGGGCTGTGGACTTTTTGCGGTTCATTCTGAAATTAATTTAATGTAGGTTATGATTTAAATAGTTTACAATCAACAGGCCTTACAGAAATAGATGAGCTATGAAATTACGAATACCGTTCATTAAATAAACATGAAAAGTGAAAATAATTCTAAACCGAAAGTACGTGCCACAATGGAATACATCATATATAGGTGTTAAGGTTGGCAAAAAGCACCAACTGATGTCAAAGGCTATAAAGAGTCTTCTTTGTCAAGACAAATGAGACAGGGCACCAGTATCAACAAATGCAAGTTGGCATCTATTTATATGTAAAAATCATTGGCAAAATATAATATTCTGAATCATTAGTTTGGTTGCAAGAGATAACAAAATCTTATAATATCTAAAACCACTATTATTGCGAGCAAATACATTTTCTGAAATTTTAATGATAATTTATACATGATTCCTAATATTTTGGTTTATGCAGTTTTTAAAGCAAAATACAGTTAATAATTTTTATACAGTTGAGAATCTTATTAAGTTGGCTTTGCAGCATTAATTAAAATAAGTAATTAATAATAAAATGAATACAACACTTAAGTATTAATTTGTCATAATTCAAAACCTTAATAATGAGAACACTGAATATTGTGCATGGATAAGCTTCTATTTATCAATCAGGCCAGCCGAATTGCTACATTCAAACTCTGACTTAATCTAGATACATGTCTGTGCAAGGTCCTATATGATTTGTCAAACTGTTAGTTTCACATTTGTAAAGCCACGCTTAATTCAGAGCAATTGTATATATAATGCATACTTGTTTGAATCATAAATGCTGTGGTATGTTATCACTAATAAATTGGCAATATTGAATCCTCTAAGTGCATTACTATGTTACCATAATTTGCATAATACTGCTAATTTGCACAATGTCATATAAAGGTTATTTTTGAATACTTCGAAATAATAAAATAAAATATTTTCTTCTCCGAAGCTTTCCTTATAGCATATTTACATGCACGTTAATGTTTTCTGAATTTCTACAAAAATAGTATACTGGTTAAATGTCAGTTCAGTTTTAATGTTCCCTTTTGTCAAACTTTCATAAACTTTTAAACTTCAAATTATCAAAATGACATCCAGAGATGTAATACGTTATATGTTGAAAAAATAATTTGTTTTAGTCTATCATTAGATTACATATATTAGATTTCATTTATTAACGGAGCTTGAAGTCCAACTTTAACTGAACTGATGGATCTGTCTCATTTGTTGTGATAAAAGGCAAACTTTGCTGGTTAATATGTGGTTCCAAAACTAGGGAGAGCCACCCTCTTACGGATTTGGGCTTTCCTCATGTTCCCGTTTGTAGCTTGTATATGAAATGCATGTCGGCCTTCTTCTGATTCATGAAACAATCCATAATTTTTTAAATCCACGGTAGAATTGACGACAAATGCGACCTCAGCCGCTTAATGCTCTCGCTGGGCAGCGCCCTCTGGCGCTTATCCGTGTGAGTTACGACCATGCATTGTATGACAAAAAGTACTTGTTAAGTTCTATTCCCCTTAGAGTTCTCCCTAATCGTTTTGAATCACCCTGTATATACAGGGTGTATAAAAACAGACGGTCATAAATGTAAGGGGTTATAGAACTCACCAAAACAATTTCATAATACAATGTGGGGTCGCAAAACAACCGGCGAGCCGCGAGAGGGCGTTTTCTCTGAAGTGGATGAAACGTCGCTTCAAAATGGAGAACAGAGTAAATCCTCATGCTACAAGTTCCAGATGAAGCCAGCAAAGGTTCTCCGTGAATGTGTGGGCAAGAATTTGTTGTTTATTTGAGAGTACAAGTTTTCAACAATATCAATAGAAATAATCTCTGATGGACAAAATCTCTTCGTCTGAAGTTTCACAGGTTGTTTAGCTAATTTCTTAGATTTAAATTTAAGACATTGAGAACAATTCAAAAAAAGTTTTTCCTATTAGCACACATGCCATCCCAATAATATAATTTTCCAACAAAATTGTATGTCTTACAGACGTCAAACTGTGCGGTATGCTCTGAATAAATAGCAGCCTTCTGCAATGATTGTGGTAAAACTATTTTGAATGGATTTACATTATGTTTTTTAGATCTCATTTTCATCATCAATATATTATTCGAAGTATCAATTTTGAAAATTTTGAATTTATTTTTATTTCAACTATCAATTATTTCTGGTCTCACTTTTTGAAATTTTATCATCTTTCAATTGTTTATCCAAAATATTCTCATTAGAAAATTTTTTATCAGATTGAAAAATGCTCTTCATTAAAAATGTTACACTGTTATTGGAAAAAGTCACTCTACTAAAATAATATGATTGATTTGAAACACCTTAAATATGTGAAATAGAAAATTTAAATTGCTGTAAATATAATAGCCAAGTAATGTCACTACAAGTAATGTCACTCTGAGATTCTAAATTCAAATGATAAGAAAGTGCATTGGCATCACTCAAAATTTTAAACTATGCACCCATAAGATAGATAATCCTTAAAATGTGTAACTGACTCATAAATTGTTACTAGTTCAAGTTTCAAACTGGGATACATAGTTTCTGCATCTTTCAATTTTCTAGAAAAAGATTGAATTGGTTGCAAATGATTATCACATTCTTGTGCCAAAATCCCACTTAGAGCTACCTTACTTGCATCGGTTTTTAGAAAAAAAGACTTGCTGAAATTGGCCTTTTTGTCAACTGGTTGACCTAAAATAACATGTTGCAATTTTAAAAATGAATTTTTACATTCTTCTGTCCATTTGAATTTAGCATTATTTTTACTTTCCTTATATACATAATGTACAAGGAAAGTATTGTGACGGGGTCGAAAATTCGAATTCGAGTTTTCGACGGGAGAGCACGTTTCAAGCATCCCTGATCACGAATCAAACATTTTTGAAGTGATGCCTGTGTACGTGTGTGTGTGTGTGATAGTATGTGTGTGTGTGTGTGTGTCAGTGAGTCCATGGAGACGATAACTGACGAAAGAATGGACCGATTTGAACGAAATTCCGTACAAAAATCGCAATCCGTAAACACTGGAAGCCAATTGTTTTTATACGCAATCGAATGTTCAGAACCCTCTAAATTTTCGAGTGAAATTTTGAAAAAATCGCCGAAAAATCAAAACCGAAAATACAGTTACGCAAATAGACTTTCCTTATGTAATTTTTCATTAAAAAAAGATTGACATAAATTTTAGAACGCTAACAGGAACCGTTCTCGAGATATTGCACAATTTTCAAAAAAATTATCAAAAAGTTATTCAAAATAAAAAAAAACTTCCTATTGAGAAACATGTTCACTTTTCATTAATACCATGCGATAAATTTGGTGACATCATTCTCGTGGATCTAGCTCGTTCCATTCATGAAAAAAGATTCTTTGAGTAATACTTTTGTATTTGAACGCCAATAGTCATTTATCTGCTGTAAGAATAACTTATTTCTCCGTCCATAACGCTTGGCTAAATTTTGGCGACTAATTTGGCGGATTGTCGCCAACTTGGCGATATTTTTAATTGTTGCCAAATTAACAAAAATCTCACCAAATTGATAAAATGACTCTAAATCAATGAAAATGACGACTAATTGAAGAAAATTTAATATCTTAAAAATAATATAAGTATCTACTATAAGAAAAACATTTTTTTTAACTATAAAAGAAGTAAATTCGGACTGTGTAGATGATGAAATTACTCTTACGGTGTCGAAGAGAAGAAAACATGAAGAAGAACTGTAAAATTTAAGGACTAAATTAAAATAAATGAAAGCAGAATATGAAGCTTTAAAGAAGAGGTTTGAAGGCAATGCTACGGAAAAAAAAGACAGACTGTCATTTTTAGGAGAAGAAATTGACAGGAGCAACATAAGCTTCGAGGACAGCCTGAATACGCCCTCTACAAGTAAATATAACGAAGAAGAATTCTCGGAAGAAAAGTTCGAGGATATTGTACCAAAAAAGAAATCCAGACCTTCAACACCTTTTCAAACTTCTACTCCGTACAAAAGCGTAGGAAACAGAAATCAAGTGAATCAAAAAGGATCTCCAGCTGCCTCGAGAAGAAATGAATGGAGAAATAGGAATCCTCATCAAAATTACAAATCCAAAGGAAGTTTCCGATATTTTAGAAGACCATTTGAAAACACATATGGAGGAAATCAAAATTATTCAAATAGAAGAAGCTATTCAAATAATTTTCAAAATCGTTACGATAACTATAAATTTGCAAGTTTCAATCAATATGGAAGAAATAATTATGGAAGAGGAAATTATCCAAATTTTGGTAATAGAAGATATTTCGGTAAACAAAATTACAACAATCAGACTTCTTTCCAATATAATTCCAGTAGACCGAACTTTGAAACCAACTCAATGGTGGACTTTGATGCCCCTTGTCTCAATTATTTTCCAATTATAACAGTGTTTATTGGCAATACAAAATTGAGTGCATTGATTGATTCGGGAAGTTCTATTAACATAATTCACGAAAACTATCTTCAAAATATTCCTCCAGAAAATTATAGTGTAAAACATACATCCACAATCTTGAGGGGAATCTCCAATCAAAATATTTTTGTAGAAAGAAAAGTATATTTTCCCATTGCAATTGCCAACGAAAGAAGTACAATCGAATGTTGTGTCCGAACATTTCTGCTCCCAAAAACTATAATATGATTTTAGGAAGTGTTTTCTTGAATGAAAAGGAAGTGTCGATAAGTTACAAGTACAAACGAGTCAATTTTAAAAATTGCAGGGTTCAATTTGTGGAAATGAGTACATCGCAAACGGTTGCAGTGGTATCAGAAGAAATAAAGGAATGCAACACGGTTAGTCACTTACATTTTGATACAAATCACGACATACAATATCTAAATGACGTTGACTTTAGAAACAGGGATAACAGCTTTTGTGAAAATTTTAGAGGTGATTATTTAAGTGTACAAAATGAATTTCATGACGTCGACTTTAGAGATCTGTGTATAATGAAAATAGTGAGTTGAACAGTAGTGATCCCATAATACAAAGTGTGATGAATGACTATAAGCAAACCAACAAGACTTTAACCTTTTCAAATATCTGTGAAAATGATGTCAATGAAATTACAAGTTCAGATTGCGATATGAATTCCTTCAATACAAGTACCCTTTGCCAAGAGAAGAGACAAATACAGCCAAAAGAGAATTTAAATTTTGCTAAGGCATACCAGAAATGCATTTTGAAACCTATGGAAGAGTCATTCATTAAAATCAAGATTGATTCAAAATTTGAAAAAAATTCCACAATTTTATTGGAACCTAGAGCTGCCAGTGAATGTCCCACTGAACAAAATTATTTTTAGCAAGAGCTGTATATAAGGTGACTGTGAGACCAGAAAGTGTTCTCACATTTGATGACCCACTTTTATGTGTGTATTTATAGTGTCCAAAACGGCAAACAAAGTGTGTAGTCTGGCTGGCACCAAGGTTTATTACGACTTCAATCTAAAGGTCAGAAGATTAAATATATAGGGGTGCCATACCAGAGGGGCTGAGCTGGGCCGTACTAAAGGTGCAATGGTGCCATTGGGTAAGGGGTAACCAATAAGCGCCAAAAAGAAGTAAAGGCGGAGTTACCCCTCCCCCCCCCCCCCACACACACACACCGAGGAAAACACAGCCTGTGACCAGAGAACGAGATCAGACATGGGAGAAGACAGTTGGATTTTGACTTAGGAGACAAGAGCAGACCAGAAATAAGACAATCATGACTTTGTGACTTAAAAATGCGATATACTAAAATGACTTAAGAAAAATGCTGGTGAATAGTTGTTCAGAGTTGACTGGTGCAGATATGTTATGATGACTTGTGGATAGAACCGCCTAATAGCATGAAATAAGTGGAGTGTTTGAGTTAGCAGTATTCAATGAAGTTACGAGTGGGCATTACACTTCGAGTTGATGCGTGTAACTACAGACGAGATAGACCAAGTGCTGCTAACAAGGCCCAGATTTAAGGTATGTGTTCATCAATCATCCACAGGTTAATAAATACGTTAGGGGTATATGGTTCAGGGTCTCACATTCTATCTTAATAAATTATTCTTATATCTTATAAATATCTTAATAAATTGGAAGAGTAGTTAACGTATTGGAATTGAATAGGTATTTTGTGTCTTTAATAAATGTTATTGCTAAGTTTAAATTGGTCTATTCTTTTTATTAAAATAATATGCCTTTTCAGGACTCACGCGAAAGGTAAAAATAGTTGGAGGGTTATAGCGGCACAACATAGCAATGTACATTAAATATAATTCCACTATATGAGAATAACAGCCATGTCAAATTGATGAATTTAATATTAAAATACAAATTACTAAATGAATTTTATTTTTAAAAGTATAATTTTAGATTACTTTCCCACATTTTGGTTTCCGTGACGCTTTTGTGTGAGTCAAAATTTAAATGAAAATTTTAATAAATAATACTAAGGTGGATAAAAATAATTTAAATGAAGACATGAATAAAAATTTTGGAGGAGCATGTGTTGACCAGATTTTTGCATTGTTAAAATTAAATATGCACAATCACTTTGGAAGCGAAAAGAATTTGAATATATGTAAAATAATTAAAAATAGTGTTTGAAAAATTGATTATTATTAAGAATATTTAGTTTGCATGTTGAAGTGTTCCTATGTGCAGTATTTTTGGAAGTGTATTTTATGCTGTGAATTTTAAGTAGGATTTTGGACGGGATAATTTTTGTTTTAAATGCCTCAAAGAGCCACTAGAAATTCAAGATGACAAAAGTCGCCGGACAGGTCACAGAGAGAAATTAATGAAAATCAGAGAGTAAAAATGGAGAAGTTTCAATTAATTAATTTATTGCCAATTTTGTGTGGAAAGAAAGACGAGGACATTGAATTTTTTTAACGCAATTCGAAAATAATGCAGGAATGGCCAAATGGTCGGAAGAAAATAAAGTTGTAATTTTAAAAACTAGGTTAAAGGAGAAAGCTTTGGACATTTTGTCAAAAAAAAGAGAATTGCAGATTGCAAATAATATGGGAGAGATTAAACAAATATTGATGAAACAATTTAAAACATCTATTACAATGCTTCAAAAGCAAACAAATTTAAATAAAATCAAAATGACACCAGGAATGAAGGTAGCTGAACTGGCATTAAATATTTCAAATGCGACAAATGATTTTTTGGGAAATTACGCAAATAATGAGATGTGCGAAGTTAAAAACAATTTAATGCTGTCTTAATTTTTAGAGTCTTTTAGACAAGATCTTGCTTTTGAAATTAAAAAACTAAATATTCAAAATTTTGACAAAGCAGTAGAATACGCAGAGCATTTAGAGAAAATTATGGAGGAGGATTGTGACCGTACTGAAATTAATGCAATTTATCGCAATGAAAATCATGGCAGAAAATTTAATGATAATCAAATGGAAAGGCATTTACAAAATTCAAAATTGGAACCTCAGCAATTAAAATATGAAAGGTATGAAAGATCAGAAAATGAAATGATGTATTGTATAGGATGCGGAAAAAGAGGGCACTACTTTTTTACCTGTTGGCACAACCGAAACGCACAAAATAATTATGAAGTAAATAAATATGGGAATAAAAGAAGAGAATTTAGAAATGATCAAAATAACGGATTTAGAAATGAAAACAGTAACGGATTTAGAAATGAGCAAAGTAATGGATTTCGTAATACGCAAAATAGCGGAAACAGAGAAAGAAATACTGAAATAAATGATAGTCGGTCAAATAGGCAAACGTTTGCGAAAGAAAGATTTCAGAGACAAGAAAGAAACCGTAGCAATCAAAATCGCAGAGAAGACAAAAATCGCGAACGCAAATTAAGATATCGAGTTACAAAAAGTATGAAAGCGCAAATAAAATGCAAAATGATAAAAGGGCTGCAAAGCCCAGGTCCCAGGCCACACGCAAAGCCCAGGTCCCAATTTTCAGTTAAATCAAAACAAAACACAAGAAAATAAAAATGACAATCAAGAAATAAATAGTGTAGAAAGCATGCAAAAATGTACCCATGTTCCATGCCCGGGAGATGTAGTTATTGATGCTATTGTAGATTCGTTGGCGCAGCCCAGGTGGGTGAAATTCGATGTAAACTTTGTCCAAAGTCTAAAAAGTGAGGCAAATATTAATGAAAAGAAAATTGAGGAAAATACATGTGTAGAAAATAATATAAGTAAAAACATTATAAATAAGGAAAATACAGGAGTTAAAGAAGTTATTAAAAATAAAAATGATGTATGTAATACAAAAATATATTTAAATGAGTACAAAAATGAAATTAACTCAAAATCGACTCAGATCGATAATAAAAAGTATGATGAAATTAAGGAAACTAGTTGTAAAGTTTCGCAAATTGATACACAAAGTATTGAAGGTAGCCATGTTAATGACTATAATTTTTCAAATGATGAAAATAGTAGACATGTTGATACAGAGAATGATTTTAAGATTGTGAGGAGTGCGAAAAAGCCAATTGTCACACAAGATGAAGTAAAAGGCATATTTGAATTTGATGATAATATTAAAAATGGTTATTATGACAGTCAAAAAGTTGTACAGGTCGATGAGGCCAATTTTCCTAAAAATGAAAAGGTTAATGATTTTGCTGAAAAAGAATGTGAAAATTAAAAGTCAAATCTTGACGTCCAGGTCTATGTCACGCTCACACGCAGGATAGCTTTGCAACCAGGTCAGTTGATTGCAGAACTATTCGACATAAGTCAGGAAATTCAGGATAAGGAAGTTATCTTTATCCCCACAAAACACGCGAAATTTCTCTTTCCATTTGGTGCAATTCAAACTGTAATAAAAAAATAACAAAATTGATATTGTAATTTGCATCGGAGATACCGTATTTTTGAAAGAGGAAAATAAACCCAACATGTTCCAAGATAGATTTCAGGGACCTTTTCGAGTAATAGAACTTGAAAAAAAAAATATATTGACCGTTAGAAATAAATATAGCATGAAAGATGAACCAATTAAAATTCACGCTACCCAATGCTATATCGAACAAAATGTACAAAGTGCTGAAGAATTGATGGAAAAATATGATATAAACAGTAAAATAAATGAGATTCACGCAAAAAAATGTCATATAGCGCAAAAGGCACAAAGTGAAAATAAATATAACGGTAACGGTGAAATAATTGAGATTCATTCAAAAAAATGTTATACTGTACAAAGTGTACATATTGAAATGTTCAAAATATGGATGAAAATATTCAGCATGGAAGCGAAAATACGGATATCAAAATTTTCCAAATGAGAAATTTTGAAAATAATGAGCATAAAATTATGCAAAATGAAAATGTTAAATTGCAAAGAGTACATAATGCAAATAAAAATAAAAGGTTTGAAGAAATGCAAAGTCAAAATCAAAATCATAATGATAAAAATACTCAAGAGTCACTTGAAATTAAAATAATGGATGTGTTGCAAAATGAAAGTCAAAATCATGATAATGCAATTACTCAAAATTCAAATGAGGTTAAAATAATGGATGTTTTGGAAAATGAAAGTCAAAATGTTAATTTTCAAGAAAATGAAAATGAAAATCATGATAATGATAAGCAAAATTCACTTGAAAATAAAATAATGGATGATTTGGTTGATGAAAATAATAAGTTTCAAGAAATACAAAATTCAAATGTTGGTAAAAAAATTCAAAAGGAAAATGTTAAAATAATAAGGAACATTAATCACAATGATAATGAAGGAAATGATATTCTAAAAGTAGTTTCAGAAAAATTGAAAAACAAAGAAAATATAAAGAGTATGTTAAGCAAAAATTAGAGTTACTAAATGGAATACATATTTATAATACAACGGAAATTGAAAGTAACATTCATGAACAGAATGAAAGAAAGTTTGATTCAAATTTTTTCATAACATCAAAAAATTTTAAAAATTCAAAATTTTCTGATGATTGGTTTTTGAAAAATTGTAAAATGAGAAAGAGATAAAAATGACAAATCAAAAATGAATTAAAGGGAAAATGATATGGAATTGAAAATATTTTAAAAATGAAAAAATGGATAAGGATATGAATTTAACAATGAAAAAGCAATAAGGAGAGAATTGTTTAAGAATGAAAATGGTATGAATTTCTAAGGAAAAAAGGAATAATCATTGAATGGTTTAAAAATGTACATGGTATGAATTTACAAAAAGTGATAATAATAGTACAACTAGTTGTTTTTCAAAAATAATATTATATCATAGTAAAATTTATAATGTTAAGTCAAAATGTTACATGTGATAAGAAAATTATGCAGAGATAAATTTATGCAAATAATTTCTACAAAAATGAAAGGTAAAATCAAATATGTTACCTAAATGGGTAGATGAAAGGTCTGGAGACAAATCCAGGCAAGGACAATGTTGTTGGAAGGCAAGTCCATTCACTTCAATTTGTTTTCAAAGGCAGGGGAAAATGTTGAGTCTTTCAGAAGAGTCTTGAGGCTTAAAAATTGAATGACAAGTTAAATAAAGTGAAAAAATAAGTAATGAGCTGAAAGTGAGAATATTGAAGATTAGTCATAGATGGTATAAAATTTTATGTCAAAAGTAAACAAAGGCATAAATAATTGAAAATTTTAAGTCAATTTTAATTTAAAATGTTAAACTATGAACAGTTAAAGTAGCTGTAAATCGCCCGTTCCAATAAAGCAATCGAGGACACGATATCTCGTGTAGGAATGTTCAAATGTGAAAATGAATTGAAAATGCTTAGGTAAATAAATGTTTCAGGAATATATAAACTGTATAAGCAATTTAAATAACTAAATTAATCCTAAAGTGACAGGATAAATGAATTAAATTTAGTTAACATTTTGTTCAGTGAATAAATGAATGAATTCACAGAAGGTGTAAAGAAAGGTTGAAATAAAAAAATAATTGAAGAATATTCAGTGCGTAATAAAGCATTTTTGTTGTTAATTTATAACGGAAGGAGAGGTTACGTAAATCATGTAAATATAAATAAATATGGATATGAAAATAGAATGTAAATAAATATGGATATGAAAATGGAATGTAAATAAATATGGAAATGAAAATAAAATGTAAATATTGATAAGGAAAATTGTACGATAAAAAATAAATGTGAAATATATGTCAAATGAATAGAAATAAATACGGAATGAATAAATAAATATGTTAAGTTACAAATAATTTAGATGTCAGTGGGGAATGTAAATAAAAACATTAAAGTTATCGATGAGATACTGTAGCAATTGGAAAGTGCTTGTAAACCAACGGTAATCTACATAATATATATATATATATATATATATATATATATATATATATATATATATATATATATACCCTGTTGGTAATGTCATATAAAATACTGAATAGGTATTTTTAAATATAAGAAAAAATGTGAAAAGGAGAGTCTGAATTAGGTGTTGAGAAATTTTATGACAAATAACAAAAAAATGCATTTTGATGCAATAAATGTCATATATGGTAAATAAATAAATGTAAATGTTAATATGTATTACGGGGGTAAAAGAGTTAGCCGCAGGTACTAAAACGTCAAAGAAAGTAATAAATAAATAATATTGTATGCGATAGGATGATAAACAATCGAGTAAACAGTCGTGCGTTTTAAATGATTATAAAGGTCAAGTATTCAAAGTTATAAAGATTAAAATAAATTGAAATATATAAATATGATAAATTTTGTAGGTACGGTGAGTAAATAAATCCGCGTTTAAAAAGGATATATAAAGTAATAAATAGAAAGGATTTCAATTGTTAAAAATATAAAATAAAAATTTTCAATAAAGTAAATAAAGGATTTTCAGACAAGATATTAAAGTCTTGAGTTTGTTTTAAAAAATATGATGTGGGCAGCACATAACTTTCCTTATATAATGCAATGAATTTACTACCTTTATAGTTAAAAACATGTTATTTTTATAGTAGATACTTATATTCTTTTCAAGATATTGAATTTTCATCAATGAGTCGTCATTTTCATTGATTTAGCGTCATTTTTATCTATTTGGCAAGATTTTCGTTAATTTGGCAGCATTTAAAAAGTCGCCAAGTGGGCAATATAACGCCAAATTCGTTACCAAAACATCGCCAAGCGTTATGGACGGAGAAATATGCTATTCTTACAGCAGATAAATGACTATTGGCGTTCAAATACAAAAGTATTACTCAAAGTATCTTTTCTCGTGAATGGAATGAGTTAGATCCACGAGAATGATGTCACTACATTTATCACATAATATTACATGTGAAAGTGAACATGTTTCATAACAGTTAATTTTTCTTTCTAATTTATGGGCTTTTTGATAAATTTATTTTAAAAATGTGCAATATCTCGAGAACGGTTCATGTTAGCGTTCTAAACTTTATGTCAGTCGTTTTCTAAGAAGGAATTACATAAGAAATGTCTATTTGCGAAAATTTATTAAAGGTTTTGATTTTTTGATGATTTTTTCAAAATTTCACTCGAAAATTTAGGAGGGTTCTGAACATTCGATTATGTTTTAAAACAATCGGCTTCCAGAATTCATGGATTGTGAATTTTGTACTAAATGTCATTCGAATCGGTCCATTCGTTCGTGAGATATCGTCTCCACAGTCTCACTGACACCCACACACAAACATCACTTCAAAAATGTTCGATTCGTGATCAGGGATGCTTAAAACGTGCTCTCCCGTCGAAAACTCAAATTCGAATTTTCTACCCCGTCACAATACTTTCCTTATACATTATGTATATAAGGAAAGTAATAACATTCAATTTAGAAATTTGTTAACATCGAGGGTAAGATATATCCAGTGTGAAATTTTACAAGATGAAATTAGCTTTGAGTGCTGACACTAGAGAGGCAGAGAGAAACCGATTACAAATTTAAGGATTAATTCCTAATTCATATAAATTTAATAGAATGTATAACCGTATGATGTATAGAAAAGTAAAAATGTTTAAATGTTAATTTAGAACGATAATTATTTTCATCAGTATAACTTGAATTATGACTTTATGAATATTGCATTTATGTATGTATATTATTTTTATGAGAAATTTGATATAATATAAGCTACCGAGCTATTGAAATTAATAAAACAACACTTTATTATTTAATGGAAGTTGTATGAAGTACAGTTACAAATAAGTAAGTAACTCAATAGTCACTAAAGATATTGAAAGAGTAATTACTCAGTAAAAAAGATGGATGATGTATTGAGATTATGTAGGCATGCAAAACAAAATCATGATAGAATGATAGACAGATAAAGAAAATGATAAGCTTTAATTTTCTGTAATGATACTTGTAATTTATCAATTGAGTTTTATTAGTATTAAGTCAACCTTCTGCCTGGGGCAGATTATTTCGTCAGATGTTGGGCCGTAACTTCTGCGAATTATATAATTAATATTTAGCCTTCGAGCCATTATTAGACTTGATCAAAAATATTAGAGAAATTAGAAATTTTACATATTTAAGATCTGAGATTAAAAATTTATCTAAAGTCTAATAGTACATGCTTAAAAGATGAAAAATTGATTTTTAAAGAAATGGTTTAAATATGTTGTATTAGCCGCTTAGTTAACAAGTGTAATTGAATTTGTAATAATCTGAATCTTCAATAAAGATGGACCAAATAAGCACTCACTATGTTGCAATTTATGCAACAAAAAATTGTTTCAGGGAACTTATCCTTCCCTTATGAAATTTAATGCCACTGTGCATTTTGGAGACGTACAAGGAACCAAATCAGAGAAGAGAAAAAAAAATTACAATTATAAATATGACTCACCTTTAATTAGTGCTGGAATATTTAACAGAATAATAATACCAAAAATACATATTTATACTCAAATGAAATAACTGAGTGTCATTTAAAATATATAAATAGTCCAGAGCTTTATTTAAATAATTGCTTTTTTAAAATGACAACAGTGTTTTCAACAATGAATCGTAATTGTTCATGACAATAATGATTGAGAAACGCTCTGTTTGTTCATAATAACAATGCTTGCGAAACTTACTATATATTTTCCCAGACTTTGCAGAAATTTGATTTTTGGTAAATGATTAATTACATTTCAAATTGTATCTTAAAATTAATATTCATTAAGAATGAAAAGGAAGTCTGTGACGTTACTATTTATGGTGTATTGTGCCAGTTTCCAGTCCAATTAGCTTATGCCTTGACGATAAACAAGGCTCATGGCCAAATACTTGACAAACATGTTGCATAAATTATTTATTTAAAAGTAGAAGGTATGTCCGTCATACGGAATTCAAAATTTGCAAACCATTACCTCGCATTTGGCGTGATTTTCATCAATTTGGCGATGGATTTGAGATTGCTATAGAGATTCCTTCTTAATTTGCAGTCTACGCGTTTCGGCCTTTTCTTTTCAAATTTTTAAAAAATATTCTTAACTTTAACGTGCTCGCTATCTTCTCATATTTTCTCTATTTAACCGACGTTTCTTTTCTTTTCTGTCCTCTTCATTTTCCATTGGCCAACACGTTTGCGAAATAAAATGTGTTTTGAATGTCAAAAACTGTTTTTTTTTGTTGTTGTTGAATCTTTTAAAATATAAATTTAAATCTGCTGACGTCACTCAAAGGAAAAGATATGAAGAAAAGAAAAGAAAAACGAACCGCGTTCAAGCAAAAATTTAATTAGCTAAGAAGAGAACGAACCTTCCGGTTTTTAGTATGAAAATCCAATTCAAGCAGCAGCGATCGTGGAAAGTCATTGTGTGATTCCCTACTACGATTCCTTCATGGAACGATGACGTGGAACCTGAGCCTCGGTGACTCCGGACTGGTCAAGCTCGGTATCATCAAGTATAAGCCGGTATCATCTGCGTTACGTGTATGCATATTCGGATTGCCAAAATAAACTATATAGCATATAGCAATGCTTATCGGTGAAGGAATTTGCACACATCGCGTGTGGACTAAAAATTCTAATACTCGTATCGGATTCTGGACTATTTATTCGCTGATGATGATTCTAAGAACAAGCATGCAAGTAACAAATAACATTCAATTTGAAAATTTGGTAATATCGAGGGTAAGATATATCCAGTGCGAACTTTTATAAGATGAAATTAACTTTGAGTACTGACTCTAGGGAAGCAGAGAGAAAACGATTACAAATTTAAGGATTAATTCCTAATTCATATAAATTTAAGAGAATGTATAACCGTATGATGTATAGAAAAGTAAAAGTGTTTAAATGTTAATTTAGAACGATAATTATTTTCATCAGTATAACTTGAATTTAAACTTTATGAATATTGCATTTATGTATATGCATTATTTTTATGATAATTTTGATTTAATATAAGCTATCGAGCTAATGAAATTAATAACACAACATATTAATATTTAATGGAAGTTGTATGAAGTACCGTTACAAATAAGTAAGTAGCTCAATAATCACTAAAGATATTAAAATAGTAATTATTGAGTAAGAAAGATGGATGATTTATTGAGATTATGTAGGCATGCAAAACAAAATAGACAGATAAAGAAAATGATAAGCTTTAATTTTCAATAATGATACTTGTAAGTTATCAAGTTTTATTAGTACTAAGTCAACCTTCTGCCTGGGGCAGATTATTTCGTCAGATGTTAGGCCGTAACTTCTGCGAATTATATAATATTTAGCCTTCGAGCTATTATTAGACTTAATCAAAATTATTACAAAAATTAGAAATTTTACATATTTAAGTTCTGAGATTAAGAATTTATCTAAAGTCAAATAGTACATGTTTAAAAGAATTGATTTTTAAAGAAGGGATTTAAATATGTTGTATTTGTAGCTTAGTTAGCAAGGGTAAATGAATTTGTAATAATCTGAATCTTCAATAAAGGTGTACCAAATAAGCACTCTCTTCATTGCAATTTATGCAACAAAAATTTGTTTCAGCGAACTGATCCTTCCCTTATAAAATTTAATGCCACTGTGCATTTTGGGGACGTACAAGTAACCAAATCAAAGAAGAGAAAAAAAAATTACAATTACAAATATGACTCAGCTTTAATTAGTGCTGGAGTATTTAACAGAATAATAATACCCCTGAGCGTTACCTAACAAAGGGCGAAACTCCAACGTACGTTTTACGTTTATGTACAAGGTATCCCCCACGGATGTATTATGCATTCGCATCAGGAGTCAAGAGAGAGCTCACGAAGCGAGTTTCGGAGATTATCGAGTGTGAGCGAGCAGGGGGCGGCGCCCCTAGTTATATAAATAAACAGTATGTTATAATTCTCTTTTTTACCAAACATAATTTAATTTTTTTTAAATAAAATATATCAAAATGTAAACGCTTTAATTAAGACATTCGCAAGTAATTTCCCGAAAAGTTTAAATTTTTAAAATTTTTAGCATTGTGAACCTTATTGGGCTACCATAAGGATCATAATGCCAAAAAATAAAATATACAACAAAAATCAACTGCGTAACAAATTTAGACTTTATATCTGTTCGTTCTCGAGTTATTCTCCAAAAATAGAACATTCCTATGACGAGCCCAGGACAGGCTATACAGATGTTCAATTCAGCTTCAATATTATTATCAATTCTTAAATGTTTATCTTTCACAGGTATAAGCGAAGCTGTCTACTGGACTCTTTTTTAACTGTCTTACAAAATTAGTTATGCATATCACCATTGTTGTAAACAAACTATCGCCCAACCATCGACCTATTGAAGGAATTGAACCCGGAGGACCCGAGTTTGATTCCCAGCTCCGCCCAAATTGTCACCGTATTCAAGTAGAGTACGGGCACGTTAAGTATGTGGTTCTGAAAGATCGTTCGGGATGTTGGTTGCAGAGGATACGTTTCCTGTAGATGTCATCCCTTATGCTCTATAGACCATTTTTAATAAGAGATAAGTCACTGGTATTTAATATACAAGTTACTAAATTAATATATATATATATATATATATATATATATATATATATTTGAATTATTTGATTATAAATCATTATAAATCAATTATCACGTCATAAGTTATTGAATTCTTCAAGTTTGGATCAATACACAAGTGATAATATTCATTTATTGACAGAGGCTATTAAGGAAGGTTACCCCCTGTTTTTTTGATAAAGATTGTTTCAGATTTTCATGGATTAACTGTGACCAAGACAAGAAAGCGCTATTTTGGAAAATATTTGATATCCCTAACAGTTTAAGAAATGGTTTAAAACCTGGGCTTGTGAGAAGTCGTATAGAGCTGGTTGGTTGTATTTGGGGTTCTTTATTGTTCTATTGACGATTGACTTTTTTGGTGTTTTGAGTGTCTGTATGGTAGATGGGTTAGTCACATGTGGTACATTGTTATGTTATAATAGAATGTCAGGTATAGTTGGATTTTGGAAAGTTTCGCCCTATTGTATACCTGATTATTCATTCAGGATTGTCGGAAAGGGCTATGTTGAAAAAGTTCTAAGAGAATGGGGAAGCTATTTTAGTGTGAAAATTATGGTGAATTTTAAAATATGAGTTTTATTCACTGTTTGAAATGGCAAAATTGCTATTTGTTTTTTTATTGAATTATACTAAATAACCACCTTGTGAATGATTTCATACATTATTCGTTTTATGGCCTCAAATTGATATTTGGTTTTTATTTGTAGTATATAAAAATAACCACATTATTAATGATTTCATACACTAGTAGTTTCGTGGTTCGAATCAATATAGTTTCCATTGCTAGTACAGTCAGGTTTGGGAAAAAATATTTTATTTGTACATTTCTTTTATGATGTTTTAATATCGTTTTGAAAATACATAATATAACCACTTAGTTAAAGATTTCATACAAAAGTTTTAATATGCTGATGTGGGATTTTGTGAAAATCATGGCAGAAAATTTAATGATAATCAAATGGAAAGGCATTTACAAAATTCAAAATTGGAACCTCAGCAATTAAAATATGAAAGGTATGAAAGATCAGAAAATGAAATGATGTATTGTATAGGATGCGGAAAAAGAGGGCACTACTTTTTTACCTGTTGGCACAACCGAAACGCACAAAATAATTATGAAGTAAATAAATATGGGAATAAAAGAAGAGAATTTAGAAATGATCAAAATAACGGATTTAGAAATGAAAACAGTAACGGATTTAGAAATGAGCAAAGTAATGGATTTCGTAATACGCAAAATAGCGGAAACAGAGAAAGAAATACTGAAATAAATGATAGTCGGTCAAATAGGCAAACGTTTGCGAAAGAAAGATTTCAGAGACAAGAAAGAAACCGTAGCAATCAAAATCGCAGAGAAGACAAAAATCGCGAACGCAAATTAAGATATCGAGTTACAAAAAGTATGAAAGCGCAAATAAAATGCAAAATGATAAAAGGGCTGCAAAGCCCAGGTCCCAGGCCACACGCAAAGCCCAGGTCCCAATTTTCAGTTAAATCAAAACAAAACACAAGAAAATAAAAATGACAATCAAGAAATAAATAGTGTAGAAAGCATGCAAAAATGTACCCATGTTCCATGCCCGGGAGATGTAGTTATTGATGCTATTGTAGATTCGTTGGCGCAGCCCAGGTGGGTGAAATTCGATGTAAACTTTGTCCAAAGTCTAAAAAGTGAGGCAAATATTAATGAAAAGAAAATTGAGGAAAATACATGTGTAGAAAATAATATAAGTAAAAACATTATAAATAAGGAAAATACAGGAGTTAAAGAAGTTATTAAAAATAAAAATGATGTATGTAATACAAAAATATATTTAAATGAGTACAAAAATGAAATTAACTCAAAATCGACTCAGATCGATAATAAAAAGTATGATGAAATTAAGGAAACTAGTTGTAAAGTTTCGCAAATTGATACACAAAGTATTGAAGGTAGCCATGTTAATGACTATAATTTTTCAAATGATGAAAATAGTAGACATGTTGATACAGAGAATGATTTTAAGATTGTGAGGAGTGCGAAAAAGCCAATTGTCACACAAGATGAAGTAAAAGGCATATTTGAATTTGATGATAATATTAAAAATGGTTATTATGACAGTCAAAAAGTTGTACAGGTCGATGAGGCCAATTTTCCTAAAAATGAAAAGGTTAATGATTTTGCTGAAAAAGAATGTGAAAATTAAAAGTCAAATCTTGACGTCCAGGTCTATGTCACGCTCACACGCAGGATAGCTTTGCAACCAGGTCAGTTGATTGCAGAACTATTCGACATAAGTCAGGAAATTCAGGATAAGGAAGTTATCTTTATCCCCACAAAACACGCGAAATTTCTCTTTCCATTTGGTGCAATTCAAACTGTAATAAAAAAATAACAAAATTGATATTGTAATTTGCATCGGAGATACCGTATTTTTGAAAGAGGAAAATAAACCCAACATGTTCCAAGATAGATTTCAGGGACCTTTTCGAGTAATAGAACTTGAAAAAAAAAATATATTGACCGTTAGAAATAAATATAGCATGAAAGATGAACCAATTAAAATTCACGCTACCCAATGCTATATCGAACAAAATGTACAAAGTGCTGAAGAATTGATGGAAAAATATGATATAAACAGTAAAATAAATGAGATTCACGCAAAAAAATGTCATATAGCGCAAAAGGCACAAAGTGAAAATAAATATAACGGTAACGGTGAAATAATTGAGATTCATTCAAAAAAATGTTATACTGTACAAAGTGTACATATTGAAATGTTCAAAATATGGATGAAAATATTCAGCATGGAAGCGAAAATACGGATATCAAAATTTTCCAAATGAGAAATTTTGAAAATAATGAGCATAAAATTATGCAAAATGAAAATGTTAAATTGCAAAGAGTACATAATGCAAATAAAAATAAAAGGTTTGAAGAAATGCAAAGTCAAAATCAAAATCATAATGATAAAAATACTCAAGAGTCACTTGAAATTAAAATAATGGATGTGTTGCAAAATGAAAGTCAAAATCATGATAATGCAATTACTCAAAATTCAAATGAGGTTAAAATAATGGATGTTTTGGAAAATGAAAGTCAAAATGTTAATTTTCAAGAAAATGAAAATGAAAATCATGATAATGATAAGCAAAATTCACTTGAAAATAAAATAATGGATGATTTGGTTGATGAAAATAATAAGTTTCAAGAAATACAAAATTCAAATGTTGGTAAAAAAATTCAAAAGGAAAATGTTAAAATAATAAGGAACATTAATCACAATGATAATGAAGGAAATGATATTCTAAAAGTAGTTTCAGAAAAATTGAAAAACAAAGAAAATATAAAGAGTATGTTAAGCAAAAATTAGAGTTACTAAATGGAATACATATTTATAATACAACGGAAATTGAAAGTAACATTCATGAACAGAATGAAAGAAAGTTTGATTCAAATTTTTTCATAACATCAAAAAATTTTAAAAATTCAAAATTTTCTGATGATTGGTTTTTGAAAAATTGTAAAATGAGAAAGAGATAAAAATGACAAATCAAAAATGAATTAAAGGGAAAATGATATGGAATTGAAAATATTTTAAAAATGAAAAAATGGATAAGGATATGAATTTAACAATGAAAAAGCAATAAGGAGAGAATTGTTTAAGAATGAAAATGGTATGAATTTCTAAGGAAAAAAGGAATAATCATTGAATGGTTTAAAAATGTACATGGTATGAATTTACAAAAAGTGATAATAATAGTACAACTAGTTGTTTTTCAAAAATAATATTATATCATAGTAAAATTTATAATGTTAAGTCAAAATGTTACATGTGATAAGAAAATTATGCAGAGATAAATTTATGCAAATAATTTCTACAAAAATGAAAGGTAAAATCAAATATGTTACCTAAATGGGTAGATGAAAGGTCTGGAGACAAATCCAGGCAAGGACAATGTTGTTGGAAGGCAAGTCCATTCACTTCAATTTGTTTTCAAAGGCAGGGGAAAATGTTGAGTCTTTCAGAAGAGTCTTGAGGCTTAAAAATTGAATGACAAGTTAAATAAAGTGAAAAAATAAGTAATGAGCTGAAAGTGAGAATATTGAAGATTAGTCATAGATGGTATAAAATTTTATGTCAAAAGTAAACAAAGGCATAAATAATTGAAAATTTTAAGTCAATTTTAATTTAAAATGTTAAACTATGAACAGTTAAAGTAGCTGTAAATCGCCCGTTCCAATAAAGCAATCGAGGACACGATATCTCGTGTAGGAATGTTCAAATGTGAAAATGAATTGAAAATGCTTAGGTAAATAAATGTTTCAGGAATATATAAACTGTATAAGCAATTTAAATAACTAAATTAATCCTAAAGTGACAGGATAAATGAATTAAATTTAGTTAACATTTTGTTCAGTGAATAAATGAATGAATTCACAGAAGGTGTAAAGAAAGGTTGAAATAAAAAAATAATTGAAGAATATTCAGTGCGTAATAAAGCATTTTTGTTGTTAATTTATAACGGAAGGAGAGGTTACGTAAATCATGTAAATATAAATAAATATGGATATGAAAATAGAATGTAAATAAATATGGATATGAAAATGGAATGTAAATAAATATGGAAATGAAAATAAAATGTAAATATTGATAAGGAAAATTGTACGATAAAAAATAAATGTGAAATATATGTCAAATGAATAGAAATAAATACGGAATGAATAAATAAATATGTTAAGTTACAAATAATTTAGATGTCAGTGGGGAATGTAAATAAAAACATTAAAGTTATCGATGAGATACTGTAGCAATTGGAAAGTGCTTGTAAACCAACGGTAATCTACATAATATATATATATATATATATATATATATATATATATATATATATATATATATATATACCCTGTTGGTAATGTCATATAAAATACTGAATAGGTATTTTTAAATATAAGAAAAAATGTGAAAAGGAGAGTCTGAATTAGGTGTTGAGAAATTTTATGACAAATAACAAAAAAATGCATTTTGATGCAATAAATGTCATATATGGTAAATAAATAAATGTAAATGTTAATATGTATTACGGGGGTAAAAGAGTTAGCCGCAGGTACTAAAACGTCAAAGAAAGTAATAAATAAATAATATTGTATGCGATAGGATGATAAACAATCGAGTAAACAGTCGTGCGTTTTAAATGATTATAAAGGTCAAGTATTCAAAGTTATAAAGATTAAAATAAATTGAAATATATAAATATGATAAATTTTGTAGGTACGGTGAGTAAATAAATCCGCGTTTAAAAAGGATATATAAAGTAATAAATAGAAAGGATTTCAATTGTTAAAAATATAAAATAAAAATTTTCAATAAAGTAAATAAAGGATTTTCAGACAAGATATTAAAGTCTTGAGTTTGTTTTAAAAAATATGATGTGGGCAGCACATAACTTTCCTTATATAATGCAATGAATTTACTACCTTTATAGTTAAAAACATGTTATTTTTATAGTAGATACTTATATTCTTTTCAAGATATTGAATTTTCATCAATGAGTCGTCATTTTCATTGATTTAGCGTCATTTTTATCTATTTGGCAAGATTTTCGTTAATTTGGCAGCATTTAAAAAGTCGCCAAGTGGGCAATATAACGCCAAATTCGTTACCAAAACATCGCCAAGCGTTATGGACGGAGAAATATGCTATTCTTACAGCAGATAAATGACTATTGGCGTTCAAATACAAAAGTATTACTCAAAGTATCTTTTCTCGTGAATGGAATGAGTTAGATCCACGAGAATGATGTCACTACATTTATCACATAATATTACATGTGAAAGTGAACATGTTTCATAACAGTTAATTTTTCTTTCTAATTTATGGGCTTTTTGATAAATTTATTTTAAAAATGTGCAATATCTCGAGAACGGTTCATGTTAGCGTTCTAAACTTTATGTCAGTCGTTTTCTAAGAAGGAATTACATAAGAAATGTCTATTTGCGAAAATTTATTAAAGGTTTTGATTTTTTGATGATTTTTTCAAAATTTCACTCGAAAATTTAGGAGGGTTCTGAACATTCGATTATGTTTTAAAACAATCGGCTTCCAGAATTCATGGATTGTGAATTTTGTACTAAATGTCATTCGAATCGGTCCATTCGTTCGTGAGATATCGTCTCCACAGTCTCACTGACACCCACACACAAACATCACTTCAAAAATGTTCGATTCGTGATCAGGGATGCTTAAAACGTGCTCTCCCGTCGAAAACTCAAATTCGAATTTTCTACCCCGTCACAATACTTTCCTTATACATTATGTATATAAGGAAAGTAATAACATTCAATTTAGAAATTTGTTAACATCGAGGGTAAGATATATCCAGTGTGAAATTTTACAAGATGAAATTAGCTTTGAGTGCTGACACTAGAGAGGCAGAGAGAAACCGATTACAAATTTAAGGATTAATTCCTAATTCATATAAATTTAATAGAATGTATAACCGTATGATGTATAGAAAAGTAAAAATGTTTAAATGTTAATTTAGAACGATAATTATTTTCATCAGTATAACTTGAATTATGACTTTATGAATATTGCATTTATGTATGTATATTATTTTTATGAGAAATTTGATATAATATAAGCTACCGAGCTATTGAAATTAATAAAACAACACTTTATTATTTAATGGAAGTTGTATGAAGTACAGTTACAAATAAGTAAGTAACTCAATAGTCACTAAAGATATTGAAAGAGTAATTACTCAGTAAAAAAGATGGATGATGTATTGAGATTATGTAGGCATGCAAAACAAAATCATGATAGAATGATAGACAGATAAAGAAAATGATAAGCTTTAATTTTCTGTAATGATACTTGTAATTTATCAATTGAGTTTTATTAGTATTAAGTCAACCTTCTGCCTGGGGCAGATTATTTCGTCAGATGTTGGGCCGTAACTTCTGCGAATTATATAATTAATATTTAGCCTTCGAGCCATTATTAGACTTGATCAAAAATATTAGAGAAATTAGAAATTTTACATATTTAAGATCTGAGATTAAAAATTTATCTAAAGTCTAATAGTACATGCTTAAAAGATGAAAAATTGATTTTTAAAGAAATGGTTTAAATATGTTGTATTAGCCGCTTAGTTAACAAGTGTAATTGAATTTGTAATAATCTGAATCTTCAATAAAGATGGACCAAATAAGCACTCACTATGTTGCAATTTATGCAACAAAAAATTGTTTCAGGGAACTTATCCTTCCCTTATGAAATTTAATGCCACTGTGCATTTTGGAGACGTACAAGGAACCAAATCAGAGAAGAGAAAAAAAAATTACAATTATAAATATGACTCACCTTTAATTAGTGCTGGAATATTTAACAGAATAATAATACCCAAAATACATATTTATACTCAAATGAAATAACTGAGTGTCATTTAAAATATATAAATAGTCCAGAGCTTTATTTAAATAATTGCTTTTTTAAAATGACAACAGTGTTTTCAACAATGAATCGTAATTGTTCATGACAATAATGATTGAGAAACGCTCTGTTTGTTCATAATAACAATGCTTGCGAAACTTACTATATATTTTCCCAGACTTTGCAGAAATTTGATTTTTGGTAAATGATTAATTACATTTCAAATTGTATCTTAAAATTAATATTCATTAAGAATGAAAAGGAAGTCTGTGACGTTACTATTTATGGTGTATTGTGCCAGTTTCCAGTCCAATTAGCTTATGCCTTGACGATAAACAAGGCTCATGGCCAAATACTTGACAAACATGTTGCATAAATTATTTATTTAAAAGTAGAAGGTATGTCCGTCATACGGAATTCAAAATTTGCAAACCATTACCTCGCATTTGGCGTGATTTTCATCAATTTGGCGATGGATTTGAGATTGCTATAGAGATTCCTTCTTAATTTGCAGTCTACGCGTTTCGGCCTTTTCTTTTCAAATTTTTAAAAAATATTCTTAACTTTAACGTGCTCGCTATCTTCTCATATTTTCTCTATTTAACCGACGTTTCTTTTCTTTTCTGTCCTCTTCATTTTCCATTGGCCAACACGTTTGCGAAATAAAATGTGTTTTGAATGTCAAAAACTGTTTTTTTTTGTTGTTGTTGAATCTTTTAAAATATAAATTTAAATCTGCTGACGTCACTCAAAGGAAAAGATATGAAGAAAAGAAAAGAAAAACGAACCGCGTTCAAGCAAAAATTTAATTAGCTAAGAAGAGAACGAACCTTCCGGTTTTTAGTATGAAAATCCAATTCAAGCAGCAGCGATCGTGGAAAGTCATTGTGTGATTCCCTACTACGATTCCTTCATGGAACGATGACGTGGAACCTGAGCCTCGGTGACTCCGGACTGGTCAAGCTCGGTATCATCAAGTATAAGCCGGTATCATCTGCGTTACGTGTATGCATATTCGGATTGCCAAAATAAACTATATAGCATATAGCAATGCTTATCGGTGAAGGAATTTGCACACATCGCGTGTGGACTAAAAATTCTAATACTCGTATCGGATTCTGGACTATTTATTCGCTGATGATGATTCTAAGAACAAGCATGCAAGTAACAAATAACATTCAATTTGAAAATTTGGTAATATCGAGGGTAAGATATATCCAGTGCGAACTTTTATAAGATGAAATTAACTTTGAGTACTGACTCTAGGGAAGCAGAGAGAAAACGATTACAAATTTAAGGATTAATTCCTAATTCATATAAATTTAAGAGAATGTATAACCGTATGATGTATAGAAAAGTAAAAGTGTTTAAATGTTAATTTAGAACGATAATTATTTTCATCAGTATAACTTGAATTTAAACTTTATGAATATTGCATTTATGTATATGCATTATTTTTATGATAATTTTGATTTAATATAAGCTATCGAGCTAATGAAATTAATAACACAACATATTAATATTTAATGGAAGTTGTATGAAGTACCGTTACAAATAAGTAAGTAGCTCAATAATCACTAAAGATATTAAAATAGTAATTATTGAGTAAGAAAGATGGATGATTTATTGAGATTATGTAGGCATGCAAAACAAAATAGACAGATAAAGAAAATGATAAGCTTTAATTTTCAATAATGATACTTGTAAGTTATCAAGTTTTATTAGTACTAAGTCAACCTTCTGCCTGGGGCAGATTATTTCGTCAGATGTTAGGCCGTAACTTCTGCGAATTATATAATATTTAGCCTTCGAGCTATTATTAGACTTAATCAAAATTATTACAAAAATTAGAAATTTTACATATTTAAGTTCTGAGATTAAGAATTTATCTAAAGTCAAATAGTACATGTTTAAAAGAATTGATTTTTAAAGAAGGGATTTAAATATGTTGTATTTGTAGCTTAGTTAGCAAGGGTAAATGAATTTGTAATAATCTGAATCTTCAATAAAGGTGTACCAAATAAGCACTCTCTTCATTGCAATTTATGCAACAAAAATTTGTTTCAGCGAACTGATCCTTCCCTTATAAAATTTAATGCCACTGTGCATTTTGGGGACGTACAAGTAACCAAATCAAAGAAGAGAAAAAAAAATTACAATTACAAATATGACTCAGCTTTAATTAGTGCTGGAGTATTTAACAGAATAATAATACCCCTGAGCGTTACCTAACAAAGGGCGAAACTCCAACGTACGTTTTACGTTTATGTACAAGGTATCCCCCACGGATGTATTATGCATTCGCATCAGGAGTCAAGAGAGAGCTCACGAAGCGAGTTTCGGAGATTATCGAGTGTGAGCGAGCAGGGGGCGGCGCCCCTAGTTATATAAATAAACAGTATGTTATAATTCTCTTTTTTACCAAACATAATTTAATTTTTTTTAAATAAAATATATCAAAATGTAAACGCTTTAATTAAGACATTCGCAAGTAATTTCCCGAAAAGTTTAAATTTTTAAAATTTTTAGCATTGTGAACCTTATTGGGCTACCATAAGGATCATAATGCCAAAAAATAAAATATACAACAAAAATCAACTGCGTAACAAATTTAGACTTTATATCTGTTCGTTCTCGAGTTATTCTCCAAAAATAGAACATTCCTATGACGAGCCCAGGACAGGCTATACAGATGTTCAATTCAGCTTCAATATTATTATCAATTCTTAAATGTTTATCTTTCACAGGTATAAGCGAAGCTGTCTACTGGACTCTTTTTTAACTGTCTTACAAAATTAGTTATGCATATCACCATTGTTGTAAACAAACTATCGCCCAACCATCGACCTATTGAAGGAATTGAACCCGGAGGACCCGAGTTTGATTCCCAGCTCCGCCCAAATTGTCACCGTATTCAAGTAGAGTACGGGCACGTTAAGTATGTGGTTCTGAAAGATCGTTCGGGATGTTGGTTGCAGAGGATACGTTTCCTGTAGATGTCATCCCTTATGCTCTATAGACCATTTTTAATAAGAGATAAGTCACTGGTATTTAATATACAAGTTACTAAATTAATATATATATATATATATATATATATATATATATATTTGAATTATTTGATTATAAATCATTATAAATCAATTATCACGTCATAAGTTATTGAATTCTTCAAGTTTGGATCAATACACAAGTGATAATATTCATTTATTGACAGAGGCTATTAAGGAAGGTTACCCCCTGTTTTTTTGATAAAGATTGTTTCAGATTTTCATGGATTAACTGTGACCAAGACAAGAAAGCGCTATTTTGGAAAAGATTTGATATCCCTAACAGTTTAAGAAATGGTTTAAAACCTGGGCTTGTGAGAAGTCGTATAGAGCTGGTTGGTTGTATTTGGGGTTCTTTATTGTTCTATTGACGATTGACTTTTTTGGTGTTTTGAGTGTCTGTATGGTAGATGGGTTAGTCACATGTGGTACATTGTTATGTTATAATAGAATGTCAGGTATAGTTGGATTTTGGAAAGTTTCGCCCTATTGTATACCTGATTATTCATTCAGGATTGTCGGAAAGGGCTATGTTGAAAAAGTTCTAAGAGAATGGGGAAGCTATTTTAGTGTGAAAATTATGGTGAATTTTAAAATATGAGTTTTATTCACTGTTTGAAATGGCAAAATTGCTATTTGTTTTTTTATTGAATTATACTAAATAACCACCTTGTGAATGATTTCATACATTATTCGTTTTATGGCCTCAAATTGATATTTGGTTTTTATTTGTAGTATATAAAAATAACCACATTATTAATGATTTCATACACTAGTAGTTTCGTGGTTCGAATCAATATAGTTTCCATTGCTAGTACAGTCAGGTTTGGGAAAAAATATTTTATTTGTACATTTCTTTTATGATGTTTTAATATCGTTTTGAAAATACATAATATAACCACTTAGTTAAAGATTTCATACAAAAGTTTTAATATGCTGATGTGGGATTTTGTGAAAATCATGGCAGAAAATTTAATGATAATCAAATGGAAAGGCATTTACAAAATTCAAAATTGGAACCTCAGCAATTAAAATATGAAAGGTATGAAAGATCAGAAAATGAAATGATGTATTGTATAGGATGCGGAAAAAGAGGGCACTACTTTTTTACCTGTTGGCACAACCGAAACGCACAAAATAATTATGAAGTAAATAAATATGGGAATAAAAGAAGAGAATTTAGAAATGATCAAAATAACGGATTTAGAAATGAAAACAGTAACGGATTTAGAAATGAGCAAAGTAATGGATTTCGTAATACGCAAAATAGCGGAAACAGAGAAAGAAATACTGAAATAAATGATAGTCGGTCAAATAGGCAAACGTTTGCGAAAGAAAGATTTCAGAGACAAGAAAGAAACCGTAGCAATCAAAATCGCAGAGAAGACAAAAATCGCGAACGCAAATTAAGATATCGAGTTACAAAAAGTATGAAAGCGCAAATAAAATGCAAAATGATAAAAGGGCTGCAAAGCCCAGGTCCCAGGCCACACGCAAAGCCCAGGTCCCAATTTTCAGTTAAATCAAAACAAAACACAAGAAAATAAAAATGACAATCAAGAAATAAATAGTGTAGAAAGCATGCAAAAATGTACCCATGTTCCATGCCCGGGAGATGTAGTTATTGATGCTATTGTAGATTCGTTGGCGCAGCCCAGGTGGGTGAAATTCGATGTAAACTTTGTCCAAAGTCTAAAAAGTGAGGCAAATATTAATGAAAAGAAAATTGAGGAAAATACATGTGTAGAAAATAATATAAGTAAAAACATTATAAATAAGGAAAATACAGGAGTTAAAGAAGTTATTAAAAATAAAAATGATGTATGTAATACAAAAATATATTTAAATGAGTACAAAAATGAAATTAACTCAAAATCGACTCAGATCGATAATAAAAAGTATGATGAAATTAAGGAAACTAGTTGTAAAGTTTCGCAAATTGATACACAAAGTATTGAAGGTAGCCATGTTAATGACTATAATTTTTCAAATGATGAAAATAGTAGACATGTTGATACAGAGAATGATTTTAAGATTGTGAGGAGTGCGAAAAAGCCAATTGTCACACAAGATGAAGTAAAAGGCATATTTGAATTTGATGATAATATTAAAAATGGTTATTATGACAGTCAAAAAGTTGTACAGGTCGATGAGGCCAATTTTCCTAAAAATGAAAAGGTTAATGGTTTTGCTGAAAAAGAATGTGAAAATTAAAAGTCAAATCTTGACGTCCAGGTCTATGTCACGCTCACACGCAGGATAGCTTTGCAACCAGGTCAGTTGATTGCAGAACTATTCGACATAAGTCAGGAAATTCAGGATAAGGAAGTTATCTTTATCCCCACAAAACACGCGAAATTTCTCTTTCCATTTGGTGCAATTCAAACTGTAATAAAAAAATAACAAAATTGATATTGTAATTTGCATCGGAGATACCGTATTTTTGAAAGAGGAAAATAAACCCAACATGTTCCAAGATAGATTTCAGGGACCTTTTCGAGTAATAGAACTTGAAAAAAAAAATATATTGACCGTTAGAAATAAATATAGCATGAAAGATGAACCAATTAAAATTCACGCTACCCAATGCTATATCGAACAAAATGTACAAAGTGCTGAAGAATTGATGGAAAAATATGATATAAACAGTAAAATAAATGAGATTCACGCAAAAAAATGTCATATAGCGCAAAAGGCACAAAGTGAAAATAAATATAACGGTAACGGTGAAATAATTGAGATTCATTCAAAAAAATGTTATACTGTACAAAGTGTACATATTGAAATGTTCAAAATATGGATGAAAATATTCAGCATGGAAGCGAAAATACGGATATCAAAATTTTCCAAATGAGAAATTTTGAAAATAATGAGCATAAAATTATGCAAAATGAAAATGTTAAATTGCAAAGAGTACATAATGCAAATAAAAATAAAAGGTTTGAAGAAATGCAAAGTCAAAATCAAAATCATAATGATAAAAATACTCAAGAGTCACTTGAAATTAAAATAATGGATGTGTTGCAAAATGAAAGTCAAAATCATGATAATGCAATTACTCAAAATTCAAATGAGGTTAAAATAATGGATGTTTTGGAAAATGAAAGTCAAAATGTTAATTTTCAAGAAAATGAAAATGAAAATCATGATAATGATAAGCAAAATTCACTTGAAAATAAAATAATGGATGATTTGGTTGATGAAAATAATAAGTTTCAAGAAATACAAAATTCAAATGTTGGTAAAAAAATTCAAAAGGAAAATGTTAAAATAATAAGGAACATTAATCACAATGATAATGAAGGAAATGATATTCTAAAAGTAGTTTCAGAAAAATTGAAAAACAAAGAAAATATAAAGAGTATGTTAAGCAAAAATTAGAGTTACTAAATGGAATACATATTTATAATACAACGGAAATTGAAAGTAACATTCATGAACAGAATGAAAGAAAGTTTGATTCAAATTTTTTCATAACATCAAAAAATTTTAAAAATTCAAAATTTTCTGATGATTGGTTTTTGAAAAATTGTAAAATGAGAAAGAGATAAAAATGACAAATCAAAAATGAATTAAAGGGAAAATGATATGGAATTGAAAATATTTTAAAAATGAAAAAATGGATAAGGATATGAATTTAACAATGAAAAAGCAATAAGGAGAGAATTGTTTAAGAATGAAAATGGTATGAATTTCTAAGGAAAAAAGGAATAATCATTGAATGGTTTAAAAATGTACATGGTATGAATTTACAAAAAGTGATAATAATAGTACAACTAGTTGTTTTTCAAAAATAATATTATATCATAGTAAAATTTATAATGTTAAGTCAAAATGTTACATGTGATAAGAAAATTATGCAGAGATAAATTTATGCAAATAATTTCTACAAAAATGAAAGGTAAAATCAAATATGTTACCTAAATGGGTAGATGAAAGGTCTGGAGACAAATCCAGGCAAGGACAATGTTGTTGGAAGGCAAGTCCATTCACTTCAATTTGTTTTCAAAGGCAGGGGAAAATGTTGAGTCTTTCAGAAGAGTCTTGAGGCTTAAAAATTGAATGACAAGTTAAATAAAGTGAAAAAATAAGTAATGAGCTGAAAGTGAGAATATTGAAGATTAGTCATAGATGGTATAAAATTTTATGTCAAAAGTAAACAAAGGCATAAATAATTGAAAATTTTAAGTCAATTTTAATTTAAAATGTTAAACTATGAACAGTTAAAGTAGCTGTAAATCGCCCGTTCCAATAAAGCAATCGAGGACACGATATCTCGTGTAGGAATGTTCAAATGTGAAAATGAATTGAAAATGCTTAGGTAAATAAATGTTTCAGGAATATATAAACTGTATAAGCAATTTAAATAACTAAATTAATCCTAAAGTGACAGGATAAATGAATTAAATTTAGTTAACATTTTGTTCAGTGAATAAATGAATGAATTCACAGAAGGTGTAAAGAAAGGTTGAAATAAAAAAATAATTGAAGAATATTCAGTGCGTAATAAAGCATTTTTGTTGTTAATTTATAACGGAAGGAGAGGTTACGTAAATCATGTAAATATAAATAAATATGGATATGAAAATAGAATGTAAATAAATATGGATATGAAAATGGAATGTAAATAAATATGGAAATGAAAATAAAATGTAAATATTGATAAGGAAAATTGTACGATAAGAAATAAATGTGAAATATATGTCAAATGAATAGAAATAAATACGGAATGAATAAATAAATATGTTAAGTTACAAATAATTTAGATGTCAGTGGGGAATGTAAATAAAAACATTAAAGTTATCGATGAGATACTGTAGCAATTGGAAAGTGCTTGTAAACCAACGGTAATCTACATAATATATATATACCCTGTTGGTAATGTCATATAAAATACTGAATAGGTATTTTTAAATATAAGAAAAAATGTGAAAAGGAGAGTCTGAATTAGGTGTTGAGAAATTTTATGACAAATAACAAAAAAATGCATTTTGATGCAATAAATGTCATATATGGTAAATAAATAAATGTAAATGTTAATATGTATTACGGGGGTAAAAGAGTTAGCCGCAGGTACTAAAACGTCAAAGAAAGTAATAAATAAATAATAATGTATGCGATAGGATGATAAACAATCGAGTAAACAGTCGTGCGTTTTAAATGATTATAAAGGTCAAGTATTCAAAGTTATAAAGATTAAAATAAATTGAAATATATAAATATGATAAATTTTGTAGGTACGGTGAGTAAATAAATACGCGTTTAAAAAGGATATATAAAGTAATAAATAGAAAGGATTTCAATTGTTAAAAATATAAAATAAAAATTTTCAATAAAGTAAATAAAGGATTTTCAGACAAGATATTAAAGTCTTGAGTTTGTTTTAAAAAATATGATGTGGGCAGCACATAACTTTCCTTATATAATGCAATGAATTTACTACCTTTATAGTTAAAAACATGTTATTTTTATAGTAGATACTTATATTCTTTTCAAGATATTGAATTTTCATCAATGAGTCGTCATTTTCATTGATTTAGCGTCATTTTTATCTATTTGGCAAGATTTTCGTTAATTTGGCAGCATTTAAAAAGTCGCCAAGTGGGCAATATAACGCCAAATTCGTTACCAAAACATCGCCAAGCGTTATGGACGGAGAAATATGCTATTCTTACAGCAGATAAATGACTATTGGCGTTCAAATACAAAAGTATTACTCAAAGTATCTTTTCTCGTGAATGGAATGAGTTAGATCCACGAGAATGATGTCACTACATTTATCACATAATATTACATGTGAAAGTGAACATGTTTCATAACAGTTAATTTTTCTTTCTAATTTATGGGCTTTTTGATAAATTTATTTTAAAAATGTGCAATATCTCGAGAACGGTTCATGTTAGCGTTCTAAACTTTATGTCAGTCGTTTTCTAAGAAGGAATTACATAAGAAATGTCTATTTGCGAAAATTTATTAAAGGTTTTGATTTTTTGATGATTTTTTCAAAATTTCACTCGAAAATTTAGGAGGGTTCTGAACATTCGATTATGTTTTAAAACAATCGGCTTCCAGAATTCATGGATTGTGAATTTTGTACTAAATGTCATTCGAATCGGTCCATTCGTTCGTGAGATATCGTCTCCACAGTCTCACTGACACCCACACACAAACATCACTTCAAAAATGTTCGATTCGTGATCAGGGATGCTTAAAACGTGCTCTCCCGTCGAAAACTCAAATTCGAATTTTCTACCCCGTCACAATACTTTCCTTATACATTATGTATATAAGGAAAGTAATAACATTCAATTTAGAAATTTGTTAACATCGAGGGTAAGATATATCCAGTGTGAAATTTTACAAGATGAAATTAGCTTTGAGTGCTGACACTAGAGAGGCAGAGAGAAACCGATTACAAATTTAAGGATTAATTCCTAATTCATATAAATTTAATAGAATGTATAACCGTATGATGTATAGAAAAGTAAAAATGTTTAAATGTTAATTTAGAACGATAATTATTTTCATCAGTATAACTTGAATTATGACTTTATGAATATTGCATTTATGTATGTATATTATTTTTATGAGAAATTTGATATAATATAAGCTACCGAGCTATTGAAATTAATAAAACAACACTTTATTATTTAATGGAAGTTGTATGAAGTACAGTTACAAATAAGTAAGTAACTCAATAGTCACTAAAGATATTGAAAGAGTAATTACTCAGTAAAAAAGATGGATGATGTATTGAGATTATGTAGGCATGCAAAACAAAATCATGATAGAATGATAGACAGATAAAGAAAATGATAAGCTTTAATTTTCTGTAATGATACTTGTAATTTATCAATTGAGTTTTATTAGTATTAAGTCAACCTTCTGCCTGGGGCAGATTATTTCGTCAGATGTTGGGCCGTAACTTCTGCGAATTATATAATTAATATTTAGCCTTCGAGCCATTATTAGACTTGATCAAAAATATTAGAGAAATTAGAAATTTTACATATTTAAGATCTGAGATTAAAAATTTATCTAAAGTCTAATAGTACATGCTTAAAAGATGAAAAATTGATTTTTAAAGAAATGGTTTAAATATGTTGTATTAGCCGCTTAGTTAACAAGTGTAATTGAATTTGTAATAATCTGAATCTTCAATAAAGATGGACCAAATAAGCACTCACTATGTTGCAATTTATGCAACAAAAAATTGTTTCAGGGAACTTATCCTTCCCTTATGAAATTTAATGCCACTGTGCATTTTGGAGACGTACAAGGAACCAAATCAGAGAAGAGAAAAAAAAATTACAATTATAAATATGACTCACCTTTAATTAGTGCTGGAATATTTAACAGAATAATAATACCCAAAATACATATTTATACTCAAATGAAATAACTGAGTGTCATTTAAAATATATAAATAGTCCAGAGCTTTATTTAACTAATTGCTTTTTTAAAATGACAACAGTGTTTTCAACAATGAATTGTAATTGTTCATGACAATAATGATTGAGAAACGCTCTGTTTGTTCATAATAACAATGCTTGCGAAACTTACTATATATTTTCCCAGACTTTGCAGAAACTTGATTTTTGGTAAATGATTAATTACATTTCAAATTGTATCTTAAAATTAATATTCATTAAGAATGAAAAGGAAGTCTGTGACGTTACTATTTATGGTGTATTGTGCCAGTTTCCAGTCCAATTAGCTTATGCCTTGACGATAAACAAGGCTCATGGCCAAATACTTGACAAACATGTTGCATAAATTATTTATTTAAAAGTAGAAGGTATGTGCGTCATACGGAATTCAAAATTTGCAAACCATTACCTCGCATTTGGCGTGATTTTCATCAATTTGGCGATGGATTTGAGATTGCTATAGAGATTCCTTCTTAATTTGCAGTCTACGCGTTTCGGCCTTTTCTTTTCAAATTTTTAAAAAATATTCTTAACTTTAACGTGCTCGCTATCTTCTCATATTTTCTCTATTTAACCGACGTTTCTTTTCTTTTCTGTCCTCTTCATTTTCCATTGGCCAACACGTTTGCGAAATAAAATGTGTTTTGAATGTCAAAAACTGTTTTTTTGTTGTTGTTGTTGAATCTTTTAAAATATAAATTTAAATCTGCTGACGTCACTCAAAGGAAAAGATATGAAGAAAAGAAAAGAAAAACGAACCGCGTTCAAGCAAAAATTTAATTAGCTAAGAAGAGAACGAACCTTCCGGTTTTTAGTATAAAAATCCAATTCAAGCAGCAGCGATCGTGGAAAGTCATTGTGTGATTCCCTACTACGATTCCTTCATGGAACGATGACGTGGAACCTGAGCCTCGGTGACTCCGGACTGGTCAAGCTCGGTATCATCAAGTATAAGCCGGTATCATCTGCGTTACGTGTATGCATATTCGGATTGCCAAAATAAACTATATAGCATATAGCAATGCTTATCGGTGAAGGAATTTGCACACATCGCGTGTGGACTAAAAATTCTAATACTCGTATCGGATTCTGGACTATTTATTCGCTGATGATGATTCTAAGAACAAGCATGCAAGTAACAAATAACATTCAATTTGAAAATTTGGTAATATCGAGGGTAAGATATATCCAGTGCGAACTTTTATAAGATGAAATTAACTTTGAGTACTGACTCTAGGGAAGCAGAGAGAAAACGATTACAAATTTAAGGATTAATTCCTAATTCATATAAATTTAAGAGAATGTATAACCGTATGATGTATAGAAAAGTAAAAGTGTTTAAATGTTAATTTAGAACGATAATTATTTTCATCAGTATAACTTGAATTTAAACTTTATGAATATTGCATTTATGTATATGCATTATTTTTATGATAATTTTGATTTAATATAAGCTATCGAGCTAATGAAATTAATAACACAACATATTAATATTTAATGGAAGTTGTATGAAGTACCGTTACAAATAAGTAAGTAGCTCAATAATCACTAAAGATATTAAAATAGTAATTATTGAGTAAGAAAGATGGATGATTTATTGAGATTATGTAGGCATGCAAAACAAAATAGACAGATAAAGAAAATGATAAGCTTTAATTTTCAATAATGATACTTGTAAGTTATCAAGTTTTATTAGTACTAAGTCAACCTTCTGCCTGGGGCAGATTATTTCGTCAGATGTTAGGCCGTAACTTCTGCGAATTATATAATATTTAGCCTTCGAGCTATTATTAGACTTAATCAAAATTATTACAAAAATTAGAAATTTTACATATTTAAGTTCTGAGATTAAGAATTTATCTAAAGTCAAATAGTACATGTTTAAAAGAATTGATTTTTAAAGAAGGGATTTAAATATGTTGTATTTGTAGCTTAGTTAGCAAGGGTAAATGAATTTGTAATAATCTGAATCTTCAATAAAGGTGTACCAAATAAGCACTCTCTTCATTGCAATTTATGCAACAAAAATTTGTTTCAGCGAACTGATCCTTCCCTTATAAAATTTAATGCCACTGTGCATTTTGGGGACGTACAAGTAACCAAATCAAAGAAGAGAAAAAAAAATTACAATTACAAATATGACTCAGCTTTAATTAGTGCTGGAGTATTTAACAGAATAATAATACCCCTGAGCGTTACCTAACAAAGGGCGAAACTCCAACGTACGTTTTACGTTTATGTACAAGGTATCCCCCACGGATGTATTATGCATTCGCATCAGGAGTCAAGAGAGAGCTCACGAAGCGAGTTTCGGAGATTATCGAGTGTGAGCGAGCAGGGGGCGGCGCCCCTAGTTATATAAATAAACAGTATGTTATAATTCTCTTTTTTACCAAACATAATTTAATTTTTTTTAAATAAAATATATCAAAATGTAAACGCTTTAATTAAGACATTCGCAAGTAATTTCCCGAAAAGTTTAAATTTTTAAAATTTTTAGCATTGTGAACCTTATTGGGCTACCATAAGGATCATAATGCCAAAAAATAAAATATACAACAAAAATCAACTGCGTAACAAATTTAGACTTTATATCTGTTCGTTCTCGAGTTATTCTCCAAAAATAGAACATTCCTATGACGAGCCCAGGACAGGCTATACAGATGTTCAATTCAGCTTCAATATTATTATCAATTCTTAAATGTTTATCTTTCACAGGTATAAGCGAAGCTGTCTACTGGACTCTTTTTTAACTGTCTTACAAAATTAGTTATGCATATCACCATTGTTGTAAACAAACTATCGCCCAACCATCGACCTATTGAAGGAATTGAACCCGGAGGACCCGAGTTTGATTCCCAGCTCCGCCCAAATTGTCACCGTATTCAAGTAGAGTACGGGCACGTTAAGTATGTGGTTCTGAAAGATCGTTCGGGATGTTGGTTGCAGAGGATACGTTTCCTGTAGATGTCATCCCTTATGCTCTATAGACCATTTTTAATAAGAGATAAGTCACTGGTATTTAATATACAAGTTACTAAATTAATATATATATATATATATATATATATATATATATTTGAATTATTTGATTATAAATCATTATAAATCAATTATCACGTCATAAGTTATTGAATTCTTCAAGTTTGGATCAATACACAAGTGATAATATTCATTTATTGACAGAGGCTATTAAGGAAGGTTACCCCCTGTTTTTTTGATAAAGATTGTTTCAGATTTTCATGGATTAACTGTGACCAAGACAAGAAAGCGCTATTTTGGAAAAGATTTGATATCCCTAACAGTTTAAGAAATGGTTTAAAACCTGGGCTTGTGAGAAGTCGTATAGAGCTGGTTGGTTGTATTTGGGGTTCTTTATTGTTCTATTGACGATTGACTTTTTTGGTGTTTTGAGTGTCTGTATGGTAGATGGGTTAGTCACATGTGGTACATTGTTATGTTATAATAGAATGTCAGGTATAGTTGGATTTTGGAAAGTTTCGCCCTATTGTATACCTGATTATTCATTCAGGATTGTCGGAAAGGGCTATGTTGAAAAAGTTCTAAGAGAATGGGGAAGCTATTTTAGTGTGAAAATTATGGTGAATTTTAAAATATGAGTTTTATTCACTGTTTGAAATGGCAAAATTGCTATTTGTTTTTTTATTGAATTATACTAAATAACCACCTTGTGAATGATTTCATACATTATTCGTTTTATGGCCTCAAATTGATATTTGGTTTTTATTTGTAGTATATAAAAATAACCACATTATTAATGATTTCATACACTAGTAGTTTCGTGGTTCGAATCAATATAGTTTCCATTGCTAGTACAGTCAGGTTTGGGAAAAAATATTTTATTTGTACATTTCTTTTATGATGTTTTAATATCGTTTTGAAAATACATAATATAACCACTTAGTTAAAGATTTCATACAAAAGTTTTAATATGCTGATGTGGGATTTTGTGAAAATCATGGCAGAAAATTTAATGATAATCAAATGGAAAGGCATTTACAAAATTCAAAATTGGAACCTCAGCAATTAAAATATGAAAGGTATGAAAGATCAGAAAATGAAATGATGTATTGTATAGGATGCGGAAAAAGAGGGCACTACTTTTTTACCTGTTGGCACAACCGAAACGCACAAAATAATTATGAAGTAAATAAATATGGGAATAAAAGAAGAGAATTTAGAAATGATCAAAATAACGGATTTAGAAATGAAAACAGTAACGGATTTAGAAATGAGCAAAGTAATGGATTTCGTAATACGCAAAATAGCGGAAACAGAGAAAGAAATACTGAAATAAATGATAGTCGGTCAAATAGGCAAACGTTTGCGAAAGAAAGATTTCAGAGACAAGAAAGAAACCGTAGCAATCAAAATCGCAGAGAAGACAAAAATCGCGAACGCAAATTAAGATATCGAGTTACAAAAAGTATGAAAGCGCAAATAAAATGCAAAATGATAAAAGGGCTGCAAAGCCCAGGTCCCAGGCCACACGCAAAGCCCAGGTCCCAATTTTCAGTTAAATCAAAACAAAACACAAGAAAATAAAAATGACAATCAAGAAATAAATAGTGTAGAAAGCATGCAAAAATGTACCCATGTTCCATGCCCGGGAGATGTAGTTATTGATGCTATTGTAGATTCGTTGGCGCAGCCCAGGTGGGTGAAATTCGATGTAAACTTTGTCCAAAGTCTAAAAAGTGAGGCAAATATTAATGAAAAGAAAATTGAGGAAAATACATGTGTAGAAAATAATATAAGTAAAAACATTATAAATAAGGAAAATACAGGAGTTAAAGAAGTTATTAAAAATAAAAATGATGTATGTAATACAAAAATATATTTAAATGAGTACAAAAATGAAATTAACTCAAAATCGACTCAGATCGATAATAAAAAGTATGATGAAATTAAGGAAACTAGTTGTAAAGTTTCGCAAATTGATACACAAAGTATTGAAGGTAGCCATGTTAATGACTATAATTTTTCAAATGATGAAAATAGTAGACATGTTGATACAGAGAATGATTTTAAGATTGTGAGGAGTGCGAAAAAGCCAATTGTCACACAAGATGAAGTAAAAGGCATATTTGAATTTGATGATAATATTAAAAATGGTTATTATGACAGTCAAAAAGTTGTACAGGTCGATGAGGCCAATTTTCCTAAAAATGAAAAGGTTAATGATTTTGCTGAAAAAGAATGTGAAAATTAAAAGTCAAATCTTGACGTCCAGGTCTATGTCACGCTCACACGCAGGATAGCTTTGCAACCAGGTCAGTTGATTGCAGAACTATTCGACATAAGTCAGGAAATTCAGGATAAGGAAGTTATCTTTATCCCCACAAAACACGCGAAATTTCTCTTTCCATTTGGTGCAATTCAAACTGTAATAAAAAAATAACAAAATTGATATTGTAATTTGCATCGGAGATACCGTATTTTTGAAAGAGGAAAATAAACCCAACATGTTCCAAGATAGATTTCAGGGACCTTTTCGAGTAATAGAACTTGAAAAAAAAAATATATTGACCGTTAGAAATAAATATAGCATGAAAGATGAACCAATTAAAATTCACGCTACCCAATGCTATATCGAACAAAATGTACAAAGTGCTGAAGAATTGATGGAAAAATATGATATAAACAGTAAAATAAATGAGATTCACGCAAAAAAATGTCATATAGCGCAAAAGGCACAAAGTGAAAATAAATATAACGGTAACGGTGAAATAATTGAGATTCATTCAAAAAAATGTTATACTGTACAAAGTGTACATATTGAAATGTTCAAAATATGGATGAAAATATTCAGCATGGAAGCGAAAATACGGATATCAAAATTTTCCAAATGAGAAATTTTGAAAATAATGAGCATAAAATTATGCAAAATGAAAATGTTAAATTGCAAAGAGTACATAATGCAAATAAAAATAAAAGGTTTGAAGAAATGCAAAGTCAAAATCAAAATCATAATGATAAAAATACTCAAGAGTCACTTGAAATTAAAATAATGGATGTGTTGCAAAATGAAAGTCAAAATCATGATAATGCAATTACTCAAAATTCAAATGAGGTTAAAATAATGGATGTTTTGGAAAATGAAAGTCAAAATGTTAATTTTCAAGAAAATGAAAATGAAAATCATGATAATGATAAGCAAAATTCACTTGAAAATAAAATAATGGATGATTTGGTTGATGAAAATAATAAGTTTCAAGAAATACAAAATTCAAATGTTGGTAAAAAAATTCAAAAGGAAAATGTTAAAATAATAAGGAACATTAATCACAATGATAATGAAGGAAATGATATTCTAAAAGTAGTTTCAGAAAAATTGAAAAACAAAGAAAATATAAAGAGTATGTTAAGCAAAAATTAGAGTTACTAAATGGAATACATATTTATAATACAACGGAAATTGAAAGTAACATTCATGAACAGAATGAAAGAAAGTTTGATTCAAATTTTTTCATAACATCAAAAAATTTTAAAAATTCAAAATTTTCTGATGATTGGTTTTTGAAAAATTGTAAAATGAGAAAGAGATAAAAATGACAAATCAAAAATGAATTAAAGGGAAAATGATATGGAATTGAAAATATTTTAAAAATGAAAAAATGGATAAGGATATGAATTTAACAATGAAAAAGCAATAAGGAGAGAATTGTTTAAGAATGAAAATGGTATGAATTTCTAAGGAAAAAAGGAATAATCATTGAATGGTTTAAAAATGTACATGGTATGAATTTACAAAAAGTGATAATAATAGTACAACTAGTTGTTTTTCAAAAATAATATTATATCATAGTAAAATTTATAATGTTAAGTCAAAATGTTACATGTGATAAGAAAATTATGCAGAGATAAATTTATGCAAATAATTTCTACAAAAATGAAAGGTAAAATCAAATATGTTACCTAAATGGGTAGATGAAAGGTCTGGAGACAAATCCAGGCAAGGACAATGTTGTTGGAAGGCAAGTCCATTCACTTCAATTTGTTTTCAAAGGCAGGGGAAAATGTTGAGTCTTTCAGAAGAGTCTTGAGGCTTAAAAATTGAATGACAAGTTAAATAAAGTGAAAAAATAAGTAATGAGCTGAAAGTGAGAATATTGAAGATTAGTCATAGATGGTATAAAATTTTATGTCAAAAGTAAACAAAGGCATAAATAATTGAAAATTTTAAGTCAATTTTAATTTAAAATGTTAAACTATGAACAGTTAAAGTAGCTGTAAATCGCCCGTTCCAATAAAGCAATCGAGGACACGATATCTCGTGTAGGAATGTTCAAATGTGAAAATGAATTGAAAATGCTTAGGTAAATAAATGTTTCAGGAATATATAAACTGTATAAGCAATTTAAATAACTAAATTAATCCTAAAGTGACAGGATAAATGAATTAAATTTAGTTAACATTTTGTTCAGTGAATAAATGAATGAATTCACAGAAGGTGTAAAGAAAGGTTGAAATAAAAAAATAATTGAAGAATATTCAGTGCGTAATAAAGCATTTTTGTTGTTAATTTATAACGGAAGGAGAGGTTACGTAAATCATGTAAATATAAATAAATATGGATATGAAAATAGAATGTAAATAAATATGGATATGAAAATGGAATGTAAATAAATATGGAAATGAAAATAAAATGTAAATATTGATAAGGAAAATTGTACGATAAGAAATAAATGTGAAATATATGTCAAATGAATAGAAATAAATACGGAATGAATAAATAAATATGTTAAGTTACAAATAATTTAGATGTCAGTGGGGAATGTAAATAAAAACATTAAAGTTATCGATGAGATACTGTAGCAATTGGAAAGTGCTTGTAAACCAACGGTAATCTACATAATATATATATACCCTGTTGGTAATGTCATATAAAATACTGAATAGGTATTTTTAAATATAAGAAAAAATGTGAAAAGGAGAGTCTGAATTAGGTGTTGAGAAATTTTATGACAAATAACAAAAAAATGCATTTTGATGCAATAAATGTCATATATGGTAAATAAATAAATGTAAATGTTAATATGTATTACGGGGGTAAAAGAGTTAGCCGCAGGTACTAAAACGTCAAAGAAAGTAATAAATAAATAATAATGTATGCGATAGGATGATAAACAATCGAGTAAACAGTCGTGCGTTTTAAATGATTATAAAGGTCAAGTATTCAAAGTTATAAAGATTAAAATAAATTGAAATATATAAATATGATAAATTTTGTAGGTACGGTGAGTAAATAAATCCGCGTTTAAAAAGGATATATAAAGTAATAAATAGAAAGGATTTCAATTGTTAAAAATATAAAATAAAAATTTTCAATAAAGTAAATAAAGGATTTTCAGACAAGATATTAAAGTCTTGAGTTTGTTTTAAAAAATATGATGTGGGCAGCACATAACTTTCCTTATATAATGCAATGAATTTACTACCTTTATAGTTAAAAACATGTTATTTTTATAGTAGATACTTATATTCTTTTCAAGATATTGAATTTTCATCAATGAGTCGTCATTTTCATTGATTTAGCGTCATTTTTATCTATTTGGCAAGATTTTCGTTAATTTGGCAGCATTTAAAAAGTCGCCAAGTGGGCAATATAACGCCAAATTCGTTACCAAAACATCGCCAAGCGTTATGGACGGAGAAATATGCTATTCTTACAGCAGATAAATGACTATTGGCGTTCAAATACAAAAGTATTACTCAAAGTATCTTTTCTCGTGAATGGAATGAGTTAGATCCACGAGAATGATGTCACTACATTTATCACATAATATTACATGTGAAAGTGAACATGTTTCATAACAGTTAATTTTTCTTTCTAATTTATGGGCTTTTTGATAAATTTATTTTAAAAATGTGCAATATCTCGAGAACGGTTCATGTTAGCGTTCTAAACTTTATGTCAGTCGTTTTCTAAGAAGGAATTACATAAGAAATGTCTATTTGCGAAAATTTATTAAAGGTTTTGATTTTTTGATGATTTTTTCAAAATTTCACTCGAAAATTTAGGAGGGTTCTGAACATTCGATTATGTTTTAAAACAATCGGCTTCCAGAATTCATGGATTGTGAATTTTGTACTAAATGTCATTCGAATCGGTCCATTCGTTCGTGAGATATCGTCTCCACAGTCTCACTGACACCCACACACAAACATCACTTCAAAAATGTTCGATTCGTGATCAGGGATGCTTAAAACGTGCTCTCCCGTCGAAAACTCAAATTCGAATTTTCTACCCCGTCACAATACTTTCCTTATACATTATGTATATAAGGAAAGTAATAACATTCAATTTAGAAATTTGTTAACATCGAGGGTAAGATATATCCAGTGTGAAATTTTACAAGATGAAATTAGCTTTGAGTGCTGACACTAGAGAGGCAGAGAGAAACCGATTACAAATTTAAGGATTAATTCCTAATTCATATAAATTTAATAGAATGTATAACCGTATGATGTATAGAAAAGTAAAAATGTTTAAATGTTAATTTAGAACGATAATTATTTTCATCAGTATAACTTGAATTATGACTTTATGAATATTGCATTTATGTATGTATATTATTTTTATGAGAAATTTGATATAATATAAGCTACCGAGCTATTGAAATTAATAAAACAACACTTTATTATTTAATGGAAGTTGTATGAAGTACAGTTACAAATAAGTAAGTAACTCAATAGTCACTAAAGATATTGAAAGAGTAATTACTCAGTAAAAAAGATGGATGATGTATTGAGATTATGTAGGCATGCAAAACAAAATCATGATAGAATGATAGACAGATAAAGAAAATGATAAGCTTTAATTTTCTGTAATGATACTTGTAATTTATCAATTGAGTTTTATTAGTATTAAGTCAACCTTCTGCCTGGGGCAGATTATTTCGTCAGATGTTGGGCCGTAACTTCTGCGAATTATATAATTAATATTTAGCCTTCGAGCCATTATTAGACTTGATCAAAAATATTAGAGAAATTAGAAATTTTACATATTTAAGATCTGAGATTAAAAATTTATCTAAAGTCTAATAGTACATGCTTAAAAGATGAAAAATTGATTTTTAAAGAAATGGTTTAAATATGTTGTATTAGCCGCTTAGTTAACAAGTGTAATTGAATTTGTAATAATCTGAATCTTCAATAAAGATGGACCAAATAAGCACTCACTATGTTGCAATTTATGCAACAAAAAATTGTTTCAGGGAACTTATCCTTCCCTTATGAAATTTAATGCCACTGTGCATTTTGGAGACGTACAAGGAACCAAATCAGAGAAGAGAAAAAAAAATTACAATTATAAATATGACTCACCTTTAATTAGTGCTGGAATATTTAACAGAATAATAATACCCAAAATACATATTTATACTCAAATGAAATAACTGAGTGTCATTTAAAATATATAAATAGTCCAGAGCTTTATTTAAATAATTGCTTTTTTAAAATGACAACAGTGTTTTCAACAATGAATCGTAATTGTTCATGACAATAATGATTGAGAAACGCTCTGTTTGTTCATAATAACAATGCTTGCGAAACTTACTATATATTTTCCCAGACTTTGCAGAAACTTGATTTTTGGTAAATGATTAATTACATTTCAAATTGTATCTTAAAATTAATATTCATTAAGAATGAAAAGGAAGTCTGTGACGTTACTATTTATGGTGTATTGTGCCAGTTTCCAGTCCAATTAGCTTATGCCTTGACGATAAACAAGGCTCATGGCCAAATACTTGACAAACATGTTGCATAAATTATTTATTTAAAAGTAGAAGGTATGTGCGTCATACGGAATTCAAAATTTGCAAACCATTACCTCGCATTTGGCGTGATTTTCATCAATTTGGCGATGGATTTGAGATTGCTATAGAGATTCCTTCTTAATTTGCAGTCTACGCGTTTCGGCCTTTTCTTTTCAAATTTTTAAAAAATATTCTTAACTTTAACGTGCTCGCTATCTTCTCATATTTTCTCTATTTAACCGACGTTTCTTTTCTTTTCTGTCCTCTTCATTTTCCATTGGCCAACACGTTTGCGAAATAAAATGTGTTTTGAATGTCAAAAACTGTTTTTTTTTTGTTGTTGTTGAATCTTTTAAAATATAAATTTAAATCTGCTGACGTCACTCAAAGGAAAATATATGAAGAAAAGAAAAGAAAAACGAACCGCGTTCAAGCAAAAATTTAATTAGCTAAGAAGAGAACGAACCTTCCGGTTTTTAGTATGAAAATCCAATTCAAGCAGCAGCGATCGTGGAAAGTCATTGTGTGATTCCCTACTACGATTCCTTCATGGAACGATGACGTGGAACCTGAGCCTCGGTGACTCCGGACTGGTCAAGCTCGGTATCATCAAGTATAAGCCGGTATCATCTGCGTTACGTGTATGCATATTCGGATTGCCAAAATAAACTATATAGCATATAGCAATGCTTATCGGTGAAGGAATTTGCACACATCGTGTGTGGATTAAAAATTCTAATACTCGTATCGGATTCTGGACTATTTATTCGCTGATGATGATTCTAAGAACAAGCATGCAAGTAACAAATAACATTCAATTTGAAAATTTGGTAATATCGAGGGTAAGATATATCCAGTGCGAACTTTTATAAGATGAAATTAACTTTGAGTACTGACTCTAGGGAAGCAGAGAGAAAACGATTACAAATTTAAGGATTAATTCCTAATTCATATAAATTTAAGAGAATGTATAACCGTATGATGTATAGAAAAGTAGAAGTGTTTAAATGTTAATTTAGAACGATAATTATTTTCATCAGTATAACTTGAACTTAAACTTTATGAATATTGCATTTATGTATATGCATTATTTTTATGATAATTTTGATTTAATATAAGCTATCGAGCTAATGAAATTAATAACACAACATATTAATATTTAATGGAAGTTGTATGAAGTACCGTTACAAATAAGTAAGTAGCTCAATAATCACTAAAGATATTAAAATAGTAATTATTGAGTAAGAAAGATGGATGATTTATTGAGATTATGTAGGCATGCAAAACAAAATAGACAGATAAAGAAAATGATAAGCTTTAATTTTCAATAATGATACTTGTAAGTTATCAAGTTTTATTAGTACTAAGTCAACCTTCTGCCTGGGGCAGATTATTTCGTCAGATGTTAGGCCGTAACTTCTGCGAATTATATAATATTTAGCCTTCGAGCTATTATTAGACTTAATCAAAATTATTACAAAAATTAGAAATTTTACATATTTAAGTTCTGAGATTAAGAATTTATCTAAAGTCAAATAGTACATGTTTAAAAGAATTGATTTTTAAAGAAGGGATTTAAATATGTTGTATTTGTAGCTTAGTTAGCAAGGGTAAATGAATTTGTAATAATCTGAATCTTCAATAAAGGTGTACCAAATAAGCACTCTCTTCATTGCAATTTATGCAACAAAAATTTGTTTCAGCGAACTGATCCTTCCCTTATAAAATTTAATGCCACTGTGCATTTTGGGGACGTACAAGTAACCAAATCAAAGAAGAGAAAAAAATATTACAATTACAAATATGACTCAGCTTTAATTAGTGCTGGAGTATTTAACAGAATAATAATACCCCTGAGCGTTACCTAACAAAGGGCGAAACTCCAACGTACGTTTTACGTTTATGTACAAGGTATCCCCCACGGATGTATTATGCATTCGCATCAGGAGTCAAGAGAGAGCTCACGAAGCGAGTTTCGGAGATTATCGAGTGTGAGCGAGCAGGGGGCGGCGCCCCTAGTTATATAAATAAACAGTATGTTATAATTCTCTTTTTTACCAAACATAATTTAATTTTTTTAAAATAAAATATATCAAAATGTAAACGCTTTAATTAAGACATTCGCAAGTAATTTCCCGAAAAGTTTAAATTTTTAAAATTTTTAGCATTGTGAACCTTATTGGGCTACCATAAGGATCATAATGCCAAAAAATAAAATATACAACAAAAATCAACTGCGTAACAAATTTAGACTTTATATCTGTTCGTTCTCGAGTTATTCTCCAAAAATAGAACATTCCTATGACGAGCCCAGGACAGGCTATACAGATGTTCAATTCAGCTTCAATATTATTATCAATTCTTAAATGTTTATCTTTCACAGGTATAAGCGAAGCTGTCTACTGGACTCTTTTTTAACTGTCTTACAAAATTAGTTATGCATATCACCATTGTTGTAAACAAACTATCGCCCAACCATCGACCTATTGAAGGAATTGAACCCGGAGGACCCGAGTTTGATTCCCAGCTCCGCCCAAATTGTCACCGTATTCAAGTAGAGTACGGGCACGTTAAGTATGTGGTTCTGAAAGATCGTTCGGGATGTTGGTTGCAGAGGATACGTTTCCTGTAGATGTCATCCCTTATGCTCTATAGACCATTTTTAATAAGAGATAAGTCACTGGTATTTAATATACAAGTTACTAAATTAATATATATATATATATATATATATATTTGAATTATTTGATTATAAATCATTATAAATCAATTATCACGTCATAAGTTATTGAATTCTTCAAGTTTGGATCAATACACAAGTGATAATATTCATTTATTGATAGAGGCTATTAAGGAAGGTTACCCCCTGTTTTTTTGATAAAGATTGTTTCAGATTTTCATGGATTAACTGTGACCAAGACAAGAAAGCGCTATTTTGGAAAAGATTTGATATCCCTAACAGTTTAAGAAATGGTTTAAAACCTGGGCTTGTGAGAAGTCGTATAGAGCTGGTTGGTTGTATTTGGGGTTCTTTATTGTTCTATTGACGATTGACTTTTTTGGTGTTTTGAGTGTCTGTATGGTAGATGGGTTAGTCACATGTGGTACATTGTTATGTTATAATAGAATGTCAGGTATAGTTGGATTTTGGAAAGTTTCGCCCTATTGTATACCTGATTATTCATTCAGGATTGTCTGAAAGGGCTATGTTGAAAAAGTTCTAAGAGAATGGGGAAGCTATTTTAGTGTGAAAATTATGGTGAATTTTAAAATATGAGTTTTATTCACTGTTTGAAATGGCAAAATTGCTATTTGTTTTTTTATTGAATTATACTAAATAACCACCTTGTGAATGATTTCATACATTATTCGTTTTATGGCCTCAAATTGATATTTGGTTTTTATTTGTAGTATATAAAAATAACCACATTATTAATGATTTCATACACTAGTAGTTTCGTGGTTCGAATCAATATAGTTTCCATTGCTAGTACAGTCAGGTTTGGGAAAAAATATTTTATTTGTACATTTCTTTTATGATGTTTTAATATCGTTTTGAAAATACATAATATAACCACTTAGTTAAAGATTTCATACAAAAGTTTTAATATGCTGATGTGGGATTTTGTCCCCCCCCCCGCCTTTTCAGATCTTTGTATAGTTATAAGTGTTGTTTAAAGTAATTTAGGGGTTTTTATATTAATGACTTGGTTTTTAAAGTGTTTTTACGTTTATTGAGGTAATGGTGAGTGTCATGTTGGATGTGGTTTGAAGGTTTCGGCCACTGGGAGCGTTTCGCCATGGCAGTAAAAGCTTTAACCGAAGAGTTGGGGGTCGCTTCTCCCCCCGGCCGTCACTTCATAAATACTCTTTTAACATCTTTATGGGTATATAGGTGCTTGTCCTTTTTGGGAAATTATTTAGTTATACACTTGTATAAAGCAGCATGGCGCTTTACCGTTGTTCATACATAATGTTCTTTTAACATAATGTTCTTTTAAATATTTTGAAGGGAATTTGGCTTTTTAAGTCATTTTATGTATTTTATATATATATATATATATATATATATATATATATATATATATATATATATATATATATATATATATATATATATATATATATATATATATATACACTTTATATATATATGTTGGACTCTTGAATGTATTTTGAAACGTTAAATAACCTGATAGTGGGTACCTAACGGTAATTAACCGAGTTTGAACGTGAGATGACAGTTGGAGCTCGAGGGCTGGGGCGTAACATTTCGGAAGTTGTCGGGAATTTAAAGATTGATTTGTCGCTCGACAGAATCAAGGGTGTATCGAGAGTACCTCATGGAACGCATTACTACGCAATGGGCAGCCACGTATGCTGCTGAATGATCGTGACCAGCGACGTCTGAGCAGAAGCGTCCGTGCTAACAGACGAACGACGCTGCGTCAACTGACTACCACATCCAATGAGGGACGCACTAGAAGCGTATATGTGAAATCGGTGCAGATATATTTGGCGTTAATACGATATGGCAACAGAAGACCGACTCGAGTGCCGTTACCCACAGCACATCATCGACTTCAGCGCATCACCTGAGATCGCGAACACATGCAAAGGACCTTAGATGACTGGAAGAATGTAGCATGGTCCGATGATAATGTTTCTAGTTGGTATGGCTGATGGTCGCTTTCAGGTATGGCGCAAACCCCAGGAAGCTAAGGATCCAACTTGTCAACAAGGCAATGTCCAAGCTGGTGGTGGTTCCATAATGGTATTGGGAGTGTTTACTTGGCATGGATTGGGGCCTCTGGTCAAATTGATCCGGTCATTGCCAGGAAATCACTACCTTCATCTGCTTAGTAACAATTTGCAGACGTTTATGGACTTAACGTACCCCAATTACGTTGGGTTGTTCCAGGTTGATAATGATCCGTGTCATTGGGCATATATTGCCTGCGATTGGTTTGGGGAACATTTTGGACAGTTCCAAATCACGATTTGGCCACCTAGATCGCCATACGTGATCCCTTTGGAGTATGATCGAAAAAGCCATTTGTGCCCAAATTCCAACACCTACCACAACCACGCAATTATGGGCTATTATTGAGGCAGCTTGGCTGTACATTTCTCCTGGAGACTTCCGTCAACTATTTAAGTCTATGCCATTTGGAGTTGCTGGACTTCGCCGAGCTAAAAGAGACCCAACACGATATTAGAGAGGAACAGTGAAAAAATGATGTATACGTTCCACGGCGCAGTATCTTTAATCTTGAAATACACTTGCCGCTTTTCCGGATGACAATTTGTAAAACTATTTCAAAGTTATATTTCACGCAACTCTAAATTAACAATTATTAATGTTGATAGTATCGTCAATAAAATGTAATTCATATATCGAAATATTTAAATAAATATTTCATCAATTTGTTATGATTTTTATTATCTCAGCGTCACTTCTGCAATTTTGACGCTATTTTCGTCAATTTGGACGAAATAGTTCCAACTTGCCGATATTCTCTTAAACGTTCCTAACGTCCGATATTCAACGATTCCCAACGTCCGATACCCTCTTAAACATTCTCTTAAACTTCGTAATCCAAAATGTCTGCATGGGCTTTAACCCAGGATAAATGAATTAAATTTTTAAAAGCATTAGCTTTAATTTTTTTTTTTTTTTTTAAATTGATTTGTTACTAACAGATTTAAAAGCCAAAATAGAAGAAAGACTATCATAATAAATATTAAATTTAGTATTATTTAAAGCAGCCCAATTAATGGTGAAATCAATGGCTACCATTTCAGCCTGAAAAAAATGTGTTCTCGCTGTCAATCTAGAAAGAGTAAACCGTGTCCAGAACATCATGTTTAAAAATATATATTGCGAAATCAGTATTATTGTTAATAGAAGGACCGTCGGTATATATATATTATAGAAAAGTAATTTGGATCATGTTGTTTAAAGAAAACGACACTTTGAAGAGATGGATGTTGGAGAAGGGAATTAGAAAAGGAATTAATACGATGTTTCCAAAATATATATTTTGTATATTGGGCATTAATTACAGGGTACGGGGGAATGCCTGTTATAGAGTAAAGAGAGATGTTTGAAGATGTTCTAAAACCGGAAGATAATTTAAGAAGAAAAATTCTTTGTAAAGATAAAATATTTTTAATCTAAGTTCCAGTTAAATTATTACCCCACATTCCGAAAAGTACCAAATTTTAAGGAAAATTTTATTTACACCCAATTACTACCAGAAACTTTACCAAAACTAGAAGCAATCAAAACATTTCCCTTTCAGATAAAAAAATATGAGAGCTCTGTTGTCATCAATAATTAAGCCTAAATATTTAAGTTGTCTATTAATTTTAATTTTAATATTTTGAATTTTGAATACAGGTTTATTTCCAATTTTGGATCTATTTTTGTTGAAAATCATTGGATTACTTTGCTATGGGGGGTGTTCAAATTTAATTTAAAGAAGGATTCCGAAGCGGAATTAAGTAAAAGACAGTATTAATTTAAAGGGAACGTAATGTTAAATTAGTTATACATATCACCAGGTACAGATGATACAGATAATATCAGGTACAGATGGTACGGGTTAAGAAGAGCAAGAAGGATAGGCATTTTTATAGTCAACCATCCTAACACAATATTTGCTGACAGTTGGAGAGACTGTAGGTTTAATAATTTCTCTGGATTCAGGTGGAGTCAAATTATTTAGTTGGCTACTGGGTTCAATCCCTGTACGGTCATTTTTATTTTTTTTTGTCGCTCCAAATCGGCGATAAGCGGAGTGCTATATTGCACTTTTGCGACTCTAGTAACTCTGGCAGCCCTCTATTGGGAAACTTGTACAGAACAGCAACGCAATTCTTGCTTCTGCTGTGATTTTCGATCGTTTCGGACGTCTTTGAACCAGCCGTCGGAACCAGCCACGTTGATTTTGGATTTTTGGATACAACCACGTGTTGATTTTGGAATTTGATAGATTGGAGCTAAGTTTGGAGATATTTTTTCATCGTTTCTCAAGTTTCCTTGATTTGTGTGTGTGTGCTAAATGGCTGGGAAGAGTGAAAGACATAGAATTGTTTTTATATATTTTGATTGATTGTGATAAAATGAATCAGTAGTTGATTGCAAGTGGGTACGAATGTTCTAAGTTCCATTTTTTTTTACCGCATTTCTAAGTATCGTTTTCTATCAAATTTCTTTTAAGTATCATTATTTATCAAATTTCGTTACTTTTCGGTTAACAGGGTGATAGTCGGATTTAGTTACAATGTGGCAACAGTTAGTTAGTAGCAATTCGAACATGGACCTACTACCGCTTCGCAGTCTTACCCGCGGTCCAGCCTCGCTGGCTGTTGGAGTTCGCACATAGCAAAAATTGTTTGTGCAACAGGTGTTCTATGGCTCATGGAAAACAGACTTACGGCCGCGCAGTTGACGTAACATGAAAATCACTCTATGAGCCACTGAATACCTGTTGCACAAATAGCTGTTGCTACGTACGACCTCCGACAGTCAGTTGGGCCGGATTCTGTGATGTTTTTAGCGGACGAGCGTAAAGATGTAAGCCCGCGAAGCGGCTGTAGATCCATGTTCGAATTACCACATCACTCTATGAGCCACGGAACACCTGTTGCACAAACAGCTGTTGATACGTACAACCTCCGACAGTCAGCGGGACCGGATTCTGTGATGCTCTTTTAGAGGGCGAAATAAACCCGTGAAGCGGGCGTAGAACCATGTTCAAATTATTACGGTTCAACTATTGCACAAACGGTTGTTTTCACACTGCGATCTTCGACAGAGAACGACTGGCCAAAAAGTACCTAAATTATCCATCTTTATAAATTTTTTCTGTGTTTTTATCAAATTTTTTCTAAGTAACTTTTTTATTAAATTCCTTAAGTATCAACTTAAAAAAAATATAAGTTGTGTGTTTTAAATCGTTAGAATATTGTTAAATTTGAAAAAAATTACATGAAATGCCTTTCTATACGCTAAAGATGCACTTTAAAAACATAGGGCGTAGTTAGAGAATTGGCGACAAAAAAGTCGCCAAATTCGAGACTGTACCGGTCTTTGGGAAAATGCCGATTGCTATTGAGGGGTGAGAGTACTACTTTTGGTAGAGTAGGATATTCCGTTAGAGATAACAGATCCATAATGATGAAAAATATTTATAATAAGTAAATAAACAGTAAAAGTTGCCACAGAATAATATAAAGTTAATATTGTCAATAAATATATCAAGCACTTTGTGAAATTAAAATAAGTTGAGAACGTGACATATTATAAATCATGTATTAAGAACTCAGTATTAGATGTGGATGACATTTAATAAAATAAATTAGTACCAAGTAACATTATAAAATTTAGTTGCTATGGTGAAATTCTAAGGATTATAAATTAAATGAACATGAAAATGAAAAATTTAGTCATGCCACCTGGAATAAAACTAGTGCCAGAATTGATTATCAAATAAGAAATGGGAAATAATATTTTAAATAAAATAAGGCTAAGGATATTAGTAAAATAAGGGGGGAAATTTTCTGAACATTATGTAGAAATAAAAATATTCAATTTTAATATATTTAAGAAATATATAAGTTAAATAACTTAGAAAAATAGGTTAACATAGATATATTAGAGTATATATGCTTATTCATATTGACTTGAGCTGCATTTTATAATGTAAATCATTATGAATTGGGTTAAAAGTCACTTATTTTACTTAGTAGTCAATTGTTCTAAATTGACATTGCTGAAATATTAATATTCTGGATTTTTCTGCCGCATTTCTTTTTTATCCAGTCGATATAGTCTGGTGATTACAGTTCGAGGTTATATGTTATTTCTTTAGCTTATTTCAACTATCTTCTGCTTTATGTACCGCAACCTTCTGGATGCCAATATTATCCTCTTGCACTGAGACCTGCTATTTTACAGCACGTCATGCTCGTTTTCAGCTAGCCAATACTGTCTGGTCGGTACATTCCCCCGTTATATCTCATATCTAACTTATTTGAATTGCATTCTGCTTTGTGCAATAGCTGTCCCTGTAAAGAAAAATCTGATGTGGGCAGCACATGACTTTCCCTGCAGACTCAAATTCATATTTTTTTTTCTTTAATAATTCATCAAATTGAGTTTAATTGCACAAAATAACACTGAATTTGCATTTTTAATTTAATTTCTGTTTTTATTTGGTAATTAGACATTTTTCTAAAAGTGGCATAACTAAATTCGAAAAATCTTAAATAATTCGAGAATGGTTAGTCCTAGAGTAATAGAGTTGTTCTTATTATTTTCCTCATCAAAAATTACGTATAAAACAAGAATTTAACTGATATATTTGAACATATGTAGCTTTTTTTAGATTTTGCGATTTTTGAGGTCCATTTCGTAAAAAAAGGCAGGTTGTTCTTCTCCGAATAATACCAAAATCTAATCAGCACCAGAGTATTCCCCAAGTAACTTATCTATCAAATTTTGTGAAATTTGGCCAATTAATAGTTTAGTTAGAGTGGATACATGACATTATTGCGGGCCATTTCGCAAAAAAAGGTCCGTTCTTTTCCGATAAATACCAAAATCTAATCAGCACCAGAATATCGGACAAGTAACTTATCCACCAAATTTTGTGAAATTTGGTCAATTAGTATTTTAGCTAGAGTGGATACATGGAATTTTTACGGGCCATTTTGCAAAAAAAGGCAGGTTCTGTTTTTACGAATCGTACCAAAAATTAATCAGCACCAGGGTCATACCCAAGTGACTTACCTACCAAATTTTATGAAATTCGGTCCAGTAGTTTTTGAATTAGAGTGGATACATACATTGCACAGACAGACACACAGACAGACACACACACAGACGTCACGTTAAAAATGGTTTTTTCGTATTCTAGAGGTCTTGAAACGTGTAGATCCGTCGAAAACTCGAGTTGTGATTTTCGGCATGATTCCAATACTTTCCCTATACATTACCATGTATTGCAGGGAAAGTAAAAATCACTGGGAGACAGTTTTTATGCACAGCAGATATACCAAAGTATTATTGGATCTGATTATGAAACTGCACGAATTTATTTTTATATAAATAATATTATTATAAAATATTATCAGTACTTATTGTCGTCATCGTAATAAAAAAATAATCATATTTCGAATCAGATATTCTGTTGGGAGATTGAATAATTTGCCTTATCCTAGAGTTACTACCCAAATTGTTGCCTTCCCAAAAAATTACACCTATGTTCTGTCGGATTATAAATAAAACAAGAAAGATAAATCATGCATAAAGCATTGATTATGAAACACTTTCCAACTTCAATGCAATTTTATTTAAACATCTCTAAAATGCGATACATTCCTCGGTAATATTTTTAAAATTATCACAATACTACATTCATTTATTATATTTAAAAACTTCATCGAAAACAATTGAAATTTATTCAAATGACGTCATCGAAATATAACATTCCTGGCTCTATAAAAGCAGCATTTCATTCATAAACTTTTTTCCATTCATTTCATTTATCACAATATTATAATAATTTATTTTATTTAAAAACTTAAGACCATGGAGGTATAAGTAATTAAACTCTACGCTTAAAACTTCATCGAAAAAATCGTCCTTCTCTCTGTAAAATCAATGAAAATTTCATTCATATCAGCTGTATTGCAGACTCCATGAGCTAAATAATTTCGCATTAAAGAAATGCAGCAATTCTTATACAACTTATTCTACATATTTTTCTGTTTACATTTTCCATAAGTGAAAACTAGGCTTCGTTGTAGAAATAATCAAATTTGGATGATCATTTAAACTCAAATATATTGTAATTCAGTGTTTCATTGCGTAGATGCACATAATTTAAGCAAAAATAAAGCGGTTTTAGGACGGATACAACACTAAATATGAATTAAAAGGAACTTTAAAAATCACGATTTTGACACAATATGGATGTCGTATTTTATTTTGAAGTGGGGCACGTGATCTCTTCATATAATGGTGACGTGATCGCGTGATATAAAAGGTGTAATTATTATTTTAATTTTTATTTAAAAAACTAGTGAATATATTTTGCTGACATTTTTTTATATATTTTATGGGATAATTTGAATATTTCGTAAAACTTTTGAAGCAATCTGTGAATTTTAAATCTGCTTAAAAAATGTTTGAAAAATTAGGTTCCATGGGGTTCAATGTATTTAATTTTTTTAACCCGGGTTCAATCCAAAACTAATTGGGTGGTATTATTTATTTATATTCCCATATGTTCCACAGACAGTATGAACAACATACTAAAATTTCATTTTAATATAGTCATTTTTACGGCAGTTATAGTGCGAACGGACAAATAGATACAATGAACAAAGTCATAAACACTTTTCAACTTTGTTGTAAAGTGTTAATAAAAATAGATTATAACCATCGCAACAAAATTAGTCCCATTATGCAATATGCACTCAAAAGTTACTTTAATTTGTATTTACTTCAGTCATTTTATCGTTTACAGAAACACTGATTTTTGAACAAGGCGAATTGCTTAAAAATTCCCCTTTTTTCATATTTATTGCTGATAAACTGTATTTTAGTGCTGCATGAAAATTTCTCCAACTAGAAATGGATGGAAGCAAATATGTGCATAGTCATGTACATAATTTATACATTTCCTGGTTGCGATTGTCCAAAATGTATACCACTTGGCACGCTTTCGTATATTGTTAGGTTCACCGCGCCAGTGTAGCCACGACCGTAATGAAGGAGAAAAGCGAATAGGGGATTGTTAACATTCTCTTTCACATGACTCCTTGAGAAAAGCACATTTCGTGGAGAACATACTTTTGGCACTACTTTTTACTATAACGGTATTAAGTATATGACAATTAATTATTGTCTATACTTGACATTTCATAATAAGCTGAACGTTTAGCGTAGACGTAGGCAACCCCTGGACTGCGTTTAAGTATAGTCTGCCCAATCATTTTGTCTAGCCCGCAATCCTTTAATATTTCATATTTTTTTTTTAAAACTTGTAAATTTTACAGTGAGATAGGCATACATGTATTAAACGTTTCTATATCCTTATGAAATTTATTTTCCAGATGAAATCAATAAATTTTATAAGCACCCCTCGAACTCAACGCCTATGGCGTTCCCAATGTAACGATGCTAATTTTAGGAATGCAACTATAGAAAGTTACCGTGGTCAATAACTTAGAAATGCATTTTCAACTTATCCAAATATAAGTTTGTGATCAGGATTGCCTTCCAATTATACATAACAGTATCCATGAACTGGTTTCGCGTTTATTATGCTCTCCATAGCACGAAATAGTCGTGAAAGCAAGAAAAGGTGTGCCCAGTATGGCGAACTAGTGTATAATCCTGAAAATGCTGAGGAACCCGGCAGAACTCCTCATATAAGCGGTGTCTTTGAATACAACATTAGCCGTTTCAGCCTTGTACATCCTGAGCTCACTCTTTAAGAAATTTGAGACGAGTCGAATGATGGGACTGAAGTTTATAGTCTCTATGGAGTTTCTCAAAATTGTGACATGTATCAACTATTCTTGCAGCTATTGCAAGTTCGACACATTTTACTTTGAGAACAACTTTTACAGGCCGACTCTTTGAATATGAAATTAGCCGTTGCAGCCTAGTGCATCTTGAGATCACTCAAGAAATTTGAGACAAGTCGAATGATGGGACTGAAGTTTATAGTCTCCATGGAGTTTCTCAAAATTGTGACCCGTATCAACTCCTCTTGCCTCCATTGCAAGATCAACGCAATTATTACCTCCTGGAGAACATCCTCCACAGACGGAGATCCTCCTTCTCAGTATGTATGGCTGATATGAAAACAAGGAATTTAAGGCAGCAGAGTGACGTAATTTTTATTTGATATAACAGCATGTTAAATATGTCCATCCTATGTCCATGTTTGGAAGATTGTTCTATTTCTCTCTGAAGATATTTTGTTGTCTGTACTAGTATTCTGTTACTAGTGCACAGAGTTTTTTCTTCAATCTTTCTACATTATGGCATGCTTATAATACATATATTAATTGCGGTTAGTTTTAATTTATATGTTAGATTAGGTTACTATAACAACTGTCATACTGAGATAACGAAATTTCAAATAATTGTTATCTTAATGATTTGCATTTTTCCTGATCCTTTTCAACACTTTACAACATAGTTCAAAAGTGTTTATGACTTTGTTCATTCTGGTTGTCCGTCCGCCAGCATGTTAAGTGCCGTAAAAATGACTTTACCAAAATAAAATTTTAGTATGTTTCTCAAATGATAAGCGTGACGTGATGATAAGCGCGTTTATATGAAGAGATCACGTGACCATTATACGAAGAGATCAAGTGACGCACTTCAAAATAAAATATAGCATCCATCTACTGTCAAAATTGTGATTTTTAAAGTTATTTTAATTCATATTTAGTGTTTAATACGCCCTAAAACCGCTTAATGTTTGCTTAAATTCCATGTATTTACATACTGAAACGACGCAATTACAATATATTTGAGTTTAAGTGATATATATATATATATATATATATATATATATATATATATATGCATATATATATATACATATATATATGTATATATATATATATACATATATATATATGTATATATATGTATTTATATATATATACATATATATAAATGCAATGTAATAAAAAAGGACAACAATGTATCAAAATAAGCCGGAGGGGAATGTGACCCCCACTTCCCGGTTAAGCCAGCTTTATGTCATGACGACACTCCCGAAAGCTGATACACTGTCGAAAACCAAGTACACGATACTTAAAACACAAAAATTGTATATAAAATGTCCAAAAAGTGAACAACCTATACTGATACCACCAATACTTAAATATCACACACAACACAAAAGAATTTTCGATTTAGTGTCCTCTATTAATATTTTACAGATTAAAGCACCCATCAACCTCACTACCAATAGTTCCAATGCAATGCCACATCGCAATCTGTTCAAACTGTAAGTGTGCTTTTCTATAAATACAAACTGTAACTGTCAGTTACGGTTATATTATAAAACTTCCTAATGATGTCACTAATGAAACGCTTAGGGTAACCCTTTGCAATAGCCTCATAAGGAAACACTGCTGGCTTTTATATCGATTTTTTTCACAGCTATTCAGTCTTTTGCTTCTTATCAAAATGTTTAATATTATGTTTCTGAATACATTACGATGTAAACATATATTTCAATTTAAAACATAATTGATTTTAAATTGAAATATTTTCTTTTATCATATAGTCTAAATCCCACTGATCCATTTGAATTCTTGTATATTGTTAAGTCCAGGAAATTAATGCTTTGATCTTGATTATATATATATATATATATATGATTATATATATATGACATATATATATATGTATATATATATGTATATATATGTATATATATATGTATGTATATATATATGTATATATATCCAGAGGTCATAGGGGATTCTGATCTGCCGACATGATTTGTCCCCTCTGAGAATCCATGTGAATGCATCGAAAAGTGGTTTAAGTCAGCATTTTTGTATTTTCGTATCTCTGGGACATTTTATGATAAAGTGATGAAATTTTGTACATCACCTTATTCGTGTATGGGAGACATTTTACTCATTGGAAATGTTCTTGTACGGGTGCCGTATAGGAATTTTAATTTTGTATTTCTTAAGATTAATTCCCTTGAAAATTTTAATCGATTTCATAAAATTCTGTACCTTTTTTAGGCAACTTTTTAATTTATTACATATGTTTAAGATCAACATTTAAGGAATAAAATCCGAAATCAATGTTTTTGGGACACCCTGTATATGTTCAGTTTTAAGTTCAAAGAACAACTTCGACATTCTCTGAGGACTGAATGTAGCGCAAGAAATGGAATTTGTTTATTTTAAATCTTTTCATTTTCGTAATTGAGAACTTTACCTTGACTTTGGATTTCTCTGAGAAACAGAGTTATATAAACCTTATAAACTCAATGTAAATACCATTACAGAATATTATGATTTGAACTTCTAATCAATATCTATCAAGACAAGCACTCTGCAACTGAGTTCTGCAATGGAGCACCCCACTCTCTTACATTTATAAAGTCTAATGCTTCGTGGTCTTAACTTTTGTGTATATTGCGATATTTTTCACTATCACTGTCTCTGCTGATAATTTGATAACATTGGACAGATGTTAGTTTGAAATTATATCCAGGATAAACGCCAGCTCGTAACATTTTAATCTTGTCCCCTTACAGCACCTGAACAAATTGTCTTACTTCCCGAGCCAAAATGGCAATATACATATACAGAGCGAGAAAAAATAGTACCTATGTGATACGATGTTGATTGACCTCAGACCTTTAGAACTACAGCCGGGAGTTGAGGCACTGAAGTAACAAAATCTAATGCCTCTTAGGAGCAAGATATGCCCACAAAGGAAGAATAGCTGCCTGAATTTGACAGAGATTCTAAGATAGATCAGGATGTGAGCAGTCTCCACGTTCAATTACATCTCACAAGGGAAGAACTTGTAATTATGACAGCCAAACTTTAATGAAAATTCATTGCAATGTTTTGGAACTGTTCAATAATCATCCAAGTGCAATAACGGGGAATACTATCTTGTTGAAATACCATCACCTTTTGATAGATAATCGCCATAAGGGAATAAACCTTGATGGCAATGTTATTTCTGTTAACCTTGAACTGGATGGTGATTTCTAAAAGTATCTGAGGACTAAGTGTGTATCAGCAGAATATTCTTCCGATCATTGAACTTTGGCCTCCTATATGCATTCTTGTCTGACAGCAGATGATTCCACAATCTTTTTCCAGTTTTTTTCATCTATAGTAGTTGTTTACTTTAGTTTTCGAGTGTTACGATAGGCACCTTGTTTTTATCAGGGTTACAACTGCCCTGTGTTTGGAGAGGTAGTCTCACAGTATGTTTCTGTATTCCCCAGACATTGCCTTGGTTGAATTCATCTTTACATTAACTAACAATGGTGCATTGGTTTGCATTACTTATTGAGCGACACGTTGTCCTCAGTGTATATATAGACTAGGTTGGATATATTATCAGCTGCGTTCTGGCCAAAAATCTATCGCAGTGTCATTTTTTTAACCACATCATCTTCGATATCACACCTCAAACAAGATTTAGTAGCGCAACCATTAGAGAAACAATGGGACCCTACCCTCCGGTTATCTACAATCTGCCCTTTATTAAACTCAAATAAATCCCTTTTACATCTCATTTTTCTAATACGTATCATGTGGGGAGCATGTGTGCCATGTATATTAGTCCATTTCATAAATCCTCATGTGTTCATTTTCGTGGACCAGTATATGCATGTATGTATAGAGATGGACTCTACTCAAACTTCAACAAATTTTACATAACTATCTAATAGTAGTTATATATATATATATATATATATATATATATATATATATATATATATATATATATTTCGATTCATTTGAAAATTAGTTTGCTTAGCTTTTAAATTTAAATAAATATGTTTATTCTTATTATCTTTTAAATATATTTGAAACATCACCGCCTGTACTGAGTTTGAAAACATATAAAACATAATTCCCTGCATCAAAATATAACCATCTTATGTAAATTCATCCATGCAGCGAACTTCTAGCCTTTATCGCAGGAAGAATCTGATATTCTAGCTAAGCAAATTCACTGGAAAATATATCTCTATTTTTTTTCTCTGTTCTCAGAAATCGTAATATATATTGATCCATCTGAGTAGTTGTGATACGTTCTATTTCTGCAACATCAAAATATCTTTCAAAACTAAGTTGTCATCCGTCTGCTTCAGTTTAATATATTGTGTCATAATATCAAGCCTTTTGTATAAAACACATATAATACGTGATAATTCTTTTAATGCAGCAGTATAATTTTATGGAACAATATTCTCAGTGTATAAACCTGAATTTGTGAACATATTTTGATCATGTCAGAACCCAGCAGCAAATAATAAGTATTAACTGCAGTGACAGCAAGAAAATGTTAGTTTTCCTGCCAAGTTTTGTATCGCATCCTGCTGATACTTTTTCAACTGAATAATTAAAAGGAAAACTTCATTTGTGTATTTAACAACAAATAGAATAAAAGTGCTGTATATACATGTTTTGAGAATACGCTGGATTTTTTTGTTAGTGATGAACATCCAAAAATTCTAAATTAGAAAGACGAAATTGGTATAAATAGAGATCCGGGAAAGGAAATATTTGCACAAATAGTATGAAACAATATCCAAGTCAGAGATCAAAAGTTTACCAGAGAGAGTTCATCAGAAAACAAACAGAAGGACATATTAACATTTCCAAAACGCAAAACTAACATAAAAATTTGGAATACGCCAAAACAAAACAGAAATGTCCGAATAAATTTTAAAAAATCCAAACAAGATGGAAAATGAGTTCAAACAACACGAAAGCGTCTAAAAAGCTGAGGAACGAGCAAAATTAGAAAAAATATAAAGAACATATAATTATAGATATATTTAAGTGTTAGTGTTATAGATTTAAATTGTGTCATAAGATCAACACAGATTAGATATTAAGTTAACAGCAGCTATAAAACTAGTTTCGGCTCGATATATTTAGGAATACTACGTTTTGTGTGGATTTTCGTCGTATGATTATTATAATAACTTTTAATAATTCTGTTAGAAAATAGCAACATCACCAAATGTAACTTTTGGTATATTTGTCATTTATTTAATTTAATGCAATTGTGTTTCAAAACTTCATTACTGATATTTTAATTATTATAATCATTATAAAGTGAAACTGCTTCCTATTCATAGTAATTATCAAACATATAAAATTTATAATTCGATACACATCGATAAATGTCTGAGAATTGCATGCAAAGCATAAATAATTTTGTTTCTTATACGCATAAATACATTTCAATTACATTAGAAAATATTCAGATATTTTAATTTTGCAAAATATATTAACAGCTACTATTACAAAGGAATGTTGTATTGAAATGCCACTGTAATACAGCTAATGTGTGAGCATTTAGAGGTTAAACATATTCGTAAAAATTAAGTAGTTAAATCAGGGAAACTTTTCGATATTTTTGAAAGAAAACAGCAGTAAAAAAACATGCAGATCTAATTATACGTAAATGTTTTGATGTATAAGTATTATCTTTAATAAGTACTCTGATATATCTTTATCTACAAATTATTCTCAATTTAGCTAAAAAGACTCAATTTAGTTAAAGAGTCTTTCAAAAACTCTGGTTCCCAGTTTTTTTCTTTAATCGATTTCTAGAGCAACAGAGGAAAAAAATCCATAAAACCAATTTATTTCGTATTTAGGAATAAGAATATATTTTTGCAGACCACAATATTCGATATCTTTCGGATGAGAAAGTGAATCTCTCTCGGTTCTACGTGTAGTTTCTTCATCTCGTTATCTCTCCAAACTTTCCCTTTCAACCGTATACATCATTTACATATCGGGAAAAATCTCCTCATTCTAAAATGTTTGATTTTTCCTGAAAGTTTCATCTCCTTTTCCCAAAAGTTGTTTTATCAGAATATGATATTATATGCTTTGGAACTAAAGCTAATATATTTCTGAAAGCGTCACTGGCAGATATATTTAATATAGGATAAATAAGACTATAATTTATATTATAATATAATATATATTTTAAGAATTATTATTGGTATATATGTTTTATGTTTGATAATTCCATTTTTTTAAGAATATTGAGTTGCAATGTTTATTTCCCTATAATATATATTATATGTAAGATAGAGTTAAAAACAGACTCCGATTTTGTTTGGATCCATACTATTTTCGCATCCTTGAATATGAATCACACTTTTGTCAAATATGCCTATGTGTGAGTTTGTATGTTTATCTGTGAGTCCGTGGAGACGTTATCTATCTATTAAACAAATCATTGAACAAACCTACAATATCTATTGAACAAATCAAATAACATTTGGTACGATTATTTTAATTGATAGACATTGAACCGCTAATAATTTTCAAGATGCATGGATTGGCGGAAGATCCTCCTAATTTTCTTCCAAAGTCATAAAATCGTTATAAAATATAATTATAATTAAAATGGTTTAGAAAATATTATTTCATATGGGATTTTTCATTTAAAATATAATGTCACCATTTATAGGATACTAACATGCGCTGTTCTTGAAATATTGTACGTTTTGGACCTAAAATATGTGGAATTACATAAACTTAAATTTTCTTACTATTATCGAATGGGGGGGATTTTTCAATGAAGAACATTTTACCAGAAATAACTGGACAACGTTATTTAAGAGAATTCACGAGTCATTTTCAAGATATTGTAACATTTAATTTCCTACAAGAGGCGCTATATCTCTTCAGCAAATCCAGTAAACTACATGAAAATCAGTACCGCTATTTCAATCAATAATTTTCTGAAGTTTCTGTATCTTCAAGATGAACCAAATTGAAAATAGGCATTAATTTTAAAAGCATGTGTTTCAGAAAACATAAAAAGGATATAAATTATAATTTGACTAGTGTTTATGTCTGATAGAGTATCCAACTCTATCTTACATATCTGTCAAAACATTGATACTACCAATCATAAAATTCAGTTGCAGATTTTTGTAATACGTTTAATTTTAAAAATAAAATAAAATTAATTAACTTCGTTAAAAACAGCATACCGAACAAAGTGATAGTATAGACAGAATTTAAGGCCTTGTGCGTCAGAACATACAAGAAGCGCAACCCCAACTTGTCAGAGAAAGATTGTCGACTGGTGCAAAAATTCAAACGTTGAAGCAGGGAAAGGGTGTTGGCAGCAGCAATAAAAATGGATAAAATACACTGATGGAAGTTGCAAGAAGAGGGACGAAATGAATGAACAGTTAAATACAAAAGAGGAAAGTCAACAACAACAAAAAAATGATTTAAATCACTTGTTTAGTTGTTCATAAAAGTTCAATAAATTTGTAAAACCAGAAAAAGGATGAAAATTACCGAAATAAGAAAGATGCAAATGAAATCGAAAAATTAAACCAGACAAGTAGAAGAGTAGAAATGGTAAATACCATTTTTTAGTAAGATATTTTGACTAAGAACCAATCGAGAAATTTTCGAGAAATTCTAATTCAAAAATGGAATTAGAAGTAAAATCGATCGGAAAATTTATGAACATGTTGAAAAATTAAAAATATTCTGAGACTCCCAAGAATATTCAGTAATTGCAGATTTAAAAACTTCTTGTATAGAAACGTGGCTCGCATGATCTTTGGTTTGACCGATATAACTAAGCCCTCATTCGCATGGAATGTGATAAATACATCCAGCAATCAAGACAGGAATAGGGTCTTTATAAGAAAGTAAATGACATTTGCTAAGAGGTTTAAATACACACCTATAATTGATACGGGACAAAGTATTGAAGACCCTATACGGTCTTATAGCTAATAAATGGATAAAAAGGAAAAACTGTAGAATTATGTGGGCAAACCTTATGACGCTGTAAATTAGAAACCAAATTCGACTTGTTTGATTTGTGGAACGCCATATCAATAATAGTGGGATTAGTGAGACAGTCTTTAGAAACGGACAATGATTTCAGATAATCATTCACGCAATTACTATGTGTCTAAGAATGAGAACATAAATTTACGGCGCAGTGAGGATAAGTGAAACAGCAGGAAATTTTTGTTGAACTTGATGATTAGAAAGAGAATAAGGAGGACATGAAAACAGAGAAAGGTTTATTGAAAACAGAAGTTGAGAAAGTGAAACTATTTCTTGTAACAAGAATATCAAGAAAGGATATTTGATTATTATATTACTCTGCATGAGCAAACTGAATTCAGGGGTTAATAGAATTAATTAAACAAAACAAATAACAATAATTAATACTATATAAGCTAGCACTGAAATATCAACCGCATATCTAAACCAGCATTTGAAAATTTTCTTCAAAATAATGCATATAGATATACAATAACATAGAAGACAGCAGATTTACCATAGCCAAATATCCATATTGTTCATAAAACGACGCGCAATTCAAGACATAAGACCAAGCGGAAACATATTGTACAAGGCTATAATTTCTTTTACATCAATATCTGGATAATGAAATGCATGTAACCTTTTTTTCAAGCAATGAATTATTCCTTCAGTAGGCACATTGGCGAAAATATATGTTATATCAAATGACAGCATAGTTTTATTAGCAAGAGAACAATCTTTTAATTTGTTTGCGAAATCAAAAGAATTTTTGATGGTGTGAGTTTTACTATTAGTTAAAGGGGAACGATTATGATGACAAATCGAGCAATAAAATGGTGGCACAAAGGCAAGGTATAGAATCATGAATAATTTGTGATAGAAGCATCACATCCCTCTCTCACGATGGAAGGTAGCGTTTCTAGTGTGTCCTGAAGAAGGTAGATTTTGCCTTCAAAACCGCTCAAGGCTATTATGCGTGTATTATATTCTGCTTAACGAAGATATTTTTATTTAATTTTGTAGCAGAAATTTGAACTGTATACGTGAGTTTTATTTTGGTGAACATTGTATTGTGCTCAGACTTCCGAAGTTAATCAATTTAAAGGGAAATTGTCTAAGTTTTGTCACGTGGACGATAGTATAAGTTTTAAAAGTTTGAACTGTTAAAACACCTAACAACTCACTTTTACATCACCTAACAACATCAGCATTAACATATTAGATGTTTTTTAATCATTATTTTAAATTTCATCAACGCCATACAGTAAAAATACCGCACTAAATTTATTTTGAAAGTTAAATGCAGTAAAATGCAGTAAATGAGTCAAATGTTAATATTAAATTTCGTCGTCAATATGGCGATAACTATCTTATATAAATCTTTACCCAATTTTATTGTCAAATAAAATACGTTTCATAGTTCAGTTTAATTAATTAATTCCATCTTTTTTTCCAAGAAAGTCAAGTTTCCCAACATAACCTTAAAATTCATTTTTAAATCTCTGATTAATCTAGATGTAAGCAAAACAAGAAAAATCCATGAAAATGTTTTAACTTGTTTTTCTCAGGAAATAAGTTAGCAAAACTTTTACATTCATTTTTACAACAGTGTACTTTTTATTCGTATTGAAATAAATTATCGACAATGCAAATTATTGCAGTTTTTTATCACATAAGTAATATTTAAGGCGTTAACTTATTATGAAGAAGTGTTATTGACTTATTTTAACCAAATTTGAAGAAAAATAAAATATTTTATGAAATGAACATTTTAAAAACTTACAATATTCCAACCATTGTCAAAACTTTATCAGCTTCCGTTAGGTTTGTCCATTCATGTTGTTCAATTAGAAGGAACAGACGATTTTATAGCTGAAAAGACAGACCTGCAACTGCAGTTCTGAAAGTTTTCCGGCAGAATTATCGTCGTTTCTAAGTTTAATGTTAAGCACATTACGAATATTACGTCTGTAACAGTAAACATGACATATGTTGTATAATATGTTAAAAGATAATTTATATTTATGTTTGGAAATGGGAGTTGCAAAAGGGAAGTCAGGGAAAAAGTCATAACATCATCACTACTAGATCACGGGTTTTGACTGCCATACCGCAATAATAGTTACTGTACAAAATATTTATTATTATGGAATCAACATAGAGATTAATAACATTACAATAAATATGTATTTTTTAAATTGTCCAATGTATTATTACATCAAAGTATTTTGTAAAGAACATTATGGCGTTTTTTATTTTGTTATTTCAAGATATTAAAATCTGTTTCTCAACAACAGCATAACCAATTATGCATACTAACCTTTTCCGAAGACTGCCCAAAATTATGTTCCTGAAACTTCTTAGTATTATAGTTTAAGTAAAGTATTTAACTCTCTGCTGTTGTTTAAACTCTCTACTGTTGTTTTACTGAATTCTCATTATTAGATATACAAACTCTCTATATATAAAACGCATGAGTACGTCACTCTATGAAGTAGCCTAATTATCATTTGCCGAATGACAACGAATTTTAGCCTTGGCTGCATTGTTTAAAATTTAAATATAAAGAAAAACTCTTACTCCGTGATTTAAAAAATTCCTCAAAAGTAGTCATTGAGTTAGAGATAATTGTGTCTCAAATACGAATTATTTTCTTCAGGTTTTTGCTCAACAATGAAATTAACTATATATTATTTATTCTGTAGTTAATTTATTATAAATAATCTGTTGCGGACAGCACATGACTTTCCTTATATAATGCAATGAATTTACTACTTTTACAGCAAAAAAATAGGTTATTCTTATAGAAGATACTTATATTCTCTCCAAGATATTGAATTTTCGTTAATTAGTCGTCATTTTCATTGATTTAGCGTCATTTTTATCCATTTGGCGAGATATGGGTTAAGTTGGAAACATTTAAAAAGTCGCTAAACTGGCAGCATTCCGCCAAATTCGTCGGCAAAATCTCGTTAAGCGATATGGACGGAGAAATATGTTATTCTTATAGAAGATAAATGACTATTGGCGTTCAAATACAAATGTATTACTTAAAGTATCGTTTCTTATGAATGGAATGAGCTAGATCCACGAGAATGGTGTCACCCAATTTATCGCATGATATTACATTTGAAAAGTGAACATGTTTCTCAACAGTTAATATATTTTTTTTATATTACGGGATTTTTTTTAAAATATATTTCAAAAATGTGTAGTATCTCGAGAACGGTTCATGCTAGCGTTTATGTTAATCGTTTTCTAAGAAAAAATTACATAATAAATGTCTATTTGCGTAACTTTATTAAAGGGTTTTTTTTGATGATTTTTTCAAAATTTCACTCGAAAATTTAGGGATGTTCTGAACATTAGATTGCGTTTAAAAACAACAGGCTTCCAGTATTTACGGATTGTGATTTTTGTACCAAATGGCATTCGAATGGCTCCATTTGTTCGTGAGATATCGTCTCCATAGTCTCACTGACACACATACACACACACAGACATCATCTCAAAAATGCTTGATTCTTGATCAGGGATGCTTGAAACGTGCTCTCCCGTCGAAAGCTCGAATTCGAATTTTTGACCCCGCCACAATATTTTCCTTATACATTATGTATATAAGGAAAGTAATAAGTGTGTGGTTTGTGTTTGATTAAGAGAGTTATATAATAATTAATCCGCAGGTGTCAGGGGATATCAGGAGTATAAGAGCTTTAATTTCATTGTGATGATGATTGTGAGAAAAAACAGAACTAAATACTATGGAAAATCAATGTTTGAAGCAATCGAATTGATACTTACACTTCAGAGATTGATTGAGTAGTATGTTGCTAACTGATACCGATCATTAAAAGACATTAGAACGCAGATTCTCTGCGCTAGTACAGCTTGTAAAAATAACAACTTATTGAAGGCTTGTACCGTAAAAGCTGTAGCTTCAAATCTTTTAGTATGCAACGCTCATTTTCTGCCAAATTTGCTTTGAGTTATATTCTGTTGCTAATTTTTCCCTGTTTACCTAGCTTAGGAAGACGACAGTTCAAAATATTGTTGCACCCAAAAAGTTCCAGAATTGAAAACTATATTGATTTTTTGTACACCATTTGTTCTAACTCTATTCTTTCGTGACCAATTTTGGAAAACTCTGACTCAAAGCGAATGTAAGATGTCTAACGGTTGCAATTATCGGCATTGTAACGTCCATTTGGTGTTAAAATTTTAATTTTGTCTCCTTTTCCATCTGGAATTCAGTAATTTGGAAATAGTGGATCTGAATACTTGTAAGGTCGAAGATATTTCAAAATATTGTCATACTGAGAAGCTTTCAGTAACTTCGTATTTAGAATTTTCGTACATTATATGTTTTATCCTTACTTTCTACTCTAAATAAATAGCTATAATCTCAAAATATTTCAAAGATATGGTTGCTATTGCAGTTTGTGCAGTTTATGCAGTTTCTTATGGCCAGAGATGAGTCTTATGAACAGTACAGTGTTGCAGACATACACCTCTCGACTGACCCATAGGGCTTACAGCAACTATTTGAGAGGCTTGGAACAGTACAGTGTGTATTTTGTTTTTGTATACACGCATATGTATGCTCGGCCACACATAAAATAACAATAAACCTTAGGGTTGGTCGTGTGGTTTGGGTCTTCAACGTATATGTATGCGTATTGTTTATGTGTATATGTGTATGTGTACTTGCACATATGTATAAAAGCATGTGCGGCAAACGAACATCTAGCAGATTACAAATTTGACTGCTGTTCAATTAAATGGAAGATTACTGCACAATGGAGACATATATGAATGTGAAAACTATTTTTACTGATTTGCTTTGTAGTGCATAGAGAACTTTGCTGCCACAACCGGGATTCGATTGGCGTCAATAGATGAAGGACAGTGGCGTCGGATAGGTCAAGATGGTGGAAACTGACTGAGACAGCCTTGGCTGACAATCGGTTGTAGTGCTTAAGAAGAAGAAGAAGAAGAAGAAGAAGAAGTTGCAACTTTAAAGACCAAAAATTAGAAATACAATATTTACTCCATAGATGATGTTTACAGTACAATAATAAAATAATTAGAGTGAAGAGCGGCAACCAGACTCATATTTGACATATTTTCAATGTGTGCACAAGACTGCCATAGATGGGATAGGACTATCAAGGATGAGGTTAGAACGCGGGGATTGTACCCAGACGACCCGAGTTCGATTCCAATCTCTGCCCGAACTGTAAACGTATTCATGAGTTACGGGCACGTTAAATATGTGGGTTTGTAAGTCCCTCCGAGAAGTGGGAGGTAGGGGAAGGTGGGTACCACAGAATACTATATTCAGAAGGTTCACTCCCATAGGACCCTATGGCAACATTTTTAACATGGTATGTCGCATAGACACTAGAGGTCGTGAGTTGGACCAACTGAACTACGATGTAAACAAAATACGTCTGCCAGATTTGGCGTGTTGTCGCTCACTTGGCGATTTTTTTTTAAACGGGAGGGAAACAAAATGTTGAGGACTGTACTTTTAGAATTTTTGAAACTATAGAAATGATCAGGATTTAAAAATACATTAATCTGCAACATAAATATAAATTCATTAGTTTAAGTACATTTAAATAAACATAGTTATATATTTAATTCAAATAATCATAAAATTGATTAAAAAATAGACTCATTGCATTGTCTCACTATAAAACATAATGCACAAAAAATTACAAGCTAACATACTCAAAAGACTGAAATATTATATAATATTTTCAGTCTAAAAGGTATACTAGCGTGTTGATCGTTAAATTACTTGATCCTTAATTTGTTCTGGGATACTGATTATAGACTTTTTTTTTAAATATAAAAATATTCATATAGTAAATATCAAATTTACATAAATTTACTATCGAAGTTGTGGAACTCAATTATTAATTACCGGAGGTTGGGTTGAATTTTCCACCATAAGGCACTTGATAAAAATTTTACATGAATATATACACATACACATTCAACTAAGAAAAAGCTATCCAAATATCAATTATTTCACATTTTATAAAAATACGAAAAATATTTTTTAACTAATTATACCACTACCTCTTAGAATTTAGTCTAATCGACAGTAATAACACAGCACTAATTTCGTATAATGAGCACATGTATACTTATATGAACACGTGTATACTTATGAACACGTGTATACTTATAATGAACACGTATATAGGATGGTGATAACTGAAATTATTTCAATTTTAATAAAAATAAATTACATACCCTGTAACGCACCCAGTTTTCTTTTGGAAGTCCATTTCTATGAAATGATATAAACACTTAACAAATAATCCTTTTTCACGTTACTCAAACCACGCTAGTCTGTGATTTTAAGTTTTCGTCGAGCAAAATAGGGTTATAGTAATATTGAAAATCGTCTTGGACCCAAACCAGACCATCGCCAAGCGCTCAGACCAAACCAAACCATCGCCAAGAGCGCGCCAACCCTCGTTTTGGTCTATCTGTAATGGCCGCCGCGAAAACGAAACTATCGAGAGTGGCAGGTCTGTATAATATTAGTCTGTGGTGGGTACTGTCCCTGTTGATGACGCCCTCACTGTGTTCCAGTCTAAATTGGATGGCACTTCCCGGTCGTCCAAACAGATACCTTACGCCCTCTGATAGGTTGGATGGTATGGGTCGAAGAACAATAATAATAATACTGATATGGATAAATATATTCTATAGAAAAAACCATCTCCAATTATCTGAAGGATATGGACGCTGTTAAAACTGCATAATTATCAGTACAATCAACATATTTGGTTACAGTTCACTTGTCCCATTTTGGCCCATTATCGTGTCTGATTCAAAAATTGGAGGAACTTTAATTGATGATAATGATTGATTTTTTTAACCGATCTTCTCAGCCCATCAAAAAATACGTTGAAGCAATATTTTGAGTTTTTGTGACAGAAGTTTCGACAAATCTCAACACCACTTTTGATCCGCAAAAACTAATTTCTTCTGAAAAAATTTGCAGCTAGATCTAAGAGAAAAACTTGTTTGACGAAACAGCTTTTGCTTTAAAATGTGTAGTTTTATTATCTAAAAGACATGATGACATAAAAACTTCAGACATTTATTTTATTTAGACAAACTAAAAAATTGTGTCGCAAATAATAAGTAAACTTCAACATCTTACTAAGGTTCTTTTTGTTTCTTTCTCTTATTTGAGAAAAAAATCTTCCTCTTATTTGAGAAAAAAAATACATTTTGTTGTAAATTATTGGGAATTAAGATCTACATTTCTCTCTCTACAGATCTATATATATATTTAAATTTATTTATTTAATACTTTGTTGGATTTGGACTCAAGATTATAAAATATTTTGACAAATATATAAACAAAATAAAATATTATATATTTTATGTACTTACAGTCTGTTTTCTTTAAAGCTTGAAATTAGAGGCTAAATTATATATAGATTAAAATTTTCTAAACAAAATGGCATATGAAAATCCACTGTTTTTAACAACTAAATTTTCCAATGTTTAATTAATTTTTTGCCCCAATATTAGTAACAGGACGAAGTTGCAAAATTAACTTTTACCTCTAAAATTCTTTTGAATTCAAAAAATACAAGCTTATAGGTGTCGACAGAATCATTAAAATGTGAAAAATGTAGAATTTACTATTTTAAATCCCCCATTTATTATATATCTATATCATACAGAGTAAGACTGACTGATTTAGTGATGAATTACAAATCCCAAGCATCTGAAGGTATGAACTTGAAACTTTAAATACAAGTGGATCTTGAGCTATTAGTAATGAGAAAAATCTAAAACGGTGTCATTTCTTTTAATGTTTTAATTAGTTTTGGTATTTCTTTATCTAACATTCTTTCAGTTATAATTCGAGAACGTTCACACATATAAAATTTGTTGTCATTCCGTCATGCATGGCAAAATAATACAAATTTTCTTAATTATCTCTATTGGTGTACAAGTAACCGTTCTCTCTTAATATATTTAAATTTATAATTAAAACAGACTAATTTTATTTTATTTCTTTATTAGTTTTTGATTACATTGTGGTAACTATGATACGTGAGTAACGTATAAAATAGAAAAAAAAACGTTTATAGTCTATGCTTTAAATAAAACCAATTAAAAATAATGTTATAATAAATTGCTTTTTAGCTTAAAATTTTCGATTTTACGATTTGAATTTCCATGTAAAAGTAAATAAAGAATATACGCCAGTTTATGCTTAAATTTGGAGCGGTTTTTCATGTTCAAAATATTCAGTAAGTATGTAGGAGACACATTAAGTAACCACTAGCCACTTTGTCCAAGCGAAGTGCAGGTAAAAATGAAAACTACAAGAATAAAGCGGTATTTATGTTGACATTTCTTAACTACGACATTATTACTATTTCGTTATAAATACAACTGTAATTTAATCTGAGTCTATGCATACTGTTAAATATTAATGCATAAAAATGAATCTTATCTGTTAGTCTACCTATGTAATTATATCTCAATTATAAATCACATCACTTCACAGCGAAATTGCTGAGGTAGCATATATATTATCTTGATAAATTAAAAATCTATGCCAGACGTGCTTAAATGTATTCTGAAAAATATTTCAAATTTTGCTCAAGATGCGAATTTTGAAAACTGCAGACTATGATATTCAAGCAATTTAATTTCTGAACTGAGAACAAATTGTTCTGCTTCCATTCAGCATTTGAATATTCAACCATTAAATGAGAAAGTCGTTTGTATAGAACTAAACCGATAAATTGCTTTAAACACATGCATTAAATGAGCAGTGTTTCATGTTTTACAGACGTAGCAAATAAACTTTACTTGCATCGATGGTTGTTTGAAAAGCCATGCTGTAAATTATCTAGATAGGTAAACAACTCTGTCCTGTGAAATTTTAAGCAATCTTGCGCAAATCTACTTAATCCAAAATATCCTGAGAACGGGCTCAGGAACCTGTGGCAATCATTTGTAGCATAATCCCCAAAACAGTTTAATCCCATTCAAAATAAACCTGTTTGTTCCGACGGACATCAGAATGATAAGATATGTACACATTGTGCTTTAAAGGAGTGCTATATAAAAGTTCTCTGCCTGTGTTTATTAGTGCTTTTAATAAATAATATCCTGAGACGTTACTTACGATTTCAGAGAATACGTCCAACCAATGGTGGGTGATATGGTGATACATATATGTCAGAATGAAATGAAGAAATCTTTTTCATCATGATATACTGTACAAATAGTAAATGATATAATGTACGAAAATGAACTATTGATGACATAATGTACAAAAAGAAAAATTACATGTGTTTTACTTGAAGATTATCGAACTTTATTTTCTGCGATCATCAATCATCATTCGCTGCAACATTTTTTTTTATCAGATCATCTTGAGAAACAATATCAATCAGGATGTATTTGCAATAAAATCGATTTTTAAAATTTGGTGTTGATAGGAGACTTGTTCCAAAATTAGAGTCCCTATAAAGCAGCGAAAAGGTTGAGCTGAGTAGTTATACCGGTGTGTTTAGCTTGCTCGTAAAATCTATTGTGGGCAGCATATGATACTATTCCCAATATATTACAATGGATTTATTTTCTGTGATCAACAACATTCATTGCAACATTTGTTTTATCAGATCGTCTTGAGAACAATATCAATCAGGATTTATTTGCAATAAAATCGATTTTTAAAATTTGGTGTTGATAGGAGATTTGTTCCAAAATTAGAGTCCGTATAAACCAGCGAAAAGGTTGAGCTGAATAGTTATACTGGTGTGCTTAGCTTGCTCGTAAAATCTAATGTGGGCAGCATATGATACTACTCCCAATATAATACAATGTATTTATTATCTGCGATCAACAACATTCATTGCAATTTATTTTATCAGATCGTCTTGAGAAACAATAGCAATCAGGATTTATTTGTAATAAAATCGATTTTTAAAATTTTGTGTTGATAGGAGATTTGTTCCAAAATTAGAGTCCATAAAAACCAGCGAAAATGTTGAGCTAAATAGTTATACTGGTGTGCTTAGCTTTCTCGTAAAATCTAATGTGGGCAGCATATGATACTACTCCCAATATAATACAATGTATTTATTATCTGCGATCAACAACATTCATTGCAATTTATTTTATCAGATCGTCTTGAGAAACAATAGCAATCAGGATTTATTTGTAATAAAATCGATTTTTAAAATTTTGTGTTGATAGGAGATTTGTTCCAAAAATAGAGTCCGTATAAACTAGCGAAAAGGTTGAGCTGAATAGTTATACTGGTGTGCTTAGCTTGCTCGTAAAATCTAATGTGGGCAGGATATGATACTATTCCCAATATAATACGATGTATTTATTATCTGAGTCATCAACATTCATTGCAAATTTATTTTCGATACATATATGCCAGAATGAAATGAAGAAATCTTTTTCACCATGATATACTGTACAAATAGTAAATGATATAATGTACGAAAATGAACTATTGATGACATAATGTACAAAAAGCAAATTACACGTATTTTACTTGAAGATTATCGAACTTTATTTTCTGCGATCATCAATCAACATTCGTTGCAACATTTTTTTTTATCAGATCATCTTGAGAAGCAATATCAATCAGGATTTATTTGCAATAAAATCGATTTTTAAAATTTTGTATTGATAGGAGATTTATTCCAAAATTAGAGTCCGTATAAACCAGCGAAAAGGTTGAGCTGAATAGTTATACTGGTGTGCTTTGCTTGCTCGTAAAATCTAATGCGGGCAGTATATGATACTATTCCCAATATAATACAATGTATCATCTGTTATCATCATTCATTGCAATTTTTTTTATCAGATCGTCTTGAGAAGCAATATCAATCAGGATTTATTTGCAATAAAATCGATTTTTAAAATTTTGTATTGATAGGAGATTTATTCCAAAATTAGAGTCCGTATAAACCAGCGAAAAGGTTGAGCTGAATAGTTATACTGGTGTGCTTTGCTTGCTCGTAAAATTTAATGCGGGCAGAATATGATACTATTCCCAATATAATACAATGTATCATCTGTTATCATCATTCATTGCAATTTTTTTTTATCAGATCGTCTTGAGAAACAATATCAATCAGGATTTATTTGCAATAAAATCGATTTTTAAAATTTGGTGTTGATAGGAGATTTTTTTCAAAATTAGAGTCCGTATAAACCAGAGAAAGGTTGAGCTGAATAGTTATACTGGTGTGCTTAGCTTGCTCGTAAAATCTAAATTGGGCAGCATATGATACTATTCCCAATATAATACAATGGATTTATTTTCTGCGATCATCAACATTCATTGCACCATTTTTACTTTCTCTGCAATACATGGTAATGTATAGGGAAAGTATTGGAATCATGCCGAAAATCGCAACTCGAGTTTTCGACGGATCTACACGTTTCGAGACCTCTAGAATACGATAAAACCATTTTTAGCGTGACGTCTGTGTGTGTGTCTGTGTGTCTATATGTCTGTCTGTGTGTCTGTCTGTATGTCTGTCTGTGCAGATTTTGTATCCACTCTAACCAAAAAATTAATTGACTGAATTTCATAAAATTTGATAGGTATGCCACTTGTGGGCGAATCTGGTGCTGATTAGTTTTGGATACGATTCGAGATAAAAGAACCTGCCTTTTTTTGCTAAATGGCCCGCAAAAGCTTGTATCTACTGTAACTGAAAAACTAATGAGCCGAATTTCACAAAATTCAGTAGATGGGTCACTTGTAGGTTACCCTGGTGCTGATTAGATTTTGGTGCGATTCGAAAAAAAATAACCTGCCTGTTTTTGCAAAATGGCCCGCAAAGATTGTCAAAATCTAAACTAAAGAACTTGGTATACTCAAATATATCCATTAAATGTTTGTTTAATACGTAATTTTTAACGACGAAAAGAATAAGACCAACCCTATTACACTAGGACTAGCCGTTCTCGAGATATTTTAGTTTTTCGTATTTTCTCTACGCCACCTTTGAAAATAAGTCCGGTTACCGAATGAGAACGAAAATTGAATTAAAAGTGAAATAAATTTAATTAAATAAAGAGAACGTGAATATAAATCTGCAGGGAATGTCATGTGCTGCCCACATCAGATTTTTTTTTATCAGATCATCTTGAGAAACAATATCAATCATGATTTATTTGCAATGAAATTCATTTTTACAGTTTGGTGTTGATTGGAGTATTTTTTCCAAAATTAGAGTCCGTATAAACCAGCGAAACAATTGAACTGAATAGTTATACTGGTGTGTTTAGTTTGCTCGTAAAATCTAATGTCGGCAGCATATGATGATATTCATTTTTGCAATTTTTGCCATACTTTCTTCAATCTGGGATTACATATCGCAATTTCTCTAAAGTTAGTCGCCAAGTTTTCCAAATTCGGAGAGAAAATCATTTCTAATATATAAATATGTGAATGTTGGCAAATTGTTAGAAGACAAAATGCAAAACTACTACCCAAAATATTTGGTCTTGTGAATGGAACGAGATAGATCCACGAGAATGATTATAACAAATGTATCGCATAATAGTGCCTATAAAATGTGAACATATTTCCCAATAGTTGATACTCTTTTAATTCTATGTGATCCTTTTTTTTGATAAATTTATTTGAAAAATTGTGCAAAATCCCGAGAACGGTTCATGTGGAGTTCTAAATTTTGTATCAATCGTTTTTTACTTATGAATTTTACTTTACGTAACATTATAGAAAGTTCTAGTTTTCTGATCAATTTTTCAATATTTCATTCGAAAATTTGAGGTTTTTTCTGAACATTCGATTACGTTTAAAATCAATAGGCTTCTAGTATTCACTGATTGTAACTTCCGTACCAAATGTCGTTCAAATCATTCCATTCTTTCGTGAGATTTCGTCTGCCCCCCTCCACACACACACACACACACGCACACACACATTGATGCTTGAAGCGTAACGAAGTTACTGGGATTAGAATAGGAATGAAAAACTGTTTAAAAAACTGAATTATAAAATGTAATGAAAAATTCGAATTATAAGTGCAAATTTAATTATCTCAACAACGGTTGATTCTACACCAAGAGATTTAATTACAAAAATTGAATATAATTTTTCTATACATGAAGCTATAAAATAAAATTTTGTGGGTCTAACTGTTATTGAGGCATAATTGAAAGAAAGTTATATCGTTCCATGATTTATAAATTTTCCCAATGAGATTCATGGATTTAAATTATTTTCATTATTTATAGATCATGCCATTTATAGATCGTAATGGCAAAATTTTAAAATTCTACTTTCAGCAGTTTGGCATATACATTTTTCACTTATTTTTAAACATTTTAAATTAAGCGATAAAATTATTGTATTTTAATTAATGACTTTGTATTATGTAACATATGTAATTAGATGGAATGAACCAAATTTTACTCTGGATCAGATTAAAAATTTAAAAAAATGATTATATAATTCGACATCGTATTAGCTAGCTAATTTAACACAGTCCTCAAATTTCATCTCCTAAACACGCATAGTTGTGGGAACACATAATCTTTCTAGGTTAATTATTAATTAGAATGACATTAATAATGCACGCTTTCTCCAAAATGGTTATAAACCAATAAATAAAACTTTTAAACCTTTATAGACACATCTACTAATCTCCTAGTCTTCCCCATTTTCTTACATCATCACTTAAAATATTCCTCTTAAAACATTGTGGGGAGAAACATATTTACTTACGTAAACGAGTCAAATTACCTATAAATTTCAATCGATATTCTGAAAATCCATTTAATCTGAGAAGTCTTGGGAAAAGGGGCTTAGACGTTGACTGTGTTCATCTCAGGACATAATCCTGAAACTCTGATAGCTTTAGATATAAATCCTTTAGCTTCAAATCGGAGCAGGGCTGCGAAGTTTATGCACAGTTAAGCGAGTATTTTGCAACAACCGTTTCATAGGAGTACACATTTGGAAAAATATATTCATCTATACGGCGTAGTTAAAAAATAATTTTACACTCAGTTCTGATCTAGTGAGTTTCTTAAAATCTTTCAACGGCATTTGTTGCAATTGTTAAAAGTAACAAAATATAATATATTTTTTCTTTCCCTGCAATACATGGTAATGTATAGGGAAAGCATTGGAATCATGCCGAAAATCGCAATTCGAGTTTTCGACGGATCTACACGTTTCGAGACCTCTAGATTGCGAAAAAAATATTTTTAGCTTGACGTCTGTCTGTATGTCTATCTGTCTGTGCAGATTTTGTATCCACTCTAACAAAAACTACTTGGCCGAATTTCATAAAATTTGGTAGGTTAGTCACTTGTGGGCAAGTCTGGTGCTGATTAGTTTCGGGTACGATTCGGGATAAAATCACCCGCCTTTTTTGTGAAATGGCCCGAAAAAATTTCCAGTATCCACTCTAGCTAAAAACTAATGGACCGAATTTCACAATATTCGGTAGATAAGTCGCTTGTGGCTGATTAGATTTTGGTGCGATTCGAAAAAAATAATCTGCCTCTTTTTCAGAAATGACCCGCACAAATCGTCAAATTCTAAAATAAAACTACATATGCTCAAATATATCCATTTAATTCCTGTTTTATACGTAATTTTTAACGATAAAAAGAATAAGACCAACCCAATTACACTAGGACCAGCCGTTCTCGAGATATTTCAGTTTTTTCGTATTTTCTCTACACCACCTTTTAAAATACGTCTAGTTACCAAATGAGAAAGAAAATTGAATTAAAAGTGAATTAGATTTAATTAAAATAAAAAGAACTTGAATATAAGTCTGCAGGGAATGTCATGTGCTGCTCACAGCAGATTTTTATATCTGTATGGCTGCACTTTAAATATGTATGATCACTCCTTAAATATAGATGACCAATCTTTATATTAACTAGTGAGGCCTGCGGGCTTTCTGCCCCTAATTAATTTAAAATTATTTTGTTTTGATTTTTTTTTATTTCGCAACAACCGTTTCAGTGAAGTACACATTTGAAAAAGTGAAATTATCTATATAGAGTGTTTATAAAATAATTTTTAACTTAGTTCTGTTCCAGTGAGTTTCTTGAAATCTTTCAACGGTATTTGTTGCAATTGTAAAAGTAGAAAAATGTAGTACTTTTTATTTTTCCTGCAATACATGGTAATGTATAGGGAAAGTATTGGCATCATGCCGAAAACCGTAACTCGAGTTTTCGAGGGATCTATACGTTTCGAGACTTCTAGAATACAAAAAATCGATTCTTAGCGTAACGTATGTCTGTCTGTCTGTCTGTCTGTCTATCTGTCTGTCTGTGCAATGTATGTATCCACTCTAACTCAAAAACTAATGAACAGAATATCGTAAATTTTGGTAGGTAAGTCACTTCGATATGACTCTGGTGCTGATTAGTGTTTGGTACAATTCGTAAAAACAGAACCCGCCTTTTTTTGCGAAATGGCTCGTAAAAATTTCATGTATCTACTCTGGCTAAAATATTAATTGACCACATTTCACAAAATTTGGTACATAAGTTAATTGTAGGATAATCTGGTGCTGATTAGATTTTGGTATTAATAGGAGAAAAACAACCTTGATTTTTTTACGAAATGGCCCGCAAGAATTCCATGTATCCACTCTATCTACAATACTAATTGACGAAATTTCACAAAAATTGGTAGATAAGTTACGTGTGGGATACTCTGGTGCTGAATAGATGTTGGTATTATTTGGAAAAAAGCAACCTGTCTTTTTTTCCGAAATTTCCCTCAAAATTTGCCAAAACCTATAAAAAAGCTACGTATGTTCAAATATATCAAATAAATGCTTGTTTTACACGTAAATTTTGATGAGGAAAAAAATAAGAACAACTCTATTACTCTAGGACTAAACATTCACGAGATATTTGAGATTCTTCGCATTAGTTAAGCCGCTTTTGGAAAAATGTCCAATTACCAAATATAAACATACATTGAATTAAAAATTCAAATTTAGTATTATTTTGTGCAATTAAACTCAATTCAATGAATTATTGAAGAAATAAAGAAAACATGAATTTAAATCTGCAGGGAAAGTCATGTGCTGCCCACATCAGATGTTTATATCTGTATGGCTCTTCTTTAAATCTGTATGTTCACTTCTTAAATCCAGGCGGGCACTCTTTATATTAACTCGCGCGGCCCGATGACATTTTTCCCCTAAGTAATTTAAAATTACTTTATTTGATTTTTTTTATTTCACAACAACCGTTTCAGTGAAGTACACACTTGAAAAATTAAATTTATCTATATGGAGTGGCTATAAAATAATTTTAAACTCAATTCTGTTCTAGTGAGTTTCCTCAACTCTTTCAACGGCATTTTATGCAATTGTTGAAAACAGAAAAATATAATACATTTTTACTTTCCTTTCAATACATGGTAATGTATAGGGAAATATTAGAATCATGTCGAAAATCGCAACTCGTGTTTTCGACGGATCTACGCGTTTCAAGATCTCTAGAACACAAAAATACTATTTTTAGCATGACGTCTGTATGTGTGTCTGTCTCTCGGTCTGTGCAATGCATGTCTCCACTTTAATTCAAAAACTAATGGACCGATTTTAAAAAATTTGATTGGTAAATTAATTGGGTGTGACCCTGGTTCTGATTAGGTTTGAGTACGATTCGGGATAAAGAGAACCCGCCTTTTTTTTTGCGAAATGGCCAGCAAAAATTGTCTGTATCCACTCTAGCTAAAAAACTAATGGACCGAATTTCACGAAATTCGGTAGATACGTCGATTGTGGATTACCCTGGCGCTGATCAGATTTTGGTATAATTCGGAAAAAATTAACCTGCCTTGTTTTGCAAAGTAGCCCTCAAAAATCATCAAAATCTAAAACAAAAACTGCGTATGTTCAAATATATCCATTAAATGCTTGTTCTATACATAATTTTTTACGAAGGAAATAATAAGACCAATCCCATAACACTACGACTAGCCGTTCTCGAGATATTTTAGTTTTTCGTATTTTCTCTACGTCACATTTGAAAATAAGTCCAGTTACCAAATATGAACGAAAACTGAATTAAAATTTAACTAAATTTAATTAAAATAAAGATAACGTGAATATGTGTCTGTAGGGAAAGTCATGAACTGCTCACATCAGATTTTTATATCTGCATGGGTCCACTTTAAATCTATATGGCTACTACTTAAATATATATGACCAATTTTTATATTAACTAGTGCGGTCTGCGGACATTCTTCCCCTAAGTAATTTGAAATTACTTTATTTGAATTTTTTTATTTCACAACAACCATTTCAGTGAAGTACACATTTGAAAATGTGAATTTATCTATATGGAGTGGTTATAAAATAATTAATTAACACTTTACAACAAAGTTGAAAAGTGTTTATGACTTTGTTCATTCTGTCTGTCTGTCTGTCTGTCTGTCTGTCTGTCTGTCCGTTAGCACGATAACTGCCGTAAAAATGACTTAATCAAAATGAAATTTTAGTATGTTGTTCAGACGGTCTATAGGACCTATGGGAATATAAATGAATAATATCACCCAATTAGTTTTGGATTGAACCCGGGTTGAAAAAATGGAATACATTGAGCCCTATGGGACCTAATTTTTCAAGCATTTTTTAAGCGGATTTAAAATTCACAAATTGCTTCGAAAATTTTAGGCAATATTCAAATTGTTCCATAAAATATATAAAAAAAAATTCAGCGAAGTATATTCAGTAGTTTTTAAATAAACATTAAAATAATAATTACACCTCTTATATGAAACGATCACGTGTCCATGATATGAAACGATCACATGACCCACTTCAAAATGATATATGGCATCCATCTTGTGTCAAAATCGTGATTTTTAAAGTTCTTTTTAATTCATATTGAGTGTTGTATCCGTCCTAAAATTACTCTATTTTTGCCTAAATTCTGTGCATCTACATACTGAAACAACGCAATGACAATATATTTCAGTTTAAATGCTCTTCCAAATTTGATTATTTCTAGTATTAAGCCTATTTTTCACCTATGTAAAATGTAAACAGCAAAATATGTAGAATGAGTTGTATTAGAATCGCTGTAATTCTTTAACACAAAATCATTTAGTCCATGGAGTCTGCTTAGCTGATATGAATTCATTGATTTTAGAAAGAGAAGGACGATATTTTTCGATGAAGTTTCACGCATAGAGTTTACTTACTTGCAGCTCAATGGTCTTAATTTTTAAATAAAATAAATTGTTATAGTATTGTGATGAATGACATGAATGGGGGAACTATTTATGAATGAAATGCTGCTTTTATAGAGAGAGCCAGGCGTGTTATTTTTTTATGACGTCATTTGAATGGATTTCAGTTGTTTTCGATGAAGTTTTCAAATATAATAAATTATCGTAGTATTATGATAATTCTAAAATTATTACCGAGGAATGTATAACATTTAAGAGATGTTTAAACCAGGCAATTTAAATTTTAATGCCGTCATTTGAATGAAGTTAATTTTTTTCGATGAAGGTTTAAGGTTTCAAATATAATAAATTAATGTAGTATTGTGATAAGTTTTAAAATATTACCGAGGAATGTATTGCATTTTAGAGATGTTTAAATAAAATTGCATTGAAGTTGGAAAGTGTTTCATAATCAATGCTTTTGTTGGGTTATACTTTTGGATATTTAATAATTTTAGAAATTTTGCTTTTAATCTAAATGTGTTCAGGGGTCTTATTTACATAGTATTTCTCTTTTAGTTATCCATTTTCCAATTGTTTAGGTTTTTGATATTCTCTGTTCAAATAGGTTCTATTCAATAGGTTTTGTGTTAAAAACGGCGAAAGTTCGTTCTTTTTAGGATTTGGCAATTTAAATTTATTTAAATTGGCTAATTTGTGATTCCATTTATTGCCCTTTTTATTCCCTTTAATTTGATTCCAAATTTATTGCTCTCGGTTAAAAATTGGTTAATTCACCGCAATTTTACAGTTTTATTCTATTTTCAGTTTTTAAATATTTCAGAATCGTCCATATTTAAATTGTTGCCGAATTCGTATTTTCCAAATCGTTTCACTTCATTTCTTTTTAATTTTCATCTGCTCTGAAATTCCATTTCTCTTCTTTAAAATTTCGAGTTTTTAATTGGTTGACCGTAAAATTAAAATCGTCTGTCATTAATTATTTTATCGTTCATCGATAATTTTGTTGACAGTCTGTGGCAGCGATGTTTCGCAGTATATAAGCAAATTCGCGCACTTTTTCGCGCTCTTTCTCTTCCTGCTGAATTAGAACCCAAGATGTAGTCCTATAGTGTTGTTTTCAGCGCTTCGGCGCGAGCCGTAGTTCGAATCCGGCGTGCGTTCTGAGGAAAGAAAGTTTTTATTTTATTCCCGGCTCATTAATTATGCTCTGTTTATTTGTTATTCCTGTCGCCGAGTTTTAATCTAAACATTCAAGAGCTGCTGAAAATGTTACGTCTGATGGCAGAGAGAGTTGTGTCTATAAGGACTGGATGTTTTGAACTCCTGCCTCTTCAGTCTTGCTAATTAGTTTCCTGTCTGCTAAATGTTGATCCAAGATGTTCCGCGATTTACGCGATGTCCGCCGAGGAAGTGGCAATTTGTTTATTTACCCGAGTTGTGCAGCTCTTTACATGAGGAATGGAATCAATATTTCCGTGCCCAATAGACGGACATATATTTTTGGTTTTCGTTCTGATGTCAGAAGTTCGGTGCTGCAACTTGGAGAAATGATGTTTATTGCTGGACGTCCGGCTGATTTGGAGAATCTCCGGTGGAGTCGGAATTCGTGGAGCGATCGTTTTTCCAGATTTCTACTGGACAGAAATAAGATCCTGTGCCATGGATTTTCCTCTTCTGGTTTTCTGGTTTTCCCTGGGTCTGCAGCACGTTTGGTGATTCTGCCTACCTCCCGCCGATCTCTGCCGTTCTTCTTGGACCCTTGGTGATATCTTTTAAATGCTAATTTTTAATTGCTTCTGTCGTTTTGGACTATTTTAAAGTTTAATTGTGTTAGTAGAATAAGACCCCTTTAGACTTATATACTTTAGGTCACCTGAACCTGTGGTTATCTTTTAAATTTTGTTCTAAATTCCCTTTTGGCTAACTTATGTTTTTTTTTTATCTAAAATTCTAGTTTCGACAAATAATTGAATAAGTTTAATATTGTTAACTTTAAAATTTAATATTCTAACGTTTTTCTACCACTATACGACCGGCCATTCCTTTTATTTACTTATTTAAGTTGTTTATTAGATTTGCTTAGTTAATGAGATGTAAAATGTTTTAAAAATTATTTTAAAAATGAAGTTTAAATTTTAATAAACGTTAGATTTTGAATACCTAAAATCTGTGTTCTCTCTTTCTTTTACTTTAAATGTTTTATTTTTAGGAAAGTTCCATTTAATTACATGTAGAGTACATATTTGTACACGTAGGGAAACTGGTCAATAGGTCCACTTTCAGTTTATTTAAGAATTCAGTTTAATTCTAGAATGTTTTCAGATCAGATGAACTTTAGAAGTTTTAGAACTTTTCAGTGTGAACTTGGAAAATATAGAATGATTTAGAATTGTTTTAGTATTTCATAAAGTATCTTTCCCCCCCCCCCCAACACTTTAAGCATGATTGATCTTTCTTGTTTTAAATTTAATTTTGTTCTAGTGAGTTTCTTGAAATATTTCAACGGCAGTTCTTGCAATTGTTAAAAGTAGAAAAATATAATACATTTTTACTTTCCCTGTAATACATTGAGAAAGTATTGGAATCATACTGAAAATCGTAACTCGAGTTTTCGACGGATCTACACGTTTTAAGGCCTCTAGAATACGAAAAAAATATTTTTAGCGTGACATCTGTCTGTGTGTCTGTCTGTTTGTCTGTCTGTAAAATTTAGTAGGTAAGTCACATGAGTTTGACCCTGGTGCTGATTAGTTTTTGGTACAATTCATAGAAACAAAACCCGCCTTTTTTTTTGCGGAATGGCCTGTAAAAATTTCACTCTAGCTAAACTACTAACTGACCAAATTTCACAAAATTCGGTAGATAAGTTACTTGTACAGTATTCTGGTGCTGATTAGATTTTGGTACGATTTGTAAGAACAACCTGCCTTTTTTTACGAAATGGCCAGCAAAAATTTCATGTATCCACTCTAGCTAAAATGCTTATTGACCAAATTTCACAAAAATTGGTAGATAAGTTACTTGTGGGATACTCTGGTGCTGATTAGATTTTAGTATGATTCGCAAACGAACAACCTGTCTTTTCTGCGAAATGTCCCACAAAAGTCTAAAAAATAAAGACTACGTATTTTCAAATGTATCAATTAAATCCTAGTTTTATACGCAATTTTTGACGAGGAAAAAATGTAATACACTCTATTTTACTTTAGGACTAACCGTTCTCAAGATATTTGTGATATCTTGCATTTTTGCCAAGCCGCTTTCGGAAAAGTGTCTAATTACCAAATAAAAACAAAAATTGAATTAAAAATGCAAATTCAGAGTTATTTTGTGCAATTAAGCTCAAGCTAATGAATTATTAAAGAAATAAAGAAAATATGAATTTGAGTCTGCAGGGAAAGTCATGTGCTTGAGACCTTTGCATCAGACCTTTATATCTGCATGGCTGCACTTTAAATCTGTATGACCACTCCTTAAATATAGATGACCAATCTTTGTATTAACTAGTTAGGCCTTCGGACATTCTGCCCCTAAGTAATTTAAAATTACTTTATTTGATTTTTTTTATGTTACAACAACCGTTTCAGTAAAGCACACATTTAGAAAAGTAAAGTTATCTATATGGAGTGGTTATAAAATAATTTTAAACTTCGTTCTGTTCCAGTGAGTTTCTTGAAATATTTCAACGGCAGTTGTTGCAATTGTTAAAAGTAGAAAAATGTAATACATTTTTATATCTGCATTACTGCACTTTAAATCTTTATGGCCACTCCATAAATATAGATGACCATTATTTATATTAACTTGTGAGGCCCGCAGGCATTTTGCCCCTGAATAATTTAAAAATTACTTTATTTTTTTATTTCACAACAACCGCTTCAGTGAAATACACATTTGGATAAGTAAATTCATCTATATGGAGAGGCTATAAAATAATTTTAAACCCAGTTCTGTTCTAGTGAGTTTATCTAAATCTTTAAACAACATTTGTTGAAATTGCTAAAAGTAGAAATTATAATGTATTTTTGTGTTTGCATGACTAATCTTTACTTGTGTATAACCATTCCTTAAATCTTCATAGTTACTATATATTTACTTGTGAGGTGAGCCCAATATCCGGCCTCGTTTTCTCTATGTAATGTCATATGCAACGTAAACCCCCAGAATGATCCATTGTTATAAATAAGTTAAAAATGAGTCTAATATGTGGTTTTTTTTTCAGTATCTGAGATAACTCAAAGTAGAACTCCAGAATACTGCTCTTGATATAGATGACCACTCTTTATCTGTAACAGGAAATCTGATTGCATCACTCATGTATTCATCCGGTGTATAGGAAACGTTTTAATTTATTGAATAAAATGTGTTTATTATTTCAGAGTAGAAGTTATTATTTTATCTAAGTAAATGAGTTAATTTAAAAGTTTGTCCGTGTTTCTATTAATCCATGAAAATCTTCCTAACTTATTAATATGCTTAACACTACCCAATCTGAGGCGAGGAAAACTGTTTAAATGTAAACTAATCAAACTTTCCACTGATAAAGCTAAAAATTTGAAAAAAAGCAAAAAATCAATTATATCTCATGATAAATGTCTTGAGTCTCCTTTAGATATCAGTATCAGTTTTTAAATTGCTAACAATCTAGGCCCAAATTCAAATTTGAGGACACTGGGACCTAAAGTTCTCGGGTTTGAAACTCCAAGATAACACACATTTTTCTATGAAATATAAATATTTCTTATATTTGAAAAAAGCCGACACACAAAGTATGAGCACATATTTCCTCAATATCGACTGTTATTTGGGTATGTGTTCAATGAGATCCATGGACTCTCATAGGGGAGGGGAAAGGGGGACACTTGTCCCATTCTGCATGTTAGGGTCATAAAATACATCAATAAGTCCATGTAGTACATTTCAGCCTTAAGTTTGCCCTATTGACATCACAGGCTTGTCCTGTCTTAGAAAACGTTCTATGGTGCCCATGAAAAGATGCCATAATTTCCAAAAATTGTTAAAAATATTGGCTAAATAATTGTTGTCAATATTTTCCAGTTTAGTAGATACGATGAAAATATTTCCAATGAAACGTCAATGCATACAATACTAGTTTAATATTCTGCTGAGCACACTACTAAATTTATGGGACGCAATATTTAACAAATAGGGAAATAATTGATACATATAAAGCGCTACTCGACTGTATTTAAAATTTTAAGTTAATATACTTTAATCTTAAATAAGAAATTTACATTATTTTTATCAAATGTATGTAAAACATAATCCCCCCCCCCCTGCATTTACATTTAATGCACACTACACCTACTACACTGCACGTATATTACGATAGTTAATTATTTCATATATAAATCATAGTAATATCTATAAAAAAAGTTCAGCAGTGTTATTGAAACTAAATAACGGGGCTGGCATTGTTCATCTATTTAATTTTAGACATCATCGTTCACGACGTTAATTATCTGCCCTAATTGTGTTCAAGCGTTTTAAATCTCGTAAATGAGTATGTTGTTTGGTTAACGGATAAAAGTGTGGCTTTCAAGGGTTTCCTAATGGTGGGTCTTACTAATTTAATTGTACCCTGCTAATCACGGGTGGTTAACCTCAATGTCAAAAGCATTCGAAACACTGATGCATTGTTTAAACATCTCCGCAGCGATATTTTTTTAGGACATTTGCTCTTAAACTGTAAAAATTGAATAAAATAAGATCAGAGCTAATGTAAAAGCAGGGGTTAGGCATTACGATATTTTTATATAACAAGTGAGGGAATACTTTAATAATATTTAAAATTGGCCAAAAAATATAATTTAAACAAATAAAATTGAGTGGAGTGTTTCTCAACTCGATTTTCCCATACCACAATCCATTTTCAAATAGCTTGTGGGATTTTTTATTCTAAATTTTACATGAAACATTCTGAAAAATCGGTATTGTTGGTCTAAATGGTTGCAATTGTAGCGTGCTACCCTTATCTTTAAAGGGCTTGAATACAACTTTCGATTGATGCCATACTTGAGATTGGATCCTGGGTTGTAATTTTCCCCCCTCCCCCGAGGGAGGATAATGACGTCACGAACACAAAAATTGTATCGCGGCTATGTTTTACAACAGTGATTTAAACTATAAAGTTTCATTATCATTGAGCTACAAATAACCCCTATTATGCTTTATTATGTCAAATTTGTCTATTGCCGCCATATTAAGAAAACATAACATTTTGAATAAATTTCCATGTTTTCGCTTGAATTCATAAAAATTCTATCTAGTTCTAGATTTTTTGATGCCGAAGCTGTAAATAACGTTTCGTGAAAATCCATTAACATTTGTGGCAACTATGGTGCACACATGATATTGACCACGGATAGACGAGCAATCGAAAACCCTTCCACAAATAGTCAAAATGTGTTCAAGAGGTCCTAAAACATGTATTGGCATCAAAATCTCGAATTCGAAAATGTTCGCCCAAACAATACTTTCTCTATACTATATTATGTACTGTGAGAAAATATATATATAATATTTATATTTTTGATGTGAAACATCTGCAGAGTACATTCTGAAATGGGACATGGATGAAGCGAAAGTATGCAACGGATATGGCACCATATTATTGCAAATACGTAACTAAAAACCATTGTTATAATATGAAAGTCTGAGTATTTAACAAATAATTGGAAAATACTTATTAAAAGGTGAAAAAAATTATATATATATATATATATATATATATATATATATATATATATATATATATATATATATATATATATATATATATATATATATATAAAGCACTGCGTGACTATATTTTAAATTTTAAGTTTATGTATTTTAAATTTAACCTTTAGCTTACGGGTGGGACAGTGTCAATCACAAACAAAGAACCTCTCAAAAAGGCAGGCATCTGACATACCCTATCCCAAACAATTTGACCCTCCTTTGCAGACATTGGCGTCTAAGGACGTCCAATCCGTAAGCAAAAAGTTAAATAAGAAATTCTTCCCATTCCTTATCTAATGTATGTAAAATATTAATTTTTTCACTGCATTTACATATAATGTACTACAGCTAATGTACTGCGGTTGTCAGTTATTTTATACATAAATCATACTAATATCTATAAAAAAAAAGTCCAGTTGTGTTATTGAAACTACATAACGGGGCTGGCATTGTTCATCTATTTAATTTTAGACATCATCGTTCATGACGTTAATTATCTACCCTGTGTTCAAGCGTTTAAAATCTTGTAAATGAGTATGTTGTTTGGCTAACGGATAAAAATGTGGCTTTCAAGAATTTCCTAATCGTGTGTCTTACTAATTTAATTATATCCAGTTAATCATGGGTGGTTAACCTCAATGTCAAAACCATTCAGGGCAGTGATGTATTGTTTAGATATTTTTGCGGCGATATTTTTTTGTGACATTTGCGTTTAAATCGTGATAATTAAATAATTAAGTAAAATAAGATCAGAGATAATGTAAAATAATCTGAATTTAATAATTTTAAAAATAAACATGCATATATTTATTCAGCCACGGTGCAAAATCTTTTTATGGTGCCACAGGCAAATTGTATTTGCCAAATTCGCCAATTTCTTGTTACCGCTAAGAAATATATGTTTCAAACTATAAGCAAGTACAATTAGACAATTTCGCATTTGTTTAATTTTACTATTAATCGTTTATTTGCGTTTTAAAACTGTTAGCAAATTTAGAGAGTTTATAAAGACCCTTAAATTTATATACTTTTAAACAAGATCAACATTTAAATTTTAGACGTAATATGCTTGTAAAGTTTAAAGCTTTCTTGCGAAAAGAAAATTTTATTTTGTTTAAAAAGCAAATGAATTCAAAGATAACAAATGTAATATGCACTATGTTGTTTAACAAAATATTTATACATTACCTAAGTTTTATGAAATGTATCAAATGTTAAATTTTTCCAAAGTATTGTATGATTTTTTAATATCTGATAAGAGTTAAACATTAAAATATACTTTCAACATATGTATCCTTTTCACTCTCCTTGCATTCCCTACAATACATAGAATATGCAAACTGAAATAATATGATAGAGTAAAAAAATAGATATTAAAACAGAGGGATATTAATAGATATTAAAATAATATTAATATATATTAAAACAATATGATAGAGTCAAAAACCACTCTTAAATACAAATCAACACTTTCTCCAATATCTCTGTGTGGTTGTTGGTAAGTCTACCGTCACGATATTTTTCGAACAATTGCGCAAATCCAGTGACATTTGGAATTATTATTGAATTAAATAAGTATACTTATTTTAATGAAGCTTGCTTCCAAAATCTCTAAAAAGTGCTGAATTAAAAAAAAAATATTTTTTAAGGAAACAATATAAAAACTAAATTATATTTTACAGAATAGGCATTTTATGTTGAATTTTGTATTTTAAAGCGATTGTTATAATTTCTGGAACGTTAAGATGTGTCAGTAACTATTATAGGTCTTTAATATCTTAAAACAAGAACATCATACAAAAATAAGATCAGTATTATTGAGTTAGTAAAACTTTTAACGATAAATAAATAGACAACAATGTTTAGAATTTATCACGAATCATTCTCAAGATTTTTTAAAATTTTACTTTCCACAAGAAATACGATGGTTTTCGAAATAAGTATGGCACTTCCCTGAACTTCTACTTATTTCAATCGGAAACAAACATATGTCAGTTTTCACTGAATTCAAGTAATAGGAAAACTCTAATTTAACTGGTTATTTCCAACAATATAACAAGATATTAATCTGTAGAAATCAAAGCCTTGAGCACATCACAGTTTTTTGTAACGAGGAATATTTGGATATTATCTACATATTTTGCATTAAGAGGTATTTATATACGGTCTGTCGCAATCCCACAAGAGTTCCCGAAGTTAGAAAACGACTTTCAATAATGTGCAATATGCATGATGCGTAATATCCTGATTTAAAGGAAATGAAATATTTAAAATACGACACGTTTACAATATTTTCGGCCTCATTCACTTTTAAATTGAAGTCGCATATGTACAACAGAACGTGGTATGTATGTTTCTTATGCTGAAACGTTCTTGAAAAACTGAAGTGATGCAGGCATGTAAATATTGAACTTTGCTTTACAAACATATTTTATAGTAGAAAATATATTTTAAAATGTTTTCAATGCGTATATGTACTATGCAATTGTATACCAGTTACAGAATGATCGAAAACTCGAGCACAAGAAATTTGTAAATAATAACACGCGATTATTTAATGTGACAAGAATTTGAAATGACGCAAATGCTTTTCAGTTAAGTAGCACGTGTATACCCTGAACAATGTATCAGAAATATAGTTTGCTGTTTTTTTTAAATCAGACAATAATTACAGATTGCTTTTCTATTAATCGAAGAACATGGAGAAATGAAAAACACATGAACCCAGAGTGAAAAATTTTGATTTTACATCATATATATTTAGCCATTCTGAGATTGTCATGGAAGAGTTTCAGTAGTGTTCATTGAAGAGTTTCAACAATGCAGCCTCTCTTCAGGCAATTTATCCTGAGTTAAAATGGAAGCCCAGCTTCTTCTTTCCTTATCTGCAACATAATCTGCTTCTCGGAAACGTTGGCCTAACATCGTAATTGTCTAATCGTTAGAGCAAATATAAGTATTTCTTCTAAAAATCTTCAATTGTAATCTCATAAGAATGCTTAGAGAAATAGTGATCCAAAATAAAAACTTACTTATTCTAGAAAAATGCCGTATTCCTTGATTAAAATAGGTCTGTAATTATCGTCGAATGCATAAAAACAGCACGGCATTTCAGATATATCTGTAATGATATATTAATGCAATCTAATTGAAAAAAGTCTGCTTTTTCAATATATCGGTACTTTATATGATTTTGTAATCTGACGTGCGTGAAGTTTCGATCACTCAGTATGTGTATTGTAAAGTACATGTATTGTCTGCATGTGTATTGTAAAATAGTATGCTCAAAAGTTAATTTTGGGTGACAGCCTTTGTACATACAGACATTGACTATGAGACTTGAATGCTTTTGGGACCATTCATCGACTTGCAGCGACAAATCGGAGAGCATTTACTTGGTTTGCATATCCGTCATTAAACTTTAAAGGACTCTCATGTTTTACAGCTACCTCCTGCTCATGACTATCAGAACTCATCTTCTGTTTTGGTGGTTCAAAATCATCTATGATATATATGTGCTTCTTCTCCACAAGGGATCATCTTTAAACTCAACTCTCTCTCTTAACCAACAGATAATATTCGCCATTTTACAACTTAGCACTTTATTATTCGTTACCTGATTGTTTAGCCAAAGTCTTTAGGCCGCAATTGCCTGTGGTCACATTTAGCTATATGGTCCACCCACAAAACCATGTGATTACTGCAAGGTACTGTTCATTTATTACAGTATTGTAAATTTGGGGCGTACTTTTTATACATTGCTATCATGGCCTCAAAACCCACTATTATTTATTTGCAAGAGTTTCTTAACATATTCATTAAATCAAAACACTACACATTAAAATCCACATTTTTACCTTTAAAATAAATTATCCATTATTCACACCTCTGTATTATTATCATTAAAATTACATGAATTTATTACCACCCTCTTAAGGAGAAGAAAAGCACTGTATGTGACCAGGTATTTTGAATTATTCCAAAGATCAAAAATTGACCTATACATGAAGAGTGACAAATGCCTCTGTATTTCGGGATTGTAGCTCAGCATGACTGTCAACTTTTCCAATTCTTTCTCTGACATTTGGAGTCAGACTTCGTCGTTTTCCATAGCATTCTCAATACTCAATTGAATATCGACTCTATCTGAATAACATTTCTTGAAATCACGACTCTCTCTGAATAGCACTTCTTGAAATCACGACTCTCTCTGAATAACACTTCTTGAAATCACGACTCTCTCTTTTCAACTCTTGAATAATCATTCCATTGAAATCACGACTCTCTCTCTTCGCTTTTGAAAAATTATTCTATTGTATCCGTTGATTTTCCTCCTTGCAGCAGCATCATTTGGCCTGGGGTTCAGATACGCCCTCTTTGCTCTCATTGGATGCTCCTCAGTGCGATGTCATATCTTTGCATTATTGGCTTTTTCAGTTTCCAGTGAAGCTTGATTTAAATCTTGGCTCTGGGATATTTTGCACCAACCACATCTGCAGTTTGTGTGACGTGCATTTATGGGGGCCATAAATTTCCGGGCTAAGACTGTTCATAAAACTGTGACTAAAAGTCGCCGCTTTGTTTTGTCGTAAACATCAAAAACTTTATATGGAGTTTCCTGGGCGCACAATATATTTTATATATTTCATCCTAAAGCTTTTTGATATAGTTTATTCTCAGTAAAATAAGAAAGGCCACAAATCGTTATTTCTTTGACTAGGGTTATTGCTTAGTCTTTTAATCCTAAAAAAGTATGTTTATTCCTCCGAGAGCTGTTGATGCATTTGTTAAATAAAGTGTTGTACTTAGCGAAGGTTTATTTATTTTAACACTTATTAAGACATATTAATATGTATTTCTACAAATAAAATAGCAAACCCTTTTGTAATATAATACATTTTAAAAATGCTATAAATATATTTTTGTGCGGTTACTGCTGAGAAAAGAGGTCTGAAAAACAAATACTTTATTAGGCATTAACATATAAATGTTTTCTAAGGTATCAACTAGTTTCAAACGCTTTGACGAGAAATAGTATTTTTCTTCCTTTAAAACCGGTTGACTTATCCAATCTTTATAAACTGCTGCCAAACGGATTATTTATTTTTCTAATGTATAAGTGTTCTTTTGTTTCATTTTCATAATATTTTACCATGTACTTAAAACGAATAAATCTTCTACCAATAACTTCCTTACGTGTTCGTACGTAAAAATCGATAAAAGTCATTAAGTCAGTAAGTGGTTCCTATTATAGACAACACGCAGAAAATTTGATTGCCTGTTGCATATAAAATACTTCGTTGTTAAAACTTTTTGATATATTTTCTCCTATTACTATGTTATAGCGGTAAATGTCACCTTTATATCCTTTTCCAGGCTGTTAGATTTTCAGTGGAAAAATAATTCATTTAGTTATGTTTTATATTTTGTACATTGGGCATGTCTATAATATGTTATATATATATAAAGTTATAAAAAGTTACATAAAGTTATTATAACGTTATTATACATAAATTTATCATTTTTTTCAGCATTTCTATTTCTAAGAATTGAACACTAATTTTGTATGCATATATGTTGTTGTTGAGACCCAGACTCACCGACCTATCAGAAAAGTGTAAGGTAACTGTTTGGACGGTCGGGAAGTGCCACCCAATTTAGATCGGGACCCAGTGGGGACGAGGCATCCACATGGACCGTACCCTCCTTCCCCTGCCACAAACCTCTCGAAAGGACTTACGGACCCACATGTTTAACGTGATCGTACTCCGCGTAAACACGGCGGCAGTTTTGGCAGTGGCGGGAATCGAACCCGGGCCTACCGAGTGCAATTCCCGCGCGCTAACCACAGGGCTACCGCGTCCCTATATACATATAATAGTCATGTTTTAAAGTATTATAGAACTCAAATAGTTATTTTACTCATAATAAGTAAATTTTTGATAATAAATAAATGACATCTATTCAGACCTTATATTTAATTGTAAATAAGAACATGTAAAGAGAAAATAGTTACTTTTTCAAAATACTTTCACAAGTACTTAATATGGCTCTAAAAATCGTGTGATAGGTGTAAAACCTGTGCACAATTCTGCAGGAACATATTCAACGATAAAATTAGATCTAATTTACTCTACATGTTACGTCACAGAAAGTTATCAATGATGGCAACGCGTTGTTAAAACGCATCAACTTTATACAAGTTAATATTTGGGAACCACAGAATTTCTCCTATTACAATAAATCGTACGTTATTTGAAGCTTAAAGATAAATCGTTGGCGTCGTACAACATTGGACCGTCAAATAAATTCTAAAACGCAAATTACATTACTTATATGCGAGCGTCCAAATAGAATTTTCATATTTTAATGGGTGAGCTGCAATAAATTGGTGAGTCAACTTAACATAATATTGAATTTATTTAGAAGCCTTGAAATTATATACAAAACATATAATTTTTAAAGTTAGTCGTTAATACATTGTATGTTTGGCATATATTTGGAAGGCGTAAATGTATTTGGCAGCAAGTCACACATGTGACATTAGATAATATATGCAATGATAAATATCTAAAAAAATCGATAGAACACTTCTTTGAAATATGCAATAATTGATAATCTAATGGCAATAATAGTATGCTAATGTAATAACCATACTAATAGTTTCAAAACAACATAAGTAGATTGGACTTCGCAAGAGGGCGGGGAGCATAGCCATGCTTTTCATCGAACAGTTTTTTAACTGTGAGAAATATCATCAGCTTATAAAAATTGCAAAAACCTTAATATCTCTAGAATGGTTTAGCCGAGAATAATGAGGTTAGTTTTATTCGTTTTCTGATAAATATTACGTATAAAACAAGTGATTGCGTGTTTTATTTTTCCGAACCGTAACAAAATATAATCAGTACCAGGATAACTCACTAGTGACTCAACTTCTAAATGTGGCGATATTTCGTCCATTAGTTTTTGAACTAGAGTGGATGCATACATTACACAGACAGAAAGAGCACACATAAAAACAGGTACAAACATACACGTTGCGTTAAAATTTATTGTTTTGTGTTTTAGAGTATTTAAAACGTGTAGATCCGTCGAAAACATGATTCCAATATTTTTTCTTTACATCATCATGGATTGTAGGGAAAGTAAGATTCGAAAAATTAAGTCTTCCACAGAAACAGTATTATGCAGACGATTATTTTCTGAAACTTTGTTTGAAGAATATGATATCATATAGCTTAGCAACAGAATGAAGTCAAATGTGTTTATAGCGCAGACGATTTTCATTTAATTTATGGGACTTAAATAATAAGAAATTGATGGAAAAATAAATTATTTAAATGAACGGTATTATGTGGGTTTCCCACGAAATGTGAATAGTGAAAGATTTTTTGAACCGTTGACATTGATCCTAGACTCATTCCAATTGCAAAATATATTTAAATAAGGTAGGGAGTTATGAAATTGTAACTTGAATGCAATACCATATATTTGTATAAAGTTAATAAATTAACTTTTTATACAGCCCCTCCATCGAAAAAAGTCAAATTACTAAAATGTTGTCAATACTTCATTTAGTCAAACTAAATATAAATTTGGTTCTTAAAAAGTTCAAATTTAGGACGGAATAAATTGTTAAACTTTCTAACTTACACCACTTTCTCCTGACTTTTCGATACTATTTTAATCATCAAAATTCATGAATCCAAGGGACGTTCACAAATTGATTTGATGCACAGAAACAATTTATTGGGTTTTTAAAACAAATGTTTCCATGGTTTGTTTTTGGAACTATTAAAGGCATGCAGACGATACTGAGTAAAAATTATTTTAATACTTAAATAAGGTGACTAAAGCAGACTTTTATTACTTTGCTGGCCTGTCAGATATATTCCTGACAAAATTTGTGTGAAAAACGCATACCTTTTAAGAAAATAAAATTATGTGGAAACAAATCAAAATAATCAATATTTTAAAAATAAAGGTAACCAAAAAAATTGGCCATAATTAAAATTATTTTATTTAACTCTACTTTTACGACGAACTAAAATTATTCAGCTCTAGCGTTTTCGGGCATTCCCATGCCCTTAAACAGTGGCAAATAAAAAATAAGGGGCCAATATGTGCTTAAATGCAGGATATTACCGATAGAATTACAGATAAAATTTACATATTATTAATTTTACATTTTTAAAAACGAGGCATTTAAAATATTATTTAAGTATAAAATACAAAAAATACATTAAAAGAAAAAAGGTTCATAAATTGAATGGTAACCAATAGAAAAATTGCTTTATTTTATTTTTGATGACAATTCTATTAGTAATTCAATTTCTATTAGTTATTAAATAATATTTTAAATTCCTCGCAGTTAAAAATGTAAAATGATTAATATGTAAATTTTGCCTGGCGGTTATAGCCTGTGTTTAACCCATATCGTCTCATCATTAAGCACATGTTGGCCACTTATTACTTTTCTTATATACATAATGTATAAGGAAAGTATTGTGATGGGGTCGAAAATTCGAATTCGAGTTTTCGACTGGAGAGCACGTTTCAAGCATCCCTGATCACGAATCAAACATTTTTGAAGTGATGTATGTGTGTGTGTGTGTGTGTGTGTCAGTGAGTCTGTGGAGACGATAACTGACGAACGAATGGAACGAAATTTGGTACAAAAATCACAAACCATAAACACTGGAACCCTATTGTTTTTATACGTAATCGAATGTTCAGAATCCCCCTAAACTTTCGAGTGAAATTTTGAAAAAATCGTCAAAAAATCAAAACCGCTAATAATGTTACGCAAATAGGCATTTCTTATGTAATTTTTCATTAGAAAACGATTGATATAAATTTTAGAACGCTAACATGAACCGTACTCGAGATATTGCATATTTTAAAAAAAAATTATCAAAAAGTTATATAAAATAAAAAATATATATTTCCTATTGAGAAACATGTTCACTTTTTATATGTAATACCATGCGATAAATTTGGTGACATTATTCTCGTGGATCTAGCTCGTTCCATTCATGGAAAAAGATACTTTGAGTAATACATTTGTATTTGAGCGCCAATAGTCATTTATCTGCTGTAAGAATAACTTATTTCTCCATCCATAACGCTTGGCGAGAATTTGGCGGAATGTCGCCAACTTGGCGACATTTTAACTGTTGCCAAATTAACAAAAATCTCGCCAAACTGATAAAAATCACGCTAAATCAATGAAAATGACGAGTAATTGAAGAAAATTCAATATCTTGGAAAGAATATAAGTATCTACTATAAGAATAACATTTTTTAACTGTAAAAGTAGTAAATTCATTGCATTATATAAGGAAAGTCATGTGTTGCCCACATCAGATTTTTTTTCAATTTGTCACTGATGAAGGGCATAGTAATTCCCAAAAGCGCTATAGCTAAGTAATGTTAGTACATCGTGAAAATAGATTTTAATAAAATACTTTCAATTATGGTCAATTTTTTTGGTTGTCTTTATTTTTATATTATGCCTTTTAAGTTTTGAAATCAACTAGGATAATTTAAAAACACTGTTTTCAGTAGAATCAATAAGTTTTAAACACATTTTTGTCACTGCACTTTTTTCACTTGATTAAGAGCCCTTAGAGACGAATCTGTGAGAGCTCTTGCATGCGGTACAGCAGGTGACGGGTTCGAGTAGACGATTGACGGATTTGGGACGGATACTCGCATAAGAATACGACAGAAACAGACTAAAATATCTATTTCATCATTTTATATTATTACTCGTCGTCATCCTGGGCTAAATCGAAGTTAAAATGAAACGAGCCGGTTGATTGCAATAGATATACCAGCCGCAAAATATAAATCTATAAGGGCTTTCTGGAAACCATGATAGTATATCTTCACTGTATTACTTGGAGATCGTTGCATTCCCATCCTCGCCGTAAATCAAAATCATCTCACAGAGTTCGGCATTTCCGAACACAGCGCCTTCATTCAGACTCTAGTTAGGTAGTGGAGTTACTTGAGTACTCAAATACAAACTGTGATCGACATATGTGCTTTATCTGCATAGAAAAAAATTAAAGAAGTGTTAAAAATGTTAGTAACTATTTGCAACCGAAAAGTTGATTTGTTGATATCCCCTTATTTCTCAATAAAAATTTTAATTAATTATAACTATATTAAATTAGATCGTATTACAGCCGAAAAACTTGATCGCATTACAGCCGAATTTCTTCAGTTAAACTAAATACGGTATGGAAAACATTTTTGCAATTGACTTTTCCTCGAGAGAGGGACTGTATAAAAAGTTAATATTTTTAAATTTATACAAAAGTATGGTGCAGCATTTAAATTACTATTTCATAACTTCCTACCTTATTTAACCTTTACGTTACGGCTCCAAGAATTCACTTTTTCAACCCCAGAACGACAAAAAAAAACTGAAAAGTCCACCCCTGTAAATAAATACCTTCAAGGAACTTGTCTTTTGTTCGTAACTCTTTTCCCCTTCTGTCAGGAGAAACTTGGAGGAAGAAATTTGGAGAAACTGCCTGGTTGTGATTGCAGGCAGGTACAATAGGCGTCCCCCTCCTTTCCTAGAAAAACGGGGATGAAAAAGACTCGTACAACAGTTGAACCAGCGCCGCTTTAGGAGAAGAGATTTTCAGTGGTACAACAGTTGTACCGCCGTAGTTAAAAGGTTAAAGTATTTTGCAATTGGAACTATGGATCTACAACCGACGGTTAAGAAAATCTTCCAGTGTTCTGACTCCCTGTATATTTGATTGGTTTGTATCAGTTACGGTCATTGGATACAAGATTACGGGAATTGTGTGTACTTTCAATTTCTTAAATCACCTGTTTAATTCTGACAAAATTGTGTCAAATTTATATACCTCTCTTGTGTTTAACCGATTGTTGAAATAATATAAAAATGGTACAAGTCTTCTTTTACCATTATACAGGCTTGACTAAAACGATTTTTTATGCAAATCAGTTTACAATTGGGATCAGGATGTTTCCTTTCTCAGATCTGCCTGTAAAGTGAAGATAAATTTTTTACATCAAGAACAGAGAATCTCATGATTTTTTGGGGAATTATATTAAAACTCTTTATACACATTTTTGAAACACAATATCATTTTGAAAATTGCCATTATTTGCAGCACATATTTTAACTCCTCAATAGGTTATTTATATCTGCTTTTGATTTATAGAATGTTTCATTCCATTTAAGAAAAGATAATTTGTAAAAACGACTATTATTTCGCTATTCCTACCTAGATGTCTGATTATATATGAAAAAATAATTTTAATTTTCAATTAATGTTGATAAAATAGTGAGGACGTTAATTTGATTAGCAGCAGTTTTATATTGGCATGTGGTGGAAGTATAAATGCGTTTTAAGGACTTTTTTTACTGAAAATTATATTATATGCATAACACAAAAATAGATGCTATAATTTTAATTTTTGTAAATAAAAGCGTACCCATGGATGAAATTTTGGTAAGTTTTTAAATGATCCCCCAGTCTGCAACATTTTATCGCGTATATAAAATTCGCATTTTTAATTGAAAATACTTCAACTAAGGATAAAAGACTTAGGATTGATTTCTGATACTTTACAAAAGAGCTAATAAAACTATCTGTCATAAAACACGTTTCCATAGAAAGAACACTGACTGTCGTACATTCATGAAATATCCCGGAAAGCCTAGAATAAGGTATCGTTCCTTTGTGTCGCAGACATTCTTCACTTTTCCCCATTTTCCCATCCATCCAGTCCATCCAGTAGAAAAATAATTTTGTAAGAGCAAAGAACACGGTGAATAAATACATCATGTTATATTTACTGCAGTACGTTAAATATATAAAAGGCAAAGTCAGTGTTACGATGCTGCCGAAATTTGGACTACAGATTTTCACATATTTGCACGTTTTGGGTAAGCCTAAACATAGGTCAATAGCTTTCCAAGTAATAATGCCATTGCATCAATGCAAATGTATTTTACTGTTATGCAATGAAATTAAATTTCCTGACAATTCAGAGAATAATGCTTCTGTTTTTAAAAACGAGTTAAACAATAATATTGATTTTAGTAAATCAACTTTTATTAAATAATTTCTTGAAAAAAAATTCAAGGCGATGTAATATCTAGTAATCAACTACATACCTTGTTAATTTATGTTCCGTTCTCGTGTAATGTTTGTCTCGGCAATTGTCCATAATACATATGTCTCATTTGCTATCAAAAGGTATTTAGTTAATGCTAAAGTCAAAGATATGTTCGATGTTTCCCGTTAAATCCAGATATATATTAATGTTTAATAGATATTTGGCGATTCAAATTTCACGTGCTTTTGAACTTGCAAACAACATTTTTATGTATGCATAATAATTTATTTTCAATATTTGCATATTGTATGAATCCATTAGCAAATCACTTGCTTGGTGACATCAGGCACGTGAAGATACACTACCCGACACAGAAAATGCATCACCATGAAAGAGCGAAAGAGTGTGATGACAAAAGACACATTGACAGAGATGGCATATATAAATAAGTGATGTTAATTCAAAATCGATCCCCCACATGCGTCCCCCACGTCCCCCACATGCTCTATGGGTAAGGGATCTGAAGACAGCGGAGGCCAAGGAAGCAGCTGGATACCTTGTAAGTCATGTCTGCTGATGGTTGCTGTTTGCGGTCGCAAGTTATCTTACTGGAAAACAGCGTTTTGCAACCGTTGAAGGTAGGGCAGTGCCAAGGTACTTTAAACATAAGGTAGGTCAGAGAAAGGGGGTTGCTTTTCGACCGGGAGAGCAACTTGAAGCGTGACGTCACTGATTTACAAGTCAAGAAGAGGGGATATAGAGATACGTGTATAAAGTTTAGAAAGTTCGCGTTTATTATTCGAAAAGGAGATAAGATCATTCGTAATAAAATTTTAGAAGAATGAAATTAAATGATTCTACTCATACATGCATAGGGCTATCATTAAAATATTATAATACATATATTATTTATAATAAAAGCTGAAATAGATCGTGAAAAGTGTAGTAAATATAAAAATTACATTTCAAGTATTTTAATACAGATATGATGATATGAATAAATATCTAATCATCGGATTTTTAAAAATATAGTATCCATTATCTTAAACATTGATAATACTTTCTACATGTAATATAAATATGTATTTCAAAAATATCTAATTGCGTAAAAAATCCCACATACATATAACATATATTGATGACTATGAAATATCATCAATCTAGTAGTTACATAACTATATATTATATTAAGAAGCGTAGATCGGATCTTGGGAAAAGGGGGGAGTTGAAGGTCAAATGGATGGCCAATGGCAGTAGATTTATTTTATTTACCCAACAAAAAGACGATGCATGTTGTGAGCTAGTAGAATATTATGACTCCTGGTTAAGCCACTGGATCTGTCAGTTTCACAAAGATATTTTAAGCATGCAAAATTGATGTTATTAAACTTTATAGCGTTTTAAATATATAAACTATGTACAGTTTTAACATTTTAAAGCAATGTTTACGTGGATCATAAATAATAAATCAATACATACCATTTTTATGCCATGATACTGCTTTTACACCATTTAGAGGCTTTTCTTTGCTTTTTTCTCTCTACTAATTGTTGCATGAAAGTCTTATTTAAGTGTTCAATGCGAATGAATGTTCTGGTTCGTGAAAACAAAGTTATGGCTTTCAGTGGTATAGAAGGTGAAATGTTTGCTAACTTTGACAACAAGTTCTTAATGACGCATTTCTCTTTTGATATATATGCGCCATGCATTTCTAAGAAAGTATCCTCCCACTTTTTTATTTCTTCTGAAAAATGTGCCGCTGGCTTTTAGTTTTATTGTAAATAAATTTTGTATGCATTATATTTCAGCTTTGATGATTTTAGTTTTGTATTCTAAGCTTTTTACATATCAAAACGAAATGTCCCATAACTTGAGATGATGTAAATATAATGTCAATATTATGATTAGTAAAGAATTGCGTTTTATGATTATGTATATTAATAATAAAGTAAAATGTGTACTTAAGGTATTTAAAATTAACTTTACATACATTTTGCAATAACCTAAACTGTGTAAATTAGCTTACAAAATGTTAATATCTCCCCCCCCCCTCCCTTCCTCCAAAAAAAGAAAGAAAACTCCATAATTGCTAGTATCAGAAATATAAATTATTTTTATACATTTGAGATACTGCATATGAAGTCGTTTTTATTTTACTAATTTTGTTTTTTGGATTACTTAGAGGACCACCTATTTTACATATCAATGAAACATGTCAATCATAAGTATTTTTGATACTGCTATATTAAAAACATTATTTTTAACTGCGGTATTAATGGTATGTGAGATTTTTGTGCCGTTGGCTTCTTGTTTTACTCGTTTAACCGGCTTCAAATTCAAAATTTAGCCCGAAAATCTTCTTCAAAATCTTCATCAGAAAAGTGACTCGAACAGGCAGTTACGTTAGCAATGGTTATTTTATCCTCTCTTTTGCACTTCACGATCCATAATTTTTGGAGTGTAGGATCTTTTGGAAACCTATGAAAACTAATAGATCCCATTGATTTCTTATAATAATTTGAACACAAAGCAACCGAGCATCAACCAGGCATTTTTGTGCTCACCAAAATTATACTTTATATACGTGAAAATACTAATATATATACATCTATAATACTCAAATTTACACTTAAACTTCACTTTTACGATAGAATTACAAATTATATTAAAACAACGACTGACACAGTCTATGTTTTCCCATAGAAATGAATACTACTCGGAGAAACTGGCACTTCTCCTTCTAAACCAGTGACGTCACGAACGGCGATAACGTCCACCTTCTAGAATACTGTCAACAGCGGTATTCTGGTCTTTTGATCTCTGACCCTCCCTGGGGCAGTGCAACCGGCGGCAGCGCATCATCCATATATATTCTTTGTGCCTCTAATACGAAACAGAGGCGACCGGCAATCGAAGCCGATAGCACCCCAAACCATGATTCCGCTTTATCGAGAAGTATGGCGTGAATTGTCGCAGCAGGGGTTCTACCACCAACTGCCCGGAATTATTTTCTTACCGTTCGGAAATCCATATTATTCCATCTTGTCACTTACGAAAGGCTGCGATAACCGTACTATGAAGTCGTCAGAATTCGGTTTCGTTGTACTTTGATGGACAGGGTGGTGGAGTTAAGGCGGAACCTCACTGGACCAATCGAAGTCAATAGTGAGAGCCTTTAATACGATGGAAGTTAACATAATGCTTTATAAACACTTTTTTTTTCACCGATTACCGTCTCGCAGATGAAGAATATTTTGATTAACAGAACTAATTAAGATTAACAGATGAAGAATATTTTGATTAACAGAACTAATTAAGATTAACAGATGAGGAATATTTTGATTAACAGAACTAATTAAGATTAACAGATGAGGAATATTTTGATTAACAGAACTAATTAAGATTAACAGATGAAGAATATTTTGATTAACAGAACTAATTAAGATTAACAGATGAAGAATATTTTGATTAACAGAACTAATTAAGATTAACAGATGAAGAATATTTTGATTAACAGAACTAATTAAGATTAACAGATGAGGAATATTTTGATTAACAGAACTAATTAAGATTAACAGATGAAGAATATTTTGATTAACAGAACTAATTAAGATTAACAGATGAAGAATATTTTGATTAACAGAACTAATTAAGATTAACAGATGAAGAATATTTTGATTAACAGAACTAATTAAGATTAACAGATGAAGAATATTTTGATTAACAGAACTAATTAAGATTAACAGATGAAGAATATTTTGATTAACAGAACTAATTAAGATTAACAGATGAGGAATATTTTGATTAACAGAACTAATTAAGATTAACAGATGAAGAATATTTTGATTAACAGAACTAATTAAGATTAACAGATGAAGAATATTTTGATTAACAGAACTAATTAAGATTAACAGATGAAGAATATTTTGATTAACAGAACTAATTAAGATTAACAGATGAGGAATATTTTGATTAACAGAACTAATTAAGATTAACAGATGAGGAATATTTTGATTAACAGAACTAATTAAGATTAACAGATGAAGAATATTTTGATTAACAGAACTAATTAAGATTAACAGATGAAGAATATTTTGATTAACAGTACTAATTAAGATTAACAGATGAAGAATATTTTGATTAACAGAACTAATTAAGATTAACAGATGAAGAATATTTTGATTAACAGAACTAATTAAGATTAACAGATGAAGAATATTTTGATTAACAGAACTAATTAAGATTAACAGATGAAGAATATTTTGATTAACAGATTTCGATTGACAATAATATTAACCATAATTGCCTTTATTATAAATAAGCAAAAAGTTTGAAAACAAATACATTTTTTAAATAAAATACTAAATTTTAAATGTACTAAATGCTTCTGATATCAATTTTCGAGAAAACCACAATTACTTGTTTTCCAAGTCCAGAGAAAGGAAATACACCTAATAAAGGAATATAGTACCTAAAGTTATTCATAGTTTGCGCATCTAAAAGATAAAACGAAGATTAATATATTATGGTTTGGTTTTGATGCCAGTGCCACAGAAAAGAATTTATGAATGTTTTAACAGTTTTTGTTAAGCTGCTGAAATACTTTCACATTTAAGAAATACATTTTAAATACCAGAGATTTTACTGTACATTCTTTTTATTTATGTTGTACTTACTTTTACAAATTTAGAAAATACAAAATTTTTCTGAAAATGTAATCACTACTAAATTATGCATCTTGTACTGGCTTTTAGTATTTGAAAAGTATTGATTGGGGGGGGGGGGGAGGGGTCCCTTCACAACTTCACAAAATATGATGAAATTCATGTAAAATGCTTAGGGAAAATCTTATAGTTTGTTTTTTCAAGTATAAACAACAGAAAGAAGCGAAAAGCATTTACAAAAGTAAAACACAGATAAGTAAAGTCATAATATTAAGAGAAAAAATGAAATATATTTAGCACAATGTTATTTTTTTAAATGATTTAACCTGAATAAAATTTGAAACGATATCGCTGATGAATGCTCTACGGACTACAAGAAAATTAATTTAAAAGTAAACATCATCTGTCGTAGTAGAAAATGTATATTTCATCTTTGTTTGGTATAAAGTATAATTTAAAAAATTTTCAAATTAACTTAAAATTAAATTTTTATAAAAAAGTAAACTTACTAATTTATTTAAGTTGGGTAATTTGAGGATAAAATTGAGGTTTATTTAACAGAAAGTTCTGCATGTTATTAAAAAACATTTCACCTGAATATTTTAACAACAGATGACAGCACAAGTTTTAAAAATAAAATCCGTTTTGATTCGAACCGGAGACCTTTTGATTGCTGAGCGTTTCTCCTACCGCCTAAGCAAGAGTGCTACACCATGTTCAATGAAAGAAGAGATTACATGCTCTAAAATTTACAGTGCTATTTCAGGGTGTTCTTTTAAAAGTACAATATATTTTGAAGTTGTTTTAATATTGTTTCAGAAAAGAAAAAAGTGCATAGAGAAAATATAGATTTTATTTTTAAAATTCTGTCAGACGTTTATTTAACGATTTGTGAAAGAGAGATAGTTGAGTTCACTAACGTTAACATACATGAAACCTAAAATAATTATACGAACTTTCAAATAGAACAAAAGAAAAGAAATATTTTGAAAATTGATAGAGCAGATCCCTTGAAGTAAACAGTTGAGCTTGTATTTTAATATATGTGGAATAAAATGCTCAGATTTGATGAAAAATTGGTGCTTGTAAAATTTCTAATGATCGTCGTTTTACATTTTCAAAGGGAATTATTATCGATTCATTTGATATTAATTCGATCGGCAACTTGGTGTTAATTTAACCTGGACAGTGAAACAAATTCATTGTCAATTAGCATAATGAATTTATCCTCTGTGGTTGAGCTTTGTTTTCCTTTCAAAAACGATCACTCGCAAATGCAAGACCGTCATCTTGAATATTGCTCTTCCATACCTTATTTCAGGTTTCACGTTCTCCTTATATGGTGAAATTATCAAGGGGTTTATACGAACCTCCGTATAACTTTACGTACCCTAATAAGACTTCCTGGTACCACATATCGTAAAAATTAATTGACGTGCGAAATAAAGGGTCATTTCGAACCCGGGTAAAATTACGATGTGCTGGTGGTAGGGCCCCCGGATTGGATCTGTTCCCACTTTGCTTTCAGTCACTCACACTGCGACTGTAATTCGACAAACAAAACCGAGACTCGCCGCTGAACACTAACACTGTTCCATTGAGTCGTCTCAAAGGCTCAGGCCAGAAGCCATTGCAATCTCGTCCGCCACTGCATGTCTTCGAATGCGCCGATCGACGATTGCTGACGTTAGTCCGAATGGACCTGTACCACTGCGACGACTCGCATGCCCTTCTTCAATCCATCTTTTTCCAAATCCTTTGGACAGTGGACGCACCTACGCTTGTTTCTGCGGCGATACACCGGTACGATCACTCAGCCGCATGTAGGCCTAAAATGAATCCTCTGGTACGATCGTCCAAATGCAGAAATGGACTTTGGAGTTGTCGGCCAGGCAACAACACATGTCTTCTGAAACGAAGAACAGCTAGAAAAACGGGTTTCCGTAGGCGACAAATAGTAACAACTGTTGGCTCATCTACCGTTTCCATCACTTTTACCCCCGCTCTCTAATCGCGTGACCTACTTGCATTTCAGATCATTTGCATACATAAGCCAGCTGCGTTTGTCTCGCAATTTGCACAAGTATACGGCCAAAGCTTCATGGTGTTGCATTTTCTATGTCGGGGAGGGTATTTAACCAAGGGCTTTCTCCATATATCTCCGATCTTTCCGTTTTGAATGCGCGCGGGCAAAAAAGTCACACCGTGTGTTACGTAATGCTTAGAGAGCGTCTTTTAAATTTGATTTAAGTTTATATATAATTTTATCTGTCGTATGTTTTTATATAAAATTGCAGTTTTCAAATTTGTCTTTTATTATGTGGAAGTAACAAAATCCGGACAGTCAACAGAGTGACTTAGCAAGTATGCAGTCACGGAATTTCAGCAGCTCAGTAACAGCGCTACCAAATATATAGTATGTTTGTTGTACTAGAGATTTTTACTTAAACAGGCTTCATTATCTGACAAGATTGTCAATTACAAAAACTGACTAGCTGAGAGTTCGGCAGTGTGCTCTGTACAGACACTATCTGCTCTGTATGCAGACTAGCAATAGATAGACCACAATTTTTTGCAGGCATGTACCTACACAGTTGAATTTTTTCCAAGATGGAGCTCTTTTTGTAAATTTCTATTTAGTTCATAAGTTATTCTATTGTTTATGCACGTCTGACGTGAAACATTTTCTGCAGTATGGGTAAAGATTTAAACAGTCGAACATTTTTTGAGCGTGAAGACGATCATGCGCGCATTCCGGGTTGAAATAGAACCACGGTTAGTGAGTACTAGTGAACAAGGGACGGATCCCCAACGGGCGTATTACGCCTGCGTAACAGATGGCACGAAAGAGTTGCCGAAACGAGCGTACGCCAGAGAGTAGAGCGCAAATCTCCCTGACTTTCAAAGCCAGTTACCAAGCTACCTAGATAGCCCCTGCTATTCGCCTGTTACTAAAGTAATTATACATAAAAAAATCTGATGTGGGCAACACATGACTTTCCTTATATAATGTAATGAATTTACTATATTTACAGTAAAAAAAAATAGGTTTTCCTTACAGTAGATACTAATATTCCTTCCAAGATATTGAGTTTTCGACAATTAGTCGTCATTTTCATTGATTTAGCGTCAATTTTATCTACTTGGCGGGATTTTCGTTAGTTTGGCAAAATTTCAAACAGTCGCCAAGTTGGCGACATTCCGCCAAATTCGTCGCCAAATTCTCGCCAAGCGTTATGGATGAAGAAATATGTTATTCTTACAGCAGACAAATTATTATTGGCGTTCAAATACAAACGTATTACTCAAAGTATCTTTTTTCATGAATGAAATGAGCTAGAACCACGAGAATGATGTCTCCCAATTTATCGTATGGTATTACATATGAAAAGTGAACATGTTTCTCAATAGGAAATATTTTTTTTTTCATTTTATATGACTTTTTGATAATTTTTTTGAAAAATATACAATATCTCAAGAACGGTTCATGTTAGCGTTTTGAAATTTATGCCAATGGTTTTCTAATGAAAAATTACATAAGAAATGTCTATTTGCGTAACTTTATTAGCGGTTTTGATTTTTTGACGATTTTTCAAAATTTCATTCGAAAATTTAGGAGGTTCTGAACATTCGATTGCGTATAAAAACAATGGGCTTCCAGTGTTTACGACTTGTGATTTTAATACCAAATTTGGTTCGAATCGGTCCATTCGTTCGTCAGTTATCGTTTCAACAGACTCACTGACACACACAGACATCACTTAAAAAATGTTTGATTCGTGATCAGGGATGCTTGAAACGTTAATAAGTTTTTGGAAGCCCTTTCATCTTATTCTCAATTTATATATTTAAAAAATATTGTGTTGCTTTTTGGAAAATATATTTCTTCCCTTTAAATCCGTCTATTGCTATTTCCATTGAAATTAAAACATATATCTGCTATTAATACGCCTTATATCTTAAATTGTATACACTTTGGGTAAAAATGCTGTCAATCTCTGCTCTAGTATCTATAAAAATATTAAAAGGACATTTTTGCAGTGTTTATAGATGTTACGATAATGCAACTGGACATCGGATCCGATATTACGAATGCAGAACATTAGCTCAAAGGAAACTGACCGCAGTCAGAGCGTGACGTCACTGCTGGACCGGGCGAATTATCATAGAAGATTTACGGAGTCCCACAAACTATGTTCTATTCACTTTGACCAGTTACGAGGTTGGCAAGCATAGGTATCAGAGAGAGGAACCGCCTAATTATATAAGAAATAGAAATCTTAATCTAATTGCAACCAAAATAGGAGGCAACTCATGGCACAATATTCTAAACTATCACGAATAATTGCAATCCATTTAATGTTATAGGTCCAGCCCCAGTCTTGAAAGAAAAATTTAAAAATATTTTATCAACGGTGGTTTTAGCTTGTTTTTTTAATACAGAGAACAGTCGTTTTGTTATGACAAATTCTTGCTACACAGACCATGACTCTCACAAAGAGCCATGGCTCATGATGAATCAGCTTGATAAAAATGCGGAGAAAACATAGTTTGAAACGACTAAAAACACATCATGTACTGCCATGTAATATTTTTAGAAAATTAAGTGTACATGAATTACGCTTGTGAGAGCTAAACACGACTGCAGCATGAGGAAATTATATTGGAAGACTTTAAAACTATATCCTAGTACTAAACTCTAAGATACTAAATTCTGTACTCTACTAAACTCGAACACAGGCAGTTAGGAGAAATGAGCTCCAAAGTCTAACTCGAACATGGGTCGAAATGCTTAAATTGATATAGTCCATTAATGCCACAAATATTTCATAGTGTTATGTATTAATGGGAACTCTTTCAGAGCTCAAAACGATTTATCATCCTTTTGTGTTCTTGACAAACTTTCTTAACCATCACTATATTTAAGTGTTTGCAGTTGAATGGAGTAATCGACAAGCAATAAATACAATAATACATTAATAGAATAAAAATCTAATGTGGACAGCACATGACTTTCGCTGAAGACACAAATTTATTTTTTTTTTATTTTTTTTTAATAATTCATTGAGTTTTATTGCATAAAAATACGCATTCTCATTTAAAATTACACAGAATTTGCATTTTTGATTCAATTTTTGTTTCATTTAGTAACAGTACGTATATTCAAAGCCGGCGTAACAAAAACGCGAAGAAACTAAAATATCTTGACAACGGTTGATGCTAAAGTACTAGGGTTTATCTTATTCTTTTTATCGCCAGCAATTACACCTATAAGACAAGCATTTAATGGATACACTTGGGCATACGTAGACTTTAATTTTAGATATTAATGATTTTTGCCGGCCATTTTGCAAAAAAATACAGATTATGATTTCTCGAATCATACCCAAATCTGATCAGCATCAGAGTATCCTACAAGAGTAACCTACAAGACTAACCCAGAGTAACCTGACTTATCTACCAAATTTTGTGAAATTTCGAAAATTAGTTTTTTAGCTAAAGCGGTTAACTGTGATTTTTGCGGGTCATTTCGCAAAAAAGGCAGGTTCTTTTATCCCTAATTGTACCAAAATCTATCCAGCACCAGGGTCACCCATAAGTAACTTACCTACCAAATTTTATGACATTTGATCAACACAGACACAGACACAGACTTTACCCTAAAAATAGTTTTTTAGTGTTCCAGAGGTCCAAAAACCTATTGATCCGTCGAAAACTCGAGTTGCGATTTTCGACACGATTACAAGATTTGCAGTGTCATGTATTGCAGGAAAAGTAAAAATTAAAAATTAAAACTATTAACTTTGTGTGAAAAATACTTCATCTAATAAAATGACATTAAAGAAAAAATGCTATCCAGTTGTGAAGTAAAATTGATCATGCTTTCTTCTTCAGGATAAGAAAAACAATTTAAAAGTGATCCTAAAGCGGTTGAAATGCTTTATCTAAATATTAATGTTTAGCCCCTTGATGGAACTGATTGTTTAAGTTCGGGACATTATTGAAACTAAATATAATACACTGATCAAAAATATGACACATTGCCTAAAGTGTTAAAAGACAGTCTGTCACACATAAAATATGTTTTTGTGCAAACATCTTTTTGAGCCATATAATAATGAAAAACCTCTTTTATCTGTTTATCTGACAGAGAGGTATCGTCTCCTTTTCTGCTCTTGAGAGGATTCGCTACCCTCCATGTTTTGAGTCTACCCAGTAAGGAAGGGCTTTGTAAGAACAATGTATTCATGATTATTCTATACAATTTGCAATTGGATTATCGACTAGTTACAAGCCAATACCAATCGATTATAAAGTTGTTTTTCCTTGTACTTTATAACGCATATTCTACAATTCAGCTATATTACTTCTTTCAAAGTCTTCAAGATGAACTAAGTATGCAAGTTGGGTGGGTGGGGGGGGGGGGATTGGAAACCTTTTACAGATAATTTTTAAAAATGCATCGCGTTGAATTTATGCAGCATGCTGGAAAATTAAAAAAATAAATAAATAGCAGGTGCTCTCAACCACTACCATTTGAAAGGAAGCAACAACTTGCGTTGCCAACAGTTAAACTAAACTATATGGCTAAAATCCCAGCAAAAAGTGGATGTGTTTCATTGATGGCTATTATAAGTATTACCTACGCATTTAACCATTGTATAGCTAGATTAAGATATTTTAGGTACTAAACATTTCAAGCTATTGTGCAAAATATATGCCAGTAATGGCTAAACTAGTAATCCTGGCACAACAATTTTCCTGTTGTAAGTGTTCATGATTTCGTGATTATTACGTAATCAATCAACCATCTTGAATATTGCTATTTCGTTCCATATTTTAGGTTTCACGTTCTCCTTAGATGGTGAAATTTTCAAGAGGTATACACGAACCTTCGTATAAATTCACGTACCCTAATAAGACTTCGTGGCACCACATATCGTAAAAGTTGATTGACGGGCGAATTAAAAGATTATATCGAACCCGGGTAAAATTTTACGATATGTTGGCTGTAGGGAACCAGGATTGAATCTGTTTCTACATTACTTTCAGTCACTCACACTGCTAACGTAATTCGACAAACAAAACCGAGACTCGTCGCTGAACACTACCCTGTTCCATTGAGTCGTCTAAGAAGCTCAGGTCAGAAACCATTAACATCTCGTCCTCCTCCGCATGTCTTCGATATGCTGATCAACGCGTGCTGACGTAAGTCTGGATGGACCTGTACCGCTGCGACGATTCGCATGCCCTTCTTCAATCCAACTTTATTCAAATCATTTGCACAGTGGACGCATCTACGCGTGTTTCAGCTGTGATACACCGGTACGACCACTCAGCCGTATGTAGGCCTAAAATGAATCCTCTCGCACGATCGTCCAAATGCAGAAACGGAATTTGGAGTCATCGGCCAGTCATCTCTTCAACAACACGTGTCTTCTGAAACGAAGAGCAGCTTGGAACACGGGTTTCCGTAGGCGACAGATAGTAACGACTGTTGGCTCATCTACCGTTTCCATCCCTTTTACCCCGCTCTCTATTTGCGTGACCTACTTGCATTTCAGATCATTTGCATACATCAGCCAGCTGCGTTTGTCCGGCAATTTGCACAAGTATATTGCAAATACGTCACACCGTGTGTTTCGTAATGTTTAACTAGGGTCTTTTAAGTTTGATTTAAGTTTATGTGTACTTTTATCTGTCCTGTGTTTTTATATAAAATTGAAGTTTTCAAATTTGTCTTTTATTTCGTGGATGTAACTAAATTCGGGCGGCCAACATCAGAGTGATTTAGGAAATATGTAGTAACGAAAGGAATTACCGCAACTCAGTAAGAGCCCTACCCAAATATAAAGTACTTTTGTTGTACTAGATATTTTTGCTTAAACAGCCATCACTATCTTACAAGATTGTCAATTACAAAAAATGACTAACTGTGAGTTCGGCAGTGTGCTCTGTACAGACGCTATCGGTTCTGTATGAAGACTAGCAATAGATAGACCACAATTTTTTTGCTGGCATGTACCTACACAGTTGAATTTTGTCCAAGGCATAACTCTTTTTGTGAATTTCGATTTAGTTTATTAGTTATTCTATTGTTTTTGCACGGCTGACGTGAAAAATTGTGTGCAGTATGGGTTAAGAATTAAAAGGTCAACCAGATTGGGAGCGCGAAGACGATCATGCGCGCATTCCGAGTTGAAATAGAACCGGGGTTAGTGAATACTAGTGAACAAGGGACGGATCCCCAACGGGCGCATTACGCCTGCGTAACAGATGGCACGAAAGAATTGCCAAAACGAGCGTGCGCCAGCGAGTAGAACGCAAATCTTCCTGACTTGTAAAACCAGTTACCAAGCTCCCTAGATATCCCCTGCTATTCGCCCTTTACTAAAGTAATTATACATAAAAAACATAAAATTATTTTACTGAATAAGTTTTTGGAAGCCCTTTCATCTTATTCTCAATTTATATATTTAAAAAATATTGTGTTGCGTTATGGAAAATATGTTTTTAACACGTTCCAACATAGTTGAAAAGTGTTTAAGACTTTGTTCATTCATTCTGTCTGTATGTCTGTCTGTCTCTCCCTTCGCACGATAACTGCCGTAAAAATGACTTAATCAAAATGAAATTTTAGTATGTTGTTCAGACGGTCTATAGGACCTATGGGAATATAAATGAATAATATCATCCAATTAGTTTTGGATTGAACCCGGGTTGAAAAAATGGAATACATTGAGCCCTATGGGACCTAATTTTTCAAGCATTTTTTAAGCGGATTTAAAATTCACAAATTACTTCGAAAATTTTAGGCAATATTCAAATTGTTCCACAAAATATATAAAAAAAATTCAGCGAAATATATTCAGTTGTTTTTTAAATAAAAATTAAAATAATAATACACCTCTTATATGAAGCGATCACGTGTCCATGATATGAAACGATCACGTGACCCACTTCAAAATGATATATGGCATCCATCTTGTGTCAAAATCGTGATTTTTAAAGTTCTTTTTAATTCATATTGAGTGTTGTATCTGTCCTAAAACTACTTTATTTTTGCCTAAATTCTGTGCATCTACATACTGAAACAACGCAAATACAATATATTTGAGTTTAAATGATTGTCCAAATTTGATTATTTCTACAACAAAGCCTATTTTTCACTTATGTAAAATGTAAACAGCAAAATATGTAGAATGAGTTGTATTATAATTGCTGTATTTCTTTAACACAAAATCATTTAGTTCATAGAGTCTGCATAGCTGATATGAATGAAATATTAATTGATTTAAAAAGAGAAGGGCGATTTTTTTCGATTAGGTTTTACGCATAGAGTTTAATTTCTTGTAGATCCATGGTCTTAATTTTTAAATAAAATGAATTATTATAGTATTGTGATGAATGACATGAATGGGAAATTATTTATGAATGAAATGCTGCTTTCATAGAGAGAGCCAGGCGTGTTATTTTTTATGAAGTCATTTGAATGAATTTCTGTTGTTTTCGATGAAGTTTTCAAATATAATAAATTATCGTAGTATAACGATAATTCTAAAATTATTACCAGAGAATGTATCACAATTTAGAGATGTTTAAATCAGACAATTTATATTTCAATGCCGTCATTTGAATGAAGTTCATTTTTTTCGATGAAGGTTTAAGTTTTCAAATATAATAAATTCATGTAGTATTGTGATAAGTTTTAAAATATTACCGAGGAATATATTGCATTTTAGACATGTTTAAATAAAATTGCATTGAAGTTGGAAAGTGTTTCATAATCAATGCTTTAAGCATGATTGATCTTTCTTGTTTCCCTTTAAATCCGTCTATTGCTATTTCCATTGAAATTAAAACATATATCAGTTTTTAATACGCCTTATATCTTAAATTGTATACACTTTGTGGTAAAAATGCTGTAAATCTCTGCTCTAGTATCTATAAAAATATGAAAGGGACATTTTTGCAGCGTTTATAGATGTTGCGATAATGCAACTGTATATCGGATCCGATATTACGAATGCAGACCATTAGCTCAAGGGAAACTGACTCCAGTCAGGGCATGACGTCACTGCTGAACCGGGCGAATTATGATAGGAGATATACTAAAACCCGCAATCTATGTTTTATTAACTTTGACCAGTTACGAGGTTGGCAAGCATAGGTAATAGAGTGTGGAGCCACCTAATTATATAAGAAATGGAAATCTTAATCTGATTGCAACTAAAATGGGACGCGACACATGGCACATTATTCTAAACCATCATGAGTTATTGCAATTTATTTACCGTTATAGGTCCAGCGTCTGTCTCGACAGAAAAATTTAAAAAGATTTTGTCAAGGAAGGTTTTGTCTTGTTTTTTTTAATACAGAGAACAATCGTTTTGTTATGATACCATGACTTTCGCAAACAGCCATGGCTCATACTGAATCAACTTGATAAAGATGCGGAGAAAACATAGTTTGAAACGACTAAAAACACATCATGTACTGTCATACAAAATATTTTTAGAAAATTAAGTGTACATGAATTACTCTTGTGACAGCTAAACACGAATGCAGCATGAGGAAATTAAATTGGAAGATTTTAAAACTCTATCCCTGTATCAAACTCTAAGATACTAAACTCTATCCCCTACTAAACTCGAATACAGTTAGTTAGGGAAAATGAGCTCCGAAGTCAATGTCCGACCGAAATGTTTAAATTGATATAGTCCATTAATGCCACAAATATTTCATAGTGATATATATATTAATGGGAACTCTTTCACAGCTCAAAACGATTCATCATCCTTTTGTGTTCTTGACAAACTTTCTTAACCATCAATATATTTAACTGTTTGCAGTTGAATTGAGTAATCGACAAGCAATTAAAATATAATAATACATGTAATGGAATAAAAAATCTAATGTGGACAGCACATGACTTTCGCTGCAGACTCAAATTTATTTATTTTTTATCTTTTAATAATTCATTAAATTGAGTTTTATTGCATAAAAATACGCATCCTTATTTAAAATTACACTGAATTTCACTTTTAATTCAATTTTTGTTTAATTTAGTAACAGCACGTATATTCAAATCGGCGTAACAAAAACGCATATCTTGAGAACGGTTGATGCTAAAGTAATGGGGTTGATTTTATTCTTTTTATCGCCAAAGTTTATACGTATAAAACAAGCATTTAATGGATACACTTGAGCATACGTAGTCTTTAATTTTAGATATTAATGATTTTTGCTGTCCATTTTGCAAAACACAAGTTATGGTTTATCGAATAGTACCAAAATCTAATGAGCATCAGAGTAACCTACAAGAGAAATCTAGAGTAACCTGACGTGTCTACTTAATTTTGTGAAATTTGGAAAATTAGTTTTTCAGCTAAAGTGCATAACTGTAATTTTTGCGGGCCATTTCGCAAAAAAGTCAGGTTCTTTTATCCCTAATTGTACCGAAATGTAGTCAGCACCAAGGTCACCCATGAGTAACTTACCTACTAAATTATATGAATTTGGTCCATTAGGTTTTCAATTAGAGTTGATACATATATTGCCCAGACAGACACACACACACAGACGTGACTCTAAAAATATTTTTTTTGTGTTCCAGGGGTCCGAAAACCGTAGATCCGTCGAAAACTCGAGTTGCGATTTTCGACACGATTCCAATATTCTCCCTAGGCAGTATCATGTCTTGCAGAAAAAGTAAAAATGAAAAATTAAAACAATTAACTGTGTGTGAAAAATACTTCATCCAATAAAGTGACATTAAAGAAAAAATGCTATTAATTTGTGAAGTAAAATTGATCACGCTTTCTTCTTCAGGATAAGAAAAAGAGATCAAAAGTGCTCCTAAAGCTGTTGAAATGTTTTATCTAAATTTTAATATTTGGCCCCTTGATGGAACTGATTGTTTAAGTTCGGGACATTATTGAAACTAAATATAATACACTGATCAAAAATATGACACATTGCCTAAAGTGTTAAAAGACACATTGCCTAAAGTGTTAAATTTTATGAATTTGGTCCATTAGTTTTTCAAATAGAGTTGATACATATATTGCCCGGACAGACACACACACGCAGACGTGACTCTAAAAATAGTTTATTCGTGTCCCAGGGGTCCGAAAACCGTAGATCCGTCGAAAACTCGAGTTGCAATTTTCGCCATGATTCCAATACTTTCCCTATGCAGTATCATGTATTGCCGGAAAAGTAAAAATGAAAAATTAAAATTATTAACTTTGTGTGAAAAAAAATACGTCAACCAATAAAATGACATTAAAGAAAAATGCTATCAACTTGTGTTGGATGTAAAATTGATCATGCTTTCTTCTTCAGGATAAGAAAAACAAATCAAAAGCACTCTTAAAGCTGTTGAAAAGCTTTATCTATACATCAATGTTTGGTCCCTTGATGGAACTGACATTTTAGGTTAGGGACATTATTGAAACTAAATATAATACACTCATCAAAAATATGGCACATTGACTGAAGTGTTAAAAAACAGTCTGTCACACATGAAATATGTTTTTGTGCAAACATCTTTTTGAGCCATATAATAATGAAAAACCTCTCTTATCTATTTATCTGACAGTGAGGTATAGCCTCCTTTTGTACTCTTGAGAGAATTCGATATCCTCCATGTTTTGAGTCTGCACAGTAATGAAGGGCTTTGTAAGAACAAAGTATTCATGATTATTTTATATAATTTGTAACTGGATTATGGACTAGTTACAAGCCGATACCAATCGACTATAAAATTGTTTATTCTTATACTTTATAACGCATATACTATAATTTAGCTACATTACTTTGTTCAAAGTCTTTATGGTTAAAAAAGAAAGTAGTGAGATGATTTAAATATATAAGTCGGGCGGGGGAGAATTAGTAACCTTTTACAGATAATTTTTAAAAATGCGTTGCGTTGTATTTATGCTGCATGCTGGAAAAGTAAAAAAAAAATAAATAAATAGCATGTGCTGTCAACCACTACCATTTGAAAGGAAGCCACAACTAGCGTTGCCAACAGTGAAGACTAAACTATATGGCTAGAATCACAGCAAAAAGTGGCTGCGTTTCATAGTTGGCTATTATAAGTATTACCTGCAAATTTAACCATTGTAGAGCTAGATTCAGATATTTTAGGCATTAAACGTTTCAAGAAATAGGGCAAAATATAGCCCAATAATGGCTAAATCCTAGCACAACATTTCTCATGTTGTAAGTGTCCATGATTCCTTGATCATTATCGTATGCAATCGACTTTGAATTAGTTACAACCAAGAATGTACTTAAGTATGTTTCTTTTACATCCTGGGACTATAGTTTTACAGTTTCTGAAGTTTGTCAGAAAGAAACAGATGGTGATATGACCATAGAAAAGATGTGGGTCCGAATATTTTTCGCTGATATTTTCCCGAAAATGAAAAAAAAATTCCGCTATGCTTTTCTGGAAAATTTTCTACTATGTTTTTCCGAAAAATTCCCCACTCTTCTTTTCCTTTTTAATTATTCTGAAAATAGAATGCAAAACTCTTTCAAAACTGTTTTTCTGAGAAGCAAGTAGCTTCACAAGACGTTTTTGATCATTGAGTTTTCAAATTTTGAAAAGGAAAATGAAGGAGGGCAGTGGAGGAGGAGGAAAATATGCACATATGCATTTTATGTTAAAGAAAAAATAATGTATGACAATCCAAAGGGTACGAGTAACATTTTACTCATTCTCAGGAAAAAGCAAATAAAGTTTAAGAAGCCTATTATTTCAGTATTAAGTTTTCCAAAATTTATACCATATTAAAAAATGAAATGTTTTCGTAAGTTCTTCTGCTGAAAGAAAATGCTTTAATAGCACTAAATATATGCTCATCTTGCAAATTGTCTCTTCTTACTCATGATACTTACTCGTTCAGTAAGAAGCAGAAATTTTTTAAACCTTTTTCTATATTATATAAAATAATTTACTTTTAAAATTGCTTAATTACAAACAACTATTAAATTCATTTTTGTAGTATAATATATAATATATTTAGTAACTTATTTTTATGAATATAATAAACTAGTAATTTATTTTTTTATTTTTGTTATTTTTTAAGGAAATTGAAGAATGTTTAACTTAAAGTACCATTAGGTATTGAAATAAATGCAATATAATATTTAATGCAAATTTCAATTATAATAAGTTTTTTTGTAGAATATTTTATTTTATAATCTATTTTTTATACGTATAATAAACATTATACTAATTAAGATTCTAATAAGGTTTAACAATTTTAAATTACTTATCATGCCTTTTGCCTTTGCATGCCTTCTGCTTATATTGCCTTTTGCATGCCTTCCCATTCGTTTTGTGCAATGCTTTAAAATTGGAATTTGGAAGATAAAAAAAACGTTATTAGACATGAAATAGAATGTTTTTATATGTTTCAAAAGCAAATGTATTTGAAGAAAATATTAATTTGTAGCTGCTAACTGCAGTATCTATATACTGCAGTTAGCAGCTACAAATTAATATTTTTTGTATAATTTGGGCTTATGGATCTAAAATAATGTAAAATATAATCTAAAATATTAAAATATATACCAGACAAATAGATATAAGAAATATTGATATAGAGTTATTTTATATGTTTCTAGAATGAAACTTCTTTTAGCCTCGTTATGTAAATCATGTTTGACTGTAGCTGCAATATAAGAATAAATATTTTTAACAGTCACTGAACATATTATTCCAGCTAAAATGCAATATAGATAATAATTTCAAAGCTTTTTGTTTCAGGAAAGTCTAACATTTCTAGATCAGAGATAACAAATATATATTTTTAGGCAATAGCACTAAAATTTGTCTGGTATATATTTTAATATTTTAGATTATATTTTACATTATTTTAGATCCATAAGCCCAAATTATGATACTTTATTTTTAATGTTTTAATATCCTGTTAATCTGAATATTTGTCCTCTCGGCTATAATATTTACCTCATAAATTACAAAGTGGTTCTGTAGATGAATATGACACACACCCTATTCATGTAGGACAAACGTTTGTGAAAGAAACCTGCGTCATAAAACATGCAACTGATACAAAAAACTCTTTATGCCATATATTCATGAAATTCATAAAGCAGAAGATAATGAGATATCACACTTTTTATGTTCATGGCAGTCTTCTCTATCCTTCATTTTTTATATCCAGCCAGCAGTAAATTTAAAAATAATTTTGTTAGAGCAAAGAGCTTGCGAATGTCATGATGCTTTATTTTTATTTCGAATACCAATGAATTGAAGTATTGAAGGACGATAAATTCATATTTCTAGTGTAAGTTATTGTTTAGAATAACAAAACAACAAACTAAGATCAGAAGCAGATATAATATTTTCGATATTAGTTTTCATAATGTGATTGAATAACAATAAATATCAATCATACATAAATCATTGATTATGAAACACTTTCCAACAGCAATGCAATTTTATTTAAACATCTCTAAAATATGATACATTCAACGGAATATTTTTAAAATTATCACAATACTACAATAATTTATTATATTTGAAAACTTAAAACTTCATTGACAAAAATGAACTTTATTCAAATGACGCCATCAAAATATAAATCGCATGGCTCTCAATATAAAAACAGTAATTATTTTATTCCTACATTTTTATTTCATTCACCACAGTACCACAGTAATATATTTTACATAAAAGCTTAACACCATAGAGATAAAATTAATTTAACTCTATGCGTAAAATTTCATCGAAAATGTCTGCTATAAAATCGTCTGTAAAATCAAAGAATGTGTCCTTCATATCAGCAATATTGCAGACTCCAGAACTAAAGAATTTTGCGTTAAAGAAATTCAGCATATCTTATACAACTCATCCTACATCTTAATGCTGTTTACATTCTCCATAAGTGAAAATTAGGCTTCGTTGTAGAAATAATCAAAGTTTGATGATCATTTAAACTCACAAATATTGTAATTGAGTTGTTGCAGTATATAGATGCACAGAAAAAAAAATAAAGCGGTTTTAGGACGGATGTAACACTAAATACAAATTAAAAAGAACTTTAAAAATCGGACCATTTTGACTCAAGATGGATGCCATATTTTATCTTGAAGTGGGTCACGTGATATCTTCATATGATATGGGTGTAATTATTATTTTAATTTTTATTTGAAAAGCTGCCGAATATATTCTACTGAATTTTTTTTTATATTTTATTGGAATAATTTTTATATTTCCTAAAACTTTCCAAGCAATTTGTGAATTTAAAATTCGCTTAAAAATGTTTGAAAAATTAGGTTCCATAGGATCCAATGTATTTCATTATTTCAACCCGGGTTCAATCCAAAACTATTTGGGTGATATTATTTATTTATAGTTTCATAGTTCCCACAGACTGTCTGAACAACATACTAAAATTTCATTTTGATAAAGCTATTTTTACGGCAGTTATCGTGCTAACGGACATGCATACATACAGACAAACAGAATGAACAAAGTCATAAACACTTTTCAACTATGTTGTAAAGTGTCATAAAGTCATTTGTACGGCAGTTATCGTGCTCACAGACAGACGGACAAACAGATAGAATAAGCAAAGTCTTTCAACTATGTTGTAAAGTGTTAAAAAAAGTCTATTTCATTTCTGTTCCAGAATTGAATAATTTTTCAAAATTATTTTTGTAGTCAGTATTATTAATGATTACTGAATGTAATATTAAAAATTAATAAAATGTTGTAATTCTATTCGTTCCTCATGTTTTTTCAATATAAAACGTTATTACAAATCTTCCAAAAATATTTAAATTGAAAATAACCGCATACAGTGCGGAATATGTAAAACATTTATATATATATAAAAAATTAAAAAATAAAAATTTAAATGGCTGAACAATTTCAATTCCGGCCTTATAAAAGGACTTTGCAAAGCAGCTACAGAAGTGTTTAATTAATTTTACCTTACTACCTGTGGTCCATGGAATCACGCTCATTGCCGCTAATTAACGCAAGAGAAACGATGAGATAAATGATCGATGAATTTAACTCTTTAAAGCAAGCATTTCGTAATTTTTCTGGTAAAATAATTTAATTAGAATCTAGTAACGATAGCAGTAATGTAAGATATTAAGCTCACCATTAAGACCACCGTTAACAAACTGAATTTTGTTGAAGATGATAGGACCTTAATGCTTTGCACCGTTAGATGGTAGGAAGTAAATTATTCGGCCTGGTTAGCCCAGTGGTTAAGTACTAAGAGCTCGCAAGCCACACGAGGTGAGAATGCAGAGAAATAGAATTAGAAAATAAATTCATTATATTAGTCGTAAGATTATTACATGTGTGAGAGGGAAGTGAGGGCAGGAGATTTTTGCAAATTCTAGGCTGTGTTACCAAAATGAGGGTCTGGGAATAGATTTCTAACAATGAACTGATGATTCAGGGGGTCAAAGAAAGGATAAAGAGATGTAAAGGAAATATATCAGAGAGACTCTAGAAGACAACTTTCGAAAACAGCCGTTGTTTTATTGTGGCGATAATTTCAGCGTCACATTGGGGTATTATGTTACATCGGTGGTTTTTTGACCGTATATTCCGATTTCCTCGAAATAAAGCCAACAACATAGATGAAGCCATTCTTTTGAATTATTCATTTCTTCTTGATTTGCATATTTATTTTAGCTCATCCCTAGATTAAAACACTCGCGTTTTATCATCCGAAGGGCGATTAAGATCAATTTTAACCAGAGCGAAATGTTTCAATTTTACGGGTGACTCCCCAAAATATGTTGTGATGAAAAACTCTATTTTCACATGAGTGGCCAATGTATCAAATGCCATAAATTTCAGCTTTGCAATTTTCTGTATAAATCAAGGTTACTTTTATAAACGAATCTCCAATTTTACAGTTTTAGGTCTAATTTTCCTTGAATTATATTAATTTAAGCATTGAAAATTTCAAGAATTAAATTTCTGAAAAAACATGGCTTTAAAGTCTCGTTTTGGGTATCGAAACACCAAGTCTTAAATATTTAACTTCTTCTAAGTTTTAACAAAAGGATGTATGTAATATTTGTCTTTCAAATAGCTCTACTTCAGCTTTATTTTTAGCTTAATAAAAATATCTATTTACTCGAAAATTTTCTTTCCCGGAGCCCTTTAATTAAAAAAAATCATACAACCAGAAAACTCAGATTTTTTTTATGTTACAGGACAGGTGGTACAGTGCTGAACAATGGCACTGAACAATAGCGCAAAATAGGTATGAATAATATTTACGGCATTATTTTAATTTAGTGGCAATCCAGGAATAAATGTGGATATTGATTAAGATACAATCATTTTGGAATTTTCCGTTCTATATTTTGATGAAGCACTTCTACTGATAATTGTTCGGGAACAAATAGGTTCTTTGAATAATATATCTTGGTTCACGAGAACTCACTTTGGGAAAAGTGGCACACACAAAGGAGAAGAACTAATTTTATATTTCTCAGTTTTAACACTTCAAGAGAAAAAATCGGAGAGGGATGAATATTGGTCTAAATGACAATTATTTCAGACACAAGTTTTCAAGTTATTCCAAAATTAATTAAAAAATAGGTTTCTTCTAGTCGTGACGTTTCTTCATTTCATCCACAATGAAGACTGTGATCGGAAAAATTATCCTGGTCCAAATCTGAGTAAAATTTCTGAAGCAATGGGGTATCCGTTCAGCATGACTAAAGAACTTTGTTGTTGTTGCTTATCCCCACTTGACAGCAACATCAGATAAAGTCAACGAACTCGCGAGACTTTGAAATGTCCAGGATCGTTTCTGGAAGGGAATACAGCTAGCGTTTGGGATAACCAAACCATAACAAAGCATGAGAAGGGGTGGTCTGTGTTAAATTACACTTCGGGCATACTCCTTATGACCTAAAACAAATTTTAGAGTACGCAGATGACGGCAGCAGAATCTGACCAGAGATGTTTGGTATGTCCTTTGCTGTTCGACCTAATCAGAGCAGGGCCAGACTGGCTGCAAGAATACCACTCATCCGTAGGAACCGCTCAACAAGAAGTGTTGATCTCAATTAACCTGGGAGGCAAGTTCTGTAAAATGGAGGCCTCCACAGTCCGGAGGTTCTTTAAGTCTACCCTCCTTAGCTAATTCATCCGTAAATTCGTTGCCATATATATCTGCGTGCAACGGTACCCTTTGGTAATATATCTTAAGATCGGCACTTACATTTTTAAATATCTGGGCAATATTTATTAAAGAACGTTACATTCCAAATCGACACCTTAGTTAATAGGATAATTTTTTGTTTGCTAAGGACGATTGAAAATGTCTATTGCTGCAAAAGGAGAAATATTTGGTCTGAAGTTCTTTTTAAATCATACTTTAGAAAATAAACTGATTTAAACATAAAAAAGTAAATACTGCTCCGTGTGGAATGACCATCAAGATTATCCGACTTGAATCCCATCGAGCATGTATGGGACTTGGTTTGGAGATGTTTAAATTATTTTCGTGACCTTCGGAACATTTACGAGCTAAGAACGTGTCTGCCGCGTGAATGGAAACAGATACACCAAACCGCCGTAAATGATCTTATTCTTGGTATGAATTGTGCTATTCGGCATGCGTTTCCAGCAGAGGTTATTTCATTCCGTATTGACAGACCTCTACCAAAAAAAATTTTATGCCTTCCAAAATCCTTTGTTTTTGTTTATCTTTATTATTTAATTATTTATAGATAATTTTCTTTGCAGTTCCCCAGACTAGTATATTTTGATATACCCTATGACCTGTGAAAGTTTCATTGAATTCAAGTAAATACTTATCTTTTCATAATAAATACGTATCTTAAAGCATATCACTTGTGCTATCGGTGTCGTCACAGCTTCTCCCAATCAGATCATGTCCAGGGGCAAACGCATTACTGCAAGGAGCAATCGCCTGAACTAAGAAAGATGTCAAATCTCTAGAATGGTCAACTGGTATTCTTCATCTTGGAGAGCCAATATCCGGTCAAGTTAGCAATTTATGTAGACTTTGAATAGTTTCTGTTACGGAAGTCCAGTGCGCGACCAAGCGGAGATCAAGCGGAAACCGATCCTTTGTAGAAATGGTAGTACAACTTAAAGTCTACTGATATGCATATGCCGTCTTGAAGCAACAATAAGAATCCTAAAATTCCATCCACTGTTATAAGAGTCCCGAATTCGTTTTCCAAATTCTACGGAAGATGCTCATGGAAAGAAATATACTTAACGTTCAAATGTGAGCCATTGTACTTCGGAGTTTCTTCAAGAGTGAAGCGTTGGTCTTCAGAATATCATCCTACTATTATCTGTTTAAGAAGGCGTTTGCGATGTACGTTAACCGGTACGGTGATTTCTGTGTTCGATATCACTGTTTTTTTTTTTTGGATTCTACACATTCTAACAGCAATCTGCGATAAACGTTGAGGAAGAGAGTCCTTATACTTTTCCACAATTTCCAGATGATGTCGGGATTGGAAAAGTGAATGACAACAATTTACAGGTAATCGCCCCAAATATGAAACGCTATATCTTTTTCTCCCTGTACAAAGGAAGGAAACGTGTGAGACTGCAGTTCAACTACACCCTGTATTTTTGAATTCCTCCATGAAGAAGTTATAAGCAAACTTTCCAGCTGACAAATTTGTCTTCAAGCCAAAATCATAAATAGCAAAGCTGATACTTCCTAAGTCGGTGTACCCATACGAGTACATTACATCACTTGCTAGGTTAGATGAGCTGTTATTACCTAAACTTTCGGCATTTTACAGCACCTTAACAAGTGAAACCCCTACAGCTGATGATTATACTCAAGCCCAAATTGTATGTAGGACGTTCGGTTTGCAGACACATACCACGAATTATGCGTCAAATGCGATGTGGGACTTACGGACCCACATGTTTAACGTGTTCGTACTCCGCATGAACACGGCGGCAGTTTTGGCAGTGGCTGGAATCGAACCCGGGCCTACCGAGTGCAACTCCAGCGCGCTAACCAATGGGCTACCGCGTCCCTTCACATGATTGTTGTCATATCAAGAGATATATCAGAGGCATTAGTTCCTCGCTAGTGCCTACAGTTTCCTCTCAATCCCAGCTAAAACTGAAACTACCCCTTAACAAAAGTTGAGGTTCCCTTGTGAGTTATAGTAAGTGTAAAAAAATTTAAATCTATCTTTATTTGATGATTTATGTATTTATTATGTTCACTCGTAGAAATGATATTTGTCGAATATGTCGAACACATTGCCTCTAAAAAATTGTCTATATCTTTTATTTCCTCTTCAGAAGTCGTGAGCCATTGCGAGTCATTTTTTCTGTCCTTATACTTTGCCCTCCAAACCTCTACCACAGGTTCGATTCACTTCAGCTACCTGTTAGCTACCTCTGGGAATCCCGAATACATTCTGTTATCTCGCCTGGTATTCAACGGGCATATCTCATTCCGACCTCATATTTCCTTCCTCTGAAAATCGAGGGAAAATTTTCTTTCCTTCGGGCCTTTCCTCTCCAATGACTAATTCCGAAATCTTCCTCCTGTCGTCTAAATGTCCCCCTTCTCGTGTTCGTTATCTGCTTTAAATATATTTCCTTGCTCTTCCACAGGCATGGCTGATTCTCTATTTTCCTCCTGTAACCATATTTGAGGCATAGTTTCATCTAGGAGGAGGTGCAGTAGAGGTACTGCACTGCTGCTCCTCTTCCAATAGAATGTGAATACCCTTTACTTAGATATTATTCTTTTCGTATTTCTTTTTCCAGTAGGGAGTAGAATTTGGACCTGAGTCCCAGAAACTCATGTTTAGTCTCCGCAATTAGTTAAGTCGAGAGGAACGCACATGGTTATCTCCTGTTTGATCCTCAACGCAGCTCAGGGCTATTCCTGTCTCAACGCGGAGTAGAGTCACGATAAATTTGTAAGTGCGGAAGTACATCAGATATGTGATGGGTTAGGCATAGGATGGAACTGTCCCTGTGTTTGCCAACACTATTGGGTTCCGGTCTAAGTTGGAAATCCCAAACAACACCTTTGAACAAGTCTCACAGTCTTGGTGGAAATAAAGAGGTAAAATTTTTAACCAGAAAAATTCTTACTACCATGCTTTAAGGAGTTTCTTGTTCACTTGCTCGTTTGCTTCTTCTTCTGCTTTGTGTACAGCAGGGTAGGGAGTTCATGAAGGATATGACTGACTTCAACAGCAATAGCAATAGCGAGTATTTTGTTCTCGAGCTATAAATAGACCAAGAACCTTTTTGGACGTCACTGAAAAAGTTGTGAACAGCACAATTAAAACCATCTGCGTATGCTGTTAACATCTGAATATTGCCATTTTAAAATTAGCAAACTATTTTTAATTGTAATAATGGGAAAACTTGCTGTGTTTTGACAACAACTCTCCTGGTCCGTGGCGTCACGAATGACGAAATGCTATTCTCGTCGACATCAGTCTGACAAATTTTTGATTCGTTGACCTTATTATATTTGATTATTTGACCTTATATTGAAGAACTTCTAAAAATAACTTCGACAGTCTACAGTCCGTGACGGAAACTCTGTTGGGCTCTTTTTTGTAATACCTGATATAGGCGAAACATTTTTTCACTGAAGTACCGTCACAGTTGAAGACCAAAACCTTGCTTTGAAATAGAAGAGGGAATATTATTGATAATGCTGCAATATGCATAGAAAAATCTGCTATACAATACTAGAAGAGCATAGAAAGTAGATCCTGTAGTCTGTTATACAGTCTCAACGGACAGTTACCTTACACCTTTCTGGTAGGTCGGACGGTCTGGGTTTCAACAACAGCAAAATTCTCAACGGAGATTTTATTTTGATCATTATAACTTAATACAGTAATTAGTGTCATATACGATGCGTTAGGACTGTTAATAAATAATAACCTAAAAGCCACCTTTTTCTCAGTTCAAATGCGTTTTCAAAATTGAAATCACTATACACTCTGTTATAAAAGTGATATTTGAAAAATATTTTTATTGTAATTTAAGTACGATTGCCTTTAATGTGTGACACAACTGCGACAGCGGAATGAAAACCTAATGTCAAAAACATGTTTCTACTACAAAGGGCCTAAACTAACAAATAGCCATGAAAAACCTAGTATAGCTTGGAATTACCTTTCCTTTGTGTTTTTGACAGGCTTCACTATTCTTCAGTGTTACTTGACCGGCGAGCAGGAAAATGAGTTTGGAATAGCAAAGAACACAGTGTTAGATTCACTATGTACACTGAAAATGAATTATCGACTGTCGATAAATTAATGTCTCAGTGCGTTTTATTAAACTGAGTCAAAGTTTAAAACGAATTTTCTATGAAAAGGATGTTCTTAAGATATTACTTTTTAAATGGAGTTACGCTTCCGAACATAAAGGAGATTAAAGTCTCAATAATGTATTGTGGTTTTACTCATAAAATCTGTATAATACTTGTCTAGCGTAGTCTTTGTATGCCTTCCAGAAGCCACACGTTAACCTGGAAGACTGTAGATTTGTAAATTTCAAATTCAGCCATGGGAGATAAATTTGTAAACTTATATCAGTCACTAGACAGAACCTAAAAAGAACCAGATTTCCGACTCGTTGCCACGGATGGAGAAAGTTATATTTACGAATAGTCTTTTCTGACACTCCAGTAAACCCCATGCTGACCTGTAAACTGTCAAATAATCTTTTCTGACACTTCAGTAGTATCCTTGATAACCTAGTAGGCTTGTATAGTAGGCTTGCAAGTATAATACCAGCCATCGGCCAGAAATATATATATATATATACATATATATATATATATATATATATATATATATATATACAGGGTGTCCCGAAAACATTGACCTCAGCTTTTATTCTTTAAATATTGACCTTTGACATCTATAAAAATAAAATTGAAAATCTGTCTGTCTGTCTGTCTGTTTGTCCCGTAATCACGGGATAACGGCTGAACCGAATTTGATGAAATCGTGTAGGTAGCCTGGAAACAGTCCCATTTAAAATTTATTCCATGTTTGGCGTTTTACGATCAGTGGTTCTCGAGATATTAGTAAAAAACGAAATTTTCGTTTGTCTCATCCTCACGGGAGAACGGCTGAACGAAATTTGATGAAATTTTGTGAATAGTCTTGATATAGCCCCCCCCCCCCCATAAATTTAGCCCAAGTTTCGAGGATCTAAGACCAGGGGTTGTCGAGATATTAATGAAAAACGAAACTTTTTCCTAGGAGTTCTACTCTCTAACTCCGCGGTTTATCCAAACGAAAAGCTTGAAAATCGTTTGAAAGTGAGTTAAAACTTTATCTCTGAGTTTGATGGGAGATTTTTTGCGCTAATTAGTCACTTTCTGAAAACATGAATTGTTTGAAACATGATTTAAATGGGAAATCTATCTGCATGGTTTATTTTAAACAAGCTTTTACTGAACAATGACAAGTATAAAGAAATCAAAATGGTTATTTAAATTCGCAGTTTATGAGGGAGATTCTATCTTATATTACTCAGAACCGCAATTAAATTAAATCTGTCTGTTAATTTTAGTAATTATTTTTTCGATTTGAATAATAAATAAATGGATATAAAAATATATTTTAGAAACGAATGATTTGATTTTTCTTATAGCATTTTTGATTGGATAATATCAATTACGGTCTTCAGGTTAAACGTTATTATTATTGATATTTTCGGAGATTATTGATTCAGGGATTATGGATATTTTCAAGTTATTATGCAATTGTTTTACTATAACATAAATTGTTTAAACTCATGTATTGTACGTTGTACGAGTAATCTTCCAAAAATACACGGGTGTATCTTCTAATCTACGAGATTTGAAGTAGTACAGGTATATTGGCATATGTTTTGATATATAGTGGCATATATTGGGTATAAAGAGTACGCGGATTATTGATATTTTCAATTTATTACGTCATCTCTTTTATTTTGGCAAAGATTTTTGAGACTCATATTGCAATACGGGTAATCTTCAACTAACACACTGGCATATTTTCTAATGTGCTACAATATAAGAAGTACGGGGCTGCATATATTGATTCAATTCCTTTTTTTTTGTAAATTTGCTTACAAAAGGGGTCAGGATGTTTTATTCTTCAGATCTTCCCGTGAAGATAATTTTGCATAGTGCGAACAGATATTCTTAAACTTCTCATTAGGAGCAACAAATTTAATATTTTAATGGAATTTGCACATGATTGCGAATTATAAGTTTCTTTATATTATATAGTCCGTACGAAGAACAGGTATGCTGCTAGTATATGATAAATTACAAAGTTGCTTAAAAAATGGTACAGAATTTTATGAAATCGATAAAAATTTTCAGGAGATTAAATTTGAAGAAATACAAATTTAGAGTTTTATACGGCCCCGTGCAAAAGCATTTTTAATGAGTAAAATGTGCCCCATATACTAATAAGGTGATGTACAAAATTTCAGCATTTTATAATAAAAAGTCTCAGAGATATGTTTAAACAAAATTGGTGAAGGAATAATCACACATTAAAATGTAAATGTTTACAGCAAGAGTGCAAATGATACAACGCAGAAATGCATCATAGGCAAATAATCTCGTAATTTTAGATTTATTTACATTTTTTAGAAATATGCTTCCTGAAAAATACCTTAAAATTTTACATGTATAATTACAAAATAGTACTTGGAAATGGCACAATCAAAATGAACATTAAAATATATTAGAAATGTATGCATATGCAAATATCTGCCTCTGATCTGTGCATCACACAATTGCAACAGATGCATCATCACATGAGAAAGTTGTTTTTGCTATTGATCAGTCACCTCGCTTATGCAAGCGTAGTACACGCAGCCCGGCAGTCTGAGCGATCCTTAAGTATTTCGCATTTCTGCTACATTTTGATAGTGTAGCTAGCCTGTACCGATAGTATGTCTCAATAAATCAACGAATAACTTTTTTAAATGCTTATGCTGTACAATTTATGCATACGCAATGATAACGAAACTGCACGGGAATATCAATGTACTTTTCCCAATTCTCCGCATCTTTCTGGGAGATTTATTTTTCGATTGGTGCAACAGGTGCGTGGAAGAGGAAGCGTGCATCGTGTAGGTGGACTTGGTAGGCCCAAACTTCACTCAATTGATGTAGAAATTGATATTTTGGCTTACTTTTGCAGTCATCCACCACATATTAGTAGTGTTCGTACCGCTGCTTCAGAAATGAAACGTACCATATGCAACAGTGTGGTTCTTTTTAAGCTTACATTTCTGCTACATTTTGAGAGTTTAGTTAGCATGTACCGACAGTATGTTACAGTACAGCAAAGAAGAAGTTTTTGGAATGATTATGCTGTGCAGTTTATGCAATCGCAATGCTAACAAAATTCCACGGGAATATCAACGTACTTTTCCCAATTCTCGACATCATTCTGGGAGATTTATTTCCCGATTGGTGCAACGGGTGCGTGAAAGAGGAAACGCACATCGTATAGGCTGAAGGTCCAGACCATACGACCAGCCCTAGGGCTTATGGCAATTTACTGTGTTGCCGTGCACATCGTATAGGTGGAAAATGTTGGCCCATACTTCACTTAACTGATGTAGAATTTGATATTTTGGCTTACTTTTGCAGTCATCCACCACATATTAGTAGTGTTCGTACCGCTGCTTCAGAAATGAAACGTACCATATGCAACAGTGTGGTTCTTTTTAAGCTTACATTTCTGCTACATTTTGAGAGTTTAGTTAGCATGTACCGACAGTATGTTACAGTACAGCAAAGAAGAAGTTTTTGGAATGATTATGCTGTGCAGTTTATGCAATCGCAATGCTAACAAAATTCCACGGGAATATCAACGTACTTTTCCCAATTCTCGACATCATTCTGGGAGATTTATTTCCCGATTGGTGCAACGGGTGCGTGAAAGAGGAAACGCACATCGTATAGGCTGAAGGTCCAGACCATACGACCAGCCCTAGGGCTTATGGCAATTTACTGTGTTGCCGTGCACATCGTATAGGTGGAAAATGTTGGCCCATACTTCACTTAACTGATGTAGAATTTGATATTTTGGCTTACTTTTGCAGTCATCCACCACATATTAGTAGTGTTCGTACCGCTGCTTCAGAAATAAAAGTACCATATGCAACAATGTGGTTCTTTTTAAGCTTACATTTCTGCTACATTTTGAAAGTTTAGTTAGCATGTACCGACAGTATGTTGCAATACAGCAAAGAAGAAGTTTTTGGAATGATTATGCTGTACAGTTTATGCAATCGCAATGCTAACAAAATTCCACGGGAATATCAACGTACTTTTCCCAATTCTCGGCAACCTTCTGGGAGATTTATTTCCCGATTGGTGCAACGAGTGCGTGAAAGAGGGAGGCACATCGTATATGTTGAAGGTCCAGACCATACGACCAGCCTTAGGGCTTATGGCAATTTAATGTGTTGCCGTGCACATCGTCTAGGTGGAAAAGGTAGGTCCATACTTCATTCAACTGATGTAGAAATTGATATTTTGGCTTACTTTTGCAGTCATCCACCACATAGTAGTAGTGTTCGTACCGCTGCTTCAGAAATGAACGTGCCACGTGCAACAGTGTGGAAAACAGTGAGACGGAATAAATGGCATCCATTTAGCATTCATGATGTGCAAGGACATGAGCCAATTGATTTTCAACTTCGTCTAGAATTTTGTAATTGGCCTCTAAATCTGGAAGATGCAAATCCCTCTTTCCTGAAAAACGTAATTTGGACTGACGAAAGCTGTTTTAAACAAGATGGATGCATAAATCCTCAAAATGAACACTTCTGGTCTGACACAAATCCATTCGTGGTACTTGATATTCTTCATCAGAAGCAATTGTCTGTGGATGTATCGTGCAGTATTTACAGAAACCGTTTGCTTGAACCCATACTGTATGATGGTACGTTGACGGGTGATATATATGTTAATGAGGTTCTGAATGCAGTTATTCCTGATTTAGATGAACTGTCCATTTGGATGAACTTCCACATGTATGGTTTCAACAGGACGGATCTCCAGCTCACCATACTACAGTTGTAAAACACTGGTTAAATAACGAGTTTCGATAAACTGGTTAAATAGTCGAATTTCTCCCTAGATCGCCTGATATGACATCTATGGATTTTTATTTGCGGAATCTTTTAAGCACAACTGTTTATCTGTCACTTCCCTTAAATAAAGCAGAGTTGCAACAACGCATTCAAAAAGGTTTTCATGACATCACCGAACATGAACTTGATCGAGTGCACAGAAATGTTATCAGGCGAATGCAGCTCTGTATTTGCATGGAGGGAAAACATTTTGAACAAGCTGTGTAATCTTTGTGTAAAGTTATTATTTCTACACAATGTAGATACCTTTGTACCAATAAATAGCAAAATTATTATTTATTTATGTAATCATTGTTTATTTCGTAATTTGTGTATGACCCCTCAAACGCGATCTTTCGACATGGTTTTCCCCTCTGAATGCCATCCTCCGATGCATCGAAAAGTGGTTTAAGTCAGCATTTCTCTGAGTCTTTTCATATATCTGGGCATTTTTATGATAAAATGCTGACATTTTGTACATCACCTTATTAGTGCATATAGTACATTTTACTCATTGAAAATGTTTTTTTACGGGGACCGAATAAAAATTTAAATTATGTATTTCGTAAAGTTTAATTCCATTGAAAATGTTAATGGATTTCATAAAATTCTGCACCTTTTTTACGCAACTTTGTAATTTATTATATATGTCTAAATTCAATATTTAAGGAATAAAAGCCGAGGTCAATGTTTTTGCGACACCCTGTATATGAACTACACTGCTTATTTCGGATGCTGTCTATATTGATAATTGCCAATTAAGAGTTGAGTGAAATATAGGATATAACATTACAAACTTAATTCATTGACATTAAAAATGTAATTCATTAACATTAAAGCTTAATTCATTAACATTAAAAATATTGTGCTGTAGGTCTTAAACATCCTTTTTAACACTTTCCCACATAGTTGTTACAATTATGTAGCTCTGGAGTCTGGAATAAAGCTGATATGAATGAAATATTCATTGATTTTACGTAGATAAGCAGATGATTTTATAGCATTGACTTTTTCGATCAAGTTTTAAGCATACAGTTAGAAAAGTACTTTTACCTCCTTGGCTTGAAGTTTTTAAGTAAAATAAATTATTGTAGTATTGTGATGAATGAAAGGAATGGAATAAAAGTGAATGAATAAAATATTTACTGATTTTATATAGAGTGGAAGGCGATTTATATTTCGATGACGTCATTTAATAAGATTCATTTTTTATAAGTTTTAAGTATTCAAATATAAGTTTTAAGTATTCAAATATAATAAATTATTTTAGTATTATGATAATTTTAAACATATTACCGCTGAATGTATCTCATTTCAGAAACGTTTAAATAAAATTACATTACACTTGGAAAGTGTTTCATAATCAAAGCTTTATGCATGATTCACCTTCCTTGTTAACATTTTACAAAATAGTTGAAAAGTATTTATGACTTTGTTCATTCTGTCTGTCTGTCTGTTTGTATGATAACTGTCGTAAAAATGACTTTATGAAAATAAAATTTTATCATGTTGTTGAGATGATTTGTGGGACATATGCGAATGAAAAAATAAAATCGCAAATTAGTTTCCGATTTAACCCGGGTTGAAAAAAATGAAATATATTGAACTTTGTGGAACCTAATTTTTCAAACATTCTTAATCGGAGTTAAAATTCACAAATTGCTTCGAAAATTTTAGGAAATAATCAAATTATTGAAATAATAATTACACCCATATTATATGAAGAGATTGTGTGATTCATTGCAAAATAAAATTGGGCATCCATTTTTTATTCGCTGAGTGAAAATCGTGATTTTTAAATTTATATTTAGTGTTGCATCCGTCCTAAGGCCGTTTAATTTTGCTCATTTTCGGTGTATCCGAATTATGTGCCTACGCAATTGCAATATTTTTAATTTTAAATGATCACTAAACTTCGATTATTTCTACAACGACAACTAATTTTAACATATGCAGTATGTAAACAAATCAAACGATTGCAGGATGAGATGTATAAGAACTGCTGAATTTTTTAAATGCAAAATTAGAGATTAAATGCAATTTTATGCAATTAATGATAAAAATCCGATGTGGCCAGCACATGACTTTCCCTGCTGACTTATATTCACGTTCTCTTTATTTTAATTACATTTAATTCACTTTTAATTCAAGTTTCGTTCTCATTGGATAACTGGACTTCTTTTCAAAGGTGGCGTAGAGAAAATACGAAAAACTAAAATATCTCAAATATCTCGAGAACGGTTAGTCCTAGTGTAATGGGGTTGGTCTTATTATTTTCTTCGTAAAAAATTACGTATTACACAAGTATTTAGTGGATATATTTGGGCATGCGTAGCGTTTTATTTTAGATTTTAGCGATTTTTGTGTGCCATTTTTCAAAAAAAGGCAAGTTATTTTTTTCCGAATTATACCAAAATCTAATCAGCACCAGATTGTCCCACAGGTAACTTATCTACCCAATTTTGTGAAATTCGGTCCATTAGTTTTTCCGTTAGAGTAGATACAAGTTTTTGCGGGCCATTTCGCAAAAAAAGGCCGGTTCTTTTATCCCGAATCGTACCCAAAATTAATCAATACCAGACTCGCCCACAAGTGACCTACATACCAAATTTTATGAAATTCGGTACATTAGTTTTTTAGTTAGAGTGGATAAAAAATCTGCACAGACAGATACACAGACAGACAGACAGACACACAGACAGACACACAGACGCACACACAGACGTCACTCTGAAAATATTTTTTTCGTATTCTAGAGGTCTCGAAACGTGTAGATCCGTCGAAAACTCGAGTTGCGATTTTCGACATGTTTCCAATACTTTCCCTATACATTACCATGTAATGCAGGGAAAGTAAAAAGCAATGATCAATTTTATGCAAATAATGATCAAATTGGACTAGTTCATTCTCAGAACAAGGGTGTCCGATGAATTTGTGAAATGCCAATTTATGAAAACCCCTTATCATCCAGGTACTCTCACATTCAATGCTTTAATTTTCAATTGAAGTATAATGTTTTTCTTGGACGTTCACAAAAGTTCTGTAAGTTTCGTGAAATTTGATTGAAACCTATGGATATTGTAACCAAAAAACATGTAACAAAATTTGTTTTTGTTTTTTAAAGAAACGTTTATATCTTCATGAATTTACGTTTTTATTTAACGTTACGGTACCATTACAGACTGAAATACAGTTAATTGGTCGTGAGTGAGAACACCGGCCGTTTTAAATGCTGCACAATGCGCCGTTTTCATGCGTGTTGTATGATCTCCGTAGCATCATTGGCATCGAGAGTTTGATCATTTAAATAACTCTAGAACGACATTTGCATGTCGAGTTTCGTGACTGTAGCTCAATTTTTTTATGGGTGCATATAGATTTTGAGTGTATTTTAAGAAAAATGGTTTAATATAATCATTCCAAAATATTAAGACTGTGGCACTGGAAATAATTTTAAATTTGATTAAGACCCTTATTGTATTTAAATATCTTCTTCCAGAAGAAAACTGACATTATTATTTGAAGTGTGTATTTAATTCCTTCTCTTTTAAATACAATTATTCATATATAACATAGTTTTGAACAATAATTGCTTTTCTAAGAATTGAATTTAAAATACCTAGAATCAAGCATAGTACATTTCACACAAATATACTAGTAAAAGAAATACATTTAAAGATCAAAACTAAGTTTAATCATTTCAAACATGAAGCATTTTCCATTTATTTGAAATGCAATTTCCTCTATTCCAGGAAATTGAAAGTTGCAAAGCATAACAGATAAAAATGTATGAGCAGCATTTTTACATTTGATTCAAATTTCTATTTTTATCTATATTCTAAATAATAATAAACTTAACATAACATTAGGGAAAAATATTCAAATTAAATTATAGTAATGAAAAAATAATAAAACATACGGCATCACTTTTAAAAATAAAATAAAAAAATTAAACAGTAAAACTACTTTAGTCTAAAAGTATTTATTTGATGACACTAAAATACGTTAATATCACATTAAAAACTTGAGCAGTTTCGGAAGTAAAACATCCATCATCAGAGGCAATTGCAAAATAAGACGATCCTTTGTATTTTATACACAGAGAAATCCTGCGAACAAAATTTGCATATAAATTCCCAGATAACACAAGAAAATATTTGAATGAAAAACATTTAATTAAGAAATTGACACAGCAGACGTAAGTAATATATAAAAATAACATATTTAGATGTCGAAAAATGTAGATAATGATTTAACTCTCAAAGAGAGATTTTGAATAAGTTCAAAATTACAAATAGAGTTACAATAAATATAAATAAAGAGAAATTAAAAAGCAAAATAATATGTGAATGATTAAAATATCTATTATTATTATATATAATAATTGCCAAGTATCCGTCTGTCTGTCACGCTTTTTTTAGGCACTTCCCGAATAGATAGAGACTTGCAATTTGGTATACGGCTCAGTCGTTCGATAAAAACCCCTGGAGAAATCGAATTTTTCGAAAACGTTCTCTAGAGGGGGGGGGCCCCACGCCAAAACGTTCGAAAAGTTAAATGATAAGAAAGCATGCTTTGCGATGAGATAGAAACTTCAAATTTGGTGTATAGATAAATCGTTCGAAGGGAAGACTGAACTTTTCACGAACAACTGAAAAACGCCTCCTTTAGAGTGTGATAGAAGCTTGAAATTTAGTATATGGGCTAATCATTTGATAAAAAAACATAAGATTTTTACGGTTTTTCAAAAATGATTATTTAAGGGGGTGCAACACAGAAAAACGTAAAAACGTTCGAAATATGAAGTGATAGAAAAACATGCTCCACAATAGGATAGAGACATCAAATTTGGTGTACTGGTAGATTCTTTGAAAGGAAGAAAGTGTGCAAATTTCAGATTTCCAATATTTGCTACTTTAGGGGGTGTCGCACGCTAATATGTTCGATTTTCGGAATAAATGAGACACTCTTGCTTTTAAATGTGACAGAGGCTTGATATTTGGTATATGGGCCAGTCATCTGATAAAAAACACAGCACGAACTGAGTTTTTCAAAAATGTTCATTTATGGGAGTGCTCCAAAGAAAAACGTTCGAAAGGGGAGATGATAAAATAGTATGCTTCGGGATGAGATAGAGATTTTAATTTGTGTACTAGTAGATAATTCGAAAGGACGACGTGAGCAACCTCAATTTTCTAATATTTTCATCTTTAGGGGCTTCTGCACACTAAAATATTCGATTTGCCGAATGAATGTGAAACACGAATTATTCAAGAATTTACATTATTCAAGGGTTGATTATTGCGAGACCGTTGATTTTCAACGTGTATTCGACTAGTATATATATAAAGAGGAAAAGTATGTATGTATGTATATATGTATGTATGTATGTATGTATGATCCAATATCACGGGAGAACGGCTGAACCGAATTTGATGAAATTTCGTGGGTAGTCTTGAAATAGACCCACTTAGAATTTAGTCCACGTTTTTAACACCAGGGGTTGTCGCGATGACGCCTTGTCGCGATTAATGAAAAACAAAAATTTCGTTTGTCTCCTCATCACGGGAGAACAGTTGCTCCGAATTTAATGACATTTTATGGGTAGCTTTGAAATAGTCCTCCTTAAATTTAGTCCAAATTTTGAGTTTTTTAGGTCCAAGGGTTATCGAGATATTAATGGGAAACGAAACTATTTCCTAGGAGTTCTACTCTCTAACTCCAGGATTCCCAACGAAAAAGGTTGGAAATTGTTGGTTTGAAACGTGAAAGTCAATTAAATCTGTGAGTTTTGTGGGAATTTATTGAACGTATTAGTCACTTTGTATAATCGCAGGTTTGAAATATGAATTTAAACGGAAACTCTATCTTCATGGTTTATTTTTCACTGCTTACTCAAAAAATTTTACTAATTTGATTAATAAATAAATGGATATAACAATCTCTCTCTCTCTATATATATATATATTTATATATATATATATATATATATATATATATATATATATATAAAAGAAAATGATGAATGTATAATCCAATGGATCTGATTGGCCAAAGAGTGGCTAATCGGATCCATTTTTTTTCTTACATGATGCAATGAATTTACTTCTTTCACAGTGAAAAAACAATGTAAGGATTCACGGACCTATATGTGCCGGTGTAATTTTTATCAGAGCTTTGCATCGTAAATCACAACCAACGTCGGATAATCACTGCTAGTTAGTTATAAAAGAAATGTTTTATCAAAAATCAGGGTAAAGTTACCATTAATAACAATTTGGAATTATGCATTGGAGCAACATTTGAGCTTATTAAGTTTATTAATTGCGACACGAAAGGATAAATCATTTTTCATATTATAAATGTAGATCTTCGTGTTGAAAATACGGAACTCAATAAGATCAAATTTTGCTCCGATTTAGTTACTTTGATTGCGGAAGAAACTAAACACCTTGTCCTTGTTACTATTGACGCTTATGTTGATTCTTTGCAGGAGCATATTGAAGAGATGGTTTGTAAAGTGGTTGAGAAATTCCCCACTAGTGCTATCACATCTCGGATTGTTAAATAAATAAAATTGCACGGCCCCCACTTCTTCCATTAAATCTGCTGTTTTTCATGCTTCTTAAAAATTACCTAAAATGTTTGGTCGAATTAAACTTCATAAAACTAACCATCCCATACACACCTACCGTTTCTAAATGTAATGGCACCACGTATTTCTAAAAAAAACTTTTACTTCTGTTCTTGGGCAATTTTTGCTAAACATTATTTTCTGTTAATTCTGCGGAAGCTTTAATCAATTATCTTTTCAGTACTGAGTTCTTCTCTAATTGACCTCATCTTAATTTCGACTTTGCCTTCCTATTCCCCAACACCCCCGTCCATATCAGCATTAGTATTATTACCAAAAAACTACAATATGATAATTTTAACATTTTGACCATTGACGCAATTTTTATACATTGAACATTGTAGTGGAGACGAATTATTTTGGTTTTCGTGATGAAATATTTTTTTTTTACAAACTTATGGCACCACTATTCTCAGACCTTTATCTGATCTATTTGCCGAGACTTTGTTACAGGAACTTGCGAATGATATTTGACCATTTTTGCCCCCTTAATCCAGCAGCTTCTTTGGTGTCGCTACGTGGATGACGTTTTTATTGTATGGAATGGTAGTTTCAACGACCTCCATAGTCTTCTGGATACAGTTAACGGATATTATCCTTCCAATTATATTACTGCTGTATATGTGTGTGCTAGGTCTTTACATTTTCTTGATTCACTTCTGATTTTCCATTATATTAATGGTCTCCGTACCTCTATCTTTTGTAAACCCATTTTTGTTAATTCATGTATTGCCTCCAATTCTTCTCACCATATTTCTTCTAAAAAGCTTCTTTTATGGCCTATTTCAATCGTGTCCTTAATGTCTGTTCTTCTATTGATGATTTACATAAAGAAATTGACTTTAACTTTAATCTTGACTACGAAGACGATTATTCTTTTGAATTTATATGTCACATTTTTTTCCACTATCCGTTTAAATTATTTATCCTAAAGCTAAATATACTCCGATTTTTTATATTTTGCCTTACAAATTGATTCTGCCCTACAATCCTAAGAATTTTCATCTTCTGGTTCAGTTATCTTAACTCAGGCCGGGGTGAAAGTGTGGACCACCTGCTTTCCCCTAACAATCGTTATAAATTCTAAAGTACGAAACATAGTGTCGGCATTATATTATCCGAACAACCGTGTGATATTAAAAAGAACAAACTTCCCACTACTTTATCCCAATTTTTTATTAATGTTTACTTTATCCTGGTTTTCGATTAAACCTTTCTTTTAACTAATTGTAATATGTACTCCATGTACTATTTTGCTTATTAAATATTCTCTTTATTTATATTTATCGTGACTACATTTGTAACTTCGACCTTGTTTCGTGTGACGTCTTAGTCTGGACTGCATGAGAGTTAATCATTGTATGAATTTTTAGACATATAAATAAATTATTTTTATACTTTTCTTCTGATTTGCCAATTTATATTCAAATCGCTTTCATTCCAATATTTTCCCTTGTGTATTCTGGCAATTATTAATATGCATATTTTGTTTAAGCTTTTGACTGTGTTGTTGTTGTTGAGACCCAGACCGTTCGACCTACCAGAAAGGTGTAAGGTACCTGTTTGAACGGCCGGGAAGTGCCACCCAATTTAGACCGGAACCCAGTGGGGGAGGCATCCACAGGGGCCGTACCCTCCTTTCCTTACCACCAACCTCTCGTAAGGACTTACGGACCCACATGTTTAACGTGATCGTACTCCGCATGAACACGGCGGAAGTTGTGGCAGCGTGCAAATCCAGCGCGCAAACCACCGGCTACCGCGCCCGAAATGTACCAACAGCACGCGGTGCTCCCAGGTGGTCACCCACCCAGGTACTAACCGCGCCTGATGCTGCCTGACTTCGGTGATCTAACGAGAACTGGTGTTTTCAGCACGGTACGGCCGTTGGACAAGCTTTTGACTGTGTATAAAGGTCAATGTATATTCTTCTTGCTCAATTGCCTTTGATGATGAACGCTTTACGCTCGAAAATGTTCGGGCTTTTAAAGTGATTTTAACGTTTTATAATGTGATCAAATAAATATTGTGTTTTATTCTTTAAAAATAAGAACATTTATTTATAATTGAAATAATATGAAAATTAATCTTGATCGATTTAGTTTATAGATTATTCTATTTTTATGCACTTCTGAAGTGAAATATTTCCTTCAGTATGGGTAATGATTTAATTGGTCGAGCAGATTGGGAGCACGATGGTGGTCGTGTGCTCCCTCTGTGCTGAAAAAACTCGGGCAGCGAGCTAATAAGTGACAGTGGAGGTTAATAAGTGACAGTGAATAAGAGGCGATACACAGCGACATATTACACCCACCTAACAGGTGGCACGAATGAGAGCTAGCTCATCGAAATCCACCATCTGGAGAGAGAAGTAAGTCCCCCTGACTCACGAAGCTAGATACTTCAATTGGTAAGTCCAGTGAGCAGGGTACGGACACTCTAGTGTTATAAGAACAAATCCGGTGCTTGCCGGGAGAGCTCGGTACTCTGTCCCTGATGTGGGGTTGTTTCGGTTTTTTCATAATTTGAATTTTTTACAATTTATGCGAGCCAATCAAAATAATTCACGATTTCAGAAAGGTGAGAAAATCGACCAGGCGGCGCAACAATCACGTCCAAAACCGCGGGAAGTCATGAAATCAAAAATGACCGCAACTGAATTTTTTGAAACGCACTAAACATGGAAATAATAGAAGACTATAGAACACACCAGAATTTTAACCACAGTGGAAAAATAATGCTTGAAATTAACGGGAATTTCAGGGATAAATATATAAATAATCGGTTTTATAAATCTGCTAATCAAAAATAATTAATTTAGGAAATGGAACAATTTTCGTTAAGAAAATTAATTTGGAAGATTAAAACATTATAATTAACGAATAAATAATAAAATAAATAAATATTATTTAAATACTACTAAATTGAAAATATTGAGTCCAGGAAAAATAAATAAAAAGTCAATTCTAAATTCACAAATTATAAAAATTCCAAAACACACCAACTCTGAAGATCGAAACAACCCCTTAAAACAACTTTAAGAGGCTAAAATGACGTTTATATATGAAAGTAGAGATCACAGATTATTTGATGATCAATTATACTATTATTCATTTTTAGGCAAAATACGTGATACTGCGCACCTTAACATAAACTGTCAATGGACACATTTCAACATTGTGTTAACAACATTAACATTCGATTATGCAATTCATAAAGTACTGAATCTTTTTATAACATCATGCATTTCAATAATTTACCGTTACCGTTGTACATGGTGGTTAAAAGAGAACGTTTTAGTAAACGATTTTAACTTAAATATTTCCGGAAACATGCAATGCATTTTGATGAATGTCTTGCAGGAAATGAGGCTGAGTCCCGGAAATTATCTAATGTTAGTTTCATCACATTCCGCGGAGGTTTAGTTACAAGACCTGAGGTGCAGTGAAGAGACATGTTCTAACCGTGCTCAACCTTGCTGCCCCAACTGGAAGCCGCCATTCTGCCGTCGAACAACTGAGACATAATTGCAAGCTCTTATCTTTGAAGTGGACTCTGCATTCTCTATTTTCTAATGTCAGACTGGCGTGCAACTTACAGTCTGACTGACCATCTCCTGCTATTTTTACCTCAATTTAGCCTCCTCAGGCTTTCTGCTTGGTCGTTGTTTTCTTTATTTGAAATCGGAGCTCAGTATTCCAGAGTCCACTGAATCCGTGCTTGTCGTATTAGGGTCACTTTCAGACCTCCGATATCTGTGCAAACCCTCCCCCTCTATTAAACCAATTTGGTTGCCATGAACATTTCTAATAAAGTGACCTAATCTTATAAGTAGATACTTCTCTCAACTTTGATCAATGAATCCCTTTATTTCATTCTTATTAACTAATATGCACTTTATTGTTTTCCCTCCATATTTCGTTAACTGTTCTTATTTTCTCGGTTCTAACATTTTCTTTTGAACCTTTTTATTTGTATTTTTTTTAATTTTTCTTTTCTAAATTTTATTCTAAATTTCTATTTTTGTTTTTCATGTGCCTAATTTTTTTTTTCCTTTTCATATATTTTCTTTTTATATATTTTCCAAATATTACTTTTAAAATTTCACCATTTTCTTTAATTTTAATCTATATTTCATTATGCTATCATACCTCATTCTAAATTTTATTTTTCAATGATCTTTTTTATCTATATTCGCAATAACTCGTTTCCCATTTTTCCAAATATAATGTAAAACTGTCTGTTTAATCACACAATTTTTCATCAATTGTTATCTTTTTAGATCTAAATAAATGTTCGTTTGGATGGATGGTAGACCTTGAGTGCCTCCCGAGTCCAGGAGGTATCTGTTCCCGGCCGTGCAGCTAGCTACTCTAAACGCATTATGTGAGTCGCTCGATCTGGGGTCTTCAGACCTTTGACAACTTTGCACTAACCTACAGAGTTCATTTGTTCAGGCGCCATTTTAAAAAGCCTAGCTGCCTCAACCAGGAATTGAGACCTGGATCTTCGCACTAGCCAGTCGACTCTACTTTTGAACTACTTGGACAGAATTGCATGCGCGTGTCTTTGAAGTGGATTCCACAACACTTATATCTGGTGACCGCGATTCAACGGATTTAAAAAGTTTTTCACCGCTTAGTTAAGCTCCGCAAAGAGAAAGCCTGTGGCTAAAAATACTTTTGTGCTGATTCAATATATAAATTTGAAACTTGCAAAATACGCGTCCAAATTATATTTCTCCTGAAATACTCAATTTAACTTGGTGAAACATTTTTCAGTAAGGGTACTAGATTTAGGAAATGTTTTAATATAATGTAACATTCATCATCCTTCACCTCCTTGCCGAACATGTATGTAATTAAAATACATATGTAATTGAAATGCATGTTTTATTTTCAGAAATAACAGCTTAAAATGTAAAAGCGGGTCAACAGATTTACATACATTTGACTGGTTTTTAAGGGGAAGGTGGACGTTGACATTTTTTTGTTTATTTATTGGCTTAGAAATATGAAAATTTGTATAAATATTCTTCTTAATATTACTATATAAAATATCATTCAAATTTTTCAATTTTGCTATAATTTTGTATTTTTTTTCATTTAATTTTTTTTAACGAAAATTTGAAAATGCTCCTTGTGTGCCATTTGTTCACATTTTTGATTCATTTTACATTATGATCAAAGACACATTATGAACAAATTTGGGTATTCATTTTTAAATCTTATATTCATTTTTAAATCCCTTAGAAAGTTAATTTTTAAAAAAATATATTTCTGCATTAAAACTTAATTTTCATCATTTAATTGGGTTATTATTCACTTTCAATTACCTTAATAAAGTTCAATTATAAAATGCATACCCAGTTTTATTAAAATGTATGAAAGGTGTCTTCTTACCAAATTTCATGCACCTCAAACAAAAATTAAGACGCATAGAGCATTTTAAAAATATAAAACCGTTGAAAATGCCTTTTCGAAAAAAAATGCATTTAACCTTTTGCTTACGGGTGGGACAGCGTCCATCTCAAACGAAGAACCTCCCCAAAAGACAGGTGTTTGACATACCCTATCCCAAACAGTTCGACCCCCCTTTGCAGACATTGGCGTCCATGGAAATCGCCGGCAGAAACATTACACTTGCTGCCGTAAGCAAAAGGTTAAATGTGTAAAACAATGTTATATATTAAAAAAAACTTTTTTTAGTCGATTTTTGCTCATTTCAACGTCCAACGTCCCCTTAAACCTAATGGGAATCAAATTTATATCTAAAATATTTCACATTTTGCACCGAGTGAATTTTATTTCAGTATAATCCCAGGAAAAGCCTGGTGACTGGTCTAAAAGCCTGGTCTAAAAACATATCAACTGGTGTATATTGGTTATATTAACTAAAATAATTCCCGTTTCGTGGAATAATCTTTCCCAGAGAAATGGCTATTCTAGTAATCGAGATTCCACTGAATATTTCAAAGATTCCTGCACGAAATAAATATATTTCGCTAAAAGCTTCCTACTCCAGTCGAAACGGATCATAAAGAAACTTCCTCTGGGAAAAGTTTTTCTGTCACTATAACCCCGATTCGTTCTCACAAAAATGTGTCTTGGGTCTTTTGATCTTTTCACATCGATATGCATTTGTGACATTCTACCGACGAAAAATATGGGTGGAAGAAAGATGAGAAAATATGCATAATCAAGGAAATCCCAAGCTACTTGTTCAAAATTCTAATACTTTGGATGCTTTTCACTGGAAATGTTACTTGAATAGTGGTATTTCGAATACGGTTTAAAAAAGACTGAAATGAGGCAATGTTTACATAAGGTTACTAGGAATGTCCTTAAGAACTTAAGAACTTTGTAAGGATAGTTCATGAGAGTACACGTTAGGTCTATCACGAGTTAACTGACCTAGCCCGATCAAATAAAAGTGATTGCAGAAACCCTAGTGCAGAATTAAAAAAATAGCGAATATAAACCTGGCAACAAAACGAGATTGAGCCAATTGCAAAGTTGTCTAATTATTTTTCTTCTTATTCGATCCAGACCGGCCGACCTACCCGGAAATGTCGTTGTTTTTGTTGAGACCCAGACCGTCCGACCTACCAGAAAGGTGTAAGGTAACTGTTTGGACGGCCGGGAAGTGCCACCCAATTTAGACCGGAACCCAGTAGGGGAGGCATCCACAGGGGCCGTACCCTCCTTCCCCTACCACCAACATCTCAGAAGAACTTACGGACCCTCATGTTTAACGTGATCGTACTCCGCATGAACACGGCGGCAGTTGTGGCAGCGTGCAAATCCAGCTCGCAAACCACCGGGCTACCGCGCCCGAAAAGAGCCAACAGCACGAGGTGTTCTAGGTGGTCACCCACCCAAGTACTGACCGCGCCCGATGCTGCTTGACTTCGGTGATTTAACGAGAACCGGTGTTATCAGTACGGTAGGGCCGTTGGCCTTACCCGGAAGTGTAAGGTATCTGTTCGGATGCCCGGGACCGTCACACATTATAGACTAGAACCCAGTGGGGGAGGCATCCACAGGGACGGTACCCTCCTTACCCTACCACCAACCTCTCAGAAGGACTTACGGACCCATATGTCTGGAATTCGGATTTAAGTTTTCGAAGACGAGCACGTTTCAAACATTCATGAACTCAATTGGAACGCCTTTAAGGTGAGGTAGGGTGAGATGATGTGATGAGTGTGTGTGTGCGATATTTCATGAACTGAAATTTCACATTGTAACGTACTTGTATGTTTATTATTCTAGACCTTGAATATAATGCTATTATCTATCCTGCACATGACAGCTTTATTTCCTTCTACAAGTGTTAGTTATGGGATAAATTGCCTCCGTGGGCATAAAGTTGATTACTCAATTTTCGCTTTTCCCCTGGTGTTTATAGAGTATATTTTCTTTTCCATAGGAATATATTGAATGTATCTAATTATTATATATGTTTTGTTCATTTTAGCATGTTGAATTCGATACCAAGAATATAGTTTTATTTTATAGTAATTTTCATATTATAATTATTTTTATCTTCATTGTTTTTTATTATCCCTTTTTCATACGTAGTATACCATAAAGAGAAATACTTTGAAAATTCGAATTTCAGTTTTTGGTGTATCTACATATTTTGAGTACCTAAGAACATGAAAAATTTACTACTTTCCCTGTATATATAGTATAAGCATAGGGGGAGTATTGTGACGGGGTTGAAAGTTCAAATACGAGTTTTCGACGGAAGAGCACCTTTCAAGCATCCCTGAAATCAAATCAAACGTTTTGGAAGTAGGTGCGTGTGTATGTGTGTGTGAGTAGGCGGATGTAATATTTCACGAACTATTAGAGCGTTTTGAATGTAACTCGGCATGAGTATTAGAATTTATTCATACTGTAACACTATTGGTCTTAATCGTAATCAAATGTTCTAAAGACCTCGTATATTTTACTGAAAAAAATCAAAATCAGTAATAATGCTGTATACGTAATAATAAAAAATTAGAACTTTCAATGATGTCACGCAAGTGATCAAATCTTATGTAATTTTTCATTAGAAAACGAATGGCACAAACTCCCAAACGCTAGCATAAACCTTTCTCGAGATGTTGCATGTTTTCCAAATAAATATATCAAAAACCTTTATGAACTAAAAAAAAAATAATATTTTGAAATATGTTCTCATTTCATATGCAATATTATGCGGCGCATTTGTTAAAATCATGCTCGTGGCAAACATAAGTTTTAAATATCCTGGTTATTTAAAACTGGAAAAGAAATACAGAGTTTGTCTTCATAATTTCAATATGATGCAAGTGAAGACAGTAAAGTTTTCCCTATTTTAATTAAATATATACTGAATATTACTGCATATTTCTACAAAAAGTTAAACTGACGGATCAATATATATTAAAATTTACTTTTATAGTGCATTTTCAACCTGGCTAAAATACTATTATCCACGTTTAATAAAAATAAGCTATTTCGGAATTCCCCCAGACAAAAATTTTCCTAAAATAATATTTATAAATTTATGGTACTTAAAAAAATATTTATGAACATTATTACAGCCAACAACTATAACTGCTAAAAAAAATCTGATGTGGGCAGCACATGACTTTCCTTATATAATGCAATGATTTTACTACTTTTACAATAAAAAGAAATATATTATTTTTATAGTATATATTTATATTCTTTCCAAGATATTGAATTTTCGTCAGTGAGTCGTCATTTTCACTGATTTAGCGTCATTTTTATCCATTTGGCGAGTTTTTCGTTAATTTAGCAACATTTAAAAAAGTCGCCAATTTGGCGACATTCCACCAAATTCGTTCCAAAATCTCGCCAAGTGTTATGGAGTAATACGTTATTCTTACAGCAGATAAATGACTATTGGCGTTCAAGTACAAAAGTATTACTCAAAGTATCTTTTTTCGTGAATGAAACGAGCTAAATCCACGAGAGCGATGTCACCAAATTTATCGCATGGTATTACATATGGAAAGTGAACATGTTTCTCAACAGGAAATATTTTTTTTTTATTTTATGTAACTCTTTAATAATTTTTTTGTAAAATGTGCAATATATTGAGAACGGTTCATGTTAGCGTTCTGAAATGTATGTCAAGCGCTTTCTAATGACAAATTATATAAGAAATGTCTATTTGAGTAACTTTATTAGAGGTTTTGATGTTTTGACGAATTTTTTCAAAATTTCACTCTAAAATTTAGGGTGTGGGGTTCTGAACATTCGATTGCGTATAAAAACCATAGGCTTCCAGTGTTTATGGATTGTAATTTTTATGCCAAATTTCGTTCGAATCGGTCCATTCGTTCGTCAGTTATCGTCTCCACAGTCTCACTGACACACGGACACACACACACACACACACACACATACATACTTTCACTGGGTTCCGGTCTAAATTGGGTGGCACTTCCCGGCCGTCTAAACAGTTACCTTACACCTTTTCAGGTAGGTGTTAACAAAAACAACACACACACACACACACACATACACACACATACTTACACTTTCACACACACACACACACACACATACTTTCACAAACACACACACACACACCGACATCACCTCAAAATATTTGATTCCTGATCAGCGATGCTTGGAACGTGCTCTCCCGTCCAAAAACTCGAATTCGAATTTTCGACCCCGTCACCGTACTTTTCTTATACATTATGTATATAAAGAAAGTAATAAAACTAACTGGTAAATTTTTATCGTAGGATTCTTGATTCTCCTTGAGAAATACCCTTCGAAGTACTCTATTTTAAGAACTGTGGTTGAGTATCCTAAATAAAATATGCAAATAACAATTTAAAATTTTGAAATTTCACCCTATAACATATTTCTATGTTTACTATTCCAGACCTTGAATGTAACGATATTATCTATCCTGCACATGACAGCATTATTTCTCCCTACAAGTATTATCTATGTGATAAATCGCCTCCATGGGCATGAGGTTGTTCACTCAATTTTCTCTTTGTTTACCAGCTGTTTATAAAGTATATTTTCTTTTGCATAGGGATATAAAGAATGTATTTAATCATTATATAGGCATGGCTCATTTTAACATGTTGATCGCGATATCAATTATTTTAGAGTAAATTTATAGTAATTATTATAGTAATTTTTTTATAGTAATTTTCATATTATAAGGATTATTATTTTTATTGTGATTTATTTCCCCGTTTCATACATAGTGTAACATAAAAGGCATGCAGTGAAAGACGTTGAAAATTCGAATTCCAGTATAGGTCGATGTACTGATTTTGAGTACTCAAGATCATGAATAATTTATTACTTTCCATATCTACATACTATGTGCGCAGTGAAAGTATTGTGACGGAGCTCGAAATTTCGAATACGATTTTTCGACGGAAGAGCACGTTTCAAGTGTCCACGAACTCCACGAGCATCCACGTACTTTAGTATGTATACTATATGTTAATGTGTTCAGTTTAGTATATATATATATATATATATATATATATATATATATATATATATATATGTTAATGTGTGCATTTTAGTATGTGTATATGTTAATGTCTGGATTACTTTCCCTGCAATACATGGTAATGTATAGGGAAAGTATTGGAATCCTGTCGAAAATCACAACTCGAGTTTTCGACAGATCTACATGTTTTGGGACTTCTCGAACACGATAAAACTGTTTTTAAAGTTACGTCTGTGTGTGTGTGTATGTGTGTGTGTGTGTGTGTGTGTGTGTGTGTGTGTCTGTCTGTCTGTACATATTTTGCATCCACTCTAACTGTAAAATTAATTGACCAAATTTCATAAAATTTGGTAGGTAAATCCCTTGTGGGTGATCTTGGTGCCGATTAGATTTTGGTACGTTTTGCGATAAAATAACCTGCTTTTTTGCGAAACGGCCTGCAAAAATTGCCTGCATCCACTCTAACTGAAAAAATAATGAACTAAATTTGACAAAATTTGGTAGATAAGTAACTTGTTGATTAAGCTGGTGCTCATGAGATTTTGATACGATTCGGAAAAACAAAGATGCTGTGTCTTTTTGCAAAAATCATTAAATCTAAGAATAAAAGACTACTAATGCTCAAATATATCGATTAAATGCTTATTTGGTACATAATTTTTGAGACAACGAAAATAATAAGACCAACCACATTACTCTGGGATTAAGCATTTTCGAGATATAGTGTTTCGCAATGCCCTCTGAAAATAAGCCCTGTTACAAAATGAAAACGAAAACTGAATTAAAAGTGCGAATCCAGTGTAATTTAAAATAATTATGTGTGTTATTTTGCGCAATTAAACTCAATTTAATGAATTACTGAAAATATAAAGATAATGTGAATATGCGTCTACAGCGAAAGTCATGTGCTGCTCACATCAGATGATTTGTAAAGGAATGTCAAAAGCGATTTTCATCGAATCACATCCATTACTGAACTCAGACTGCAAAATAATAATTTTGTACACTGCATTTCCAAATATAAATAAAATGTGGAAGTTTTAGAGAAGTTTTGATAGAGAAAAGTGCACATTTTCTAGAAGGAGAGCAGCATGAGCTATAATTATTCGATACCGTTTAATAACGAACACGTTCATTTATCCCTCCTGGGCCCCTTGGCAAAAGTAAAATGTAAGGCCTTTATAAAGCTTATATATAGTAAAAATGTACATTGAGTGCGAAATAAGGAGCCCTCAAAATTTCGCGGGCTTCCAAATACTGGCTATAGTCAAAAACGGTCCCGAGTCTATAATACATTAATTTGCCCGCATTTAGTGATTAAACCGTATATAGTTAAGATTTATAGGAATTTTGTACACTACATATCCAAATATAAATAAAATGTGGAAGTTTTAGAGAAGTTTTGATAGAGAAAAGTGCACATTTTCTAGAAGGAGAGCAGCATGAGCAATAATTATTCGATACCGTTTAATAACGGACACATTCATTTATCCCTCCTGGGCCCCTAGGCAAAAGTAGAATGTAAGGCCTTTTTATAAAGCTTATATATAGTAAAAATGTACATTGAGTGCGAAATATGGAGCCCTCAATATTTCGCGGGCCCCCAAATACTGGCTATAGCCATAAACGGTCCCGAGTCTATAATACACTAATTTGCCCGCATTTAATAATTAAAGCGTATATAATAATAGAACCGTATAAGTGTATAAATTAAATACTTACTGCTTTTACATAGAGACTCAGACGATTTATATGTCGATGACGTCATTTGAATAATGTTTGAATGAAGTTTTAAGCATGGAGTTAGAACGTACTTTTACCTCCATGGTTTTAATTTTATAAGTAAAATAAATTTTTGTAGTTCTGTGATAATTAAAATAATATCTCCGCTGAATGTAGATTTATAGGAAGACTTATAGGAAGATGTTGGACAGCCCAGTGGTTAGCAGTGGTTGAAGATTGCACTGGTACGGTCCGAGTTTGATTTTCGGCTCTGCCTAAACTGTTCCGGTGTTCACTCCGAGTACAAGAATGTTACATATGTGGGTACGTAAGTGTGAGGCCAGAATATGTCCTCACATGAGACATTTTTATTTCAATATTTATGGTGCCTAGAACGGCTAACAAAGCTCGAGTCTGGCTGGCGCCGGTGTTTACAACAACGTGAACTTTTAGGTCAAATACTATAAATTTGGGTGTCCCAGGCCAAAGGGGCTGAGAGGGGCCTTAATAAATGTCAAGTGATGCCATTGGGTTCAGAAGAACCAATGAGCGCCAAGGGGAAGAAGGGCGGAGCTACCCCCCCCCCCCCCTCCGCCGAAGGAACCACAAGTAACTCGGATACAAAATGTTGCAGAAGTAAGTCTGACACGAAATGTGGTTGCAAGAAGTTTCATACGAATGTTGTTGAAAAGAGTTTGACAAAAGGAGCGAAGCGAACATGACTTAGCAGAGATGACTTAGGACTTGCATTTATAGTATGCAGATGTAAAGTATCAGTCGAAGTGAGATATACGAGGAGGAGCCACACACCACAGAGTTATGGCAGTATAAGACTGATGCAAGCGATATGATGAGCCCAAGTCTAAACTGGAAGGTAGTATGTGATCTGATGTTACCGGTCCTAGACACCTTCGTAAAATTAATATTTCTGGTCGTATCTCCCCTAACTAAAATAGTTAAATGAAAATTGGTAATAAATGAGAATAATGAATTTAATAATTAAAAGTGTAACTTTTGCAATTCCACGTCCCACAGTAAGTTCTTACGAAAGGTTAGCGGAAGGAGAAGGAGGGTACGGTCCCTGTAGATGGTCTCACTGGGTTCCGGTCTAAAGTGGGTGGCATTGTTCCGGCCGTTCAAATAGATGCATTACACCTTCGGGTAGGTCTGATGGTCATGATCGAAGAAGAAGAAGATGTAGAGGAGTTATCGTTGAAGAATGTGCAACAGTAATAGGTGCGAGGTTGTGTGCAACATCTAAAATTTTTGCTCGATCCCATTCAGCAGCGAACGCGACTTGCAAAACACGTATTTTCATCACGTATCCAAATTGTAAAATAATCGGTTATTTTAGACGAGATATTGTCAATTATAATAATTCAGAATAGAATTATTTATAGAATGGACAGTTTTTATCCGATCACATCCAGCAACAAACTCAGACAATAAAATAGCAATTTGCACCATATTCAAATTACAAAATAAACAAAAGTCCAAGTTTGAGAGGAGTTATCGTCAAACAAAGCATTCAGACAGACAGACCGTCAGAAGCAAATAGCTTGCAACTCAAATGTAAGAAACATATTCAATCCTCTTTCTTGCTTCGATAAAGTGATCTGATAAAAAACACACCACATTTTCTACTTGTTCACAAAGTAATAAGGCAGAAAGCAAAAAATGAAAGCATTTGAGGTGTAGAATAAATTGTATAATAGGGAATTCTGATACCACAGAAAATTCATTATGCATCGTAGATGGAGATTAATTTAGAATACGGACATGTACCTTAACCTAATGTATCTGCAAATATTTATAGCAGTTTGTTTTCAAAGAAACAATTTGTTAGAATCCATACATTTTCATATATAAATATTATGTTAAATTAAGTTTTATTCATTTTATCGATAAGTTGCTTGCAATAAAAATTTTTCCACATGCAAGGTATGCCTTGGCATGTAGTAACACACGGTTCAAGATATGACACGCATGTCATCAACTCAATTTGGTAAATATTCTACAGAGATACTAATGTAATTGCAATTGTCAGTTACTAGATGTCATTGGTTTCAATCTCCCAGGTTGCAGTCCACAATATTTTTATAGATAAGGATATTTCAATCTCCAATTCCAAACCTACATGTATTGGCAGAAACAACAAGATGACAACTATAATAGAAGGTCTTTATTTCACTTCTTTAAGACGTACAAAAGTTTGAAAGGCCAGAGCGCTTTCGAGCGTAAATACGCTCTTCATCAGTGGCTACATGGAAATAGAAATGATCGTTCATATATAGACCAGAAAAGGTGACAAATTTGCATAAATACAATTATCAATGAACTTACGTTTATCTAAGGAGAATCCAAAAATACAAAATATTTTGCGCAGATTAAAAAAATCGAGCATAAATCACGAAAAGAATGGCAAATATTTACAATTTTATTATAGAATTTTCAAATTCAAAAAATTTTTAAAAATGGGGGCAATCAGGTCCAATCCTCGAGAGGATGACGTCAAAGATAACTATGAAGAGACTTGAATTGCATGGAGTCGAGAATGAGTCGCCAAGCATAACTTAAAATCCAAACGGGGTCAAAATTACAAATCGACTCGCGGTAAACATAAATAAAGAGGGACTTAAACAGGAGAATATTAGGAGGGTTATTACAACGCATTAGAAGGGAAGTTCTTTCAAAAATGGGCCGGAAATTTTCTTTAAAAACAAATCTGCTGGATGAAATCAAACATGATGCCAATTTTATTTATTTATCTACATGTATTGACTTTTCAGGCAAATGTGTTAAAAATTTTCGGTCAGGAGCGAGAAAATACTGTTCACACACAACACATTCTTACTGCCCTTTTAGTAAATTTATATTGACAATTCTCTAGCGGAGGTGTAATACACTTATTAATCATATTTACTGCTCATAAATTTCTACAGTTGCGTTTTTCGGGACCCGCGATAACTAATATAAATTTATTTGTTCACATTTTAATGCATTTGTCATCGTTCTGACTATTTAGAAAACTGTTTCCAAGGAAGATATTTTTTTTTACAATATCTCTTTTGCTGCAGCCATTTCACTGTCAAATATAACATATTTCACAAGATTAAAACGTAGCATAAATTCTAATTAATGACATCATACAAAATTCTATTAAATATTACTGTCACGGTTTAAAATCTTTAAATAACAAGTTTATAAAATATTCATATTATTCTGTATGATAAATATTCACTACGAAAACAAACAATTGAAATTCTTAATTTAAAAAAAAATTGCATTTTAAACTAAGACATAGTAGCTAACTTCTTCTAATGTCATGGGGTTTAATTTAATAATTTATAGTTGCTTATATATGCAGATACAGTAAATAAAAAATATAACTCAACAAGTTAGTTCTTTTAATTAAAGTAAACACCATTTTTTAAATAAGATGTTTTTTCTATATGAAAATTTTCTTTTAATCATACTAAAAGAAGAATGAAATTTTATTTCTAAACCCATATATTTTTATATACTAATATTGTATAAAATATATTGCAAGAAATAACGATAATTAATATTTTGTAAAAACATTTCTTTATTATTTTTCTGTTTATCTGTCATTTCAAATTTTATATTAGGTTAGAAAAAATTGGATTTAAAACCTTGGTGATATATCGGCTCTATAAATAGCTATATTTTTCAGTAAAATGAAAAACAATTCATAAGAAAATCTGATTCATTCAATATATAAATTAAAATCTAACAATATATGATTTTAAAGAAATACGAGTGTAGGTATTTTACTATTCTATCTCTCAATAATTAGTTTCTGGTAATTTTCAATTAAAATAACAATATTAGATATGATCAAAATTATCAATTGTCTTCCTCATGCACAGATATAGTTGTATGTCGTAGAAAATATGAAAATGCAATTTTTTATATTGGCAGATATTTATTACAAAGCGAGAATATATTTCTAGTAAAACTGTGTGTAGATAACTTCCACCAAAGAATATTAATAATATACAAAATTGTTTTTCTATATTTAACGTTTTATAAAAATTGCACAATATTTCATGAATAGTTTGCGCGAACACCTTGCAATTAATTTCATCTGCTTTAAATTTAGTACCATATAAGAACTATACACCAAATATTATCATTTGTCCTGTAAAATAATTGTATTTTTAATACTAACAACCAGTCAATATTTATTTATACGAAAAAAATAAAGGAAACAAGAAAGATTAATCATGCATAAAACATTGATCATGAAACACTTTCCAACTGAAATGAAATTTTATTTAAACATCTCTAAAATGCAATACATTCAGCTGTGATATTTTTAAAATTATCATAGTACAATAATTGGAAACTTAAAATTTCATCAGAAATGCAATGTTATAAACTCGCGTGCTTCTCTGTCTCAGTGAAATCAATGAATATTCCATCCTTATCAGTTATATTCCAGACTCCAGAGCTAAATAATTTAACGTTAAAAAATTCAGCAGTTCTTATATAACTCATTTTACAATTGCTAGTTTTGTTTAGTTTTTGCATACGTTAAAATTAGGCTTTGTTATAGAAATAATTAAAGTTTAGTGATCATTTAAAATAAAAAATATTGTAATTGCGTAAGCACAGAATTTAGACACACAGATAATATGCAAAACTAAGGCGGTTTCAGGACTAATGCAACATTAAATATAAAAAAAAGGAAGATCAATTATGCATAAAGCATTGATTATAAAACACTATCCAACTGTAATTTTATATAAACATCTCTAAAATACGATACATTCAGATGAGATATTATTTTAATTACCACAGAACTACAATAATATATTTCACTTGTAAAATTAAAACCATGGAGGTAAAAGTACGTTCTAACTCCATGCTTAAAACTTCATTCAAACATTATTCAAACCAGACTCCAGAGTTAAATAATATTGCGTAAAAAACATTCAGTAATTCTTATACAACTCACCTTACAATCACTTGTGTATTTTACATTCATTAAAGTTAGGCTTCGTTGTAGAAAAAATCAAAGTTTGATGATCATTTAAACTAAAAAATATTGTAACTGTGCTGACGTAGAATATTGATATACATAAAAAAGGAAAAATAAAGCTGATTTAGGACGAATGAAACAACACTAAATATAAATTAAAAAGAACTTTAAAAACACGATTTTGGCACAAGACGGATGGAATATTTCAATTTGAAGTTGTCACGTGACTTCTTCATAATATATTTATATATTTGTGTCATTATTATTACTTTCCTTATATACATAATGTATAAGGAAAGTATTGTGACGGCGTCGAAAATTCGAATTTGAGTTTTCGACGGGAGAGCACGTTTCAAGCATCCCTGATCACGAATCAAACATTTTTGAAGTGATGTCTGTGTGTGTGTGTGTATGTGTGTGTGTGTGTGTGTGTGTCAGTGGGTCTGTGGAGACGATAACCGACGAACGAATGGACCGATTCGAACGAAATTTGGTACAAAAATCACAATCCATAAACACTGGAAGCCTATTGTTTTTATACGCAATCGAATGTTCAGATGAAATTTTCAAATGAAATTTTGAAAAAATCGTCAAAAAATCAAAACCACTAATAAAGTTACGCAAATAGACATTTCTCATGTAATTTTTCATTAGAAAACGATTGGCATAAATTTTAGAACGTTAACATGAACCGTTCTCGAGATATTGTTTATTTTTCAAAAAAAATATCAAAAAGGCATCTATACAATAAAAGGCAATGTATGTCTGTCTGTCTTATACACTATACGTTCAGCGACCGCGCGTCGGAGAGCTACAAAATTTGGCAATCGGAGACCCGGGGGGATGGGAAGGGGACACGTGAAAACCGATTTTTAAAATTTTAATTATTTTTTTTGTTATTTAATGTTTTATGCGATTTCGTCCGTTTTTTGCCATTTTTGCCCTTTTTTCTCCATGATCCGGACATCGTAGAAAAAAACAAATCACACCAACGGAAAGAACGGACAATTGCGAGTAAAAATATATCAATTTGAACTCTCAATTTCGATTTCTAATATTTTTTAAAGATTTTAAAACAAAAGTCACTTTTGGCTCAAAAAAACGATTTTTGGTTTTTAAATTCTCGCATAGTAAAAAGTACTCATAATTTCGGCTAATAATTTACATTTTTAGAAAGCTCCAACATCTGGCTTTCTTACAAGCCCAATCTGGTCAAGAAATAACTAAAATTGGCCTCTGGATCGGAATTTTAAAGAAGTTATGATTTTAAAATTCATCGGCGGGCGAAAGAAGTTCCCATTTCCCATCGCCGGTTTCCCCCCAAGCAGGCGTTTCAATGGCGCCGGTTTGTGTCTAGGTGGAGGTGACGTCACGGTTCTGAATATGCATAGCGATGGGTGGGACAATAAAAAACCGAATTAGAGTTTGTTTTCCGTTTCCCGCGCTTCCGGTTTTAAATGAGTTAAGAGCTTAGCATATGTATTGTAGAAATTATTATATCTATATTTTAAATGATGGAACGACATGGATTTTTAAATATATATTTTAAATAGATATTTTAATTTGTGGATATTGTAAATGGATATTTTAATTTTATGGATATTTTAAATGATGGAACGATGGATATTTAAATTTTATGGGTATTTTAAATGATGGAACAATGGAACGATGGAATGAGGTTGATGGAATTAAGAGTTTAGCTTATGGTCATTTTAAATTGTAAATTAGAGCGCGGGAAGTTAGCGGTAGGCCCGGGTTCGATTCCCGCCACTACCACTGCCGTGTTCAGGCGGAATACGATCACGTTAAACATGTGGGTCCGTAAGTCCTTCCGAGAGGTTGGTGGTAGGGGAAGGAGGGTACGGTCCCTGTGGATGCCTCCCCCACAGGGTTCCGGTCTAAATTGGGGGAATAAAAAGAAAGTTATGGAGATTGTCGCGGAGGACGCAGTAGCCCAGTGGGGGAATTGCACTCGGTAGGCCCGGGTTCCATTCCCGCCACTGCCAAAACTGCTGCCGTGTTCACGCGGAGTACGATCACGTTAAACATGTGCGTTCGTAAGTCCTACCGAGAGGTTTGTTGTAGGGGAATGACGGTACGGTCCCTGTCGATACCTCCCCCACTGGGTTCCGATCTAAATTGGGTGGCACTTCCTGGCCGTCCAAACAGTTACCTTACACCTTTCTGGTAGGTCGCGCCAGTGAGTTTGCCACGGTCAGAATTTTCAAGGGTAGCGAACAGGCTGGTCGCCAAAGGCGGCTAGTATAAAAATAAAATAAAAATTTTCCTATTGAGAAACATGTTCACTTTTCATATGCAATACCATGCAATAAATTGAGTGACATCATTCGCGTGGATCTAACGCGTTGCATTCATGAGAAAAGATACTTTGAATAATACTTTTGTATTTGAACGCCAATAGTCATTTATTTATATGCTGTAAGAAGAACTTATTTCTTAGTGCATAACGCTTGGCGAGATTTTGGCGACGAATTTGGCGGAATGTCGCCAACTTGGCGACTTTTTTAAAATGTTGCCAAATTAACGAAAATCTCGCCAAATGGATAAAAATGACGCTAAATCAATGAAAATGACGATTAATTGTCGAAAATTCAATATCTTGGAAAGAATATTAGTATCAACTATAAGAAAAACCTATTTTTTTACTGTAAAAGTAGCAAATTCATTACATTATATAAGGAAAGTCATGTGTTGCCCACATCAGATTTTTTTAATTTGTATTTATAAAACTACCGAGCACATTTTACTGAAAATTTTCTTTATATATTTTATGGGATAATTTCAATATTTCCTTATATTTTTGAAGCACTGTATTCATTGACATTCCCATATGTCCCGCAGACCATCTCAACAACATACTAAAATTTCATTTTGATAAATTCGTTTTTATGGCAGTTATTGTGCGTACGGGCAGACAGAGAGAATGAACAAAGTCATAAACACTTTTCAAATATGTTGTAAAGATTTATAAAGAAAGACCAATCATGTATAAAGAATTGATTATGAAACACTGTCCAACTGTGATGTAATTTTATTTAAGCATTTAAAAAATAAGATACATTCAGCGGTAATATTTTAAAAATTATCATAATACCACAGTAATTTATTATATTTGAAAACTTAAAACATCATAAAAAAATGAATCTTATTCAAATGACGTCATCGAAATATAAATCGCCTTCCACTCTATATAAAATCAGTAAATATTTCATTCATTCACTTTTATTCCATTCCTTTCATTCATCGCAATACTAAAATATTTTATTTTACTTAAAAACGTCAAGCCATGGAGGTAAAAGTACTTCCTAACTGTATGCTTAAAACTTTATCGAGAAAGTCAATGCTATAAAATCGTCTGCTTCTCTATGTAAAATCAATGAATATTTCATTCATATCAGCTTTATTCCAGACTCCAGAGCTAAATAATTTTAAGTTAAAGAAACTCAGCATTTTTTATACAACTCATCTTACAGCTTGGTTTGTTTAAATTCTGCATACGTTAAAATTAGATTTTGTTGTAGAAATAATCAATGTTAGTGATTATTTAAAATAAAAAATATTGTAAATGCGTAGGCACAGAATTTGGAGACACAGATAATATGCATAAATAATGCTGTTTTAGGATGGATGAAATACTAAATCTAAATATAAGCGTTCCTTAAAAATCATGATTTTCACTAATCTACAAAAAAATGAATGCCATATTTTATTTTTCAATGAGTCATGTGAACTCTTCATTTAATATAAGTGCAATTATTATTTTAATTTTTATTAAAAAACCACTTAACATATTTTGAGGAAGTTGTTTGCACATTTTACGTTATAATTTGAATAATTTTTTTTTTTATATTTTTCATGGAATAACTTGAGTTTTTCCTAAAATTTTCAAAGCAATCTGTAACTCCACTTAAAAATGCTTGAAAAATTAGGTCCCATAGAGTTCAATGTATTTTTTTTCTACCCAGGTTAAATCCAAACTAATTGGATTATATTATTTTTTTATATTTCCATGTGTCTGTCCCACAGACCGTCTTAAAACTATACTAAAATTTCATTTCGTTAAAGTCATTTTTACTGCAGTTATGTAAACGGTCAGACAGACAGACAGAATGAACCAATTGATAAATGCTTTCCAAATATGTTGGAAAGTGTTAATATAATGAAAAGAGGTATAAAAGGAATTCTTACAGCTTAATGTGTTTATATTCTGCATACGTAAAATTAGGCTTCATTGTTGAAATATCAAAGTTTGATGATCATTTAAACTAAAATATATTGTAATTGCGTTGTTTCGGAATATAGATGCACAGAAATTCAACAAACGATTTTAGGACGGATGAAACACTAAATATTAATTAAAAAGAACTTATCATGATTTTGACGCTAGATGGATCCCATATTTTATTTTGAAGAGGGTCATATGATCACTTTATATAATATGGATGTAATTTTTATTTTAATTTTTATTTAAAAATTACCGAATATATTTTGCTCAACTTTTAATGTATGTTATGGGATAATTTGAATATTTCCTAAAACTTTCGAAGCAATTTATGAATTTTAACTTTTTATTATATAATATATCTCTTTTTTCTTTCTGGAGGATATCCCAAAAATTAGTATTTAATTGAATTTGTTTTTTCCCTATATTAAATAATTTTTAATTAAAAAACTACTTAATATATTTTACAGAAATTTTCTTTGTATATTTTATGGGATAATGTGAATATTTCCTAAAAATTTCAAAGCAATTTGTGAATTTTAAATTTGCTTAAAAAATGTTTGAAAAATTAGGTCCCATAGGGTTCAATGTATTTCATTTTTTCAACCCGGGTTCAATCCAAAACTAATTGGGTGATATTATTCATTAATATTCCCATAGGCCCCACAGACAGTCTGAACAACATACTAAAAAATTGATTTTGATGAAATGATTTTTGCGGCAGTTATCGTGCGAAGGGAGAGACAGACAGACATACAGACAGAATGAATGACCAAAGTCATAAACACTTTTCAACTATGTTGGAACGTGTTAACAAGAAAGATGAATTAGACATAAAACATTGATTATGAAACGCTTTCCAACTTCAATGCAATTTTATTTAAACATCTCTAAAATTCAATACATTCCTCGGTAATATTTTTAAAATTATCACAATGCTACAATAATTTATTATATTTGAAAACTTCATCGAAAATCTATGAACTTTATTCGAATGACGTCATCGAAATATAAATCTCCTAGCTCTCTATAAAAGCAGAATTTCATTCATAATTTTTTTTTCATTCCTTTCATTCATAACAATACTATAATAAGTTGTTTTATTTAAAAATTTAAAACCATGGATGTACAAGTAATTTAACTTTTTGTTTAAAACTTTATCGAAAAAATTGTCTGGTTCTCTGTGTAAAATCAAGGAATGTTTCATTCATATCAGTTATATTGCAGACTTCATGAGCTAAATAATTTTGTATTAAAGAAATGCAGCAATTCTTATGCAACTCATTCTACATCTTTTGTTGTTTACGTTCTCCGCAAGTGAAAATTAGGCTTCGTTGTAGAAATAATCAAAGTTTGATGATCATTTAAACTCAAATATATTGTAATTGCGTTGTTTCAGTATACAGATGCACATAATTTAAGCAAAATTAAAAGAATTTAAGGACGGATACAACACTAATTATGAATTGAAAAGAACTTTAAAAATCATGATTTTGACACAAGATGGATGCCATATTTTATTTTGAAGTGGGTCACGCGATCTTTTCATATAATGGTCACGTGATCTCTTCATATAAAGTGGGCAATTATTATTTTAATTTTTATTTAAAAAACTACTGAATAAATTTTGCTGATTTTCTTTTATATATTTTATGGGATAATTCGAATATTTTCTAAAATGATCGAATCAATTTGGGTATTTTAAACTCGCTTAAAAAATGTTTATAAAATTACGTCCCATAATGTTCAATGTATTTCATTTTTTTAACTCTGATTCAATCCAAAATTAATTGGGTGTTATTATTCATTTATATTCCAATAGGTCCCACATACCGTCTGAACAACATACTAAAATGTCATTAATTAAAGTCATTTTTTCGACAGTTATCGTGCTAAAGGACAGACAGACAATCAGACAGAATGAACAAATTCATAAACATTTTTCAACTATGTTGTAAAGTGTTAAAAATGAGCGTTTGTATCATTTCTTCTACAGACGATTTTTCGGTTGCGAGTGATTGAATAGGAGGGGAAGAGAAAATTGTTAATCCCTTGTTAGATAAGAGTTAGCAGATCTTAGATGATGCGAAAAAAAATCATAGGGCCGATTTTCAGCTGTGGAACAATTCTTTCTCTTTACTTTCCTTATATACATAATGTATAAGGAAAGTATTGTGACGGGGAAACGAAAGATGACGTTTCAAGCATCCCTGATCACGAATCAAACATTTTTGAAGTGATGTATGTGTGTGTGTGTGTGTGTATGTGAAAGTATGTGTGCGTGTGTGAAAGTATGTGTGTGTGTGAAAGTATGTGTGTGTGTGTGTGTGTGTCAGTAAGACTGTGGAGACGATAACTGACGAATGAATGGACCGATTCAAACGAAATTTGGTACAAAAATCACAATCCGTAAACACTGGAAGCCTATTGTTTTTAAACGTAATCGAATGTTCAGAACCCCGTAAATTGTCAAGTGAAATTTTGAAAAAATCGTCAAAAAATCAGAACCGCTAATAAAGTTACGCAAATAGACATTTCTTATGTAATTTTGCATTAGAAAACGATTAACATAAATTTTAGAACGCTAACATGAACCGTTCCCCAGATATTGCGCGTTTTTTAAATAAATTATCAAAAAGTCACATAAAATAAAACAAATGTATTTCCTATTGAAAAACATGTTCACTTTTCATATGTAATACTGTGCGATAAATTTGGTGATATCATTCTCGTGGATCTAGCTCGTTCCATTCATGAGAAAAGATACTTCGAGTAATACTTACATATTTGAACGCCAATAGTCATTTATCTGCTATAAGAAGAACTTATTTCTCCGTCAGTAACGCGAATTTGGCGGACGAATTTTTGCGACGAATTTGGCGGAATATCGCCAACTTGGCGACTTTTCGAAATGTTGTCAAATTACCGAAAATCACGCCATATGGATTAAAAAGACGCTAAATCAATGAAAATGACGACTAATTGTCGAAAATTCAATATCTTAGAAAGAATATAAGTATCGACTATAAGGAAAACCTATTTGTTTTACTGTAAAATTAGTAAATTCATTGCATTATATAAGGAAAGTCATGTGTTGCCCACATCAGATTTTTTTATTTTATTTTCATTTTATTAAATTTATGAAAGTGGAATTCTTGAATTATTCCATAAGCATTGTTAGAGGAAAGTTTCAGCGGATTATTGAAAGTTTGAAAATTACTGCAGAAGTTTAGATTTGATCTGGCTTTGAAATCTGGTTCTGAAATCAATGTGTGCCTACCACCATCCATGCGATGTTCAAAATCTTCAATTGTCATGAATTCATAATTTTTGTGATCCGCTGATCTTTTTATTTTTCCCACGATGAAATGGTTATATGAAAGGATTTTAATTTTTGTCAGCGAAAGGAGAAAACCGTTCATGATCAACTATAGTTTCTATTACATCGTCTTGAATCGTTCTTTCTTCATGGATGTCTTTATGGCTTGTATTGGAAACTATTCTTAAATGCCTACCGTATCAAGATTATGTATTCATTAATGGATAGTGCGCTACAGTATTAAAATAAAAGGAAACAATTTAGAATTTTGGTTTACTGTGTCCGTAATTAGTAAAAGAAGAAAAATGTATTTCGTTTCGATTCCAGCACTAGTATGTTCTTTTTTTGTTAATGGATTTCCTCAGACTGAGTGCGAACATCCTGTTTTCCAGTCTGTGCATCTATAGCCTTGAGAACTATGCGTTTCATTTCAACGTTATCCAGTATTACCATTTATGTCCCAGTGTTACAGTTAATGCTTCTGCGTAGGAGAGAACTGGGTTTTTGTTATCCTTTAAAAACTATTAATTACATCAATAAAGTTTGAAGTTGTTTTGAATCATTCCAGCGTGATCAAATAATTTTTTGATAAAATTATATAAGGCAATTTTGTTCTATAAGCTTTTTATAAGAAATTAGTGGAAGTGCCCACAGAATTTTCATTAAAAGTACAAGTAATAAAGGAATTGGTTATTCTTTAATAAGTCAAGCAACAATAAAATTGCTGATTTGATTTTTAATAACGTTGAATATTTGAATATGTTGTATCAATCTGTGAGTTAAAAATTATAGTTTAGCATACTTCCTGATTTTTATATGCTATTGTATGATTGTGTATTGTTCTCTCTTTGGATGTAGATTTAATCAACTACTTTGAATAATTCTACATCCACCGAGTGTCGCACCATACATTGTTGCACTTGCAACGAAAATGTTCATATCACAGACAAAAATTTTTATCTTGTAAATGTACTAGCCGCTTGTAAAATAAATTCAGTTGCTAAAATTTAATACGTGGTTCTCTTAGCACTCAAACTTGTATCACACAAGACAACTCATATTTTCATATATTTTATGTATAGCACACTTTTTATTGCTTTCATTTTCTTGATGCAAATATTTAGTGAAATATGGCTTTTTCATCACGAAAGTGTAAAAATAATAATCTTGAAACAACTAATAATTTTACGTCTAGAAGTTAGGTATACCAGAAAGCAGTAGTTGTTTTCGATAAATTCAAAGTTCGATCTCCCAGGGTGGATTTAAAAACCAGACATTAAAAGCAGACACTAGATTTAGAACGTATATCTTTTTTGCTTCAGTACATACTAACATGCTAAGAGGTTACTCGGGCCCCAAATAAATGCCCGCTACTTCATTACTACAGATATGTATAATACCAATAAATTTCCAAATCGCATGTTTTGAAATAAAATCTTTCCCTCTTTTTACACTTCTTATGCACAAACATGTCAATTGTATGACTAAAAATATCGCATATGATTTACATGCTATAACTTTTAAATTTGTACAGTTAGAAATCAATATTCAAGAATTCAGAAAATTTTAAATACATATATTAAAAATCTGATGTGGGCAACACATGACTTTCCTTATGTAATGTAATGAATTTACTACTTTTACAGTAAAAACATAGGTTTTTCTTATAGTAGATTCTAATATTCTTTCCAAGACATTGAATTTTCGACAATTAGTCGTCATTTTCATTGATTTAGCGTAATATTTATCCATTTGGCTAGATTTTCGTTAATTTGGCAACATTTTAAAACGTCGCCAAGTTGGCGACATTCCGCCAAAATCTCGCCAAGCGTTATGAATGAAGAAATAAGTTGTTCTTACAGCAGATAAATGACTATTGGCGTTCAAATACAAAAGTATTACTCAAAGTATCTTTTTTCATGAATGGAACGAGCTAGATCCACGAGAATGATGTCACCCAATTTATCGCATGGTATTACATATGAAAAGTGAACATGTTTCTCAATAGGGAATATTTTTTTTTCATTTTATATGACTTTTTAATAATTTTTTTAAAAAATGTGCAATATCTCGAAAACGGTTCATGTCAGCGTTCTAAAATTTATGTCAATCGTTTTCTATTGAAAAATTACATAAGAAATATCTATTTGCGTAACATTATTTTGATTTTTTGACGATTTCTTCAAAATTTTATTCGAAAATTTAGGGGTTTTTTGTACATTCGATTACGTATAAAAACAATTGGCTTCCAGTGTTTACGGATTGTGATTTTTGTACCAAATTTGGTTCGAATCGGTCATTCGTTCTTCAGTTTTCGTCTCCACAGACTCACTGACACACACACACACACCCACCCACCCACACACACACACACACACACACACACACACACATACTTTCACACACACGCACACACAAACAGACATCACTTCAAAAGTGTTTGATTCGTGATCAGGGATGCTTGAAACGTGCTCTCCCGTCGAAAACTCGATTTCGAATTTTCGACCCCGTCACAATACTTTCCTTATACATTATGTATATAAGGAAGGTAATAGAAAGAAATACTTGGAGTCGCAATAAAAGAAATATTTCTTTATCTCAGAAGTAAAATTCAAAAATATAATTGCTGTTTCAGTGAGATTTTTACTGATTGCAGTCAAATTTTAGTACAACCACCAACTTAAAAAGTTATAACGAAATCTGTTTAATTCGCAAAGTTCAGAAACCGAAAATTCAAATCCACTTCTATCGAAACTAATTTTTTCTTCGATACATGCTGCTAATTTTTTCTGCGATATGTGCTGCTAATTTTTTCTTCGATATTCAAAATGTATGCCATTTAATCGTAGCACCTGCTTTCATATTTTACATTCAAATATCATCTGCACGGAATAAAATTGATTTTCAAGTCCAAATTTCGACAAATTTTCTGCTTTAAAAATGTTCGTTACTTTTAACATGATTTGAATTTTAAAACGTATTTTACAGGGAACTGAAGTTCCTCTCTAACTCTATCTGAAACGTTCCACTACAGAAGACACAGGCAGGAAGACCAAACATATCCTCTTTATTTTCCCAGCAACATACTACGTATGCTCAAATGTAACAATTAAATGCTTGTTTTATGCATAATTTTTGCGATGGATGAAAAGAATAAGATCAATCAAATAACTCTAGAACTAACCGTCACTCTAGAACTAAAGATTCAGGGAAAAATAACATGCCTTTTTTGCGAAATGCCCTGACAAAATTGTTAAAATATGAAATTAAAGACTGCATATATGCTCAAATGTAACAATTAATTGTTTGTTTCATACATAATTTTTAATGATGAAAAGAATAAGACCAACCCCATTACTCTTGATCAAGCCGTTCTCGAAATATTTTTTGTTTTCTCACATTTGCTAAGCCGCCTTAGGAAACACACCCAATTACCAAATAAAAACGAAAATTGAATTACAAGTGCAAATTCAGTGTAATTTTAAATAATAATGCGTGCTACATTGTGCAATTCAATTCAGTTTTAATTTATCTTTGAAGAAATAAAGAGAAAATGGATTTGAGTATGTGCTGCCTACATCCGATTTTTATGTAGGATTTCAAATATCCAAATTTTTAAAATGTTCTAAAATAATATAATCGATCACTCGTTTTTTTAAAATAAAATGAGAGAATGTTCTATAAATTTGTACTTATATTTTTGTATCTGTTCTTTTTGTATTTATAATAGATTTATTTTTATAGATAACTTTTAGATACTTGGGCAGTTTCTTTACAAAGAGATACCTATCAATATTTTTCTGTTCTGACTAAAATATATTGACATTTTACTTTATAAAAATATATCGACATTTTTAGATATTTTTCGCAACTTTTGACATCAAAAGTTCTCAAAAATTTTTATTCATTTTAAGGTGATCCGTTATATTCGCCAACGAAAGTTCATTCTAGTTTACTCATGTCAACAAATTTCAAATTTTAAATTTTATCCGAATTCAAAAAGTGAATTAAGTTAAAAGTAAAATATAAAAGTAACTATATATATGTTTTTTTTGGAGGGAGAGAATAAATTATAGATTATAATTAACTCAATACAAATATTAATAAAATAGTTAAAGATGGTTTTCATTACATGTATTATGTGTCCTAAAATTTATTTTAATATCCAAAACATTTGACTCATATTGTAAGACAATTAAATAGTGTTATAAGTGATTTCTTCAAAAGCTAGAGTAGTCCAACTGATAGAAGTTTGGGCGAAATGGAAGAGACACGGGATTGATACCCTGTACTGCTGCATATTATTTTTAGCTCAAATATTAATAATATTACTCTATAATTTAAAGCTACACTAAAATTAAATATTGGAGGTGCTCAGAAATATTTGAAATCGCACAACACATCCTTAGAATAAAAATAGAGAATTGAAAAAATAATTTAATGAAATTCCCTACATAGACAGAAAATTATGTAAATTAAGTAGCTTGCTTGGGCGAGATTCGGATTGCAGAACTCTTCAAAATTTAAAACAATTTTAATAAGAGTTAATTTAATTATAAAAACGTTTTAAGTATTTTCAAGTTCTTACGCAACTAATATATATATATATATATATATATATATATATATATATATATACGAGTATATACGTACGTTTAAACACGTACCTTACAGGAACCAAATACAGGACGAGGTATTATTCACACAGTTTTACTTTTCTATTACTGTTTTTTGAAATAATTGTATTTGCTTTCAGTTATGGTTATATTAAAAAACTACTTGCAGCTTTACGTAAAAATCTTAGAGAATATCCTTAGTTTATTGCTTCTGCAAAATAAATCCTGATATTATTATCCCTGTCTATTGATTTTGAATTCAATCTTTGCTTTTTATTAAGTAATTTAAGATAATGCTTCTGAACACATTTTTGTGTAGGATTGAATTAAATGAAGCTATGTAATTAATATCGAAATTGCAATATTCTATTTTATCTTATAATCTAAAGTTGGTATTGTTATTATTTGTATCAAACTGTTATCATAAACGTGTGCAATCAATAAATAAATCCAGAAAGTTTAAACTATTATTATAATTGTGTGTAATCAATACATAAATCCAAAAAGTTTCAGTTTTAGAACAGTCACTTGTGGATATAATACCTTTACCACTACAGCTAGTAAGTACTTGCTTAACTGTTTAAATAGAATTAATGAATCTCTTAAATTTAGGAATTCAGGATATTTCATTTTGAACAATAGTTTTGATTTAGTAAATCACCTTCGCAAGCTTCCACACATTCTTGGTTTCCATACCTTTGATTTTAAAGACCTATTTAATAATATTGTCATTAAAGATTTATATAAAGTTATTATCTCTCTTTATCATGACTATCTATCTTCCAATAATGTTGCATTTAATATCAAAAACTTTCCTATGCTCTTGCACTTTGTGTTATACAACAATTATATTATCCAAGGTGATAATATTTATTTACAAACATCTGGAGTACCATAAGGTGGCTGTATTAGTAGTATACTCGCTAACTCATATCTTTATTATTATGAATGTCATTTTAACTCTAATTCATATATTTATAGTTATGTTGACGACTTAATTTGTATTATCATTGATGATTCCTATCCCATTAATATTGTTTTTACCCATCTAACCTAGAATTAATTCCTAATGAGTCTAGCGTTAGTCAAACTGTAAATTTTTAGACCTAAATATAGATACCCTCAATAATCATGTAATCACCAATCTATATGATAAAAAAGATTCTTACAACTTCACTATCATAAATCTGCTATCATACCAATCTTGTAATTCTATTCAATTGTTTAGAAACATCATTTTAAACCAGCTATTTCGAATACATCGACTTTCTGATCCTCGGTTTCACTTTCACCACATCAATAATCTTAAACGCATTTGTCAAAATTACCAATATCCGGAAGTATTTGTAAATAATATTATTAATAATTTCAAATATACCACGTAATAATTTTACACATGCATTATTTATCTTTGATTGGATAACTCAGTTTTGAGAATTCACTCATTCTTATCACCTAACTTACCACTTGGCTTGAGTCTAATACTGTTTACTATTTTCGAATGACTATTTTCCACTTGTCCAGAGTCCTATACTGATTACCACTTTTGAAAGTCTCCATGCATATTATGTATCGTTCAAATGTATTCATTCCGGTGCCCATTCGCATTGACGAAATGGGGTGTAATGCTCAGTCGTTTATTCAACTTACACGTGGTAACAATGCTTATGAGTTCATATTTCTGTTCGAGGAGGTATTATTTTTCTGATTTGTAATTCAATTGATTTATTTTTCTCCTTCCACTAGCCAGTAGACAGTTCCAATGGTGTCTATAGTTAAATACTATCGCCATTGTCAGAAACTGGCTATTCTATCGGTTCTAATTCGAATTGTATGGCAGTCCTGATGAGAATGCAATTTCGAACTAACCGCCATTTTTTGTGTAGTTTCAATTGATTGTTCTCTATGTCTTAATCTTTTATCTTGAGCTAATTATTATTGCCTTTTCTCATTTTTGCCGCGTTTTCTTTTTATTTTTATTTATATTTATATACTTTTAGTTGTGAATTTTGTATCCTAATATTCTTCTCATCCCCCTTTCCATTGTAGTGATATGTTACCTTCTATTTTTATCCTTAGTCTTGGTCTATAGTTACTCATTTATAACAGATATGCTAGAGATGGGTTTTTTTGTACATACAGTAGTTTATGCATAATTTTCGATTAAAATCTGTCAATTTATATATATATATATATATATATATCATTATTTAATGAAAAATTACCTAAGAAATGTCTATTTGCGTAACCTTATTAGCGATTTTGATTTTTTGACGATTTTTTCAAAATTTCACTCGAAAATTAAGGGGGGTTCTGAACATTCGCGCGCGCGCGCGCGAGAGAGAGAGAGAGAGAGATTGCATATAGAAACAATAGACGTCCAGTGTTTACGAATTGTGATTTTTGTATCAAATTTCGTTCGAATCGGTCCATTCGTTCGTCAGTTATCGTCTCCACAGACACCCTGACACACACACACACATACACACACACACATACTTTCACACACACACACACACACATACTTTCACACACACACACATACTTTCACACACACACACATACTTTCACACACACACATACTTTCTCACACACACACACATACTTTCACACACACACTTACTTTCACACACACACACACACACACAGACATCACCACAAAAATGTTTGATTCGTGATCAGGGATGCTTGAAACGTGCTCTCCCGTGCTCTACTTTCCTTATACATTATGCATATAAGAAAAGTAATAACCTTCACAGTAACACCATTATATAACCAATTTTCATAATACTATCGCCATTAAATAGAGTTATCGCCATTAAATAGAGTCCATTAAATAGAGTTTATATATTAGCGAACAAACCTTTCATAATGCTTTATTGTCGGAGTGGAGCTTCGAATATCCGAGCCCCGGTTATCCGAGGTTCCATGTTACTCGAGCTAGAGTTTTTTTCACTGATTTATCATTTTTTCTGATGCAGATGAAACACCAACTCTCGCGAAGTCCTAAAATGTATTACTTTCCTTATATACATAATGTATAAGGAAAGTATTGTGAAGGGGTCGAAAATTCGAATTCGAGTTTTCGACGGGAGAGCACGTTTCAAGCATCTCTGATCACGAATCAAACATTTTTGAAGTGAGTGTGTGTGTGTGTGTGTGAAAGTATGTGTGTCGGTGTGTGTGTGTCAGTGAGTCTGTGGAGACGATAACTGACAAACGAATGGACCGATTCGAACGAAATTTGGTACAAAAATCACAATCCGTAAACACTGGAAGCCTATTGTTTTTATACGCAATCAAATGTTCAGAACCTCCCTAAATTTTCGAGTGAAATTTTGAAAAAATCGTCAAAAAATCAAAACCGCTAATAAAGTTACTCCAGTAGACATTTCTTATGTAATTTTTCATTAGAAAACGATTTACATAAATTTTAGAACGCTGACATGAACCGTTCTCGAGATATTGCATATTTTTCAAAAGAACTATCAAAAAGTTATATAAAATAAAAAAAAAATATTTCCTATTGAGAAACATGTTCACTTTCATGTGTAATACCATGCGATAAATTCGGTGACATCATTCTCGTGGATCTAGCTAATTCAATTCATGGAAAAAGTACTTTGAGTAATACTTTTGTATTTGAACGCCAATAGTCATTTATCTGCTCTGCTGCAAGAATAACTTATTTTTCCGCCCATAACGCTTAGCGAGATTTTGGCGACGAATTTGGCGGAATGTAGCCAACTTGGCGACATTTTTAATTATTGCCAAATTTACAAAAATCTCACCAAACGGCTAAATATGACGCTACATCAATGAAAATGACTACTAATTGAAGAAAATTTAATATTTTGGAAAGAATATAAGGATCTACTATAAGAATAACATTTTTTTAAACTGTAAAAGTAGTAAATTCATCGCATTATATAAGGAAAGTCATGTGTTGCCCACACCAGATTTTTTTCAGTGCAACCAAAAAAGAAGATGATATTGAAGATAATCTTTTGCTCATACTATATATATATATATATATATATATATATATATATATATATATATATATATATATACTTTTTCGTATACTCAAATGCATCATTTAAATGGGGCTACGACTAATATCATGAATTTTGAATTGGTCAAGAATTTTAAAAATAAATATATTTACATTATTCTTTAGATAACAAACCATGCCATACTTTTATGAGAGTTTTAATGATTTAATAATAATTTATAATGCACAACTGGTGTCTAATGGAAATCATTGGTAAAATAACATTTAGATTTGTTACTAGAATTCGTTAAAAAGTATCCACAAACGTGAATAACATATTCAATATTATCATTAATGTGTTTTTTAAGAGTATCATGTATTTTAAACGAAATGGATCAACATTAAACGGCATCTATCATAAAACTCGCATAATTAAAGCTTGTTATATTAAAGACTAAATTTGTATGTCGATGACTGCGAATTATATTTTTATCTTATATTTTGCAATAAACATTTTCATCAATAAACGTTTAAAATGATTCATTGGTACTTCTTCAACATCGCATAAACAATTTCAACAAATCTAAATGAGCAAAATGAGAAATGGCAGATGGAACAAATATAAATTTAGTGTAGGAAGGAACAATTGAAGAATGAGAGTAAAGAGGAGGATAATATGTGTCCAGGAAAAGGCTCAAGAATTTTGCAGGGGACATAATTACAACTTTAGCTGTGTGACCAGAAATATATCTCACATGTGTTTGGTGAGACAGGTTTATACCAGTTATTTATTGATTAGAAACTTCGGACAATAATGCCAGTGTGAGTGGCGCCGAGGTTTACAGCAAACCATAAATTTGGGAGTGTCAAGACAGAGGGGGCCCGTACGAGGATGTGGAATGGTTCCATTGGTTAAAGGAGTAACCAATGGAGAAAGTACTTGTTACGTCACATTCAATGCTTCAAATGAAAGCAAGGGGAGAAATGACGCCCCCGAGAAGGAGGGAACCACAACCTGTGATCCGAGAATCAGATAGACATACTAACATGACTTGGAACAGATAACTTGTACAGTATGACTTAAAAAGATAACTGGGGTCATGACTTAAGAAGGACACTGATCAACAACTAGAGCAGTGATAATGTAATACGACTTAAGATGGAGACATGACAGTATGACTTGTGAGGATAATAAGAGAATGCAATAAGTGCGGGTGTGCGCGCCATGAGTAAAAGTTATCGTCGATATCACGAGTCGGTGAAAGAATACTACGAGTTATTTCGGTGATATGATCGGCAACTTACATGGTGATGACAAAACCCAAGACAGACTTGAAGGTATGTGCCCATTGAGAAATCAGGTCGTATATATATATATTTTAGGCGAGTTTAATGGTCTCACAATGTTCCTTCCGACTTAATAATGTGATAAAGTGTTCTAATTGAATAGTTAAAGATTTATGTTGCTAATAAATGTTATTGTTAATGTTAAATTGGTGTAATACTTTTGGTAACATAATAATTAATATTCCTTTACAGGACTCACGCAAAGTAAATAATTGAAGGGTTTATAGCGGCACAATAAAGCAATGCACGATTTAGTTAATAAATCCACTATGATGAATTTAACGCCATGTTAAGAGATAAAGATAGATATGCTAATGATAAATAAATGGAGGGTTATTGCAAACACATCGCACAAGGTAATGATAAATAATGTTAATCATTAAGTTAAGTTTTCATCTTTCTATTAGAACACCATATTAGTATATGAGGAAAAACACTTGAAGAGTACATGTTAAGAGGAGGGTAATAATGCGATTAAGACCACACTGCGATACACCGTACTACAGGATGAAAGTAAACCAGGTATATAAAGTAGGTACTAAACAAAAAATACACAAATTTTAATAGTATATATTATTTTTCTAACAAACACATTTTAATTGCAGGAATGGGAAAGGTTCTAGAGGAGAGATGGGGGGACGGACATTGTCTCAAATATCAGTGCTAAATTGTACTGTGAAGTAAGTATATGAAGATTTTTCCGTATTAATCGAGTTTGAACGTATCTGAAATATTAGACCACGGGTAGTTTGTATAATCGGAATAATTGGATAATCAGCACTTTAATGTATTTCCTTACAACACTTTAATGATATTATATAAAAACGACATGCGTTATAAAAAAATGTAAAATATTTCTCTGAAATGAAATATTTTTAAAGTCGTGTATCTATCATCTCCTGGTCTTTCAGAACTTTCATTCATCATTCTTCAATGAACATATTCTTTATTTTTTATGTATTTTGTTCTCTTATAGAATATTGTAGGATAAAGCACTTTGAAAAACACAATATGTTGCATTTTTCGAGAGAATATAATGCACTTTTATTTCCTGCAAGATGGGCTCGTGCTTTGTGTCAATAAAGTGGTTGCTCAAATAATATATGTTTGTCAGAACATTTCTGTGCATCAACTGTGCAATTATTGTTAATATGCAATATATTTGAAAAACCATAGTATTTAAAAATAGTAATGTCAAACATTTTGCCAAATTAGTGTTTTTATGAAAAAAATATCCCATGAAGTATCTATTTCTCAGAATTTGCTCCGATGATGCCTAATTTTACTTCAATATAAAATTTCGGTGGGGGGCAAGTTTTGTTTAAAAGTTAATTCTACATCAAATTTCAAAATTTTCAAAATAATGGGCGGGGATATCATTAAATATTTCCATCTTTGGTTCTTTTTCAGCTTCTGGTTCAAAAGTAATTATTTTTCTTAAAACATGAATTACTCAATATTAAATATAGATAGTTTTTAGATGATAACTGATATAAATTCAGTTTCAAAGGCTAAAAAAAGTGGGATGGTTCATTAAGAATGTTCACTTCCGTTTATGTTGCACTTGCGGTTCAAAAATTTTCCATGAAACATCTATTTCCCCAGAGCTGGATAATGACCGATATGGGTTTAGTTTCAAACTCCTGAGGGGGTAAATGGATTCATAAATATTTTTACTTTTGGTTCTAGAAATGCCACTTCCAATTAAAATATTTATATTTTCATTGAGACATATTTTTTTCGAGATCTACTATAGATATACCTAGCTTATATGTTGATTGATATGGATTCAGCATAAAATTTTGAAGAAGAGTGAGAACTACGGAATGAAGCTTCACTAAGTTTTACACTTCTGGATCAAGCGTTTGTCTCGAAATAACTATTTGTCGAGATTGGCTATAGTTAGAGTTTGTAAGGGATTGGATTCATTACATATTTCCATTACGGGATTTTTACACTTTCAAAACATTTCCTTGAAACATCACCATCTCAGGATTATCTATAGAGCTTAAAGGACTAATTCAGCATCGAATTTCAAAGGTGATGGGGTTTACTAAAGATTTCCACTTCCGATTATAGCGATGTCACTTCTAGTATTCCCAAAAACTCGTATGACTGTATGGGATATGCATGAGAAAGATAATAAAAATGTTTAATATCTACGTCATGAACGAAATGTGCCTATCATTTCAAAGCTTGTGTGTGTGTTGAAATTTATAGATTGGCTATGAACATTACGAGTAACGTGCTTTTTCTAGAACTTGAACTTGCCACAGAGTGTATATAATCTGATCATCTTTCCATTTGTTTGAAGTTATACGAGTAGAAGTGAATTGCGAATGAATCACTGTCTTGAGAATTTAATCTTCTGTTTTGTAAATTAATTGAGTTTCTAAATGTTGTTTTATGTACCTCACAGTTGCTATGAGTTCTTATAAGGTTTGCTAGTGAGTTAATAGATACATATTTTTCTTGTTTACACATATTGGTGTCTTAAGAAAAAGTGCCAATAATCCAGAGTTTCGGAATCAAATTTGTAACCTGCGAATATACTCACACATGAGGGCAAATTGTAACAGTATTCTTGGAATTTCATAAATACCACGTGTATTAAAAAGAAAACATTACATTACAAATTACATTAAAAAAAGCTGCATATATAAAATTCATTTTTTTAAATTATCACAAAGAATACTCATGTAGCTGTTTATCAAAAATTTAGTTTGACCCATCAAATATATTTTATTTCACAAAATAATGCTCTCTATGTAAAGAATGCTCGCCAAATCTCTTTCAGAAACTTTACTGGCTATTTACCTTCTTGAATTTCATTTGAAAAGAATTTATTTATTCAAATAGAATATAGCCTTCGATGAAACTCCGTGGCTTATTTGCCATATGCTGGGGAATTTGGATTTTAAATTCCTTAACGTTTTTTCATCATTTGCCTTTTACCTGCTATTTCGGTGAAGTTGTAAAATACTTACGATGTTATAAAAACACCTGCTAGTAATTACGATTATATCGGTATTTTAATACCTTAACTGTAGGATACGCTCTGTGTAATATAAATAAATTGTGTATGTTACAATTTAATATATATAGTCCTTGTTTTGTTGTTTGCTAAGTAAAGCAAACTTAATCCAACGCTAAATCAATTGAATTAATTTGCTGCTTTTCATTTATCAGTGCTTCAAAAGATTCCATTTATTTTTACCCAGTATGTCATATTAGCCTGAGTATTTAAATCTCATTTATTTCCATTTCATTAAAGCTATGAAAGTATCAGATCAACTTTATTTTCATTACTAGAATCAATGCAAAGAACATTTCTGAACATATTGCAGGATATTACACAATTATAAATGTTGTGAATGTAATATTGATGTGTTAACATTGCATTAAAATAACTTACGATACCTTAAAGTGTTTAACGATAACATGTTAAATAGTATTGATTATCTAGTTATTTGACTATTTAACAATTTTGTCTATGTTTACATTTATGCTGTATATAATTGCGTCAGTATATATAATTAATTTTTAAATGATAATACATTTAAAGTAAATATATGATCATTTTATTTTAAATTGAGTGTTGATACAACAATAATTGAAAAAAAAATGAGGTAATGCTATAAATATGAAAGTAATGCTGTCTATACTTGAAACATGACTTATATTTTGTGATTTATTTACTAAAATGAGTTGTAAATGTGAAAAAACAATGACGTGTTACAAATCCAACTTAGTACTTTTGACCGAGTTTATACGTTTAATTTATATGTCGCAGAACACAAATTAGTCATTTTGTTAATGGTTTCTGTGTGTCTGTGTGCAAGTCCGGGAGAAGGTAATATCTTGAAAACATTGAGAGATTCGCTTGGAATTTGATACACTTATATAAAGAGAATGTGAGAAATCGAGAAATCAGACTAGAGAATAACGCTCAGTAGCTCCGCTACAAGCGACATTCTCTAACATTAGTCATCTAACGTTGGGTAGAAATTTGTATTGGTAGAACTTGGCTAGAGTTTTGCACTTTGATTGATGAAAGTGTGTAACATTGACACACAATCCAATTTCTAATATCTAATTAGCAGGGGCGTATATAAGGGGAGTTAGGGGGTTCAACACCCTCCCCCCTTCGAAACCAAAAAGTTTCAAAATGCTTCCTAAACACATTTGTGATAAAAAAAATCTACTGAATCCCCATTCAGTCTGTCGTTCTAAAGTCCTTAAACTAGAAAAACAACCCGTTTTAACCTCCAATAAATAAATAAAAAACGATAATAATAAAAAATAATAAGCAAGGAGTTCTAAGAAACTAACAGTCCAGGGAAAGTAGTTGAGCGACTGCAGTAAAACGCGAAGTCTCCAAATTTGTTAAAATCCCAGTTCCTGAATCTGGCAGAAGAAGCTAAGATCAAAAGGCAGCTATTTAGAGACTAGAAGTCTGCACGGGTCTCATTTGAAAACATTTCCCGTCCCGAAAATATTAATATTTGACTCGGCTAAATCCCAAGAATTTTTATAAATAATTCACCCGAGCCTCACAGGTCTCAAAAATGCTCAAAGCCAGTCCCAACACGGCCCAGTCCGATTTTTTTTTGCAATACATTGAAGCCTATGGTCTAGTATGATGATCCAAATTTGCCATTTAAAGAATTAAACACAAGTTATATTACGTATAGCAATAAATAAAAGATAACCAAAATTTGAAAAATCGGTCCAAATGAAGAATAAGCATTGTTATAAAGTGATCAATTTTGGTTTGATAATATCAGAGATTAAATGAGCAATTAAAGTGTAATAATCTTTACATTAAAAATATAAGATGTTTAGAATACAAATAAATTTAATGACAATGCGTCTTATAAATATATTAATTTTGAATTGTAATAGTTTGCTCAAATAAATTATTTTTCAATATTTGTTATCGGACGGATCTGTGTCTTAATTTAAAAATATAATTTATTTAATTTTGATAATTTATAAACATTCGGAATCTAATAAATGAAATTAAAATCACAGGAGAAATTGAAAATAAAATATCGGTGTTACATTTTAAAGTAAATAGTACCTATTGGATTTCATATTTTCATCACCAATCAAACAATCACAGTACAAAAACAATTAAACATGTTTGACATACATTTAAAAATATAACGAATTGGAACTCGCACGTGACCAATGATATTAATCGAATATGATCATTTCCTGAATAATTAAATTTGGAAAGTATTTCCTCTCTATTAAATTTATAGATCACATGTTGCGAATCATGACATCTAGTACATAGGCGCCGTTTATGTATTATGCTGCTGCATCCAGTCCAGAACATATTATCTACTACTGTAGTTTCAAACAACTCGGATGCTGCGAAAAGCAATGATTTTTCTTTTTTTTTTACTTCGGAATGTTATCGAATAGGTCTTCAATTTTCTATCTGAAATTATAGTTTTTTGTATCCAATTCTAATTTACGTATCTGAGTTCTCCTTACAGAGCAAACTTTCATTATTTAATATGGTACAGAGAGACTATTATCCTCTAATTGGAAATTTTGTTTCATATGTAATTTTAAATTTGTCTGTTTCAATGTTGATCCGCTTTTGACATTTTTATTTATTTTGAGCCGACCGAACGCAACCCGAATTTAGTAAAACGTGGCCCGAGCGCGGCCCGTGAGCCAGGTCGGGCCTAAGCCTACGGTCCAGACCCGATCCTGCGGGCCCATTTGGGCCCAAGACCACGGGATAAACCCGATTCCATGCAGATCTTTATCTTAGACCCCCTGAGGGTGATACGTAAAACGAAACCCCCTCTCCCAAATTTAATTTCAAAATACACCACTGCTAATTAGTGACCATAAAGAAAGACATTTTGGATTTTATTTTACTCTAAATAGCTAAACATGGTTAGTGAATTCGGTTTTGTTGGCTGTGCTATTCTTAAATCAGTGTTCAATAAAAACAAATTAGTTCTTGAGGTTAAGATACGTGGGAAGTTTATTTAATTTTATAATATTACTAGTAGTATAGTGATAGCATCAATTTTCGTATGGCCCAACACATATCAAATATTTTTTGTAGTCCTGTGACCACCTATGAAACATAGACGGCCCACAAGATAAAACATTAAAATACTCACTACTCTATTGATGCCACATTGTATTAAGCAACTTTATTATTTATTACAAATATTCTTTTCACTTAAGTTTTCAATTAAACATTTACAAGTCTCATTTAGGTTACAATCTAACCTGTAAACGAAGTGCGATGACAGAGCGGTATATTTTTTAATTAAATGACTATTAAAGGCGACTTCTTCATGGGCAATAAAAGGGACACATTATGCTATTGTTGCACTGGTTGCAAATTTGTATGTAGAAGCCATTTGGTTTAGGGTCATATTTAGACAAGGAGTAAAATATATTACAAACGATAGCAACATACGAATGTAGACTTTCTGCGGTGCTCGGGATCTGGAGTTATTCACTAAAACCGAGTGCATTCCTACCGACAGTGGTTGGAATTTTAAAGAGCTAAAATATACCACAAAAGAAAATGACATCCTAAATTATATGCCGTGATTATTTCTGTCCTCAAAGAATTGAATCATACTATTCAGTTTAAAAAAAGGCCGTAAAAACAATTTTTACAAAGCGTAAGGAAATCTTGAGCATTGTTATAAAGCACAAATAGAATAATAGAGCGGCAAAAAAATTGCTATTCTATTTTTGCTTATATACGATGCTCAAATGTACTTTATCTTACACAAGTTTTTATCGTAGGATATTTTTTCTCTTATAAGATGCTTTTCTAACTCCATACTCAGAAATACTATTCCGTATCAAAAATAAAATATGCAAAAAATAATTTAGAATTTTAAAATTCATTCCTGTGGCGTTCTTCTAAAATTAGTATTCTAGACCTTGAATATAAAGATATGAAATCTCCTGCACATGGCAGCATTATTTTGTCCTACAAGTATTATCTATGTGATAAATCGTCTCTGTGGGCATAAGGTTGTTTCACCATACTTTTTTCCTTATTGTTTATAATGTATATTTTATTTTCCATGGGGGTTTATTGTAGGTTATAATTGTACAAGTTTTGCTTATGGCATATTTAATTTAATAGTTTAACTTTGCAACGATTTAAATTTTATATAACTATACTTTTATCTCCCCCACATATAAAGTATACTAGATAAAAAAATTATTGTGACGACGTCGAAAATTCGAATTTCAGTTCTCGGCAGAAGAGCATATTTCAAGAATCCCTAAACTCGAACCCTACGTTTATAAGTGATGTCTGTATGAATGTGATTGTATGTATATTAGTGTATGTGTGCGAATTAGTGTGTGTGCGTGTGTGTCTGTGTGAGAGTGTGGACGTGGAATCTCATAGATAAAAGACCAGCTTCAAAATAAATTAGGTTCGACGATTGCAATCAGTGAATATTGGGGGCACTATTGATTTTTAAAGTAAAATAATGCTCGGAGCCCCCCGCTCCCTTTCGAAATTTTTAAATTGATTAAAAATATAAAAGTCTGAATCTTCAATAATGCAAAATAAATACTCATTATAAAATAAATACTAAATATAATAATTAAAAATAAATACTAAAATAATAATTAAAAAGATACTAAATATAATAATTATAAAATAAGTACTAAATATAATAAATTAAAAATAAACACTAAAACAATAATTAAAGAAATATTAATATAATAATTATAAAATAAATACTAAATATAATAATTAAAAATATAAAAATCGGGAACTTCAATAATGCAAAATAAATAATCATTATAAAATAAATACTCATCATAAAATAAATACTCATCATAAAATAAATTCGTATTTCCTATTTAGTGTTCCGCTGAAAAACGAATGGCACAAATTTAGGAATAAAGGCATAAGGCAAATGATGGCCGTTATCTAGGTATAGCCAGTTTTGCAAATAACTTATGAAAAATCTTCTGAAATAAATGTATAAAAAACAATGAAAACCTTTATGATAAACGTATTCACTTGTCATATGCTATATTATGTGCCAAATATGCTATACTGTGTATTATTCTTGAGAATCGAACTCGTTCTTTTCACTTGAGAAGATGCTTTTGTAAAATTTTTGTGTCTGACAATGTCAATTGTAAGACAACGATTTTGCACGTGGGGTTTAGCAAATTTTGGATCAAGAGAGGAAAAAAATTAGGAACTATTTCTTTAGATTGTACAATGCGTACACTTTTAAAAAAGCTTATTTTGACAAGTCCTTAGAAATGCCATAAATTTATTAATCATATTTACTACAATATTTAGTTTTTTAGAAAGACAATAAACTCTACATTAAAAAAAGTGCCAATTTATCTAAATTCGTTTTTTCAGATTATCAACATATTTCTCACAAGATATCCTATATCATTAAGCCTATTCAGGAAATTGTCCCGTGAAACACATTATATTTCTACGATCCCTATTCTGCCTCAGTACTTGTACTGAGAATTATGGCATATCTCGTAAGCTTACGATGTGGCATAAATTCTGATTAATAGTATTATGCAACATTCCATAATCAAACGGATTGTCAAGAACTTTGATATAACATAAATATATGCATTAACTATATTATTTAGTGAAATAAATATTTAAAATCTCCGTAAATAAAGATATGTGTGTAATTTAAACATAGAATATAATAAGACTATGAAGTGCATAATGAATATTAAGTACATAATTTAAACAAGGAAAAATCTGCTTATATAAACATAGCATAATAGAGAAACTTCTAATGATATGAGGATAATTTTAATAAACATAATTTGTTTATGTTTACAGTTGCATTAAATGGAGAATGTCGAGTTAAAATTTACCTTTCTCTGTTAAGTCAAATATATATTTTTTTTTATGTAAGATATATTTATATGAATATATATTTTTTTTTCTAGCATAATTTAAGAGAAAATAAATATGATATTTCAAGAAGTCATGATGATTAATGCCTGCCGAAAAAGATGTTCTATTGTTTAGCAGTTGTATTTTGTCATTTCAAATTTTATAATAAGTTTAAAGAAGTCTAAAAAGTTAACGATATTAATTTTTACTCTGTAAATGGTATATGTTTCCATCTAAACACAAAGCTGTTTTTAAAAATCTGATGTGGGCAGCTCATGACTTTCCTTATAAAATGCAACGAATTGACTACTTTTACAGTAAAAAAGAAATAGATTATTTTTAAAGTTGATATTTATATTCTTTCCAAGATATTGAATTTTCGTCAATTAGTCGTCATTTTCATTGACTTAGCGTCATTTTTATCCATTTGGCGAGTGTTTCGTTAATTTAGCAACATTTAAAACAGTCGCCAAGTTAGAGACATTCCACCAAATTCATCGCCAAAATCTCGCCAAGCGTTATGGACGGATAAATAAATTATTCTTATAGCAGATAAATGACTATTGACGTTCAAATACAAAAGTATTACTCAAAGTATATTTTTTTCATGAACGGAACGAGCTAGATCCTCAAGAATGATGTCATCAAATTTATCGCATGGTATTACATATAAAAAGTGAGCATGTTTCTCAATAGGAAATATTTTTTTTTTTATTTTATATGATTTTTTAATAATTTTTTTTTAAATGTGCAATATCTCAAGAACGTTTCATGATAGTGTTCTAAAATTTATGTCAATCGTTTTCTAATGCAAAGTTACATAAGAAATGTGTATTTGCATAGCTTTATTAGAGGTTTTGATTTTCTGAGGATTTTTTAAAAATTTCACTTGGAAATTTAAGGGGGTTCTGAACATTCGATTGCGTATAAAAACAATAGGCTTCCAGTGTTTACGGATTGTAATTTTTGTACCAAATTTCGTTCGAGTCGGTCCATTCATTCGTCAGTTATCGTCTCCACAGACTCACTGACACACACACATACACACACACACACACACATACTTTCACACACACACACAGACATCACTTAAAAAATGTTCGATTCGTGATCAGGGATGCTTGAAACGTGCTCTCCAGTCGAAAATTCAAATTCAAATTTTCGACCCCGTCACAATACTTTCCTTATACATTATGTATATAAGGAAAGTAAAAAAGTTTGACGAAATCAATTATTTTTCCACAAACTGAAAAATTTTGAATTTTGTATGAAAATTAATTCTGAACTTCTTCTACTATTCAACTCTTAAAATTCAATAGATTTCTAGTAATTTTCAATTGAAATAACCGTGAATAATTTTATCAGATTCGTTGAATTCTGTAACAAGGTAGTCGCAAGTAGTCGCATACTGTACTGAAAATACAAATGATAATTTTTGATTATTGTAGCTGTGTATTAATCTTTAATTGAAGTGGTTACTATATTTCGCAGAAAAATAATGTGTAAAATTTCAACCAGAAAAATAAAAATATTCATTGCTTATATTGTCAATATTTTATTCAACAACATGTTTAGCGTCTTGAAGCAAATTTCATTCCCATCAAATACTGAAACACCTATTCACCTAATTTTCATGTCATGTAATTGTTATTTTACTACTGATATCAAGTACACATACCGGTATTGCCTAGAACTCACATATAATAAGATAATATACACTTTATGTTGCTACATGCTTTATTCTTAATAAATATCTTATGATCAAGGCTGGTATTTTTTTTACTTGCAATACATGGTATGTATAGGGAATATATTGGAATTGTGTCGAAAATTGCAACTCGAGTTACACACGGATCTACACGTTTTGGAACCTCTAGAATACGAAAAACATCTTTGTACCTTGAGTTATGTCGGTGTAGTGCATGTATTCACTTTATCTCAGAAACTAATGAACCAAATTTCATAAAATTTTACGGGTAAGTCACATTGACGCAGATTAGATTTTGGTAAGATATGGGATAACCGGCCTATTTCTGCGAAATGATCAGCACAAAATGAATATATCTACTTTCAGTAAACATCTAATTTACCAAATTTTACAAAATTTGGTAGTTAAGCCACTTGTAAGTTACTCTGGAGTTGATTAGTGTCGTACGATTCAAGAAAAAATCCCTGCATGTTTTGCGAAATGACCCGCAAAAATCGTCAAAATCTAAAATAAATACTACGTATGCTCAGATCTATTAGTTAAATGCCTGTTTTATACGTAACTTTTTATGATGAAAAGAATTAGACAATCCCCATTATTCCAAGGATGACCGCTTTTCAGATATTTATTTATTTATTTTTTTTTTTGCATTTTTATTGAGCCAGCTTTGAAAATATGTGCAGTTACCAAATGGAAACTGAAATTGAATTAAATGTACAAATTCAGTGTAATTTCAAATATTTATACGCGTTAGTTTGTGCAAATTGATTTATATTAAAGAAATAGGGGGAATACATTTGATTCCGTAAAGAAAATCATGTGCCGCACATTTTAGATTTTCATGAAAAATTCTACTAAAATGATTTAGAAATTAATAATGTTTGGCAAGTTAGGTATGCAAGTTAGGTATACAAAGTTAATGTATGAAAGTTAGGTATACAAAGTTAAAGTATGCAAGTTAGGTATACAAATACCCATAATTTTCAGGAAAATACGACAGTCTATCTAAACTTTTTTTCATGAAATTCCAAGTTTGTCCATCCACTTTGGATTTTAACGTTTGAAATATAATTGTCATTTATGTACTTAAAGAAATTCCAACAAAAAATGCTCCGCTAATATAATAATAAAAACGGACATTTTTTTTGAAAATCCTTAGGTTTACTTTTTCAGTTTACTTCCTTAGGTGTACTTTTACTAGTGTTACAAAATACCAGTGTTAAAACATTTGGACACGATTTGGAGTTAAAAATAATAAGACAGGGAGACACATATAAAATCTGTCATAGTTAATAAAAATATGATATAGGCATTAAGAAGATCATAGATATTAAGAATAATCAAGCCATTAAGGAGATTGGTAGAATTTTAATTGATATAAAGAGGTTTAGAGCAATCTAACTGACAGAATCTAAAAAATCTTTTGAACAAATACATGCAGAAGAAAATCACTACAATAATTAATCATATAAGCAGTGATTCACAGAAGTTAAATTCTAATAACTCGTTTTTTGCATTTATCTTCACAATTATATAGTGGAGTTTGGGATGACCATTATTTTTCTTTTCCCTAGTTCCTGTCTTTTTCTTTGCTTTAATACTATTTACTATTTATTTTCTGTACTTTAATTATATTTAAGATTTACTTTCCTTTTGTTCATTAGGCAATTTTAACACTACTACAGTTCATCATTTACTCTAGCAGTTGATTATGATCTTAGTTTGATCCTGGTTTTTCGCATGCCAGCGCACATTGAAAATTGAAACCTCTAAGTGTTTCAGAAAAGAAAATATAATTTTATCATTTTAATTTTTGCAGCAATGCATATTATGACATTTTTTATTATACTTGTTCAAAGTGACATTCTGCATTTATAAATCCTGGAGTGATAAAACGACTATAATTCAAACAATAAGTATATCAAAGTTACGTATTTTTTATAATGTTAAAAGTTATGAAGATCTTCATGATAAGCTACAGAAATGAAAACGGCTTCCAATGTCTAAAATGTAACATCAGAAACACTACATGTCAAAATTAAAGCAAGATTGATTAGTTAACAAATTAGAAAACACAGTAACGTTTGCAAAAAATATTTTAAATTTTTTGAACAAGGCTCTTGAAATTTCATCTCAAACAACTTTTAAAATGTTTTTGGAGGAACGGAGAGCAGCCAACCATAAAACCTCAACAATAATTTTCATCTTAATCTAATATTCGTTATATATTCCTTGCAACAAGTCTTTAAAAACACTCTTCCAACATTTCCATTTATCCTACTCCTCTCCTATAACCGCATATAAAACTGAACAGCAAAATTAACTTCTCCAGTAAGATAATGCAAACATGAAATAATGTTGAAAACCCATTCGTTCATTCGTTACTAATATCCCCCGTGGTGAAGGGGCGTCTACACACCACGTCCACAAGACCTCCCAGGATATCCCATGGAAGGGAAGAAGAATTGCAGCTTCACTTTTATAGAGGCTCCCCGAAGGACGGAAGTCTGACTTGACTTCGACATGACAACATCCACGCCCGCTGGCAGGATTCGAACCCGCAACCTGGCAATCCAGCGATCAGACGGAAACGCATGCCCCTGACCGCTCAACCACCGAATCGGCGGAAACCCATTACATCTCATCAACTGTTGAGACATGCTAATGAAAGGGATCCTGACAAATACAGACAGATTTAAAATAAATATTTACTAACAACAATGTAACATCGTTTGTTGTTGTTGTTGAGACCCAGACCGTCCGACCTACCAGAAAAGTGCAAGGTAACTGTTTGCACGGCCGGGAAGTGCCACCCAATTTAGACCGGAACCCAGTGGGGGAGGCATCCACAGGGACCGTCACCACCTTCCCCTACCACCAACCTCTCGGAAGGGCTTACGGACACACATGTTTAACGTGATCGCACTCCGCATGAACACGGCGGCAGTTGTGGCAGCGTGCAAATCCAGCGCGCAAACCACCGGGCTACCGCGCCCGAACATCATTTGTTGTGATATTTCATTGCAGTTTTATTCAAAACTAGCCATTTTACAAACATTTCGTGCATTATCAAAATGGCTAGGGATAACTAAATGTGGCACCTACAACTTTGATAAATTCTGAATATCAGAAATTATTTCGAATTTGAGCATAAAAAATGCGATGTCGTACATTTCTGAGAGGTAAAGAAGCGCAAGTATTTTGAAAATTCCTTTGTATCGTCGCTCATAATTCGAATTTTCAAAATTTCAGATTTTTTGTTCTTGTTGAACTGAAAGGAGAGAAGAATCGTTTGAGGTCAAAACTGCGATTCCGGCTCGAATAAAAGAGATAGATCATTTTTAAAAGTGGTTTTCAACTTTTCAATGATTTCTTTGCATTATCAGCCTTAATTTGAATTTTCGAAATGTTATATTTTTATCAATAACCTGGAAGTTGAGACGGATCTCGAATGAGGGAGTGGAAGTACTCGATAATTAAGCAAATGGGTTTGTAGTTTTTAATACTTTACACCATAGTTGAAAAGTGTTTATGACTTGGTTCATTCAGTCTGTCTGTCTGTCTGTCCGTTAGCACGATAACTGCCGTAAAAATGACTTTATCAAAATGAAATTTTAGTATGTTTTTTAGATGATCTGTGGGACCTATGGGAATATGAAAAAATAATATCACCCAATTAGTTTTTTATTGAACCCGGGTTGAAAAAATGAAATACATTGAACCCTATGGGACCTAATTTTTCAAACATTTTTTAAGCAAATTTAAAATTCACAAATTGCTTCGAAATTTTTAGGAAATATTCACATTATCCCCTAAAATATACAAAAAAAATTTCTGTAAAATATATTAAGTAGTTTTTTAATTAAAAATTATTTAATATAGGGAAAAAACAAATTCAATTAAATACTGATTTTTGAGATATCCTCCAGAAAGAAAAAAGAGATATATTATATAATAAATATATTTCCAAGAGTTTAATCATTTTGTATATGAGACAGGCTTGACATTTTAAAATAAATTTGGTAGATAACAATTTTTCAAATTTTTTTTAAACTTTAAATAACTCTTCGTGATATACTTAATTTGATGGCATTTTTAATGCACTTTCCTAAGTCCTAGAGCAGCGTTTCCCAAACTTTTTTAACTCGCGGCGCACTTTACAACAAATGAAAATTTTGCGGCGCACTTACTATATACATATATATATATATATATATATATATATATATATATATATATATACATAATGAGTATTTATACATATGAACATAAAAAATGAAACTAAAGAAAATTAATAAGTACAGTTCTTAATTTTTGTTCGGTAAATAAAAAAAATGATCAATGTGAAACATTTTCTATGCTTGAACTTATTTCAGATAAACAGTCCCTCATTTCATCTTCAATACAATGAAGTCTTGCCTTTTTTTACATTTAATGTTAGTGAGTGAAGAAAATCCCAATTCACATAAATATGATGTGGAAAACTACATAAAAATGGATAATGCTTTTTTAGTACCGAGATGATATTCTTCTCTAATAGAAATCCAAAATGCATCAATAGGTAATTCTGCATGCTTGATTTCATATTCCCGATTACTGGAAATAGAAGCCAATTCTTCTTCTTTTAAGTTCAAACCAATATCAGGTAAAATTTTTATGAATGGATTTCGGACCCAGTCATAATCTTCTGTATTCAGTGATGGAAAATAATAGTTTAATTTTTCAATTTTACCTTGCATGCTTGTGTTAAGACTATTAAGATGTGTAAATATCTGTGTTAAATATTCCAGTCTAGAAATCCAAAATTTCCATCTTAATAGTTACAGAAACGTTGGTGTTTTTCTCCTTCAAAAAAAGCAAGTCATTCCTTATGAAGTTCATGTATGCGACTTAAAACCTTTCTTCTTGATAGCCACCTGACTTCTGTGTGTAAAATCAAGCATTTATGCTGGGAATCCATATCTACACAAATTTGTTCCATTAAGCGAGTCTTCAACGGTTTGTTTTTTATATAATTCACCATTTCAACAACTTGATCTAATCCGTCTTTTAATTCAACTGGTAATGTTTTCGAAACTAGTACCTCTCTATGTAGAAAGCGAAGAGTTCGTATAACATTTGTGCTTTCTCATTAGTAATAACGATGCAAAACCTTTCATCGAGCTTACCATGTATGGAGCACCATCAGTGCATATTCCAACGCATTATTTCCATGAAAAATTCCATTTTTTAAGATAGCCAGATAAAATATCAAATATATCTTGACCTCTTGTAGTGCCTGGCATTTCTTTGCAACAAAAACATTAATTTATGATTTGATCTCCATCAATATATCGAATAATTGTAAGTAATTGGGCCTTGTTGGTAATGTCAGTTGATTCATCAGCTTTAAAAGCAAATTCTGAGTTCTGAAGTTTATTCCACACATTTTCTTTTATATCAGCAGACAAATCCATAATTCGCCTATGAATTGTATTATTTGAGAGAGGAATTTTGTTAATTTCTTGCTCTGCCTCATCCCCAAATATTGTTTTAACCATCTTTCTATATGCGGGCAAGATAATAGACTCGGGTAAATTATGATACTTCATTTTTAATGCAACCATTTCGGCTATCTCAATGGAAGCGATTTGAGCCTTTTCTGAAACTGTAAACTTTTTTTTTAAATATTTACTCTGCTTTGATTGCTGTTCTGACAGTCTTTTGAAATAATTCAAATCTTTTCCTTGAAGATATTGGTGTTTAGTTGTAAAATGTCTTTTTAACTTGCTAGGTAACATGGCTTCGGTAGACATTTTCTCACCACAGACAAGGCAAAGAGGGAATGAATGATCATCGTTTCCAATTCAAGTAAAACCAAACTTTAAATAAGTATTGCAGTACTGACGATTAAGCCTTGCTTTTACCATGTTACTAGTACAAGGCTTAGTTACTTTTGACAAACGTTTACGTTCAGGTTCACAATAGTCACTGTTATTTTCCATCTCAATAAACCTATCCATTTTTATGGGAAATCTATTTTAGCTAAAAAATAATTACAGAAAAATGAAAGACTGCTATAAAACATTTATACTAAATAAGCATTATTTACACAAAAAAAAAATAAAAAAAAAACTTCCATTCTGATCGAAATCAATTATAAAACTAAGGTAAATGAGTCAGTGACGAGTGGACAACAGAATGCCGTATCAGCCAAAGAGGACTCCACCCTCAAAGTGCAGACGCCACTCGCATACCAATAGCTGTTAATAATTCAATTTACAATTTTGCATTCGTATTTGCTTTTACCATGAATTTTATTTTTAATGAATAAGTAGATTTGTTAATTAACTTATAACATCTTTACATAAATAAAATAAATATACCAGGAAATACCACATGCATTTTTTAATCAAAATTAATAAATATTAAAACGCATGAGACCAATTGCCAGCGACACAGACAGACGTACCAATTGTGATCATTAAAAACACTCTTGTACCCAAAATGCAGTATTAGCGTAAATCAATTATATAATATGTTGGAGGAATTAACAAGCGTAAGGGTATGTATTAATAATAATTATATATAATTTAACGCTATATATATATATATATATATATATACGGTATATAATTTTTTAAAGGAAACTTAACATTCGTACTGAACCGAACACTACACAACAAATATGCAAGATTTTATATTATTTTAATATTAATGATTTATATTAAGAGTTTTATTTCATATTTTACTCATTTTTAATATAAGTTTAATTCTTTCGCGGAGCACCCAACTACACTTCGCGGCGCACGGTTTGGGAAACACTGTCCTAGAGAGTTAAAATTTGGTACACAGATTAAATTTGTTGAACATTTTATTCTACAAAAATTTCGTGGATCTTTAAATATAGATTATTCATTTTCTTCGAAATAGCCTGCAAATAATCCCCGTTCACTTCTATAAATCATTGCTGTAATATTGTTAAAAATTCTGATGTGGGCAGCACATGTCTTTCCCTGCAGACTCATATCACTTGACCCACTTCAAAATGAAATATGGCATCCATCTTGTGTCAAAATCGTGATTTTTAAAGTTCTTTTTAATTCATATTGAGTGTTGTATCCGTCCTAAAATTACTTTATTTTTGCCTAAATTCTGTGCATCTACATACTGAAACAACGCAATTACAATATATTTGAGTTTAAATCATCATCCAAATTTGATTATTTCTACAACGATACCTAGTTTTCACTTATGTAAAATGTAAACAGCAAAGTATGTAGAATGAGTTGTATAAAAATTGCTGTATTTCTTTAACGCAAAATTATTTAGCTCATGGAGTTTGTATAGCTGATATGAATGAAATATTCATTGATTTTACAGAGAGAAGGACGATTTTTTCGATGAAGTTTTAAGTATAGAGCTTAATTACTTGTAGCTCCATGGTCTTAATTTTTAAATAAAATAAATTATTTTATGATTGTGATGAATGAAATGAATGGGAAAATGTTATGAATAAAATGCAGCTATTATAGTGAGAGCCAGGCGTGTTACTTTTTCTATGATGTCATTTGAATGAATTTCAGTTGTTTTCGTTGATGTTTTCAAATATAAGAAATTATCATAGTATTATGATAATTTTAAAAGTATTACCGAGGAATGTAATGGCATTTTAGAGATGTTTCAACCAGACAATTTATATTTCAATGCCGTTATTTGAATGAAGTTCATTTTTTTCGATGAAGATTTAAGTTTCCAAATATAATAAATTAATATAGCATTGTGATAAGTTTTGAAATATTACCGAGGAATGTATTGCATTTTTAAGACGTTTAAATAAAATTGCATTGAAGTTGGAAAGTGTTTCACAATCAATGCTTTAAGCATGATTGATCTTTCTTGTTAATTATTCCTTAGCACTGTCACTCTTAATTTCAAAATTCCCCTTGGTTTTGAAGATGAGACGGATCAAATAAGAATGATGGATAAGATTCTAGCTATAGTGGAAATGATCAATGATTCTTATATGTTACACAATTAGTCATTGTTAACCTGTCCGTTATTATATAGATATCAGTATTAAAAATATTTTATTATCTTAGAATCCAAACTCAACAGGCTACATTACTTCAAATTTATAGGCAACGCAGTATTATTTATATTAATTTATAGCAACGCAGTATATTCTTATTGACGCTTACTGACCACATTTCATTCTAATCAATCATTTCGTTAGCAATATATTGCGCCTATTAAATCATACACAGACCCACAGACAGATATAGAAACATTACCGAAAATACGAATACTTTTTATTCAGAAGTGTTAAAAGCAAATCGATAAATAATAAACGGTAGCAGTTTAATAAATACAACAATGACGTTTGGAAATTAAATCATATAATTCAGCCCTTTGGAAATTTAATGCATATAACACTGAACTTTGGCATTATCTTAATACGAGTACTTTATCTTTTTACTTCTAGTACGTACGCTTCCCGTCACAATTCTATCTAATCCTTGGCGGCAGAAAAGAGGGATTCTAGAAATCTCGTTTCTGTCTCGTTCAAGCTCGATGCATCAGACTCGCTGGGTGCGGATCCCATGTGCGACATATCCAGCCAAAAGGGAAACGTATGCAAATATATACAACATCAGTGAGTAATGGAACCATGAGCGACTTATCTAGCCAAAAAGGATACTTATAATTTATGAAATTCCGGTAACAGCAAATAGTATAAAGTTCAAAGCAACATGCAAGTAGTCCAAAGAAACGTACCAAAAGTGAACAGTCTGAAGTAGTTCCCACCAAGAGAGCAGTTAGTTGCGAGAAATGGTGTGATGTTGGCGAGCCCTCTGATAGTGACAGAGAGCTATGTCGACGGTTTGGGTTATATGTCCAGCAAGGCTAATTGAGTAAATATAATTACACTACGTCACGCTTAGGAGATGCACCACGTGGCTGATGTTCACCGCCATTTTCGTCCGGCCAACCATTGTTTGCATACTGTGTTATCTCTAGGACGTCAGTGTTTTGTCTGGCCCTTCTACCTAGAGTTTTGTGGGTTATTCCTGTATCATAGCAATTCTATGCTATCTTCCGAAACGCCCCTGTTTATTTGAATTGTGGACATTACATGAGCGGTAGCAAAATAATTCATTGATGTCTTCCCTGGCTGCTGTATTTTATTTTTAAAGGCATATACTTTTTCTCTGTCTTCCGTATTATACCTTAAAATAAAGTATTGGTCCAGTTTCGTTTCAATAAACACAGTTCACTGTTTTAAAATGTCTGTTTTCTTCCTATACCTGTTCCCCCAGTCAGTTTCATTCCAAAGAAGGTTAAAATTTACCAGGACGTCATATGTATTGCAGAGAAAAATATTTTAGTCATAAATATTCTATATTTTGTTTTACAAAAAGTTAAATTTAACATTATTTTCTTTACAACTAACCCAATCGTTAATACCTTTTTCAGATTTTATCGCAAAACAATATTTTATTTTACTGAATATGGTATTCATAACCCAGGTATATTAAGAATTGCACAAATTGTGTGATTCAAATATTAAAAAAAAATATTGGAATCACATAATTTTTCAATATAAAGACAGACCATTTGATAAATTAAATGTTATTGGTATTTATAATCGATTTCAATTTAAAAAATAACTTCTAAAAGTTTTTGCAGTTTCTTGACAAAGATGTATTTATCAATATATTTCTGCTTTAATTTAAATATATCGGCATTTTTTTGTTTCTAAGAATATGCATTCAATGTAAGGTAATCCGTTATATTTACCAACAAAAGATCATTCTACGTTTTATTCTTGTCTTATTTCACATTTTTTTTATTTAATTGTCAGATTTTAAATGATGCATAGAGTTTAAAATACTCTATATTTGGGCAAATATAAAAATGCCTTAGAATTTTTTTCTTCCATTGTGGCATCTATATATGGCAACTATATAATGACAACTAACGTCCAATTATTTATTGGTGTATTAAAATTTTGAACAAAATATCAACGTAATATTTATAAATATGAATAGCAAATTTAATAATGATATTGCTGTAGTTTTTTTAATAAGTTAAAACATTATACATTTATTAAAATATGAATTCACTTTAACTGGTGCTTGAATTTATTTAAAACTACTTTATCTCGTGAGGATAAATTATATTTTATTTATAACTTTTCAAAGCACGCATTTTCTGCAATTAAACTTTCAAAAGAGACATGGATATCTTTTAAATATTTGTAACTTTTTCAAAAATTCTATACATTTTAATTATTTACAAGTTTCAATATTTATAAGCAAATATACAACAGATTTATGTTGGACGTTAGCTTTACTTAATGCTTAAACGTAGAATATGACATAACCTAGACATAACGACATAACGTAAACTATGTTTAACAATGTACAGGTTAACTGAGTACGCATACCTTTATATATCGGGGAACAGTATACCGTTGACGTCTCAGGCTAGTAGTGCAATATACATCAGTAATTTGAATATCCTTAACAGTAACATCGTTATATACCCAATTCTCATAGAAATTTTACTGCATATGCAACTGAAATGCTGAAGTGCATATATATTAATACATAACTGGTGTCGTCTGGATCTGAAACCCGTGCTCCTCTATATTAACACCCCGTCAGGCATGGATGCCACAGCATCGAACGCATGATATGGCTCAGATAAATAATTGCTTTTATCTTCACATATCTTCATGCATTTCATTTAAATTATAATAATATATATTTGTTATACCATGTACCTTCCCTATACATGTAAATGTCCAACCATTTTTTGTCTACTTATTGAAGATATGTTTTGAATATAAATGTAAATATTACACATAATAAAAAATATGATGTGACCAACACATGACTTTCCTTATATAATGCAATAAAGTTACTCATTTACAGTCAAAAAATAATGTATAAGATTAACCTTGAATTGTACATTTGGCGATTTTCCGGATGACAACAAGTAATACTGTCAATAGTGTAATGTAGTACTATCAATACTGTGATGTAATACTGTACTATTTCAAAGGAGCCACTTAATGTGTTTCACACAACTCTAAATTAATAATTATTAATATTGATAGTATTCTCAGTAAGCGATGGATATGATTCATATATTAAAATATTTTAATAATTAATTCATTAATCAGGAGTCATTTTCATTAATTTAGCGTCATTTATACAGTATTGACGATATTTCAGTTAATATGGAGCGACATATCGCCAAATTGGCGATACTTTGCTAGATTATTCGACAAGTTTGCCAAATGCATCAGCAAGTATGAAAAACAAGCGAAAAGAAGAGCATTTCTGATATACTAGAAGGTATGCCCGCATATGACGGAAATCAGAATTTGCGAAATATTACTTTTCATTTAGCGTCAATTTTATCAATTTGACGACATTTTTGTCCTTTGGCAACATTTAAAAAGTCGCCCAGTTGGTGACGTCCTGCTAAATTCCACTTTTCAAGCGTTATGGATGGAGAAATTGCTTGTTCTTATAGTAGACTAGCAGCGATTACCCGCCGTTGCTCGGGATTTATAATGCAGAACCCTGATAAAAATTACACCGGAACATATAGGGTCGTGAATCTTACACTTTGTTTTCTCACTGTGAAAGAAGTAAGTTCATTGCATTATGTAAGAAAAAAAAATGGGTCATATATATATATATATATATATATATATATATATATATATATGGGTCATATATATATATATATATATATATATATATATTAATAAAATTTGTTGAGTAATGAGTAAGCCTGTGAAAAATAAACTATGGTGATAGAGTTTCCATTTAAATTAATATTTCAAACACTCGATTTTCAAAAGTGACTAATACGTTCAATAAACTCCCACAAAACTCAGAGATTTGACTTTCACATTTTAAACCAACGATTTCCAACCTTGATGAAACGAACGAAAGTTTAGTTTTCCATTATTATCGCGATATCCCCTGGTGTTAGAAACTCCATGTTCCTTTTTTTCTATACCATGCTTTCAGAGTTTAAAAACATTTCTGGTAGAGAAAATATTCTATTTTAAAAATACATTATGTACACTCTTAAAGCGCGTGAAATGTGTATCTATCTATGTATGAAAGTAAAAGTTTAGGCAGTAATTTTATCCACATTCCTGTTAAAGTCGAAAGTACCAGGCGAGTCACCACATCCTCGTTTGACACTAAGGCCCTATTAGAAATTCTAAGCCACTAGGGTGTAAAATTGTTAACTAATATTGATATATTTAATTTCATTTGGCATCCGTTTTATTTTGCAAATATTTGTAAAAATTTATATATTTTCTTTTTTGTTTAACCGATCGTACCAGGATAAAAATGGTACTGAAGCTATATTTTTAAATTTATATATTTTAAATTTTTCTTCTTCGACCCAAACCGTCTGACCTACCCGAAAGTGTAATGTATCTATTTGGCCGGCCGGGAAGTGCCACCCAATTTAGACCTGAGCCCTGTGGGGAGGCAACTACAGGGACAGCACTCTCTTTCCCTTACCACCAACCCTCGGCAGGACGTGCAGACCCTCATATTTAAGTTGACTGTACTCCGCGGGAACACGGGGACAGTTTGGGCAAAGCCGGGAATCGATTTAATGTTACACGAGTGCAATTTTCGTGCGCTAACCACTGCGTTCTCCCACACCCATGTATTTATATTGCAATTAACTGTCCGTTGAAACAAGATATAAATGGTAAGGGTATATCTTCTATAATTTTAGCTTCTTTATTTTTCTGTATGTTGCATATGTTAACCAAACAAACTATTATTTTTTGTAAATTGATTTACAAACGGGACCAGGGTTATAGAAAAACTTAATGCTCATTGGTTCCTGCACAACACACCCCAAAAATATATCTAGTGAAGCGTTTGGAGGAGAAACACGCTGTCTCTTGAAATGTTCTACTTATATTCACGAATATTAGAAGATATATCCGTGTATTAGTAGAAGATTACTCGTACTGTAACATATGAGTATCTACAATATTTACCAAAATGTAACGGATGACGTAATAAATTGAAAATATTTATAATCCGTAGTCTTTAAACCTGAAGACCGTAATTAATTCCAATATATGCCGAAATGAAAGAGCTACAACTGTATGGAAAGATATATCCGTACTACATATATTGCCGTGGATTAGAAGATTGCCCGTATTTCAATATTAGTTTTAAAAAAATTTACCAAAATAAAACAGATGACGTAATACATTGAAAATATCAATAACCCCCGTTAAGATTACACACACTACAACACATGAGTTTCTAAAATCTTTGTCAAAATAACAATAATCCCCAAAAATATCAATAATAATAATGTTTAAACCTGAAGACTGTAATTGACAATTAATAAAATGTGCTATATTGATGAAATTTATTTTATATATATATATTTAATATTTAAATCGAAAAGAAAAATAATTTTAATCGGATTCAAATCCGCTGCTAAGAGGCATGATATAATTTTCTTCAAATAAATTGGTGAAAAAAATATAAAAATATCTTCTGCATAATGCTATCTGTATGGAAATTTTAATTGTACTATTTTAATTAATATCAAATGAATGCCTAAAATGCAATGTCAATGAAATGGACAACCCCTGTTCCTAGAAACACAAACCATGAACTCAATTTTAAGTGGAGCTATTCGAAGTCTACCCCAAAAATTTCATCCACTGCGGTACAGCCGCTCTCCCGTGATGATGAGGCAAATGCACATGTTGGAGATAGGTGGAGATTAAAATCAACTGAATTATGATAAAAGAAAAATCTGTCTTATGCCACTTTTTCGTTCCATGTGAAAGGCTGTTTCATCAGTGAAAATAGTGATCACGAACAAACTGATGATGGAAATTTTTTAAATCCAAAATACTGTAATATGTGTCAAAATTTTTTATCACAAATGCATTTTAATAGAGATCATATAAAGCACAGACAGACATCATATAAAGCACAGACAGAGATCATATAAAGCACAGACAGAGATCATATAAAGTACAGACAGAGATCATATAAAGCAGTGGTACTTACCACGCGGTAGGGTATCCTATGTATTATCATCCAGTTTTATCTTTTTTCTGATATGTCACAAATTTACATTTCTAATTTGATATATGGTCCCCATTCACAATGTTCAATTTTCAATTAAATATAACTTGCTCAATTTTAATGATACAGATATGCGGTTTTTTAATGATCTTGTTGCATTAAAAATAAAAAATTCTGATTGACCTTATTTGTCTAAGGGGGTCGTATAGAAATTTTAAAAGTGTAACTTTTTGAAAATTAATGGGAGGACTACTTCTTCAGCGCAGTCTTATTTCCTACCTTACTTTCAATATTTTTGAAATTTACATTGTTCACTTATCTCCAACAGGTAAAAAATTAAGATAACGAGTTAAGGTAAAGAATTAAGGTAAAGAATTAAGGTAAAGAATTAATTATAAGCTCGTTTCAATGTTTTGGGGACACCCGGTATATGACTGTAAGTAGAATTGACAATATTACTTGGCGACAGATTGACGAACCATCATCACAATACTATCCCCTAACAAAACACAATTAATTTGATTTATTTAGCGCAATTCAACAATTTAAGATATTTTTATGGATTTACAAACATGGATGTAGGATGGTTAGACTGACAGACAAATGCTACCAAAACATCATTTCAGTACTCTCTTTAAAATAAAATAAAATTAATTTCATTGATTTAGCATTGTTTTTATCAATTTGGGGACATTTCCGTCAATATAGCAACGTTTAAGAAAAGTTGCCAAGTTAGCGATATTACGTCAAATTTGTAGATCTAAATTTGCAGTGCCGCAGAATATTTTAGTGAGAGGAAAATATTATTATCATAAACTTGCATGTTTGAGATACAATAAACGCGATTTCTCTGTTTGAAAATGATAGAACAAGAATAATGAATTCAATAGAAACTTAGATAGAAATCCCTTTTCCGGAAACGGAACTATTTGGAACAATAATTATGCATTTTAACACAGGAAAGCTGTGTTACAACAATAATTATGCGTTTTACCACAGGAAAACTGTGTTACTGCGCATTTCTTATTCTCAATGAAGTACATGGTTTAATACTAAAATAATGTATTCAATATAAAAGTATTTGCTGCTACTTCTCGAATTTATATGGGACAGATCCTATTAGAGTATAACAATATCATCCCAGTAGCTAGCTGAATGCACGTTATACGACTAGCGAAGATCTGTCATACGAATCCCTGGTGAGGCTTGAGCGTTTTTATAAATTGGAACTTAATATGAGATCTAAACTTTCTAGCGTCCGATCTGATAGCAAGAAAATTTGTGATTAATAAGTAAAGTAAATTCCATCAAATATTGCATTACAATAAAAGTTTTAATTTTGTATTTATGATTTAGTTTCAGACAGAGTAAAAAACTAACAAATTAGACATAAATGTCTAATAAACATACCAAATTCAGTTATCCTTCTCTGTTTTTCATTTAGGTATAAGTTTATATTGTTTTTATATTCATATACACATGGGAGAAGACACACAGTTGTGGCTGAATATTCTAATTCCAAAAAGCTTTTTTCTTATTTTCTTCTCTCATGGCATTCGTATTAACCTTTTTGTGATCATATTATGTTAACTTTGCGTAAACTTATTGATTTTGTCGAAATTGTGTTTAAATCATAATGTATTTATTAAAGTTTTCAAATGCTATTAAATGTTCTGTAAGGATTCGCTTTTATTTAAATTAATTTTCCAGTGGAGTGTTTTGAGACTCCCTAACCTCCCCCCCCCTCTCTTAAATACTTCCATGATTGGTTTGTGGGCGCTTTGAAATTCTGTAAAACCTATGGTGGAATTCTTGAAAACCTATGGTGGAGACCTATGGTGGAGACTGGAACCTATGATGGAGAATGAATGATAGTATGGTGGAGAATGAATGAGTCTCCACCATAGGTAAAACCTATGGTGGAGACTGGAACCTATGATGGAGAATGAATGATAGTATGGTGGAGAATGAATGAGTCTCCACCATAGGTAAAACCTATGGTGGAGACTGAAAATCCCAGTAAAAATTTAAATAAAAAAATCTGATGTAGTCAGTACACGACTTACCCTATATAATGCGGTGAATTCACATCTTTTACAGTGAAAAATGATGCATAATATCCACGGTACCAGCCTTTTAACGTTGGATTGTACGTATGAAGCTCTTCCGGATGACTTCATGTAAAAATATTTCTCAATACCCAATTAACTTATATTTCATGCAACTCTAAATTGGTAATTATCAATATTGAGAGCATCCGAAATAAGCTACAGAGTCCATATGTTATAATATTATAAGAATTAATCTATCAATTTGGCATCACTTTCATTCATGTAGCGTCATTTTTGCAATTTTGACGATAATAGTAATTTTTCACCAAGTTTATGAAATTTATCGCCAAGAGTCAAACATGGAAGAGCAAATGACTACAATCGAATGTGTCAAAATGCAAAACTATTGCTCAAAGTATCTTCTCTCGTGAATAAAACGAACTAGATTCACGAGAATGACGTTAACAATTTTATCGCTTATTATTAAAATTGAAAATGTTCACAACAATTAATACTTTTTAATTTTAAGTGATTTCTTTGATAAATTTATTTGAAAAATGTACAATATCTTTAGAACGATTACTGCTAGCGTTCTAAAATTTATGGCTTTCGTTTTCTAATGACAAATTATATAAGAAATGATCTTTTGCGTAATATTATTGAAGATTCTGATTTTTTAATGATTTTTTAAAAAATTCATTCAAAAATTTATGGGTGTTCCAAACATTGAAATACGTTAAAAATATCTGATGTGAGCAGCACATGACTTTCCTTATATAATGCAATGAATTTACAACTTTTACAGTAAAAAAAAATAGATTATTTTTATAGTAGTTATTTATATTCTTTCCAAGATATAGAATTTTCGTCCATGAGTCGACATTTTCCATGTCGTCATCATCAGTGAGTCGTTATTGATTTAGCGCTATTTTTATCCATTCGGCGAGTTTTTCGTTAATTTAGAAACATTTAAAAATTAATTCAGCATTTTAGTTAATTTAGTAACATTTAAAAGTTGGCGACATTCCACCAAATTCGTCACCAAAATCTCGCCAAGCGTTACGGACGAAGAAATAAGTTATTCTTACAGCAGATAAATAACTATTGGCGTTCAAATACAAAATTCAAAACACAAAAGTATTCAAAAGTATTCAAATACAAAAGTATTACTCAAAATATATTTTTTTATGAATGGAGCAAGCTAGATCCACGAGAATGATATTACCAAACTTATCGCATGGTATTACATATGAAAAGTGAACATGTTTCTCAATAGGAAATTTTTTTTTTTATTTTATGTGACTTTTTGATATTTTTTTTCAAAAATGTGCAATATCTTGAGAACGGTTCAGCTTAGCGTTTTCTAAAACTTATGTCAATCGTTTTCTAATGAAAAATTACATAAGAAATGACTATTTGCGTAACTTTATTAGAGGTTTTGATTTTTTGACGATTTTTTTAAAATTTCACTCGAAAAATTAGGGGGGTTCTGAACATTCGATTGCATATAAAAACAATAGGCTTCCAATGCTTACGGATTGTGATTTTTGTTCCAAATTTCGTTCAAATCAGTCCATTCGTTCGTGAGTTATCGTCTCCACAGACTCACTGACGCACACACACACCCACATATACTTTCACACACACACACACACACACACACACACACTCAGACATCACTTCAAAAATGTTTGATTCGTGATCATCCTCTTCAGCCAAAATCTCCAAATCGAATTTTCACAATACTTCCTTATACATTTTACTATGTATAGGGAAAGTAATAAGACTACATTAACGCTTATTTCCTTCCAGAATTTCATTTTCGAAATCCAAATTAATTATACAATGGAGAATGTCTTGAATATAGTGTAGGACGTGCTTTTTCCTTTGGGCAATTTTTTATCCACTCATTTTGCAACTTTGGAGTCTCTAAAAAAGTTATCCACTACTTTGTTTTTTAGTAACTATAACAGTGTTTTGTTCAGTAACTATAACAGTTTCTATAACAGTGTTACTGTGAAATTCATAATTCCTCTATCAATGTTATAACTGTTATTAAAACTAATCAATTATTTGAAAATAATTGCTGCTCAATTAATTTTTCCAAGATATTAAAGTAGAGTATGGCTGTATATTCAATCAAAGCTCATAGATTAAGACAATACTAAGTTCATTGACAAAATAAAACCCATAATTTACATAGAATCCTCATATCTTTCTCTCTTCTTGTCCTGTTCTGACGTCAACAAAGTCAGGGCTCCCCCCACCTCTAAAATCGGTTTTCGGGCTTTCGATGTCTGTACGTAGGAGGGGTGCGGGATTAAATCATGCAGGTCATTACCATCTTTAAATGAATGAATGCAATTAATCTCTGCTTTGAATCGTCGGGTGCATTATCCAGTCAATTATAAGAAGTACGATCAATTACGCATAGAGAATTGAACAAGAAACATCAATCATGCATAGAACATTGATAATAAAAGACTTTCCAACTGAAATGCAATTTTATTTAAACATCTCTAAAATGCGATGCATTTAGCGCTGATATATTTTAAATTATCACAGTTCTACAAATATGTATTATATTTGAAAACTTATGGTAAAAAATGGTAAAAAACTTTATGGTAAAAAATGAACTTTAATCAAATGACGTCATCGAAATATAAATCGTCTGTAAAAGCAATGGATATTTCATTCATATCCTTTTTATTCCAGACACCAGAGCTAAATAATTGTGCTTGAAAACATTCAGCAATTCTTATACAACTCATCTTACAATCACTTGTTTACATTCTGCACCTATTAAAATTAGGCTCCGTTGTAGAAATTAATCAAAGTTTGGTGATCATTTAAACTAAAAAATATTGTAATTGCTTTGGCACAGGATATAGAGGCACAGAAAATACGCAAAAATAAAGCGGTTTTAGGACAAATGCAATACTAAATATAAATTTAAAACAACTTTAAAAATCACGATTTATACAGAGGAAAAAAAAGTGGAATGCCATATTTTAGTTTGAAGTTGATCAAGGGATTTCTTTATATAATATGGATTGCAAACCCAGACCCCATGACTGATGACTGACCCATATGCTTGAAGCAGATGTTTGTGTGGCTGGGTCATATAATATGGGTGTAATTCTTATTTTAATTTTCATTTTAAAAATACCAATTTTTAAAATGAAAAGGCTGATTTTTTTTATATATTTTAAGGAATTTTATAAAGTTTTCGGAGCTATTTGGGAATTTTATCTTCGCTTACAATATGTTTAAAAAGTCAGTTCCCATAGCTTTCAATGTATTTCACTTATTCAACCCGGATTCAATACAACACTTAAAAAGTATAGAAAACTTAAAAACTTAAAACTTAGAAAACTTAAAAAGTATATGTCCGAGCTAGATTTTTTCTATTCTTATTTTCATTTTAAACAATAAAATATAGATGTAAATAGTAAACAACCAAAATATGTACTAGATAATTTAGTATCAAAATCTCTATTTATTATTGAAAAAAGCTTTTATAGTTCTCGAACAATCGTCTTGCCAAATTAAAGAAAATTGAAAATTTTCATTTTTCAAGTTTGTAATGCTAAGATAAAAAAAAACCTAAAAATGAGTTTTTTCTTTTTTTCATGTTTCATATTTTTACTCGAAATATCTTCGAAAGTATAAAAGCTAGATATAATTAGTAAGCGACAAAATATGTATGAGGAAATTTAGTTTCTAAACCTTCCAAGTTTGTAATGACCTTAAAAAGTAAAACAGATAGCTGTAAATAATAAGTAGGAATGTATTGCTCTTTAAAAATTCTACAAGTGTATGTAATTGGATTTTTGGGTCACTGTGATACTGTAATCACATATCTTGATACGTAACCCTGGGAAAAAAGGGAATGGTGTAAATAGAGTGAAATGTATACTATGTTTTGTGATTTATGTTTATAGCTAGGCCTTTGCACAGACGGAATTGGGATTTTTTGGCGCCTTTGGGTTGTGTGCACACTGACATGGATTGTAAATATTCAGAGATTTAATTGCACCAAATGTCAAAGTTGAGCTACAAATCTTTGAGAATTTATAGTCCTGTCAGGTGTGGCTCGCGTCGGGGTACCTCCTTGGGACCACCCGGTTGTCGAGAGTGCCCTCTGGTTCTTGTATTTTGGTGGAGCGCATAAAAAATGAGCGTCGCTTCAAAGACCAATGGTGAAGCATTTTTGGACCTCCTCTTTTTTATAGCGTTTGGGAACAGCGAATGAGAGTTGGGGGGATTTCCTCCCTGTTTTGTGTCGTTCCCCTTGTTTGTAAAGTTTGAAAGTTTTAGAAATATAAAAAAATAGTTAGTTGCTTTTCTGAGCTCGAGAAGAGAGCACTCCAAGTGCGTGGCACTTGTGTTTTTGTGTGAAGCCCGCTCCGGCGTGCATTTTTGATGCATCTCTGACCCGGCATCCGCGGCTCCTATCTCGGGCGGAAAATGCCTTTGCCGAGGGGCCGACGTAGTGAGTCCGGTAAAGAAGGCGACTCGTAGCCAAGACGAGCCGAGCCTAACTCAGCGCGAGGGCGCATTTTCTTTGGGCGGTGGCGACCAGGAAATGGAAGAATGTGGTTATGTTTTTATTTGGTTGCAGTACACACAGCTCTACCACCAAAACGGCGCGGTGTAGGACCTTGCTCCTTTAGCTGCATTTAAGCCGTGGTAACTGTAATACTGTGTGCACGGAATATTTGCGGAGCATCAATCCAGGGCTCCTAAGCAGCTGCCAATCTCTACAAATAAAGTATCTGATCTCCACTCTTTAGGCAAGGGCCTGTACGCATGCTCACTCAAGAGCCGTTGGGACTTAAGCCGTCGTTTAAGAGGAGGAGAAGGAAAGGGAACAGTTTGCCCATCGTCATTTGTTTTTGTTAGTTGCAGTGCAACACAGCTCTACCACTAAAACGGCGCGGTGTAGGACCTTGCTCCTTTAGCTGCAGTAAGCCGTGGTAACTGTAACACTGCGTGTATGGAGTGTTTGAGGAGCATCAATTCCGGGATCCTAAGCAGCAGACGAATCTCTACGAAAACGTATATATTTGGCAAAGCCTGTACGCATGCTCACTCAAGAGCCGCTGGGACTTAAGCCGTCGTTTTAAGAGGAGGAGAAGGAAAGTGGACAGTGTGCCCATCTCCAATAATAATACTTGGCAAAAAATTCGTCACCTGGTGATACGCACCGTGTTTTCTCAGACTGGTAGTGTTTTCCATGAACTATTCAAATAACTGAACCAAACTTCAATTAATTGTGCCACCCATTCCAACGTGCAGAGGTCAGCTACAGCACTCAGTGGAGTTCGTATGTTAAGGTATGAAATTTATATATATTGACTTTAAAATGTGTATATGGATGTTTAAATCACTGATGTGATCCAATAGTGTAAGGGCAAGGTTATGCTAAATGGGAGTTTTTACAAATTTGAATATATATACATTGTGTCTTAACAAAAAGTAATTAATTACAAGTTTTGGATGATAAATAAAATATATATATGCAAATTAATGCAAAATAAACTGTGCACCCTGAGGTCAAGTTTAGATAAATTGGGAGCTCATTTAAATTGTGTATTTTGTTATTTAATGTTTAAATTGAGATTCATGTGTTCTATAAATAAATTGTTAGTTGAAAAAAAAAAGGGGAGTGATTAATTGTTTTAGCAAACGCAGTGTACTTAGGTCCAATCGGACCCCACTATACTTTAACACGCTTGAGCCTGGTGGAACTATTTGGTGAGTATCGGTAATGTATTTAAGTGTTTAATATTTATTGTATTTATGTGTAAAATCCACCTCACCATAGTCACTTTCTTGGTTTTTGAAGTATAGTGATTATAATTTCGATATTTTAACACTTTTAACTGGGTTTTCCAATGGTTGTGAAATCTGTAATATTTCAAATTCCACGATGGTTGCAGCTCAGTCTGGTTACTTACTCTTTTGTGACATATTGGCACATAAGCACGAGATATTTTGTTTTGTTTAAAAAATTAGGAATTTAAATGAACTTGGAGATTCTAAAGATGTTTAACGATTGGTAAGGTTTGAACATAATAGGTGGAAATATGAGTATTCAAGTACGTATTTGTGTGCCACCAAGCAAGTTTATAGATTAACTAGAATGTAAAATCTCGTCAGAAAGTTTAATTTTTATACCGCAAATCAAGTTAAAAAAATAATTGGATATACAACAGTCTATGATAGGAGTTTCCAGATGAAATCTGGGTGAAACTAAAAGCTCCAGCTAGCTATAAATAGTTAGCGAATAATTTGTAATACTTTGAAAGCCTGTAAACGACACAAATGAGACTGAAAAAATCGAATAAACTTTACTGGAGTTTTCTTTTACAAAATATTATTTACGCAAAACAATTTCGGCTCCATCGGACTAGAGCCACCGCCGATTATATTTTCCTGAATTTATCAGCAGTCAGGATTAACTTACTGCATTACGTAGTGTCATAAAAGTTATCCTCATCATTTTTTAAAAATAAAATTTGAAATAGTAATTGCACAAATCTTATGAATTATTTGTACATCTTAACAGTAAAACATTAAAAACAAGTCCAACAAATTATCTCATGAATAAATTAGGAAAAAGGTAACATGAAGAAAAAACATTTCAATCTCTAAAAAGCTACAATATAATATAACTGGACAATTCAGAATTTTGTAGCTTATTATCAGTAATTTACTAAACTAGCTAATCTTTAAATATTAAATTAGAATCGCAAAATTATTTAAATTTATTGCGTTTTGGGTTTCTCAGATGGAATCCTATTTCGAAGCTGTTTGTGTCTGTCGTTTGCAACCCCCTCTAAAATCTGATTCAAATACTACAGGGACATAGATACAGAATAATGCAATAACAGCTAAATTACAAGAAAATTACTCATCTTGCTAAATTTTATATTTATTTTATTGTATCACTGGATGGAATAACCCGCTGTTGACCGGGGCGTAAATAACCCCCGCTACTACAGGGACATAGATACAGAATAATGGAGTAATAGCTAAATTACATGAAAATTACATATCTTGCTAAATTTTAAATTTGTTTTATTGTATCACTGGAAGAAAAAACCCGCTGTTGACCGGGACGTAAACTAACTAACCCCCGCTACTTAAACAACACATTTACAAATAACATTGTTCAATTTTCTTCAAATCCTAAACCGACGCCAAATTACCACGTACTCTTACCGCAAAGCAGAAAGAAAACACACTCTCTCCCTAATGCAAAAGGTAAATGAATGAATGATGTATAACCTCTAACGTAGCGTTAGATCGTTATGGTAGCTGTTAAACCGTATGGGTAGCTGATAGATCATATCAGTGGCTGTAGATTCTATAGCTGTTAAATCGATAATGTAGCTGTTAAGTTATATCGGTAGCTGGAGATTATCTAATTTTGAAATATAAAAATTCGTTCACAAATCTAATTCGCCTTCGAGGCGCATTAGTTCATAGCTGTAGCATTAGGTCATAGGTATAGCTGTGACTGTGTAAAAAAATTCAGGTATCGCGCGACATTGTAGACAAACAAACAGACATATTTTTCATTTTATTATTATATATTAACTGGGGATGAAGACGATAGAAATGTAATGCTTAAAATGTCCTTGAGTTTGTGATGAGTGGATGCAAATATATAAAACATGTTATAAGATATAAAGTCTAATCTAAATGCAGGAAAATTACCTAGAATAGAAAAGGAAACAATATATAGGAAGGATAGGGGAAGGGGATAAAAATTAAAAATTTTCTAATTTGGTGTCGAAAGAAAATCTGATGTGCGCAACACATGACTTCCCTTATATACTGCAATAAATTTACTAATTTTACAGTAAAACAAGAATGAACAATCATGCTTAAAGCATTGATTATGAAACACTTTCCAACTTCAATGCAATTTTATTCAAACATGTCTAAAATGCAATACATTCCTCGGTAATATTTTAAAACTTATCACAATACTAAATTAATTTATTATATTTGAAAACTTAAACCTTCATGGAAAAAAACGAACTTCATTCAAATGACGGCATTGAAATATAAATTGCCTGGATTAAAAATCTCTAAAATGTGATACATTCCTCGGTAATAATTTTAGAATTATCATAATACTCCGATAATTTATTATATTTGAAAACTTCATCGAAAACAAATGAAATTCATTCAAATAACGTCATAGAAAAAATAACACGCCTGGCTCTCTCTATAAAAGAGTATTTCATTCATATATAATTTCCCATTCATGTCATTCATCACAATACTATGTTAATTTATTTTATTTAAAAATTAAGACCATGGAGCTACAAGTAATTATATTCTATGTGTAAAACTCCATCGAAAAAAATCGTCCTTCTCTTTGTAAAATCAATGAATATTTTATTCATATTAGCTATGCAGACATGCATCCATGAACTAAATGATTTTGTGTTAAAGAAATACAGCAATTCTAATACAACTCATTCTACATATTTTACTGTTTACATTTTACATAGGTGAAAAATAGGTTTCGTTGTAGAAATAATCAAATTTGGATGAGCATTTAAACTCAAATATATTGTAATTGCTTTGTTTCAGTATGTAGATACACAGAATTTAAGCAGGGCCAACGGCCGTACCGTGCTGAAAACACCGGTTCTCGTTAGATCACCGAAGTGAAGCAGCATCGGGCGCGGTTAGTACTTGGTGGGTGACCACCTCGGAACGCCGCGTGCTGTTGGCCATCTCGGGTGCGGTATCCCCGTGGTTTGCGCGCTAGATTTGCACGCTGCCACAAATGCCGCCGTGTTCATGCGGAGTACGATCACGTTAAACATGTGGGTCCGTAAGTCCTTCCGAGAGGTTGGTGGTAGGGGAAGGAGGGTACGGTCCCTGTGGATGCCACCCCCGCTGGGTTCCGGACTAAATTGGGTGGCACTTCCCGGCCGTCCATACAGTTACCTTACACCTTTCTGGTAGGTCGGACGGTCTGGGTCTCAACAACCACAACAGAATTTAAGCAAAAATACAGTGTTTTTAGGACGGATACAACACTCAATATGAATTAAAAAGAACTTTAAAAATCACGATTTGGAGACAAGATGGATGCCATATATCATTTTGAAGTGGGTCACGTGATCTTTTCATATCATGGTCACGTGATCTCTTCATATAAGATGTGTTGTTATTTTAATTTTTATTTGCAAAACTACTGATAATATTCCGCTGAATTTTTTTTATATATATTTTATGGAACAATTTGAATATTACCTGAAATTTTCGAAGCATTTTGTGAATTTTAAATCCGCTTAAAAAATGTTTGAAAATTTAGGTCACATAGGGTTCAATGTATTTCATTTTTCCAAACCGGGTTCAATCCAAAACTCATTGGGTGATATTATTCATTTATATTCCCATAGGTCCTATAGACCGTCTGAACAACTTACTCAAATTTCATTTTGATTAAGTTATTCTTACGGCAGTTATCGTGCTAACGGACAGACAGAATGAACAAAGTCATAAACACTTTTCAACTTTGTTGTAAAGTGTTAAAAATAGGTTTTTCTTATAGTTTATATTTATATTCTTTCCTAGATATTGAATTTTTTTCTATGAGTTGTCATTTTCATTGAGTTAGGGTCATTTTTATCCATTTGGCGAGATTTCGTTAATTTGGCAACGTTTAAAAATGTCGCCAAGTTGGCGGCATTCCGCCAAATTCGGTGCCAACATCTCGCCAAGCGTTATGGATGGATAAATAAGTTATTCTTATAGCAGATAAATAACTATTAGCGTTCAAATACAAAAGTATTGCTCAAAGTATCTTTTCTCATGAGTGGAATGAGCTAGACCCACGAGAGTGATGTCACCAAATTTATCGCATGATAATACGTATGAAAAGTGAACAGGTATCTCAACAGTTAATATATTTTTTTTAATTTATGGGACTCTCTGATAAATTTATTTAAAAAATGTGCAGTATCTCGAGAACGCTTCATTCTGGTGTTCTAAAGTTTATGTCAATCGTTTTCTTAGTAAAAATTACACCAGAAATATTTATTTGCGTCACTTTATTAAAGGTTTTGATTTTTTGATGATTTTTACAAAATTTCACTCGAAAATTTCGGGGGTTCTTAACATTCGATTGCGTTTAATTACAATAGGCTTCCAATATTTACGAATTGTGATTTTTGAACCAAATTTCATTCGAATCGCTCCATTCGTTCGTGAGATATCGTCTCCACAGTCTCACTAACACACACACTCTTACACACACACACATACTTCCACACACACACACATATTTTCTCACACACACACAGACATAATCTCAAAAATGTTGGATTCGTGATCAGGGATGCTTGAAACGTGCTCTTCCGTCGAAAACTCAGATTCGAATTTTCGACTCCGTCACAATACTTTCTTTTTACATTATGTATATAAGAAAACTAAAAAGAGAAAATTACAATAATGAAATTATAATTATGGATTATATAAAATTGATTTTCTTTGTATCTAATTCTCAAAGTGTAGTTTTATCAGTGGAGCAATGTTCTACAAACAATTTGGGCGTGTTCCAATTATTGGATGTAAATATAACTTGCAATACTTCCTTGAAGAGAATATGCATATGTCAGATAGGTAACTACAGTTGTTTTTAGGGAGTTTTAAGCACCTACCTTGGGCTAAAACAGCAAGAACAGAAACAGGCAATTAGAGTTGTATACGTTCTTATTACCCACTAAGAACGAACTGCGAAAAGACATACGGAATTCGAAACAAAGCTAAAACACAAAAAGGGGAATTTGCTAGCAATTTTATTTCAGCCATTGAAAACTAAACAACCACAAACATATAGCGTACTGTTACTAACTCTTTTGAATGGCTTCGAAAAAAAAACTGCTTGTGCTTACGAAAAATGCCATGAGAGGCAAATATACTTTTCTCATCCAAAAGCCCAGTGTCGACCAAATTCATGTATAAGAGAAGGTTTAGATTTTCACAGCTGTGGTGCTGGAGGTTGTGGTACATGACATCGGGAAAGGGAATCTTGGGATTGCGTTTCATTTTTCAGACTGATGGAACCGCCCCGAGAGCCGTGAACTCTGACCTGCCAGCGGAGGGAGAAAAAAAACCCTTTTTGGAAAGAGGAGTTCGATTTGAGAATTCGATGGCGCTAGTCGCTTATCCTTCCTCAGCTCACGAACCTAAGTTCGGCCGAGAGCCGATATTTAAAATGAATATGCAATTACATCTTCTTATTTGTATATAATTGTAAATATTTCTTTTTATACATTAAAGTTTTTATTTTAAAAATTTTATCTGCTGTTCCTTGAGAACTCCTCAGCGCTATAACGCTACTACGGTACAATATCAATACAGGCCAATAAAAAATATGCCCCACGCCCCCGCATACAAAGACTAGAGAGATTAGTATAAAATATTGAGACCAGCTTCAAGTTGCTTCAGTTATGCACCTAACTTTTATTACCATAGGGCAATATTACTTTCCTTATATACATAATGTATAAGGAAAGTATTGAGACGAAGTCGAAAATTCGAATTCGAGTTTTCGACGGGAGAGCACGTTTCAAGCATCCCTAATCACGAATCGAATATTTTTGAGGTGATGTCTGTCTGTGTGTGTGTGTGTGTGTGTGTGTGCGCGCGTGTGTGTGTGTGCGCGCGTGTGTGTGTGTGGAGACGAGATCTCACGAACGAATGGAGCGATCCAAATGACATTTGGTACAAAAATCATAATCTGTGAATACTGGAAGCTTATTGTTTTAAAACGTAATCGAATGTTCAGAACCTCCCTAAATTTTCGAGTGAAATCTTGAAAAAATCATGAAAAACTCAAAACCTTTAATAGAGTTACAAAAATAGACATTTCTTATGTAATTTTTTCTTAGAAAACGATTGACATAAATTTTAGAACGCTAGCATGAACCGTTCTCGAGATATTGCACATTTTAAAAGTAAATGTATCAAAAAATCCCATAAATTAAAAAAAAAACATATTTACTGTTGAGAAACTTCACTTTTCATATGTAATATCATGCGATAAATTTTGTGACATCATTCTCGTGGATCTAGCTTGTTCCATTCATGAGAAAAATTAATTTGAGTAATACTTTTGAATTTGAACGCAAATAGTCATTTATCTGCTGTAAGAATAACTTATTTCTCCATCCATAATTCTTGGCGAGGTTTTTGCGACGAATTTAGCCGATTATCGCCAACTTGGCGACTTTTTTAATGTTGCTAAATTAACGAAACTCTCGCCAAATGGATAAAAATGACGCTAAATCAATGAAAATGACGACTAAGTGACGAAAATTCAATATCTTGGAAAGAATATAAGTATCTAATATAAGAAAAACCTATTTATTTACAGTAAAAGTAGTAAATTCATTGCATTATATAAAGAATGTCATGTATTGCCCACTTCAGATTTTTTTATGGTGTAAGCGAAATAAATGAGGCTAAAAAAAAAATAAACTTATTGAATTGAGTACTATTTACAAGACTATTTGCCTAAAATCCTTTCGACCCCAAGCCAACCAGAGCCACAGCGAATGTTTTAAACCATCATTCTTCATTCTACGCAAAAGAGCTATTCAGCAAAATTTTTAAGCCTCTTGTTCTGTTATAGAATAGTATACGATGTAATATTTTTAAAAGGGTGATGTAAAGCACTTTTATTTTTTAAAGATAAAATCGTATAATAAAGTGGTTGTTGAAATAATGCATGGCTCAAAAAGTGTAGCTACTGTGCAGTTAACGTTAAGAGTTTATGTATTTGTGAAAATGTGCTTATTTCAGATAATTTACTATGGCTTCATCCAACTGCAGGTTTAAATACATCAAAAAGCCACATAATAAAATAAAATATAGTTATCTGCAAATATAATTATATCCTCGTAAAAACTAAGTTTTTGATAATATGTATTTTATTTACTTGTATAGCTAACCTAAGTAAATCTAATATTATAAATGGAAAAAGCTGTTTCTTATTTGAATATCTCCTGAACAATGCGATGGATTTTAATGAAAATTTTTAGACAATGTTGCAGAGTCCAAGAAATATTCTGATGTAATTTTTATCATCCAATGCCGAATTGTAGAAAGAAAATAATAAACATCTGTTTCTATTTGTCTGTGGTTGCCAAGTATAAATCAATAATAGCTCATCGGATTAACGTATATTTTACACTAATTTGTTCAGCCTAATAAGGAGCAGGTATATGATAAATTTTATTAACGGTTTTAAAATATTATTCTGACAAAGTAAATTTCCAAAATACGATTACAAGTTAAATATGTGAAATACGCCCAATCTAATTTGCTAAAATTTATTTCAGACAATGGAAGTGTATTCCGGAATATTTGATAATGCTTTATTTTACTATAAGCTTTATTTTACTTAATCCAGATAAGAGACAATTAAATTACTAGGGACAGCTTAAAACTTCATAACGGCTTAGTCAATTTATGTACTTTTTTATGTGATTTGTTAAGCTTAACGGGAGTAAGTTTATGGCAAAGAACATTTCAGATTTTGCATCGTGTTAATAAACGTAGTTAAAAATTAAAAATATGCTTTTAACATATACACTCCTTTGCAAAAAAAAAAACAAAAAAAAAAACGAAGCACCTCTAAAAAAGAATCCGATCATCTCGAAATTTTGCAAGTAAATTACTTTATACCAAGTATGCAAATGACTGAATTTACAAGGCCAATGAGTGTAAACTTCGGTTATAGTGGGCGGTTCTTCTGCGCAACTAGCATCCTATAAAACAGGTTAAAAATGTGGACGGTATATCTTTGCTCGTTATCGGCGTTGCAGTTCCGCGGAGACACAACCAATAATGCCGTTACGGCGTTGCCAAAGACCTTATAAGAAATTAGACGAGTTCAAACGAGTTGGTCGTATAGTCGGGATGAGTGAAGCTGGCTGGTCATACCGGGCAATAGGCAGTCACCTGCACCGAACGGGCACTGCTGTTCAAAAGTGCTGGCAGCAATAATTGCTGCAAGAAACTCATTAAATGAAATGAAGGCTCTTTAAGGCCAAGGTGTTATCTCTTACGACAGCAGATCGCCCCTAGTAATCCTGCGTACAACTTTAACAGCTCAACGTTATGTTGATGATATCCTGCGGCCGTTTGCGTTACCCTTGTTGGCACGTCGTATAGTCGGGATGAGTGAAGCTGGCTGGTCATACCGGGCAATAGGCAGCTACCTGCACCGAACGGACACTGCTGTTCAAAAGTGCAGGCAGCAATAACTGCTGCAAGGGACATATTAAATGAAATGAAGGATCTTTAAGGCCAAGGTGTTATATCTTATGACAGCAGATCGCTCCTAGTAATCTTGCGTACAACTTTAACAGCTCAACGTTATGCTGATCATATCCTGCGGCCGTTTGCGTTACCCTTCTTGGCACGTCATTCTGGGGCCAATTTGCAGCAAGATAATGCCACGCCACATACGACTCATTGGTGGATTGTCTCCGTGCTGTTGACACTGTTCCCTGGCCAGCAAGGTCACCAGATCTTTCGGCAATCGAGCATGTCTGGGACATGCTAGGCGGCCAGATTTCGGACATCCCAAAATGTAGCAGATCTGTAGCAACAATTAAGGAATGTCTGGCAGAATGTATTGCAGGATGACATCAGGAAACTTTATCAATCCTTACCTAGACGTATACCAGCATTCATTTCAGCTAAGGAGGTTTTCACCAATTACTGATTTGAAAATTCAATGTGCAATTGCTAACCATTGATGGGTTCTGCGGACTTGATTTTGTAATCATTTCATTACCTGTGTATGAACTGTACGCATATTTAATTTCAATAAAAATAGCCACTTTGTTCATGGTGCTTCGTTTTCTTTATATATATATATATATATCTTGAAATACTTTATTTTAATACAATAAACGAATGTATATATCCCCAGACAACGACAGGAAGTTCTGATAGTACTTTGTATAAGGAAACCCTTACTTTCTGACTATGTGTTCACCCTTTAGTGACAACTTTCGCGCGATATAGCCAACTTGGCGATTTTAGGAATATGTCACCAAGTTAACTAAATTTATTGACTCTACATGAAAATTGGAATCCATTTATATACTAATCCTCGTCGTGGTGTGTGAATTATTAAGTGAATATTCTTGATTATCAAAATACAGCGTGTTTCACTTTATGTGAGACAGATACGTTTTGTTTGGAGGTCGCAAATATTTTGAGAATTTTTAGGGAGTTGTGAAGGTTTTCATATTTGTTAGGTATTGCAAAAGTTTTGTAATTTGCTAGTAATTTCAAAAGTTTTGAGATTTGTTAGGTATTACAAAAGTTTTGAGATTTGTTAGGCAAAGTTTTGAGATTTGTTAGGCATTGCAAAATTTTGCGATGTGTTAGGTATTGCAATGGTTTTGAGATTTGTTGGGTATTACAAAGGTTTTAAGATTTGCTAGGTATTACAAAAGTTTTAGATTTATTAGGTATTGCAAATGTTTTGAGATTTGTTAGCTATTGCAAATGTTTTGAGATTTGTCAGGTATTACAAAAGTTTTGAGATTTGTTAGATATTGCAAAGGTCCTGCGATTTGTTAGGTATTGCAAAAGTTTTGAAATTTGCTATGTATTGCATAAATTTTGAGATTTGTTGGGCATTACAAAAGTTTTGAGATGTGTTAGGTATTACAAACGTTTTGAGATTCTTAGGGGATCGAAAAAATTTTTAATTTGTTAGGACATCGCAAAGATTTTGAGACTTGTTAGGCAGTAGCAAGATTTTAGGGTTTGTTATGGGATTGCAAGTATTTTGAGATTTATTAGGAGTTTGCAAATTATTTGAGATTTGACAGGGAGTCGCAAATATATTAACTTATTAGGGGGTCGAAAAGGATAAGATTTAACAGGGAGCCGCAACTATATTGACTTATTAGGGGGTCGAAATGTATGAGATTTGATAACGTGTCATTTAGTAAATATTATTACTGATCAGGGGAAGCGCTTGATCTACGTGTCTCCAGAAATTTTATGAGCCCAAGAGGTACATGCAGGCGGATTATAGAAATATCTATACATCACTGTTGACGGATTATAGAAATTTCTATACATAACTGTTGGTGGATTATAGAAATTTCTATACATAATTTTATATTGGCAGATTATATAAATTTCTATACATAACTTTATGCTTGCTGTGATATGATGGATTTAGCATATAGTCCATTAATATATATATATATTTTTCCAATGGCCAGGCATTGACTCTTTCATCTTCGCCTATACATCGGCCAGAACAGTGAAACTCTTAGCCGTCAAAGACGTTGCCCCAGCGCACCAGTGGGGGTGGGAACACATTGCGCCCAACAACACAAACACCCATGTCTTACGTGGGACTCGAACCCACAACGTGGCGTCCGATCAATCTCTGGAAACGCTCGCCTTGACAGTTCGGTCACCACGTCGACTGAAATGAGCCAACAGTACGCGGTGTTCCCAGGCGTTCACCCACCCAAGTACTAACCGCGCCCGATGCTGCTTTACTTCGGTGATCTAACGAGAACCGGTGTTTTCAGCACGGTAGAGCAGTTGGCTAGTCCATTAATATTACACTTTTCATTTCTTCAAATTATATCCTTCTTTTAATATTTTTAAGATCCAGAAATATACTTTTAATTAAAATATAACACTGAATTTCCCTTCATTTTCATTCAGTAAAATGAAAATACATATCTAATTGTAACAGACGCAATTGTAACAGTTATTGTTCTACAATATGTTACAAATATGGAGTATTAGATGTTACAACACTATTAGAAGAAACCATTTTAGTTTTCCATTACATACCATGGAGATAGTAGCGTCAAATGTTTGAGGTCACTTTGGTTATTTGGATTTTTATCCAGATGGAATGATGACGTAATAAACAAGCGTATTATTAATTCCGGATAAATAATCCATCTAGTATTTCTTACATTGGTTAAGAAACAAAGAAAAAAGTACGACTAATTCGAAATTCCTTAGAAAAGCTCAAATGAAAGTTTATTCTATTTTACATTCGTCTGTAAAAAGCTAAGAAAATAAATTAAAGACAAAATTATTTTATTTTGCAAGTATTTAATTTCTTAATTAACAAAGGCAATATCAATCGTCCATTTCTGATGATTTTAACTGTTTAGCAACGTATAGCATATACTGTCACGTATAGCACATAATAATGCTGAAAATTACTCCTCTACCATTGTTGAACGAATAATATATGGTACTTTTACTGCATAAAGTAGATAGGGAATTATTTGCATACATATAATATAATTATACAGCGTTGAAGCTGTTATATATAACAGACATCCGATAATACAAATCTAGTGCTGTTTATTTCTAACAAATAGTACTATCACTACGCCAAATTAAGAAATATATATATATGTATATATATATATATATATTTGAAATGTAATAATAAGAATTATGTAAAAATAAAAAATACAATTCAAGTAATATTAACATCACCATAGAAGCAAATTCAAAGCCATAATCCCGATAAGAGAAAAGAACAGCACCATCCCAAATTCGATGATTAATTAGAATTAAATTCATCGTCAGGTCTGAGTATTTAATTCCAATTAACCCAAACAAATGCCTGTTTCAGATTAAGCAATAGTACATTACTATAAATACTTAAACTCAGACTACAGGCAACAAAAAATGAAAAAAGGATACATTAAGAAAATTGTATTACCATGCGGCATGAACCATTCTTCTACCACGTGTATACACGATCAACCTCAACAGCTTAATCTAGAAGCACCGGAATGAACAAGTCGAAATTCTACCAGGGAGGCAGTACGAACGTTCACGGAGTTACTCCCAAACCCGTCCAGTGAGTCTAAGCTGGAGACTGGACAAGCAATTCAGAATACAACTTCCCAAATATGCAAACATGAATATGAATCAAAGATGAAAATTCCTACTAAACAAGTAATTCATATGAAAAATGGATAATCGAGAATGCCACTATACACCATTATAAGGGCGCTCAAAACGTAGTTTCAATACTGACAAAAGTTACATTTTTTTGCGAAAATAAAATTCAAAACATTAATGTTAATGCATCTTATTTTCCTATTTTTTGATTTTTCTAATGTTTTTGACTTAGTTTATTATTTTTCATTTTTATTTATATAATTAATAATTATATATAATATATATATATACACATACACACACATATATATATATATATATATATATATATATATATATACACATATATATATATATATATATATATATATATATATATATACACATATATATATATATATATATATATATATATATATATATATATATATATATATATATATATATTTTTTTTTTTTTTTTTTTTTTTTTTTTTTTTTTTTACTGTATGTTAGTCACTATAATTGGGAATGTTTTCTAGGATGTTATCGAGTGAAATTTGATACACTGAGTTGATAATTTTAATAACAAACTTGGGGGGATATGCATTATTAGTCGCTGTATTCAATAATTCCATAAAGTGCGCTAATTTATAATCTTCATCACAAATTTTATTGATTCTAAGAGCCTGGTTTATTATAATATTTCTAAATACAGATGTATGCAAACAAGAGTCAAAATGTTGAATTTTTGATGTATTAAATTTAAAATCCTGTCTTTTATCATACAAGTTTATATCCATATTACAATTTTGTAAATTTAAATTTAAATCTAAAAAGTTTGCAACATTTGTGTCATTATTACTTGCATTTAATTGTAAATTTTTTGGATAAAAGTTTAATACTATAGGGATATTATTATTTGGGGATACACATAAAATGTCATCTAAATATCTAAACATGTGCATATTATGCAAGCTTGGATTAATGTTTTTTTCATAGAAGAATAAATACAGATTAGCTAACAATGATGAGGCACACCCCCCTTGTGGGATACCAACCTGTTGTTTAAAAAAAGTACCACCATGTTGAATATAATTCTCATAAAGAGTGAAGTTAAGTAATTTTTTAAATAGAAAATTTGAATATTTTAGGTTGATATTATATTTTTCAAAAATTTCTAATATAACTTTATACAGATCATCTATATTAATATTATTAAACAAATCTTTGAAATCAAAGGTATAAATACTACGAATATTTGTAAGAGTTTTCAATTTCTTAACTAATTCAAAACTGTTTTTTACAATATGACAATTATTTGAGATTTCATCTGACAAGGATATTTCATGTAATATCTTTAATAATAATTTTCCAGCATTAGTAATGTAAGAATTATGCCCACTGGTAATGGTTCGAAAAGCAACAGGGGATTTATGAAACTTGGGTACTAAAACAATATATGGAATGTTATTACAACTATTTTTTAGATGGATTTGCTTATATTTGGCTGATATTATATTGTATAAGATTTTAAGGTTAGTTATATGTAAATTATAGATTTGATTATTAAGTAAGTGTGACTGAAGGGTATTTTTAAAGTAATATTTACATATAATTGAGTAGTTTCCACATGCTTTATCGACATATGTAATGACAAAATCATTTTGTATTTCTTTAATATCATTTTTAATTGAATTAAGTTTATATGAATTATTAATTTTCTGATTATATATATAATGATTTAAGTATTGCTCTATTAAGACTCTCCAGGGTTTAAAGGCTTCTACAGGGATTTGATATTTATAACTGATTTTATAGATAAATTTATTTAAGTCAAGAAATAAACCTTTACAAATTAATTTATGTTTAAATTTAGTAGGTAGACGGTACTTAGTACCCAGTAACATCAGTGATCTTAGTGCATCATAATTAATAATATTTAGATTTCCCGTTATAACATGCCCATGGTGTTTATCTACGAAGTCTTTGTATTTTTCTAAATGACAGTGGCAATATGACTCTTTATCCAATTCATAGTTTTGATTAATATCTACTGATTTGGCAATTTGATTATAGTTGAAAATATAACGTCCTAGCGGTTTATCATATTTATAAGCAATTTTAGGATTTACATGTTTGACTGGAAAGTAATTGGAAACCGATTTTAAAAAATTATTTATCTTCAGATTATTTAAGACAGAATTAGTAAAATTCAAGGTACAATATTCGTTAATTTTAGTATTTTGTTTTGATTCGTCATTAAAGTTTACGTCTGTGACATATAAATAACCATTAAGATTTTTACTTCTGGTAATGAGCAAATCATAGAATAAATGTTTAAAATGAACGTTATCAAATGCAGTACTTAGAAAAAGGTTATATACCATATTTAATTGCTGTTTTTTAATTGCGAAGATCCAGTTTTTACATTGTTTCCAATCAAAAGTAATTTTAAAATTTGCATGTTGCTGAAGGATGGCATTTTTTAGTTCAGATAATGATGGCAATTTTTTATTTTATTTACTTGCTCTTTTAGTTCTTTTTGATTTACTTTTATGATTGTTGAAGGAATTATAAATATTATGGTCTTCATTAGGAGAATTAAAGGACTTTTTAACTATATTATGATGATTAAATATTTGATTGAGACCATACGGAAAAATAGTTTTATGTGCACAAATGAATTCATTTTCAAGAAACAATCTGTCATAGTAATTTTTTTGAATACACAGAATACTAATTTCAATGTTGTCGAACCCATGTTTAGACAAATGTTCGTATTCAAATTTTGATTCATTAAAGGAAGTTGCATTATTTGAAAATTTTTTTATGTGATTCCTGTGTACGTTAATTCGGAGATGCAGAGGGTTGCTGGTTTGACCTATATATGACATATTACATTTTTTACATACAATTTGGTAGATACAATTATATGTTTTACAGAAGACAAGATTATTGTTACAATTGATCTGATTACTATTAGCAAACGGACAAGTTTTACATCTATTAGATTTACAAGATTTAAATTTAAGTGTGTTATTTAGTGATGTATGGCTGTACGATTGAAAGTTATATGAAGTGAACAAGGAATACTGGCTGGAAGTACCGAATGAAGATGGAATAGTCATAGAGGATAAAGGATATTGTTGGTAGCTGGATAACGATCTAGGAGAACCCCAACAAGTTCTCGAATACCGAGCTTGGATGTTAGAGAGCATCCAGTTGCCAGTCGCTAATTTTTTATAATAAGACATCATGTAATAGGGAAAGATTGTAACCTTTATTTCCCCAAAATAAAGGCACTTGCATTAAAAAAGTGACTCTTTATCCAAGAATGCACCTTAATTCAATTACAAAGGTGGAGACACAAATAGAACATATGAAATGTACCATTATTTTTCAAACTAATGGATCATTTAAAACACTTTGAAAATATATAAACTAATGTGTAGACACATTAAAACCTGGATTAAATAAATGCTTAGGAATAAGCAAAACTAGGATAGATAGTGGAAAAATATACATATACACATTGACTATTCCAGAATAAATTGATTCAAATTAACATCCATCAATACAACATGAAACACAATTTTTACTTCAGAACTAATATAATCTAAGAATAATATAGGAACAATACAACCATTGCTGTAAATACAGGATTCAAATTCTTCCAATAAATATACATTTATTTAATGGTTCAACAAATCAGAGATTCAACGTATGAAAGGCTACGTACGATCACATAAAACAATAAGATATTCAATATATGAAAAACTAAGATCGATCACAAAAACAATGGCTAAGAATAGAGTTATTACCTAGGAATACAATTACAAGACATTTTAAGGTGATAAGATTAGGGATTATGAGATAAAAATAAAGTTAAAATTTGACACCAATTCAGCGCAAATGCAGCTAACTTTAGTGTAATTCAGTTCTAACTAATTAAAAATGAATATTACCACAGAAACTCGTAAACAACTAGACAGAAAATAAGAAACCAATATAAAATACGCGCATAATGCAGCAGACAAGTATATGGGTAAATATTTGAAATGTAATAATAAGAATTATGTAAAAATAAAAAATACAATTCAAGTAATATTGACATCACCATAGAAGCAAATTCAAAGCCATAATGCCGATAAGAGAAAAGAACAGCACCATCCCAAATTCGATGATTAATTAGAATTAAATTCATCGTCAGGTCTGAGTATTTAATTCCAATTTATATATATATCTCTTTAATAAAGAGCATAGACGTATTGCGATACAACACTATTTCTCTTCTCTCTCTGTTTGTCTCTTGTTTAACCTTCTTATCTCCATTCCATCTTTTCACTCTGTTAATTCGCTCATTTCTTCTGTCTTTCCTCTCCCCCCTTGTCTCTCACGTACAAACTCATAACGTTGAACATCAATTTTTCTAAAATAAATAAATCAGAGCACAAAAGGATCACTTACATTTTTGATCAAAGGCAATTTTTTTTCCAAAATATATTTCACGTTGTGTCTGTTTATCATTACTAGACATTTTAAGCAATTATTTTTCATTTTCACAAGCGATATTCAGAAGTCTTTCATTATGGTTTGTGTTCTTTTAGTGAAATAATTCATAATGAGGATTTTTTTACGAAGGGCAATATAAACAATTTCATTTTAAATAAATGAGCTAGCTCTCAGTTGCGTTGTTCAAAAGGCGTTCTTAAACTTTCTATGACTAACATAGTTATTTTCAACTGCATTGTTAACGATAATAATTTAAATATTTTATATATTTGAGAAAAAAAGATATCTTTTAGAGTATTTAGCATTATTTTAACTGAATGTAAATCACATATTATTATTTCAGATAAAGAAATATAGTTAAATTTGTTTCAACGTAATGGTTTAAAAATCTGGTAAATATTTAACAACATCAAATACTTGTGAGAAAAACTTTACGTAAAACTGTCAGAATTATTGGAAATTTTCAGCTTGGAACGCTATACAGTATTCACGACAATGAAAGTCAAGATGAGTCGAAGTCAAGTTTTACTCAATAAAATCAAGGTTGCAACGAACAATGGAGTTAGACAGATAGACGCCAGATTTGACACTTGAACTGATGATATTTATGGTCCGTGACTACAGATCAAAATAATCGAAAAGTTCTGTGGATCTCGCAGTAAGACCGCCAACAGGATTTATTGCTTTAGTTTTGTCTCCCAATTAGAGCAAAGCTAAAAGAGCTATGCCTACCACTGATGACATATAGATTGGGGATGGTGATGCAAGAAGAATTCGAAGGAGGAACTAACCATAAGAGCAAAATATACAGTTGACAGTTAAAGCACGCTCGTGGAGATGGAAACAAAGCTAAAAAACTCTGATGTGGGCAGCACATGATTTTCCTTATATAATGCAATGGATTTAAAATTTTTACAGTTTAAAAAATGTTATTCTTAAAGTGGATACTTACATTCTTTCCAAGATATCGAATTTTCTTCAATTAGTCGTCATTTCCATTGATTTAGCGCCAGTTTTATCCATTTGGACAGAGATTTTCGTTAATTTTGCAACATTTAAAAATGTCACCAACTTGGCGACACTCCGCTAAATTCGTCGCCAAAATCTCGCCAAGCATTTTGGACGAAAAAATAAGTTATTCTTACAGCAGATAAATGACTATTAGTGTTCAAATACAAAAGTATTACTCAAAGTATCTTTTCCCTAAATGGAACGAATTAGATCCACGAGAATGATGTCACCAAATTTAGCGCATGATATTACATATGAAAAGTTAATATGTTTCTCAACAGTTAATATTTTTTTTAATTTATGAGATTTTTGGATAAATTTATTTGAAAAATGTTCATTATCTCGAAAACGGTTCATGCTAGCGTTCTAAAGTTTATGTCAATCGTTTTCTATGGAAAAATTACATAAGAAATGTCTATTTGCGTAAATTTATTAAAAGTTTTGATTTTTTGATGATTTTTTCAAAATTTCACTCGAAAATTTAGGGGGATTCTGAATATTCAATTGCGTTTAAAAACAATAGAGTTCCAGTATTCACTGATTGTGGTTTTTGTACCAAATTTCACCCGAATAGCTGCATTCGTTCATGAGATATCGTCTCCACAGACTCACTGACACACACACACACACATAATTTCACACACACACACACACATACTTTCACACACACACACACACGGCATCATCACAAAAATGTTTGATTCGTGATCAGGGATGCTTGAAACGTGCTCTCCCGTCGAAAACTCGAATTCGAATTTTCGACCCCGCCACAATACTTTCTTTATACATTATGTATATAAGGAAAGTAATAAGTTGGTGTTGTTTTATAAATATCATCGACAAAATCCTGTTATAAGTCAGATTCCAGTGAACCGAGTTCTAAAAACATCTAATGTGTACCCCATGCTTACTTCTATTAAACCTGCTACAGTTTTGAAGTTGTGGTTATTGGTTATTACTTATGGCTATTGGTTATTGCTTATGATTGTTGGTTATTGCTTATGGCTATTGGTTATTGCTTATGATTGTTGGTTATTGCTTATGGCTATTGGTTATTGCTTATGATTGTTGGTTATTGCTTATGACTGTTGATATGGTTAGTGGTGTTGCATCAGTACCGTCGTCAGTGTAATAGAAATACATTTCTACCAAACCAGTGTTAGTGCTTACTGATTATATCATCGCCTGCACCGTGTTGACGAGAGGTATTGATTGGTGGGAATGTCCATGGGTAAGAATGGATGAGTAGTTGAAGCGATTTTATGCAACAGACAGTTATAGGGTAGTAGTCGCATTAATTTAAGACCATAAGGACAAACCATAAGAATTAATTCAGTCTATTATACGCTTTATGGACTTTTTCGGAGGTTTGAGCTACAATGCAAAACATACATAGCCCACTCAATAAGTCTCCGGTCTAACTAAGAAAAACAACTTTTTTTTTAGAAATTCGACTTTATTCATCAACATACTCTCCTTCAAGAGTGATACATTCATTCCAATGCTCCTATAACTTTTCGATGTCTTTTTTGTAGAACGATTTGTCTTTGCTCTAAAAATAGGCCTAAGTTTCGACAAATACTTCTTAATTTGAGCCAAATTTTTTTCCCTTGAACATCGTTTTGATGTCTGCAAAAAGCCAGTAGTCGCTGTCCGCCACATTTGGAGATTACGGTGGGTGAGGAAGCAATTCGAAGTGTAATTCATATAATTTAACCATCGTTTTCATCTACTTGTGACACAGGGCAATATCTTTGTGGAACAGCACTTTTTTCTTTTGCTTGTGAGGCCGTTTTTTCTCGATTTATACACTCAATCCATCCAATAATGCCATGTAATATTCGCTATTGATAGTTTTACCTTTCTCAAGATAGTCGATGAACAAAATGCCATGCGCGTCCTAATATACGGATGCCATAGCCTTGCCAGCTGACTTTTGGGTTTTGAGTCGGTTGGACGACTTTCACCGGCTGCTGTCTACTCAGCTGACGATCTTTTTGATTCAGGTGTATAGTAATGGATCCATGTGTCATCCTTTGTCACATACCGATGCAAGAAATTCTTCTTATCTCTCTTGAACAGCTCCAAACAGCGCTCTGAGTCGTCGACGCGTTGTTGTTTTTGGTCCTGTGTGAGTAAACGCGGCACCCACTTCGAAAGCAACTTACGCATGCTCAAATTTTCGTTTAAAATTGTAAACACACTACCATCTGATACTTTAAGATATCAGCTTTCTCACGCAACTTCACTTTACGGTCTTTCAAAACTATTATTGTTGTTGTTGAGACCCAGACCGTCCGACCAAAACTATTATTGTGGACTTTTTTATGTTTTCCGGAACAACTGCCGATTTGAGGCGACCAGAACGTTCAGCATCATCGGTGTTTGTACGACCGCGTTTAAATTCAGCATACCAGTCAATAATAGTTGATTTCCCTGGCGCAGAGTCTCCATAACGCTTATCAAGCCACTGTTTGGCTTCAACAGTATTTTTCCCCTATCAAAATCAATGTTTAATCAACACACGAAATTCTATTTTATCCATTGTTTTGCAAATTACAAAACTGGGGTCATTAAAACCACTGTAACCTATAAACTAATTGTAAGAATGTCATGAAATTTTGACACGTGTCGTTTGAAGGTTGGTACTATCCAGAAATCATATGGGTCTGTCAACAGTGTTGCCGTATATGTGTCAGACCGGAGACTTATTGAGTGAAGTGTTACTCTTTTATTGATTGCAACTGTTTATGTCAAGGATATTTTACCAGTTTGGTGACATCTGAATTATTGCTTTTTTTTCAGTGCCTTTGTGTGTGTGTTTAATGTTCCCAGACATGAATTTATCCTTGATTGAATATACTTTCCGAACAATTATAGAAGATTTTTTACATAGAAGCTTGTTTCATTGTGCAAAGCCCTCTGTGGCACTTATCATATTCACATGGTTTTTGAATAAATTTCTCATTCCTGTGGTAAATTCTAATAAAATCTATGATAAAGTCTTGTAAATTTCTAAAAAAATCTGAAATCTCCATTTTTTTGTTATTTTTAAAGTCACTTGTGGATAATCAAAATATAAAACCATAATCACAAAATTTTACACAGATACTTAGCAGGGGCGCGGTAGCCCATTGGTTAGCGCGCTGGAGTTGCACTCGGTAGGCCCGGGTTCGATTCCAGCCACTGCCAAAACTGCCGCCGTGTTCATGCGGAGTACGATCACGTTAAACATGTGGGTCCGAAAGTCCTTCCGAGAGGTTGGTGGTAGGGGAAGGAGGGTACGGTCCCTGTGGATGCCTCCCCCACTGAGTTCCGGTCTAAATTGGGTGGCACTTCCCGACCGTCCAAACAGTTACCTTACACCTTTCTGGTAGGTCGGACGGTCTGGGTTTCAACAACAACAACAGATACTTAGCATCTTTGGTACTTGTAAATTGATTGATATTTGGCGAAATCACGTAAGAAAAATACTTTTTTCTAGAAAATTTAAAAAACAGCTTAATTAAAATTTTAAAAACAGCTATTGTAATAGTTAATATAATAGTGAAATTAGGTATCATGAGTATAAGTTAATGTAATAGTGGAATTCATTGGATAACTTGAAAGGGGGAAGTTCTATCGTTTAGAAAATAAGTTTGAAAGTGTTAATAATTCCTGTCCTTAAATTCTATAGCTTCAAAACAGTATCTTTTCCGTTAGAAGAAGAGGAAGTCAAAATTTCAATATAGCAGTATTACTTCATACGGTATATTATAGATGGCAATAGCGTTCGAAGCTCTCGATAACCTATTTTTACTTTCATTATATACATAATGTATAAGGAAGTATTGTGATGGGGTCGAAAATTCGAGTTCGAGTTTTCGACGGGAGAGCACGTTTCAAGCATCCCTGATCACAAATCAAACATTTTTGAGGTGATGTCTGTGTGTGTGCGTGCGTGTGTGTATGTGTGTGTGAAAGTATGCGGGTATGTGTGTGTGTATGTGTGTGTGTGTCAGTGAGTCTGTGGAGGTGATGAATCTCACAAATGAATAGAGCGATTCGAATGAAATTTGGTACAAAAATCACAATCCGTGAATACTGGAAGCCTATTGTTTTTAAACGTAATCGAATGTTCAGAACCCCCTAAAAATCTTTAATCAAGTTACGCAAATAGACATTCCTTATGCAATTTTTCCTTAGAAAACGATTGACATAAATTTTAGAACGCTAGCACAAACCGTTCTCGAGATATTGCACATTTTTGAAATTAATTTATCATAAAATCCCATAAATAAAAAAATATATTAACCGTTGAGAAACATGTTCACTTTTCTTATGTAATATCATGCGATAAAATTTTGTGACATCATTCTCGTGGATTTAGCTCGCTCCATTCACGAGAAATGATACTTTGAGTAATACTTTTGTATTTGAACGCCAATAGTCATTTACCTGTTATAAGAATAACTTATTTCTCCGTCCATAACGCTTGGCGAGATTTTGGCGACGAATTTGGCGGAATTTTGCCAACTTGGCGACTTTTTAAAATGATGTTAAATTAACGAAAACTCACCAAATGGATAAAATTGACGCTAAATCAATGAAAATGACGACTCATTGACAAAAATTCAGTATCTTGGAACAAATATAAGTATCTACTATAAGAATAACCTATTTTTTTTTACTGTAAAAGTAGTAAATTCATTGCATTATATAAGAAAAGTCGTGTGCTGCCCACATCAGGTATTTTGTCTTGCATCTCAATCCTATCGTGTATATAGATTGATTTTAAAAGAGAGTGGTTTTACTACGAAAGTCAAATACTCTGGTTTTTGTAGAACAAATATGCTCGTTATTTATATTTTAACATTTTCATTAACAATTATTAAGTTCCGTGTAAGCATAGACCCAGATCTTTTCTTCAATTTTCTTACAATTTTATGAGCTAAACGCGTATCAACCACTAATGTGAATTTATAAAATAAGATAAGTTACGCTTATAAAAAATAAAATGTCACAATTACCAAACCGTGTTCTTACTATATATCTGATTTTCAAGAATTTCGGTTTTAAACATAAATTATAATTTTGTTTTAATGAGCACTTTCTCTCTATGAAAAAAATACCACCTTAGGAAAGCTCTTCCTAAGAATATACTGCCTATTTATCTTACGTTTCTGTTGAAAATATTTTCTTTTTTTAAATGAAATTTATTCTTCAAAGGAACTCAATTAATTCGACATAAGCTGGAAAATTTGGGTTTTAAATCGCATTACGTTCTTTCATTATTTGCTCTTTAACTGCCATTACAGTAAAGGTTTATAAATAATTTCAGAAACCTAAAATTCATCCTGTTAACAATTAAGATTAAATTGATATTTTAATGCATAAACTTCAAGAAAACTACTGCATAATGAAGAAATTATATAAGTCTAGCGTTTCATACCATTATTCATTATTTTATTGAATGCTGAAAACGGAAATCATAATACAACATTGCACTAATTTCAAAATACTTTCTCATTTACTTTAATGCAGAATCTCATATTATCGTAAGCATTTCAAAATGATTTATTTGCAATTTATTTAAGCTGTGAAAATAACAGATAAATCTTTAATTCATTGCGGCATCAATATGGAGGACATTTTTATATAGAATAATACACAATTTGTGAACAGTAATGGTTCGTGTTGAGACCCAGACCGTCCGACCTACCAGAAAGGTGTTGTTGATGTTGTTGAAACCCAGACCGTCCGACCTACCAGAAAGGTGTATGGTAACTGTCTACCAGAAAGGTGTTGTTGTTGTTGTTGAGACCCAGACCGTCCGACCTACCAGAAAGGTGTAAGGTAACTGTTTGGACGGCCGGGAAGTGCCACCCAATTTGGACCGAAACCCAGTGGGGGAGGCATCTACAGGGACCGTACCCTCCGTGTCAGGATGGCCGAGCGGTCCAAGGCGCCAGACTCAAGGATTACCAGAAAGGTGTTGAAGACCCAGACCGTCCGACTCGTCCTGAGGACTTAGAGTAACTAGTTGGACGGCCGGTACCAGAAAGGTGTAAAGTAACTGTTTGGACGGCTGGGAAGGTGAACGGTAATGGTGTACTACTTATTCGTTGATATAGTTTTCGAAAGTAAATTGGTATACTTTAATGTCTTTATGATTTAAAATTAAATAATATTACTTAGTATCGCATTATCTTTACAGATAACTGTAACCATGGACAAATTTATAATATTTCGAATAATATAATATTTTTAGACGTGTTGTCTTGCTCGTTTTCTATTACTACAAAAACATATTGAATATTCAAAATTGTATAGACATTATGCATTTAAATTGCATAAAAATTTTAAGGTATGTTGTTTTACTCTTTTTCTCTTACTGCCAAAAAGACATTAATGAAATTTTGGCTGAACATTTTGCTTTTATAATAAATTAATTATCTGTTTCTGAAAATGTTTTTGCGATAACAATGCCCAATACATGTATAATACAATTCCTATTTTTAACACTTTCCAACTTCGTTAGAAAGGGTTTATGACTTTGTTCATTCTGTCTGCCTGTCTGTCCGTTCGCAAGATAACTGCTGTGAAAATGACTTTATCAAAATGAAATTTCAGTATGTTGTTGATATGAATAATATGACCAAATCAGTTTCGGATTTAACCTTCGTTGAAAAATGAAATACATTAAACCCTATGGAATCTAATTTTCCAAACATTTTTTAAGTGGGGTTAGAATTCACAAATTGCTGCGAAAATTTTAGGAAATATTTAAATTATCACGTAAAATATGTAAAAAAATTTGAAATCTTTAATGATATCAAATCAAATAATATCATTTAGGATTGCATTATCTTTGAAAATAGTACTATCTATGGACCGGTTTTCAGTTCATTATTTGCTGGGCACGGTATTGTGTCCAAGTGGCTAAAGCCTGCTACTCCCAATAGTGAATATGCTTTATTTTTAAGTCATCGAGTTTAATTAATAAATAAAATAAACTAATAATCGTTTCGTTCTTTTTATTATTACCTGTTTAGGTTTCAATGTTTATGTAAGTACAATGCAGCAAACGCTACATTTCTATTGTCTTCTGTATTTTTTTAAAGCATTTTTCAAATGTGTCAGTTAATTTTGGGACACCCTGTATAACTGTTTTGAGTAAAACGGTCTCAAAGTTAGGGAGAATTTCTTGATTATAAAAGCGTTGCCTCACCAATTTCTTTATAAAATGCGTTCAAATTGAAATATTTTGATAATAATTTTTTCTAAATATTGTTAACATTATGTTCAATATCTGTAGGAAAAAACATTTTTTAAAGTCTGAACGGGGATTTTCTTCCTACTATTGTACTTTTTACATAATCGATATACCTCGAAATAATTTAATTTATGAGACGAAACTTAGTGCGAATTGGAAAAATTGGAAGTAGGTGACTGACTTTTAGCAAAGTAAAATATTATGACTATAATTTATGCTATTGTTTTTCAGCAAACTGGAATGTTCTGGTGAGTAGGAAAATCCGTCGTTTGGCCTTATTACATTTTTAGAAAATACGCATGCAATGCTTTACATTATAAAATGAGCGTATCGAAACCGAAAAATGCGTTTTTATAGCGACGAGATAAATACTACAAAACCTAAAAAATTCATATCAAATTACTTTACGTTGTTTTATTATTAACCTGGTTACAAAATAAAGTAGTAAAAAGCATTGGAAAACGAAAAAATGCTTCATGAAGAATACGACGTTATCTTTATTGACACAAATGAAACACTGAAAAATAAAGAAATGTGATATGTAATTTCATATCAAAGGTATAAACTTTGCAGATTTCCATTGAACTCACTATCCTTATTATAAATGAGACTTTTTTACAGCTAAAAATAATGTCCATAAAAGCTCTCGCTCACTTTTAATTTCTGCAACATTAATTCTTAAAATTATTTAATGTATTCTTAAATAAGTTAACCTTATTAATGTTACTCGTGTGAAATGTAAAAGCAACAGGAATGTTTTAATTTATATATGTATATTAGGAATATCCTTATGTACCTCAATCACTTTATATAAAAAGGCCCATAAGTGTAGACATTAAGTCTAGCTACAAAAAAGTGACCAAATTCGATGGATTGAAAGTGATTGCAGTGCCCCTGGTGGCACATTTAATAGGCGAAAAGACAATTGCAAATTTATGGAACATTGTCTAATTAGTAAGAACCGACACTAAAGCAGCTACGCTGGGTATTTATTTGGCACAATATGGTTATTGGTGAATTGTTCTCATATTCAGGAATGCTAAAAAGCAACTTGCATTCACAAAAATCTGTGCAACCTGTTCAAAATGCCCACCGTCAGCAACAATGCATATGTGCATCCGAAAATCAACATTCCTGTGTACTTTAAAAAGCATTGCAGGTGTCACCGTGTTACAGCATCTAAAAACAGATATTGTGTTTTATACAGATTGTGTTTTTTGCTTTCCACGTTTTGTGTATGCCTGATAAAAATTCCTACTCATAAGATAGCATTCTACGACTTTGTAACTGATATTTTTCTTCCATCTTGATTTTTTGTCGAGTTCCTGTGCTTATTTTTTCAATTATCTACTAAGGCCGTTTCAAAAAATTATATTTCTTGTAAAATAGTCATTATATTCTAGATAGACTTAACTTATACACTTAGGTACGGCTCCTTCCAGAAGTAACACTATAAATTTGGAGTGGCTCATTTATGTTCTAATTTGAAACATAACCAACAGCAACAAGTATATATTATCGGATTGCTTTTAATTTATAATAATTTTAGGATCTTTATAATTTATGTAAAAAGGTTTGGATGGTTTACTTACAGGTTAATGTTCCCATTTTATTAATTTTATTCACACTTTTACTATTTAAGGATAACAATATTCTTCTATTTCAAAAGTATGCTATTCAATAGTTGCTGTAAGCCAAAAATGGCGAAATTTCGTTATTTTTATGTTTCAGTAATTTTAATTTACTTAAATTATTTAATACTAGCCGCCTTCGGCGACCAGCCTGTTCGCTACCCTTGAAAATTCTGACCGTGGCAAACTCGCTGGCGCCATAACCCCGTTGTTGCTGTTGAGACCCAGACAGTCCGATCTACCAGAAAGGTGTAAGGTAACTGTTTGGACGGCCGGGAAGAGCCACCCAATATAGACCGAAACCCAGTGGGGGAGGCATCCACAGGGACCGTACCCTCCTTCTCCTACCACCAACCTCTCGGAAGGACTTACGGACCCACATGTTTAACGTGATGGTACTCTGCGTGAACACGGTGGCAGTTTTGGTAGAGAAGAGAATCGAACCCGGTCCTACCAAGTGCAATTCCCGCGCGCTAACCACTGGGCTACCGCGCCCGTCATAACCCCGTTGAAAACCCAGGCCGTTCGACTCATCCAAAGGACTTGAGCAACTATTTGAACTTGATTGTGTAAAGTATTTCGAACCTGGATTAAGTTTAGTTTATCTCATATTTAAAATTACAATATGTTTTACTTAAATTCTAATACTTTAAATTTCTTTTTAAGCTGAATACTATTATATTTCATTCTAAATTACCTTTTGGTCAATTGTTCTACATATCTAATATATCTTAATTTAATTGTTTATTTTGTTAATATTGTTAACATTAATTATTTATGTAGTTCAACATAAAGAATTGAAGTTAACAGTTCACAATACTTTAAACCTTTCAATTTAAAATATGTTTCTTAATGAGCTGCAAATTATTTAAATTTAATTTTTTAAGAAGCGAAGATTATAAAAAACGTTAGTCTTTTGAAAAGTTAATTTGTGCATTTATTTCTATTCTATTTAAAACATTTGTAGTAAAATCATTATATATTAATGTGTAGTAAAATATAATTAAATTTGTGTTATGTATGCTCCTGTTTTTAAAAATTGCAACACCATGAAAGAATCAGCAGAATTGAATAAAATTTATTTCGCAAGCGATCTGTAGTGAGACAAATAAACGAATAAATTTATAAAGCAAAAAAAAAACAATATTAAATGTCGAATATCAGTATTTGGGGAAGACACCATTCGTTGCATTAACTGCTTCTATACAACATGGCATCGAATCAAACATATTTTGAATTTGTACCTGAGGAAGAGCATTTCAGATTGCTTGGATACGAACCCAAAGTTCAGCTGTATTAGCTTCGGGACAAGCGTCACGAGCGAGACGCCGACCGACAAAATCCTCCACGTCTTCAGTAAGGAGCATATTCGGTGAGTAGGCACTCTAAGGAGGAAGTTGTATCTGTTGTGTTGAAAAGAAGTCTTGAAAATCCCTACCGTAGCAACATATGGACGGGGATTTTCAACTAATGCTTAAAAAGAAGGGTACAAATTCGTGCTCCAGAACTTCTCTGATAAATTGATTGCTTTTGAGATTATCAAAATTTATCGGCAGCTGTGATCATCCAAGATACCCAATGGCGCCCCAAACCATCACGCGTTCTTTCAGTATGACAATGGATAACGCTCTTCAGAAGGTGGCGTTCACCGCTATAGCATCCAAAGTGGATGCCATTACCGAACCCCAAATTAAAGCGGTCATCCGAAAAGACGACTTGACGCCAATCGGCACACCAGTGTCTATGTTGATCGGCAGACCTTCGGTAAGTCCATTGCAGTCGCAGACGTCGATGGCTTTGCGTCAGGGGAATCCTGTATAAAGGAATTGTTACACGCCGACGAATTGTTGGAGCAGACAATGACACACTTATAGCAGTGTTCCGCCATCTGTCAAGATGAAGCGGTCTATCACTGCCATGCAGATGAGGTATCTATCATCCCGTGCTGGCGTAACATTTCCTCGTCCACTGCAGGATTTCCGACTCGTCCGGTACTCTTCAATCTACTGCTTCTACACTCGCATCACTGTCGTGGAAATGCTATCCACACGAATTGCTATTGCACTATAAGGAAACCCCCCTTCACGAAGGCCGATCGTTCGTCCCCGTTCAAACTCCCTAACATGCTCATATGGCGACCTCTGTCGTCATAGAGGCATCTCATAAAACGCTTACCGCTGACAGACAACCATATACTATTTTTAACGCCCCGCTATACCTCTCTATTTATACAGCTAAAACAGCAGTTCATAGGGCGCTGCTCAGCCCACGCATGCACGCTGGCACTGAAATTCTAATCATTTGCATTCCGTAATTTACATTCGCTGCAATCGCGTGCTTCTTTCATGGTATTGCAATTTTTACAAACATGAGTTTATAGTAAGTTACGGTGAACTGTGTTAAATAATATTGAAAAGGTTCATGATTGACATGCATTGCATTTGTTGCAAGAATACTCTAAGACATATTCTAAACGCATAACGCACCTTTACGCAGTCCATCACTCATTTAACTATTTAACAAAATTCACCGTGAATTAATTTACGCAAAACAAAATTATTTATATGTTACTACATTTATTATATATATTTTACTATATTTATTAATATAATAATCTTGCCACAGTTTTATTCTTTTATTGAGTGATTAATTTTTGTATTTAGGGCGTTTGTTCAGTCAACATATTTCTATGTTTACACTTACATTCCAGAAACTTTAATATTTTTTAAGGAGACACAATAACCTAAAAATGGTCAAGATATCAATTTTCTGTTTTATTGGCTGTAATTATAACTGTGACTTTTCTAAATATGTAGATGAAATATCAAAGTTGTACCTTTATAATTAAAAAAATTATTAATGTTTTTCTGCACGATGGTAGAATAGAAACAACACATAAAGGAAAACTTTATATTCGTTTTTCTCCGTGTTCAATTTTAGCTGACATGCATGTTTTTTAAATGCTAAGGCTTTTTTATTTTGTAATTAAGATAAAGGTTTTTAATTTGTGTGCATGTTTTTTATTTTGTATTTGATAAAATAGCCCATGGAATTAACATTAAGATTTGTAGACTAAAAACTGGTTAAGTTTGTTAAATTGCAGACTAAAACTGGTAAAATTTGTAGACTAAAAACTGGTTAAGTTTGTTAAATTGTAGACTAAAACTGGTAAAATTTGTAGACTAAAAACTGATTAAGTTGTCAGACTAAAAACTGGTTACATTTCGTGTTTTTTTCAATATACCTGACAGTCGAAACATTATATTAAACCTAATATCAAGATCATCTAAAAATCCATGCACAACCTTGTGTAGTATATTCTAAGGAATGTAAAAGGAAAAATTTCAAACACAAATATTAACATTTGAAAAAGTAGTTGGAATCTGAAAAAAATTAATTTTTCTAATGAAATTTAAATTAAACATGTAGTTCAACAAAATATTTATTGTCCAATTTTGTTTATAATTTAATGCTAAAATATAATACAACCATGATTTTTGCTATATTACTTCAAATAAAACAATATGTTGACCAGGTACTGTGTTCCCTTAAGCAATTGCAGTGATTTTTAGGATTCTAGGAACTTTTAGATATTATCTGGATATTCAAGAACCCTCACCATTTCCGCGGATAACATATTCATTTATGACACATTTTTACTTTACTTATGTATACTTTGTACATAACCTTGATACATCAACATTTAAGGCATTGTGTGTATGCATATTTCTATATGTAAGTGTATGAATGAAATATATTCACCAATGAAAGAAACGTTCCATCGTTAAAAACTGGATTTGTATAAAACAGGATAGAACACCCAGTATCATCGTAAATCGAGGGAATTGATGCTACATGTTTGGGATAGCATCCATCTTTGCCGGACGCATTTTTTAAACATTTTACTTACTTGAGAAAACGGCAGAAATACTGAAGGTTTTATTCTTATTAAAAATAGATCAATTGGTTAAATGTTTTAAGATTTCGAAAACTGCATGTACTAAACTACAAAATAAGTAACTTTAAAACTTTGTTCACTGAACAATAACAGCTAGAAGACGAGTTGGTTGGACATTATGTCCTTACTGTACCATGGGGCATGAAATATAAGTAAATTTGACCCTGATGTTTCCTGGTTAGTGATATATACCGAAACTTCCAGAAAACTCTGTTGATATTAAACATGTATTCATATTGAATGATTGTATTTATGCAAATATATTTATGCACATTTTGATAAAATTTGATTTGAAAATAAAATAACGTAAGATTTAAAAATTGGTGTAGTCTGTTTCACAACAAATAGTGTTCAATATAATAAGGTTTCTGAAAGAAATAAGATAATACATGTTTTTTTATTATAAAGTCTTAGGAGAAGTAATAAAATAATAACTAATTAGTATATTAAAAGTTTATAATAATTAGTATATATAACAAAAATTAGTATATATAAAGTTTACTAATTGCCAGTCCGTGTTCAACTAACATAAGTATTTCCACCAGAATATGACTTATTGCGTTGATTAATTAGAATTCAAATTTTAACACTTTCTTGGTGAATATTAATTACAATATTAATGCATTATTAATTTCGATTATCAGAATAGACATTTTAGGCTTGAGATAAGATCAAGCAGATAAATCCCTTATAAAATAACAAATTTTCTCACTGGTTTTGGAACACTGAGGGTATTTTTCAAGTTCGCCCTTGGGTCTGGAGACATGAATCAAAAAACGTATATAGCATTAAGCATTCACATATGATTTTTATCTTAAGATAGTTCAGGTGTGCATTGAACCGTTCTGGGTTAGCTGAATGGAAAAATTAATTGCCGCCCATCGTTAGCAATTGCAGCACTTTTTCGGCTTGCTTTTGAGATCTCATACTCAGAGAGGAACTGTTTTAATTTGTGCAATTTTTGTCCTCAATCTGGCAAATGCCAATCTATCATTCGTTCGGATCAAGGTTATTTGGGCTCTAATATCTTCGTAATATGGAGTCAATACAACTCATCCTATTTTGCTGTTCTTAGACAAATCCATCAATAATCGATTGAGTCATCTTGGTTTTAAGGTCCTCATGAATATTTTCCAGTAAAATGTCTCAGATAAGTCCAATATTTTTCGTATTTAGATTGTTTGATATCACGTTTTTATTACGCAGCGAGATAGAAGCGGAGTTCCCTTGCCATCGGCTCAATTACGTTGCTGTTGTTAAATCTGCTTCTGACCGACTACATGAACAATTCCAGTAAAATTTAGAGCATTAATAAAATTTACCAAATTACAGGTGGTGACGTAGCTGGAATTTTAAAACTCGATTTGTGGATTGAGATAGCAGATGCCAAAGTTCACCATGTTATGTCAACGGGTTAACTGGTAAAATTATTCTTGAAACTTTGACTTTTGCCGCCAAAATTTGGCGAATGTTTGAAAATGTCACCGAATTAAAAAATATAGCAAATTTAACGAAAAGATTGACAACTTTTTAAAAATTAAATATCTCAGAAAATTATGTTTAATGTTATTAATTATACCTGTTGCTTTGTGGGAAAATACCGTAACATATATTAAAAATCAAGTTCTTTCAGTAATATTAATATACATTCAAATGGTAAGTAATCAACTAAAAATTATGCAATAGAGAAACTTTTTATAATAGATTTTGAATACTCTTTGCAGTTGATTGCTTATCAGGTTCGAAGTCCGTTGACTGAGCATAGTATTAGTTTTCCACAAATTATTTTCTTTTATATCTATATCGAAAAGTTCATTTTTGTCTCTGGAAAATCAATAACCACTTGTATAATTCATATTTTCATATAATATTACGTATTTTCTATTTTGAATTTCAACTCATCATATATTTTGCAAGACAACTAAATAGCTGCAAAGCTTTGAAGAAGTTCGGTTCAGTATCGTGTACACTGGCTACAAATCTAAAGAAGTTACAAAATATGCTACCGCTAAAGTTACAATGTTTTATTTTCTAACACATTGTGTATTTCATGTTTAATAATTAAGAGTAATTTTCCAGAAGCGAATCTACCACTCAAATCGGAGAGAAATAAAAAGAGTTGTGTGAAAAATCGTCATGAATCAGCATAGTTTTATGATTGAATACAGTATGAGTTATATATATTGAAGGAAAGCATGCGCCTGAAGATGATCCTGGACAAGATGCCTCCTACAAACTACTCTACAACCCGTACAGCAAGTGTAATAGGTACCCCTTTTGTTTCCCATGAGGAATTTGTGTTTCATATTTAATCCACTCTGCAAATATACTTTGCCTTCAGGTTAAATTGAAACCTAATTAATAAGAACTGCAAATTGCACTATTGCAAACTAATAAGAATCGCAAATTTCATGTGTCATCAATTAAGTAGCATGTATTTAAATGTTTCACCTTTTAGAACGTATGTTTTTTATAGGTGTACACCGGGCTGCAGAAAAGGTGGGTTATGTGTCAAGCCACACGGCAATTGTTACTCTCACTATACTATTATACTAATGTATTTCTACTAAATACAATAAATGCCCCAATATCTTCACTACATTTTATTATCTTTTACATATAGCTTTTTCTGGGCCGGACTACCATATTTTTTGCTACATGACCTAGATAAATTATTTTTGCAATCCCGTTTTTGGTGAGAATTCGCCAACACAGTTTACATTCAATAAAACATTCAATAAAAAAAGTGTTAAGGAAGCGGTGTGATGGCATGAGATAAAAATTAAAATATTTTACTTTGATTGCTATGGAATTCATCATTTTGCCAATTGAAATAGTAATGTTAAGAGTGAAGTGTTGTGTTGATATAAAAAATTAAATGGAAATAAGATGTAAATACATTAAAAAAGTGATTTGTTTATTGTAATTACTATTTTAATTTATTAATTTACTTTTTAAGTTATTTGTAAAATTCAAATTGTAATTTGTTAATATCATATGAGATAGATTGTGAATTTTGCATGGTACGCATAAGATATTCTAATGTTATGGAATTGCGTAGGGTAAATTGACAAGTTGAAGCTTAAAGAAGTAAGAAAAATCTTAAATTAAAAAAATTTGTTTAATTTTCAGTTAATATGTGTTATCTCAACCCATGTTTAGTAGTATAGTAATAGTAACAATTGTGTGACCCGGCACATAACCCACCTTTTATCTAGAGTTCGGTGTCCATCTATAAAAACACACGGCCTAAAAGATAAAGCATTAAAATACACACCACTTAATTGATGAAACTTTATTTTGGGCAACTGAAGTATTTATTTAAAAATATCCCTTTCACTTAAATTTTCAAGTGAAATTTTGCACTTCTTATTAGTTAGATTTCAATTAACCTAGGGGTAAAGTGTGATGACTTTATATCTTTATAATACATTCATTATTTATTACACACGAATTCTCATGGGAAACCAAAGGGGTACCTGTTGCATTTGCAGTATTGGCTGTCGCTTTATTTATAGAAGTCATCTGGTCCAGGTTTATCTTCAGGCGGCTGCTTTACTTCTATACACAAAAACTCATACTGTATTCGATCATTAACTATGATGATTCATGACGATTTTGACACATATCTACCTATTTTCCTTTCACCACTTACTGTTCTACTATCATCATTAACTCGATTTTTTGTATGTTGGTCTTGAAGTACTCTGCTGACTCCACCATTTATCCATTGTATATCTTTAGCCCATTAGCTTATAGCACCACCATGAAGTATCTTCATAGATAAAATCCTATTATCCTGCGAGCCGATGCAAGAACATTCTCACTAGCATTAAAGTCCTCACTGGGATACACTAGATGTAACTGGTACGAAATAACCATGAGACTTTTCGATGTGCGTGGGACTTTTTATTGCCCACACATAAACTTATTTGAGTTACGCGTTTACGTTACTGTTGTCCACCACTGGTGATTGCCGGACTGAGTCCATTGTTTGAAAAGTTCACAATGTATTGCTACCTCCTTGTATTTTTATTTTGTGTCATAAAAAAATCTTGTGTCATAAATTGTCTGTAACCATTCAAAATGCAAAATCGAACATTTCTGTCATCACACTTCACCGTCGGAGTAGCATTATCTTCGCAACAATTAAAACATACAATGATACAAAACTTTTGATTAATATGGATCCAAATAGTTGTAAGCAGATTTATTTTTGACAGACGCTACTCGCAACATTGTAGAAAATAATTGTACATAAAACTTTAAAAACATGTATATATTTGCTATGATGCACTGTTTATGTAACTGAACTGTAGAAAACTAAACTATAATGATTCTGTTATAACGTGTGATATGCAAAATTTCTCTTTAGCACTTAGCGCATGGATCTGCGAATGCCAATTTAAAATATCCTAAAGGAATTATAAAGGCTCTCGCTCACTGCATATCAGTTCGCCAAGCTTCTTCGGCGTTTGACTAATATATTATTCTTTACTGAGATTATGCATTTATGTTTCTTGGGTCCCTAGGTTGTGCTGTCCGTTATGCCGATACGCTACTGATATTAAAGCGTGAAATGGTCGGTGAATTTGGGACAGCAACATTAAGCTCCTTCAATAAAATGAACCTTTAAAATTTGTTAAGGGTTATGTCACTTAATTACCAGCAGCTGTAAAAAGTAAAGATGACAATTGCCAGGCGAGGTCACAATTGACATGTTGGAATGAGTTACCCTACTTTACATTTAGCTGAAAGCACTGGATAAGCTGAATATTTAAATCCATATGATGTTTGGTGATCTAGTCATTCTAACCTTCTGATACTTACATGTCACTTCCAAATTTAATGACAGTGACCACATAAATATCAAATGATTTTGGAGACACAAAGATAACTCTTTTCAGGATAATTAAACACGAATAACCTATTTAATATGAAGATGGAAAACATAAATTGCAAGATAGAAAATATTTATATATTCTTTTATATTTACTATTAGCGATTTTTGCCGATTTTAAAGCCTGAAGATAACCAGGATCAATTTGAAGATATCCAAAATTGTCATACAGAACATATCCAGGATTGTCATCTGTGAGTTTTTGATATAGACATTTATGAAGTAAGACTGGATCCTGAAACTACACTCCAGATCGAAAGCGGGAATGCGTTTGCATTTCCTCTTTACCGATAAGTTAACCTAGTTTGAGAAAGAGAAAATATTTTTTGAATACTTCGCAAATAAATTTAAAAGTGAATACTTATATACTGAAATTCATATGCAGCCAGTTTGGATCTTATATAATAAAGCGTTTTTATATGCTTTATATTCCCAAGCTACTTTACTTGTTAAGAAGTTCGCCTTACTACATTTGAGAAATAAAATGATCTGTGTCTGTTGCTGTGTTCCATAGCTTTTAACGAATGCGAAAACATTTTTAATCTCCTGATGTAAAGTTAAGACACTACATCAAGATAATTCTTGCGAAGAGATCAATATCATTTTAGAGATGGAGAAATATAGTTAAGAGGAACAACATGACGGGATTATTCTTCTTCTGTCACACAGTTTTCTACAAGAATAAATGTTTTAATTTTGTAAGAAAGCAATAAAATTAATTTGATCTTCCTTATAAATATATCTTCATGAAAATAAAGACAATTATTACGACTTCTAGCGCTTTACTGTAATCCTGATCGATTAGAATTTTGTCAACAGTTGCCGGATTTTTATGGTCTGCGGTGTTATTGGAATTCAATAAAAATTGTTTTACCAGAAAAATTCTAAAATCTTGCTTTAAATATATTTATGCTCTTTGATTATTTTATTGCGAGGGCCACTATCCTTGCGTTGATGAACGGCAATGATGGCCCGTTCTTAATAAGATTATTAATTTTAGTGATTAAATTAAGCACACATGATTTCAGGGAAATTGCATTATTCTTATGAGAAATATACTGCTCTCTTAAAGTGATGCAGGTTATAATATGTCTAAAGTATCTCATGCTAACTTCTAAACAGAGTTATCCATTCATTTATAGTGGAGAACACTTACAGAACTTATTTGAAAATAAAGACTTTATTTAATTGTTTTATGATTTTCATTCTTTATGAAAAGCTTGCATATCTCAAGAATGAAACATGATAGTTTCGTATACGTAATTACATTTCATTATAAATAATAAATTACGTATAAAATAGCCATATTCTTTCAAATTCATTGTAATTATTTTTTAAAGTTTTATTTCCATTTTTAAAAAAATGAATGGATAATTCCATAATTGTTTGCTGGAGTGATCTCTCTTAAAACCAATAGATCTATTGTATTCACCAAGTAAAAGTATCGTACCAACTTTCAGTTTACTCTCTCAATTTGTACGAGATACCTTGCTCGGTTGCACAGCATACAAATATACAGAAACATGTCTTTTCTTTCTCAAACTTTCCTTTGAAAGACACATATCATTGAAGGAATGGTTCATTCATATGCAGGGATGCCCACAACATTTAAGTCAATCTAAATACAAGTCGGAGCTCTGAACCTATCGCATTTTGTATTTACACTGTGAGGATTGCTTCAATTATAGAAGCTGCAATCCTCTCAGTAGAACAATAAGTATGGCGTTGACTGACCATGTTGATCAATGGTTAGAATGCCGGTTAGGACATGATATTTTTACAATGGTGCCAAGAATGCCTGAAAGTTTGATGCAACAAATCACTAATGTCTCCAAAAACATAATTTTTATTGTTTAGGTCAAACATTATGGCAGTGAGTTTTAATATATGAGTAGTGTACAGTGATGGACAGTATGTTATCCCCATACAAAAGAGCAATGAGTCGTTCAGATCTAAAATTCTACTTCAATCTAACTTTTAAAGAGTTATATATGGAAGGATAATGTAGAAATTGACTTGACGGCTGCAGAAAAGAGAGGCTATTGTTGCAGTAATTCGCTTTATACAGAGTGTATCTGAATTCATCATCAATATTTGGCAGGGAGGTAAGGAATAGGAAAATAAAACTATTTCACATAGGAAAGCATGGGCGCAGACGTCATGTAGTAGGGAAACATGAGCCCGGTTAAATGATGGTAAGAAACTATAACAAGAAAATTGTAAGAAAAAAAAACATTTATTTGTGCAGATTTACACGAGGTGCTCGAAATGCCGACCATTTGCTAGAGTACATGCCTCACAGCAACGCTGCATGGGCAACCGGACTTTCTGGAATATGCCTGGTATTTCCCGGATATTTGCAGCGGCAATATGCGTACTACAAGGTCCATAGCACTGACAACAGGGGTCTCGTACACCATGATGTTTTTCATCGCATCTCATGCAAAGAAGTCGATTGGAGATAATCAGGTGACCGTGGGGCCAACAAACCGGTCCACCGCGACCAATCCATTGAGCTCCAAATTTTCTGATCAGGTAACCACGCACATCACTTGCAAAATGTACTGGAGCGTCGTCATGCTGGAATATGCCGGAGAATATCAGCAGGAACCTCGTTCATAAGACCTAGTAACACAGTCTGAGGAAATGTGAGGTAGTTTGCGCCTATGCTTTCCTATGTGAAATATACTTCTTATCCTATCCCCTACCTCCCCACCAAATATTGATGATGAATTCAGATACACACTGTATGTAATCCGCAATGACGATGAGCAAGTAAATATTCCTGGTTCAAAATCAGATGTGACATGTATCCATCCATCGTATTATAAGAAAATAAAGTTTGTCTTAGACAAATTACTGTCTGATGTGAATTATTTGTTAAATAAAAGTTTAGATATATTTATCAAATTCATTCACAACGTACTTAATATTTCCAATATATAATTATATTAACATAAATCTTTGATTGCCAGTGTACCAACATTATAAAAATTGCTCAACATTGAAAGTTATCATATTCATTCAAAGTTAAAGGGACTACTTTTATTCCGAAACTCTCAAATACATTTGAACACCCTAGTAAAAATAAAGTAAGATAATTATACGCTAAACAATTTCTCAAGAAGTATACGAAGTCACATTATTAATAATTCAAACATTTAAACCCGAAACTTAAGAAAAATATATTCATCTATATTTTGAAAGTATATTCCAATTCTCGTTGTGGAGCATACGGTGAAAAGTTAAGATATTCCTCATATATTATGCATGCGACACCCATATTTTTTTCTGAAATCAAAATGTAGTTATTTGAGGAAAGTCACATTTCAGTGTCTTGACAAAACTTTTACTGAAATGGAATCATAGGGAATAAAACATCATGCATGGAGAAAATGTGCTATCATGAAACCCCAGTGTAATAAAATGTTGTACACTATGGAAAATGAAAAAGTATCATGTAAATTGATTTTAATTATTTCAAGCAAATTATCTACCACTCATTTGGCATAAATTAAATGTATTTATTTTTTATCGCAGTCATTCTTATAAAAGCAACTAATTATGGTCCATGTGTTTGAATGCTGTGGAATCTGACTTATTTAAATGACTTCTGACTTATTTAATGATGGAAGTAGGGGATTGGATCTGTTATGTTTATTGAAGTTTCTGTAGTTTAAAGTCCAATTCGTATATTGAAAATATATATGCATAATCGATATGCGAAAATGTTTATGAAATTCGCGTTAATCTCTTAATCTACCTTCATTTAGACGTAACCAGTTGGAATGTTTTTACATTTAACACGCTTCCTTTTCTAATCGAACTAGGAATCTTCACGCTATTTTAGGTGACTAGATGTATTTCTGAAAACTATTCGTTTTTTTCAATACTTTTACGAAATTAAGGAAAAAATAATAAAATCTGGATGTATTCCACATAATGACTGTAAAAATAAAGAAAGAATGTGTTTTCCTTCGTGTTTTAATTATTCCTATTTTTTGATATACCACACAAAAAAATTGATTTCTCAAATCTTTAAAAAATCGATTTTTAAAGATTTTTTTTTGAGTTCAAAATTTCTTCCAAAATTAAGGTTAACATTTAATCTCAACACCCTCTCCACTCCAGTGATTGCAAAATTCAGTAATTTTTTCTTCATATGGATGCATCTGGCTACTCACTTTAAATAACTTTAAAACTTTCTCTTCAAATTTCCTTTCACCACAAACAAAGTATATCAGTTCAATACTTTTCCACAAGTAATAAAAAACATATTAAGTATTGGATATTTTACCTCAATAAACCCGACTTTATGATACCCCCACTCTAACATTTTAATTTTTATTTATATTTTCATCCCTTCTACATATTTTATTATTCATCTCCCCTTTCTAATGCAGCTCATGTATGTGTTAATTGTTTTATATTATGGTTAAGCTCATAACTCCGAAAATGTTGCAACGAATTTTCTATTTATTACGTTCAGAAAACCAATTAAACCAAAAATGTTCTTTGGAAATAACGTCCATACCCTCAGTTTTAAACAAGAAAGATCAATATCATGCATAAAGCATTATGAAATACTTTCCAACTGAAATTGAATTTTATTTAAACATCTCTAAGATGCGATACACTCAGATATGATATATTTTAAATTAGCATAGTACTACAATCATTTATTGTATTTGAAAACTTAAAACTTCATCGAAAAAAATGAATTTTATTCAAATTCCATTGAAATATAAATCGTCTGTCTGTCTATGCAAAAGCAATGAATGTTTCATTCGTACACTTATATTCCAGACTCCAGAATTAAATAATTTTGAAAAATATTCAATAATTCTTATACAACTCATCTTACAATAACTTGTTCCATTCTGCAACCATTAAAATTAGGCTTTGTTGTAGAAATAATCAAAGTGTGTTGATAATTTAAACTAAAAAATATGGTAATTGTATTGGCGTAGAATATAGATGCACAGAAAACAAGCAAAAAGTAAAACGTTTTTAGGACGGATGCAACACTGAATATAAATTTGAAAAAACTTTTTCCTTCGTGTCACGATTTTTATACTGGGAAGAAAAGATGGATGCCATATTTTATTTTGAAGGGGTCACGTGATCACTTCATATAATATGGGTCGAAAACCCAGGCCGTCCGACTCATCCGAAGATCATATAATATGGGTGTAATTATTAGTTTAATTTTATTTAAAAGATTACTATACATATTTTGCTGAAATTTTTTTACATATTTTATGTGATAATTTGAATATTTCCAAAAATTTTCGAAGCAATTTGTGAATTTAAACTTCGTTTAAAAGATGTTTGAAAAATTAGGTCCCATAGGGCTCTATGTATTTCACATTTTCAACCCGAGTTCAATCCGTAACTAATTGGATGGTATTATTCATTTAGATTCCCCTATGTCACACAGGCCGTCTCAATATACTAAAATCTCATTTTGATAAAGTCATTTTTACGATAGTTATGGTGCGAACGGACAGACAGACAGAATGAACAATGACATAAGTCATGAACAGTTTCAACTATGTTGGAAAGTGTTAAAATGGAGGTTACTTTGCTTTAATCACAATGCTACACATTTTGTGATATCCCAGTTTGTCATTTTTTCGCCACTCTCGAACACTTTATAAACCCTCCGCTTCGTTTCTTTATCAACGTAGATCGTTCCAGGTATTTTATTGTCTTCGGATTAGTATAGCATGACTTTTATTTTTTAAAGATTTTTTTCGTTCAATATTTCTTCCAAATTTAAGGTTAATTAGTATTTGGTATAACCACGCTCTCCCCTCCAGTGATTGCAAAATTTATTAATATTTTCTTCATATCGATGCAACTAGCTATTGGGTTGGAGGGAAAGTTATGTCGTATTTTAAATAGGCAGGTGATTTTTCTTGTAAATAAAAAGAACATCTGTAACAAGTCGAGAAATTGCAGAAGAGTTTGGCATTCATCATACAACTGTTGGAGATCACATTAAATATCTTGGGTTTGTGTTAAAGCAAAGTTTTTGGGTTCCACATGAATTAACGGAAAAGAATTTGTCTGATCGTGTAAGAATGTGTTCATCACATCTGATTAGACACAATGTGGAGCAGTTTTTGGACAGGCTGGTTACTGGAGATGAAAAGTGGATTCTTTACGAGAATATTAAGAGAAAAAAATCTTACTGCAAACCAGGAACATCATCAGCAACAGTTCCAAAACCAAGTATCCATCAACGAAAAGTACTGCTTTGTTTGTGGTGGGACAGGAAAGGTCCAGTGTACTACGAGTTGCTGAAACAGGGGAAAACCATCAACGCGGATCTGTACTGTAATCAGCTGGATAAATTGAATGCAGCTATCAAAGAAAAAAGGCCAGCATTAGCGTCCAGAAAAGCGTCCAGATAATGCTCGCCCGCATACTGCAATGGTGACACAACAAAAACTGAATGCGTTAGGATGGGAAGTCCTTAGTCATCCACCGTATTCACCTGACATTGCACCATCTGATTATTACCTGTTCAGATCTCTGCAAAATTATCTAACGGGAAAAAAATTCACGTCTTTTGAAAGTGTTTCTAAGGCAGTTGCTGACTATTTTAACTCCAAGGATGAGAACTTCTACAAAACAGGAATTCACAGGTTACCTGAAAGATGGCAACAGGTTGTAACAAATAACGGAGCATATATAATTGATTAATATTAAACACATATTTTTATAAATGAATTCAAATATTTTCTTTAAAATACGGCAGAACTTTCCCTCCAACCCAATATTATTTTAAACACGTTAAATACATTTAAATTTTTCTTATGATGACACGCCCTACATTTTTTAATCTCTCCCCTCTTTTTCTAATCAACCTGGAGCACTAGTGTTGTTTCCCAGCTTTCAGATTGGAATGATGCAATTTTTAACTTTTCCAGATATTTTTATTCATTACTTTTTTTATAAAAGTAAGAAAATATAAAAATGTTGTCAATCAAAAATGCTCAACTGATTCTCATAATGCAAGATTAAAAAATGTAGAATAAATTGTAGAAAAATAAAAAGAGTATTGAAGTAGCGAGCGCATAGTCCGTAAAATCAGTGTCGTTCTTTACCATAGACGAAGTAGGTAGATGCTGGAAGTACACAATGCTCTAGGGGCCTTTCTTCCATGCTCATGTTTTTACTATAAAATATTTATGAGAGGTACTTTTACTTTTTCTTGTCTCGGCAAAAATAACAGCGGCCTTGCTTAAATTTAGAGATTTTAGCATCCATAGAACGAGCCAGCACTCACAAAGCACACCAATGATGGCGAACTCAAAGACATAATAGAAACAGGCCTCGAAATTAAAATCGCCAAATTAAAAGAAATCGTCTCAAGTCTTACAATCACATATCTTAATTCGAGATAAAATATATGATGTGAACAGCATATGACTTTCCCTGCTGACTCAAATTCATTTTCTCTTTATATCATTTATAATTCATTGAGTTTAATTGAACTACATAACACGCATAATTAATTGAAAGTACATTGTTTGAGACCAGAAATAGATCGCACACCAGTTATTGTGAGACAGTTTTATGTACATCATTTATTGTGTCTGAAATGTCAGACAATACCTCCAGTCTCAATGACGCCAAAGTCCTGAGTACAGTTAGTCCAGGAGTGTCCGATATTAAGTCCAAACAGCCTTGAAGGTATGTGTTCTTACACATACCAGGTAATACACCAGGTCTTAAATACATTTTAGGTATTTTTAATAGTGGCCTCACATTGTCTCTCTCCGACGAAATAATATGAATAATTGTGTAATGAATTTAATAAGTATGTTATGTTGTTAATAAATGTGTAAGAATCGATGTTGGTAGTCCCGAACCAGGCCCGAACTCGGGACCCGGTGCTTACAAGACCGACATTATAAGGTTAGAGCAAAAGCTAGCTTCCACTCCGAACTTTTAATTCGGGTACAGGTTCCTAGCATCTTCGATCGATGGTCTTTGGCAGGAGCAGAGTCGTCTGCTGCCACAAATGTTTTATCGTTAAAGTTAAAATGATACAATCAATTTAGTATTATATTAATTAATATACTTTTCAGCGGCAAACAACGCAATGTATAAAATAATAATGAGTTTAATGAATACGATCAATTTACGGCCATGTTAAGATATGTTGTTAATAATAATAATCTTAAATGCCCAACTTTAAATAAATTTTATATGCGCACCACACATTGAATTCACACTTTTAATTCAGCTTTCGTTTCATTTGGTAGCTGGGCTTATTCTCAAGAATGTTGTTGTTGTTGAGACCCAGACCGTCCGACTTACCAGGCGTATCAAGAATGTTGTTGTCGAAACCCAGACGGTCCGACCTACCAGAAAGGTGTAAGGTAACTGTTTGGACGGTCGGGAAGTGCCACCCAATTTAGACCGGAACCCAGTGGGGGAGGCATCCACAGGGACCGTACCCTCCTTCCCCTACCACCAACCTCTCGGAAGGACTTTCGGACCCACATGTTTAACGTGATCGTACTCCGCATGAACACGGCGGCAGTTTTGGCAGTGGCTGGAATCGAACCCGGGCCTACCGAGTGTAACTCCAGCGAGCTAACCAAGAGGCGTATCAAGAATGTTGTTGTTGTTGAAACCCAGACCGTCCGACCTACCAGAAAGGTGTAAGGTAACTGTTTGGACGGTCGGGCGTATCAAGAATGTGAAAAAACTAAAATATCTGGAGAACGGCTAGTTCTAGAGTAATAAGTTTGGCCTTTTTCTTTCCGTCGTCAAAAATTACATGTAAAACAAGAATTTGATTAATGCATTTCATTATACGTAGTCTTTTATTTCAGATTTTGACGATGTTTGCTGACCATTTATCAAAAAAAAAAAAAATCCGGGTTGTTTTCCGAATTGTACCAAAATTTAATCAGCACCAGGATCACTCACAAGGGGCTCACATACCAATTTTATGAAATTCGGTCAATTATTTTTTTTCAATTAGAGTGGATACATGCATTGCACACAGACACACACATACACAAATACACACATACACATACCACATACATAAATACACACATACACATACCACATACATAAATACACACATACACATACCACATACACAGACACACACACAAGCATTAGTCTAAAATAGTTTTTTAGGGTTCTAGAAATCTCAAAATATGTAGATCCGTCGAAAACTCGAGTTGCAATTTTCGACACGATTCAAATACATTCGTTGTACATTACCATGCATTGCAGGAAAAATAAAAGCTAATTTTCTTTGAAATTAGTCGCTACCGCATTACCTGAAGATGAAGCTCAAAAAAAGTGAAACTTCACGAAAATTTAATTAACCAATAAGCAATCACTGTAAATATGGGCAATTATATTTTTTTACTCCATATCATCATGCATCCTTTGTGAAAAATTCTGGAAAAAACAAGTAACTCGAAGGACTCTTAAAATTTTGAGAACTTTCTAAAACTTTCGACAAGTTACAAGTTGACAGAGTTTTATTTAATTTGTGAACAAAAGTCATCGAATGCGTCACCAAGGTCAAACAACATTCAATGAATATCAATCGGCGCCAATAAATGGCAGTTTTCTGCAGAGAAAGACAGTATGACGTAAAGACATTGTATTGTCAAATATATTTGTTTTAAATGAAGATTCTATTGCATTAAAAAAATATTTCTAAAGATATCCAAAGATATTTCATACTTTCATAATTGCAGATGACTGCAGGATCGTTTGCTTTTGGAGTTCACATTTTCAGATGTATTCAAAAGGTGTTAGATTAAAGCCTCTTAAGATGAATTTATCGAAATATCCGAAAAACAGTTCCTTTAACAAATGCAATTCTTTTCATTAATCAAGTGACCGTCAAAGCTAAAACACAAAGATAAAGTAACAAAGTTGTCTTTATAATCTTCTGCTTAGCGTGCAGTCACACAAAAGCATATCCAATTTCCTGCATTTGAGCAATCGTTGAGTAGTTAAGATATTTTACTCAGATTATGCTGTGACTTCATTAATATCATTCTAAAGTTAGCGACATATAGTTATCTGGGAAAAGTAAGTTTGACGTCCAGCGAAAACTTTTACTTAATGAGATTTATGGATAGAATAAAAGTTTGGAATTTCTTTTAGACATTTATTTAAAATAGCCTAAAGTATGTATGTCAATGACAAGTATTGTAAAATGCACAAAGGATTAAATAACATTTATCATTAATGTAAGATTTATATTTAATAAAAAGTGTAGAATTATCAATCTTGTAGTTAACTTGTTAATAATTTTGATCAATATAGGATTGACCGGGTGACCTTTAAAAATTTCTCTAAATTATTTTTTATTATATTTTGTTGGAACTCATTCAAACATAAAAAATCTGATGTGGGCAGCATATGACTTTCCTTATATAATACAATGAATTTACTACTTTTACAGCAAAAAAAATAGTTTATTTTTATAGTAGATACTTATACTCTTTCCAAGATATTGAATTTTCGTTAATTAGTCATCATTTTCATCGATTTAGCGTCATTTTTATCCATTTGGTGAGATTTTCGCTAATTTGGCAACATTTAAAAAAGTCGCCACGTTGGCGACATTCCGCCAAATTCGTCGCCAAAATCTCGCCAAGCGTTATGAACGGAGAAATAAATTATTCTTATAGCAGATAAATGACTATTGGCGTTCAAATACAAATATATTACTCAAAGTATATTTCCTTATGAATGGAACGAGCTAGATCCACGAGAATGTCAAAAAATTTATCGCATGATATTGCATTTGAAAAGTGAACATGTTTCTCAATAGGAAATATTTTTTTTTAATTTTATATGACTTTTTAATAATTTTTTTGAGAAATGTGCAATATCTCGAGAACGGTTCATGCTAGCTTTCTAAAGTTTATGTCAATCGTTTTCTAAGGAAAAATTACATAAGAAATGTCTAGTTGCGTAACTTTATTAAAGGTTTTGATTTTTGGATGATTTTTCAAAATTTCACTCGATAATTTAGGGGGGTTCTGAACATTCGATTGAGTTTAAAAACAATAGACTTCTAGTATTCACGGATTGTGATTGTTGTACCAAATTTCATTCGAATCGCTCCATTCGTTCGTGAGATATAGTTGCCACAGGCTCATTGACACACACACACACAGACATCACCTCAAAAATGTTTGATTCGTGATCAGTGATGCTTGAAACGTGCTCTCCCGACGAAAACTAGAATTTGAATTTTCGACCTAGTCACAATACTTTCCTTATATATTATGTATATAAGGAAAGTAAAAATATATATTAATTGTTTTAAAGTAACCGCACATGTCAGATGCAGTGAATGACTAATGTCCAAATAAAACAAAAATTAGAGTCTTCCCAAGAAATTATAATTTTTCATTACAATTTTTTCTCAAATAATAAATTTACCTCATTTTTACTTTCTCATACGCAGTATTAAGAAAATATCGTTTTTTTTCACGATAATTTTCGATTTCGAGATTTTGAAGGCAATATATGTTTTAAGATCTCCTGAACATATTTTGACTATTTTTGGTGTGATGTTCGTCAGTCTTTATGTCTGTGTGATGTCGCTGGGCGATGTCTTGTTTACACGATGACAGCCACAAATATCAATGGATTTTTACAAAACTTTATATTCGATTTTGTTATAAAACAATTTAGAACTGGATATTTTTTTTTTTAATTCAAGCGAAAACTTCGAAATTTTGAATATTTTACTTTCCTTATATACAATAATGTATAAGGAAAGGAATGTGACGGGGTCGAAAATTCGAATTCGAATTTTCGACGGAAGAGCACGTTTCAAGCATCCCCGATCACGAATAGAATATTTTTGAGGTGATGCCTGTGTGTGTGTGCGTGTGTGTGTGTGTGTGTGTGTGTATGTCTGTGGGTCTATGGAGACGATAACTTACGAGCAAATGGAGCGATTCGAATGAAATTTGATACAAGAATTACATTCCGCGAATACTGGAAGCCTTTTGTTTTTATATGCAATCGAATGCTCAGAACCCCCTAAATTTTCGACTGAAATTTTGAAAAAAATCATCAAAATATCAAAACGTCTAATAAAGTTACACAAATGGACGTTTCTTATGTAATTTGTCATTAGAAAACGATTAACATAAATTTTAGAGCCATAGCATGAACCGTTCTCGAGATATTGCACATTTTTCAAAAAATTATCAAAAAATTGTATAAAAAATATATATTTCCTATTGAGAATCATGTTCACTTTTCATATGTAATGTCATGCGGCAAATTTAGTGACATCATCCTCGTGGATCTAGCTCGTTCCATTCATGAGAAAAGATACTTTGAGCAATACTTTTGTATTTGAACTCCAATATTCATTTATCTGCTATAAGAATAAATTATTTCTCCGTCCATAACGCTTGGCGAGATTTTGACGACGAATTTTGCGGAATGTCGCCAACTTGCCGATTTTTTAAATGTTACCCAAACAAAGAAAATCTCGCCAAATACATAAAAAAGACGCTAAATCAATGAAAATAACGACTATATGACCAAAATTCAATATCTTAGAAAACATATAAATATATACTATAAGAATAACCTATTTTGCTTTTACTGTAAAAGTAGTAAATACATTGCATTATATAAGGAAAGTCATTTGCGGCCCACATCAGAATTTTTAACCTAGCAGCATAGGAAAAATTTGCATAACCATGCTCAACATATGACTCAATTATTGCAAGACATAAGAGTTTCAGTTACTATTGTGAAAAACAACCAATCAATGTTTATTGTTCGTGACGTCATTATTCCCCCCTTGAATGGAAAGTTGCCCCCCGGGTGGTACATTTTAGAATATGGTATAAATTGAATAATTTTTAAGCCCTATAAAGTGAAGGGTAACACGGCATAGTTATAATAATTTGAACCCTCCATACCGATATCTCACATGTTTCCTTGTAAAACTTGAAAAAATAAATTCTGGTATGAGAAAGGGGAGTAGAGCCACACCTCAGTTAATTTTATATTGAACAAGGCGTTTTCTATATGAAAGTAGGTAAATCTGAAAAGTGTATAAATCTGCCTTTGATCTGACATTTGCAGCAAGAGACAGCAGCGTTCACGTTAACTATAACTGCAAAATAATATTCTTAGCAGCTCAATGGATAGGCGTGTTAAATGGCTAGTCAGATATTTAGCGGTTCGATTCTACTCTGAGAGAAGGCATTTTATAACTGCTAAAACAACGGTATGAGATTTCTTTTCAATTTTCTGAATACATGGAAAAAAATCTGATGTGGGCAACACATGACTTTCCTTATATAATGCAATAAATTTACTACTTTTACAGTTAAAAAAATGTTATTCTTATAGTAGATACTTATATTCTTTCCAAGATATTGAATTTTCTTCAATTAGTTGTAATTCGATTGATTTAGCGTGATTTTTATCCATTTGGCGAGATTTTTGTTAATTTGGCAACAATTAAAAAGTTGCCAAGTTGGCGACATCTCGCCAAATTCGTCGCCAAAATCTCGCCAAGCATTATGGACGAAGAAATAAGTTATTCTTACAGCAGATAAATAACTATTGGCGTTCAAATACAAAAGTATTACTCAAAGTATCATTTTTCATGACTGGAACGAGCTAAATCCACGAGAATGATGTCACCCAATTTATCGCATGGTGTTACACATGAAAAGTAAACATGGTTCTCAATAGGAAATATTTTTTTTATTTTATGACTTTTTGATAATTTTTTTGAAAAATGTGCAATATCTCGAGAACGGTTCATGTTAGCGTTCTAAAATTTATGTCAATCGTTTTCTAATGAAAAATTACATAAGAAATGTCTATTTGTGTAACTTTATTAGCGGTTTTGATTTTTTGACGAATTTTTCAAAATTTCACTCAAAAATTTAGGGGGGTTCTGAACATTCGATTGCGTATAAAAACAATAGGATTCCAGTGTTTACGGATTGTGATTTTTGTACCAAATTTCGTTCGAATCGGCCCATTCGTTCGTCAGTTATCGTCTCCACAGGCTCACTGACACACACACACACACACACACTCACATACTTTCACACACACACACACATACACACACACATACACACACACAGACATCACTTCAAAAATGCTTGATTCATGATCAGGGATGCTTGAAACGTGCTCTCCCGTCGAAAACTCGAATTCGAATTTTCGACCCCGTCACAATACTTTCCTTATACATTATGTATATAAAGAAAGTAAAAATCTGATGTGGTTAGCACATCACTTTCCTTATATAATGCAATGAATTTACTCCTTTTAGAGTCAACAAATAATATATAAGATCCACGGTACTTTGTTTTTAACGTTGAATTGTATATTTGGCGATATTCCGGATGACAACATGTAAAACTATTTCAATGTATCCTCCTTCTTCTTCTTCACTGGCGCGACAGCCCCGGGGGGGGGGGGGGGCCCCGGCCCTCCTTAGAATTCCATTCATTGCCGTCCTGTTCTTGGTCAAGGTTTTCCAATTAATCACCTTTAAAGTTTTCAGATCTTTTTCCAGACAGTCACACCACCTAAGATTCGGTTTCCCTCTTTTACTGGTACCAATTGATCTAGCCAAGAAAATATTTTCTGTGGCTCGACTGTCATCCAATCTCATTAAGTGTCCTGCCCATTTAATTATCTGTATTGCTATAAATTTAATAATATCTGGCTCTTTAAATAATTTGTAAACCTCCAAGTTGGTTCTTCTTCTCCAATAATTATCACACTTTATTCCTCCAAATATGCTTCTCAAAATGTTTCTTTGAAATATAGCAAGGGATTCCTTGTCTTTCTCGGTCATTGCCCATGTCTCAGCAGTTTCAATGTATCCAATTAACTTCTATTTCGAGCAACTGTAAATAAACAATTATCAATATTGATAGCAACTCAATATATAGTCCATATATTTAAATATTTTAATAATTAATTCATCAATTAGGCGTTAGTTTCATTATATTAGCATCATTTTTGTAATTTTAACGATATCGTCAATCTGGGTCGAAATATCGCTAAGTTAGCGAAACTGCGCAAGATTATTCGCTAAGTTCGCCTAATGCATCACCAACCGTTACAGACAAACTGGAAGAAGATCATTTTTCTGAGATACTAGATGGTATGCCCGTCATCAGAATTTAATGAACATTACTTCCCAGTTGTCGTCATTTTTATCAATTTGGCGATATTTTTGTCACTTTGGCAACATTTAAAAAAGTCTCCAAGTTGGCGACGTTCTGTTACATTTTTTGCCAAGCGTTATGGGCAGACGGAAGGAGAAATGGGTTACTCTATAGTCTATCCTTATGTTCCTTCCAAGATATTGAACTTTCATCAATAAGTCTTCATTTCATTGATTTAGTATCAGTTTCATCAATGTGGCGAATTTTTACCAATTGGGTGACATTTTCGTCAATTTACCAATATTTAAAATGTCACCAAATAGGATATATTCCGACGAATTCGTCATCAAAATTATACCAAACGTTACGGACCAAAAATAGGTAATTTTTATAAAAGATTCATATATTATTTCCGAGATATTGATTTTTCTTCAAATAGTCGTCATTTTCATTGATTTAGCATCATTTTTATCAATTTGGAGACTTTTTTTTATTGGGCTACACTTAAATAAGTTGCCAAGCGTTGTGGAAGGAGAAATAAGTTATTCTTATATCAGATAAATGACTATTGGCGTCCAAATACAAAAGTATTACCCAAAATACCTTTCCTTATGAATGGAACAAGCTAGAACCACCAGAATGATGTCACCAAATTTATCGCATGATATTATATCTGAAAAGTGAACATATTTCCAAGTCCCAATAGTTAATAATATTTTTTTATTTTATGTGATTTTTTGATGAATTTATTTGAAAAATGTGCAATATCTCGAGAACGGTTCACGTTTAGGGTTATGCCGCTCTACAGTTTATGTCAATCGTTTTGTAATAAATGATTACATAAAAAGGAGTAATTTTCGTAACTTTGTTAAAGTATCTTATATTTTAATGATTTTTTTCAATATTTCACTCGAAAATTTAGGGAGCTTCTGAACATTCGATTGCGTTTGGAAACAATGGGCTTCCAGTATTCAGAGATTATAATCTTTTGTACCAAATTTCACAGTCTCACTGACACACGCACGCACACACACACACACACATACAGAAACACGCACTCACATATACACACACAAACAAGCCGGCCACACAGAAAGCTACCATTAGCCTTTGGGTTGGTCGTGTGGTCTGGGTTTTCTACACACAAACAAGCACACAAACACGCACGCACACATACACACACACACAGGCATAACCTCAAAAACATTTGATTCGTGTTCAGGGATGCTTGAAACGTGCTCTGCCGCCGAAAACTCGAATTCTCGACCCCATCACAATACTTTCCTCATACATTATACTATGTATATAAGGAAATTAATATTTATGAAATAAAAATAATTAATATAAATTTAATTGTTTTAAACAGTGGCAGCTTTCAAATTTACAATTAAGTGGAAAAATAATATAAATTCCCTAACTCGAAATTTGATTAATGTAAGTTATTTTTATAATAAATATCTCCTTCGGGATAAAATGCCACAGAATTTTCAATATACTTACTTTCTATAATACGTAATCAATTATTACTATATTTACGAATGAAATTAAAAAATATTACGCAAAATGATGGAATTCAATTATAATAGTCTTAAAAATATTCCTGAAATAGTTTAGGGAAAAATATATACTTTACTAGTCAATAACACATAAGTGAAAAATGTGAAATTATATGCTAAAGTTTCTGTATTATCCTCTGCATATCGTCCCTTGGCGTCAAAAACATCACCCATTTCCGGCTATCGAGCAATATATTGAAGATTTATATTAGTTCTTTTACAATATATACATGTCGCGATCAATATTCTTCGCAAGATAACAAATCATAGTTACATGAAAGAGTGACTTAATTGACCTGACAAAAATTCTTTTACTATAAGAAGACAAACAATTGTAGTCAGACAAATAAGTCTAACAGTAAGATACTGTAAAGCTTAATAACAGAATCTTACTTAATAAATGGAGATGCCTGTCTGTGTGTGCGCGTGGATAGCTGGAAATATAAACGCCGTATAACCATTAAATTCGGTATACAGGTACTTTAATACCCGAATAGGTACATCTCGGTGTTACTTACAAGGGAAGGCTTTGCAATAGTTCTCTCGGATTGCAATCTTTCATGTTCTATCTTGTAAAGGACCATGAATAATGATAAAACGTCAAGGCTTTCATCTGCTAAGTGATAGAGGGCGCCACAATAACAATCTGAAGTTGTCATGCAAACGTGCTCTACTGACATGTATTATTTACATTTTGGTGTGAAAATATTATCCTTTTCAGTTATTATTATTATTAAATAATACCTGAAAAATAACAAAATATGACCAGCCGTTAGATTGTTACTTCTTCAATCCTTATAAGGCATTTGTAAAACGTATCGAAGATTACATAAAAATTCGAGATGCATGCATTGAAAGGGTCCATACTGAAGACATCGATGAATTTTGAACCAACATCGATGAAGAGGCCAACAGAAAGTTTAATGACAGATTATTTATTTTAAAAATGCACTCATTTATGTACAACTAGCCGCCTTTGGCGACCAGCCTGTTCGCTACCCTTGAAAATTCTGACCGTGGCAAATTCTAACCGTGGCACACTCGCTGGCGCGACCTACCAGAAGGAACGACCTACCAGGAAGTGCCACCCAATTTAGACAGGAACTCAGTGGGGGAGGCATCCACAGGGACCGTACCCTCCTTCCCCTACCACCAACCTCTCGGAAGGACTTACGGTCCCGCATGTTTAACGTGATCGTACTCCGCCTGAACACGGCGGCAGTTTTGGCAGTGGCGGGAATCGAACCCGGACCTACCTAGTGCAAATCCCGCGCGCTAACCACTGGGCTACCGCGCCCTCCGCGACAATCTCCATAACCTTCTTTTTATTCACCCAATTTAGACCGGAACCCAGTAGGGGAGGCATCCACAGGGTCCGTACCCTCCTTCCTCTACCAACAACCTCTCGGAAGGACTTACGGATCCACATGTTTAACGTGATCGTACTCCGCGTGAAAATGGCAGCAGTTTTGGCAGTGGCGGCAATCGAACCCTAGCCTACCGAGTGCAATTCCCGCGCGCCAACCACTGGGCTACCGCGCCCTCCGCGACAATCTCCATAACCTTCTTTTTATTCACCCAATTTAGACCGGAACCCAGTGGGAAAGTCATCCACAGGGTGCGTACCCTCCTTCCTCTACCACCAACCTCTCGGAAGGACTTACGGACCCACATGTTTAACGTGATCGTACTCCGCGTGAACACGGCAGCAGTTTTGTCAGTAAAGGGAATCGAACCCGGGCCTACCGAGTGAAATTCCCGCACGCTAACCACTGGGCTACCGCGCCCTCCGCGACAATCTCCATAACTTTCTTTTTATTCACCCAATTTGGACCAGGACCCAGTGGGGGAGGCATCCACAGAGACCGTACCCTCCTTTCCCTGCCACCAACCTCTCGGAAGGAATTATCGACCCATATGTTTAAGGTGATCGTACTCCGCATCAGTGGCGGGAATCGAACCCAGGCCTACCGAGTGCAATTCTCGCGCGCTAACTTCCCGCGCGCTAATTTAAATTTATAACGACCATATGCTAGGCTCTTAATTCCACCATCCTCGTTCCATCGTTCCATCATTTAAAATAGCCATAAAATTAAAATATCCATTTAAAATATCTATAAATTAAAATATCCATAAATTAAAATATCCATTTAAAATAAAAAAATCAACCATATCGTTCCACCAATCCATAAATATAATAATTTCAAATACATCACCACAATTCAAACCACCATAATTCAATCATTTAAATTATTTAAAATATCCATTTAAAAATATCCATTTAAAATATCATATAAATATAATAATTTCGCCCGATGTATACAACACTTATGCTCGTAATTCAGTTAAAACCGAAAGCGCGGTCTCCATGGAGACGGGGAAGAAACTAATGCGGATGGGGGGAAAATGCCGTTGGGGAACTGAGCCGGTAGCCGACAAATTTAAAATCATGGCGTCTTTAAAATTGCCATCCTGAAGACAATTTTCATTATTTCTGGACCAGATTGGACTTGTAAGAATGCCAGATGTTTGACCTTTCTGAAAATGTAAATTATTAGTCGAAATTATGAGTACTTTTCACGATGCAAGAATTTAAAAACCAAAAATCGTTTTCTTGAGCAAAAAGTGACTTTTGTTTTAAAATCTTTAAAAATATTAGAAATCGAAATTCAGATTTGAAATTGATATATTTTTACTCGAAATTCTCTGCTCTTTCCGATGGTGTAATTTGTTTTTTTCTACGATGTCTGGATCGTGGAGAAAAAAGGGCAAAAAACGGTCGAAATCGCATAAAACATTAAATAAATAAAAAAATAATTAAAATTTTAAAAATCGGTTTTCACGTGTCCCCTTCCCTCCCCCCGGGTCTCCGATTGCCAAATTTCGTAGCTCTCCGACGCGCGGTCGCGAAACGTATAGTGTATAAGACAGACACACAGACACACAGACATTGCCTTTTATTATATAGACTAGCCGCCTTTGGCGACCAGCCTGTTCGCTACCCTTGAAAATTCTGACCGTGGCAAACTCGTTGGCGCGACCTACCAGAAAGGTGTAAGGTAACTGCTTGGAAGGCCAGGAAGTGCCACACAATTTAGACCGGAACCCAATGGGGGAGGCATCCAAAGAGACCGTACCCTCCTTCCCCTACCACAAACCTCTCGGAAGGACTTGCAGTCCCACACGTTTAACGTGATCGTACTCCGCGTGAACACGGCTGCAGTTTTGGCAATGGCGGGAATCGAACCCGGGCCTACCGAGTGAAATTCCCGCGCGCTAACCACTGGGCTACCGTGCCATCCGCGACAATCTCCATAACTTTATTTTTATTCGGCAATTTTGGGAATCGAACCCGGGCCTACCAAGTGCAAATCCCGCGCACTAACCACTGGGGTACTTCACCCTCCGCGATATTCTTCATAACTTATTTTTTATTCACCCAATTTAGACCGGAACCAAGTGGGAGAAGCATCCACAGGGACCGTACCCTTCTTCCCCTACCACCAACCTCTCGGAAGGACTTACAGACCCACATGTTTAACGTGATCGTACTCCGCGTAAACACGGCGGCAATTTTGGGAATCGAACCCGGGCCTACCGAGTGCAATTTCCGCGCGCTAACCATTGGGCTACTTTGCCCTACGCGACAATCTCCATAACTTTCTTTTTATTCATCCAATTTAGACCGTACCCTCCTTCCCCTACCACCAACTTCTCGGAAGGACTCACGGACCCACATGTTTAACGTGCTCGTACTCCGCGTAAACACGGCGGCAATTTTGGGAATCGAACCCGGGCCTGGTAACTGGTTGGACGGCCAGGATGTGCCACGCAATTTAGACCGGAACCCAGTGGGGGAGGCATCCACAGGGAACGTACCCTCCTTCCCCTACCACCAACCTCTCGGAAAAACATACGGACCCATATGTTTAACGTGATCGTACTCCATGTCAGTGGCGGAAATCGAACCCGGGCCTACCGCGTGCAATTCCCGCGCGCTAACCACTGGGCTACTTCGCCCTCCGCTACAATCTCCATAACTTTCTTTTTATTCACCCAATTTAGACCGTACCCTCCTTCCCCTACCACCAACCTCTCGGAAGGACTCACGAACCCACATGTTTAACGTGATCGTACTCTGCGTGAACGCGGCGTAAGTTTTGGCAGTGGCGGGAATCGAACCCGGGCCTACTGAGTGCAATTCCCGCGCGCTAACCACTGGGCTGCCGCGCCCTCCGCGACAATCTCCATAACTTTCTACATATTCACCCAATTTAGACGGGAACCCAGTGGGGGAGGCATCCACAGGGGCCGTATCCTCCTTCCCCTACCACCAACCTCTCGGAAGGACTTACGGACCCACATATTTAACGTGATCGTATTCCACGTAAACACGGCGGCAGTTTTGGCAGTGGCGGGAATCGAACCCGGGCCTACCGCTAACTTCCCGCGCGCTAATTTGCAATTTAAAATGACCATATGCTTAATTCCATCATCCTCATTCCATTGTTTCATTGTTCTATCATTTAAAATATCCATAAAATTAAAATATCCATTTAAAATATCCAAAAGTTAAAATATACATTTAAAAAATCCAGATCGTCCCATCATCTATATAATAAAAGGCAATGTCTGTGTGTCTGTGTGTCTGTCTTATACACTATACGTTTCGCGACCGCGCGTCGGAGAGCTACGAAATTTGGCAATCGGAGACCTGGGGGGGAGGGAAGGGGACACGTGAAAACCGATTTTCAAAATTCTAATTCTTTTTTTATTTATTTAATGTTTTATGCGATTTCGACCTTTTTTTGCCCTTTTTGCCCTTTTTTCTCCACGATCCAGACGTCGTAGAAAAAAACAACTCACACCATCGGAAAGAGCAGACAATTACGAGTAAAAATATATCAATTTCAAATCTCCATTTCGATTTCTAATATTTTTTAAAGATTTTAAAACAAAAGTCACTTTTGGCTCAAAAAAACGATTTTTGGTTTTTAAATTCTCGCATAGTAAAAAGTACTCATAATTTCGACTAATAATTTACATTTTTAGAAAGCTGAAATATCTGGCATTCTTACAAGTCTAATCTGGTCCAGAAATAATGAAAATTGCCTTCAGGATCGCAATTTTAAAGACGTCATGATTTTAAATTTCTCGGCGTTCCGTTCGTTTCTCCCCCGCTGAAGCAGGGAAGGTGGTGGGTGGGGACGTCAAGGTGGAGGTGACGTCAAGGTTCTGAATAGAGCGCCTTTGCTCTATATAAATTATTATATTTATATTTTAAATGATGGGACGATCTGGATTTTTTAAATGTATATTTTAACTTTTGGATATTTTAAATGGATATTTTAATTTTATGGATATTTTAAATGATGGAACAATGAAACAATGGAATGAGGATGATGGAATTAAGCATATGGTCATTTTAAATTGCAAATTAGCGCGCGGGAAGTTAGCGGTAGGCCCGGGTTCGATTCCCGCCACTGCCAAAACTGCCGCCGTGTTTACGTGGAATACGATCACGTTAAATATGTGGGTCCGTAAGTCCTTCCGAGAGGTTGGTGGTAGGGGAAGGAGGATACGGCCCCTGTGGATGCCTCCCCCACTGGGTTCCCGTCTAAATTGGGTGAATATGTAGAAAGTTATGGAGATTGTCGCGGAGGGCGCGGCAGCCCATTGGTTAGCGCTCGGGAATTGCACTCAGTAGGCCCGGGTTCGATTCCCGCCACTGCCAAAACTTACTCCACGTTCACGCAGAGTACGATCACGTTAAACATGTGGGTTCGTGAGTCCTTCCGAGAGGTTGGTGGTAGGGGAAGGAGGGTACGGTCTAAATTGGGTGAATAAAAAGAAAGTTATAGAGATTGTCGCGGAGGGCGAAGTAGCCCAGTGGTTAGCGCGCGGGAATTGCACGCGGTAGGCCCGGGTTCGATTTCCGCCACTGACATGGAGTACGATCACGTTAAACATATGGGTCCGTATGTTTTTCCGAGAGGTTGGTGGTAGGGGAAGGAGGGTACGTTCCCTGTGGATGCCTCCCCCACTGGGTCCCGGTCTAAATTGGGTGGCACATCCTGGCCGTCCAACCAGTTACCAGGCCCGGGTTCGATTCCCAAAATTGCCGCCGTGTTTACGCGGAGTACGAGCACGTTAAACATGTGGGTCCGTGAGTCCTTCCGAGAAGTTGGTGGTAGGGGAAGGAGGGTACGGTCTAAATTGGATGAATAAAAAGAAAGTTATGGAGATTGTCGCGTAGGGCAAAGTAGCCCAATGGTTGGAAATTGCACTCGGTAGGCCCGGGTTCGATTCCCAAAATTGCCGCCGTGTTTACGCGGAGTACGATCACGTTAAACATGTGGGTCTGTAAGTCCTTCCGAGAGGTTGGTGGTAGGGGAAGAAGGGTACGGTCCCTGTGGATTTCTTCTCCCACTTGGTTCCGGTCTAAATTTGGTGAATAAAAAATAAGTTATGAAGAATATCGCGGAGGGTGAAGTACCCCAGTGGTTAGTGCGCGGGATTTGCACTTGGTAGGCCCGGGTTCGATTCCCAAAATTGCCGAATAAAAATAAAGTTATGGAGATTGTCGCGGATGGCACGGTAGCCCAGTGGTCAGCGCGCGGGAATTTCACTCGGTAGGCCCGGGTTCGATTCCCGCCATTGCCAAAACTGCAGCCGTGTTCACGCGGAGTACGATCACGTTAAACGTGTGGGACTGCAAGTCCTTCCGAGAGGTTTGTGGTAGGGGAAGGAGGGTACGGTCTCTTTGGATGCCTCCCCCATTGGGTTCCGGTCTAAATTGTGTGGCACTTCCTGGCCTTCCAAGCAGTTACCTTACACCTTTCTGGTAGGTCGCGCCAAGGAGTTTGCCACGGTCAGAATTTTCAAGGGTAGCGAACAGGCTGGTCGCCAAAGGCGGCTAGTTTAAAATATAAATATAATAATTTATATAGAGCAAAGGCGCTCTATTCAGAAGCGTGACGTCACCTCCACCTTGACGTCCCCACCCACCACCTTCCCTGCTTCAGCGGGGGAGAAACGAAGCGTCACGCCGAGCGGAACGGCGAGAAATTTAAAATCATGACGTCTTTAAAATTGCGATCCTGAAGGCAATTTTCATTATTTCTGGACCAGATTTGACTTGTAAGAATGCCAGATGTTTGTCCTTTCTGAAAATGTAAATTATTAGTCGAAATTATGAGTACTTTTCACGATGCGAGAATTTAAAAACCAAAAATCGTTTTCTTGACCAAAAAGTGAATTTTGTTTTAAAATCTTTAAAAAATATTAGAAATCGAAATTCAGATTTGAAATTGATATATTTTTACTCGAAATTCTCTGCTCTTTCCGATGGTGTAATTTGTTTTTTTCTACGATGTCTGGATCGTGGAGAAAAAAGGGCAAAAAGGGCAAAAAACGGTCGAAATCGCATAAAACATTAAATAAATAAAAAAATAATTAAAATTTTAAAAATCGGTTTTCACGTGTCCCCTTCCCTCCCCCCCGGGTCTCCGATTGCCAAATTTCGTAGCTCTCCGACGCGCGGTCGCGAAACGTATAGTGTATAAGACAGACACACAGACACACAGACATTGCCTTTTATTATATAGATAATACACAATTTGTGAACAGTAATGGTTCGTGTTGAGACCCAGACCGTCCGACCTACCAGAAAGGTTTTGTTGATGTTGTTGAAACCCAGACCGTCCGACCTACCAGAAAGGTGTATGGTAACTGTCTACCAGAAAGGTGTTGTTGTTGTTGTTGAGACCCAGACCGTCCGACCTACCAGAAAGGTGTTGAAGACCCAGACCGTCCGACTCGTCACCAAGGACTTGAGCATCTATTTGGACGGCCGGTACCAGAAAGGTGTAAGGTAACTGTTTGGACGGCTGGGAAGTGCCACCCAATTTGGACCGAAACCCAGTGGGGGAGGCATCCACAGGGACCGTACCCTCCGTGTCAGGATGGCCGAGCGGTCCAAGGCGCCAGACTCAAGGATTACCAGAAAGGTGTTGAAGACCCAGACCGTCCGACTCGTCCTGAGGACTTGAGCATCTATTTGGACGGCCGGGAGAGGAGTTGGCAGGCGTCCGGCCGATGTCCGGGTGTCCACAACAACCAACACCAAATTTATTGAATCTTTAAAAAATTTTTACAGGAGTGGTTACAAGGATATAAGCTAATAACATAATTTTGCTAATATGAAAATATATCTGAAGACTTGATTACATTTATACTCTTGTAGACTTGAATACATTTTGTTGACTTATTTACATTATTGAAGACTTGATAGTATATTTACAAATGACATAATGATCTGAGATAATATAAGTATTATGATAGTAGTTGAAAACATTTTGAAGTTGACTATATATTATAAAATGGGGTGCAACAACTAAAGATAACACAACAAAAGCAGACGACACCACCGAGAAAAACAACATATAAAAAAACAACATAAAAAACAACATAAAAAACAAACAAAAAAACAACAAGAAGAGGAGTCACCGACCGAAAAAATTAAAAGCAGAGATCCCCAGGCTGATTATGAAATTTTATTAGAGATTTCTCTCGCTATGAGAACACAGTTTTTTATTTTATTGATTGAAGAAGGGTTAGAGCAGACACTCGAGAACCAGGTCGCCGTATTATGGGGTGAAGGTTTATAAAGGTGAAAAGCTTTGGTAAGGGGGCAAGAAAAAACGTAGTGATCGGCGTCGCCGAAAGCGCCGCAGGAGCAGCAGGAAGTAGATTTACATTTGAAAGAGAACAAATAATCGGGGAATGGGCCGTGGCCCGTAATAAAGTAGATTAAATATTTATTAGTAATATGTGTATTAAAGTTAACTTTTGGAAGGAAATTTAAAATTCTGGCGGGATCGTGAGTTCGGGGGGAGACATAGTCATTTAAAAAGGATTGCCAATTACTAAGGATATCAAGTTTGTAATGTTTTTTGAGAAGTGAATAAGGGAAAGGTAAAGAAGTTGGAGAGCCAGAGGTAGTAGCTAGTTTTGCATTGTTGTCTGCGACCTCGTTACCCGAGATGTCGGAGTGGGCTTTAACCCAACATAAATTAATTAAATGTTTATTAAGATTAGCATTAGTTTTAATTTTGGATAAGTAAAAAGATTTGTTTTTTATGGAGTTAAAGGCCGAGATTGACGATTGACTGTCTGTAAAGATATTAATTTTAATGTTTCTATTAGATGCCCAATTTATAGAGAAATGGATCGCAGCAATTTCTGCTTGGAAAACTGTGTTCCCATGCTCAAGTTTAAAGGTGAAAGTTTCTTCCAGTGTGTTTTCGTTAAAGATGCAAATGGCGTATCCTGTATTGTTTTCAATAGAGGAACCATCAGTGTAAATATTTATTTTGGAAAAGTTAAGTGGATTAATGGGGGAAAAGGTCACTGTACGTTGAGAAGGAGGGATACTGGAAGAAGGGCAGTTATGATCAAATTTTTCAGGGGGGGGGAAGGGCAGGATTTGTAAAAAGGTTATTGCGAAGTTTCCAAAAGGTATATTTTTTGTACAAAGAATTTATTACAAAGTGAATGGGGGGGATTCCAGTTAAAGAAAAGAGAGAAATGTTAGAAGTAGTCCGAAAACCAGATGAGATTTTTAAAAGAAAAATCCTTTGAAGAGAGATAAGTTTTTTGACCTGTGCCCCAGTCAATGCTTTTCCCCAAACTCCTGAGCCGAAAGTAATTATCTTTTCGATAACCGAAAGATACCAAACTTTAAGAAAGGATTTATCAACACCCCAGTTACTGCCAGTCACTCTCCCAAAAGTGCTAGCGAACTTGAAGCACTTCTCTCTCAGATTAAAAATATGGGAACTCCATTTAAGGTTATCGTCGATCGTGATGCCTAAGTAATTTAATTGTCTAGTAGTTTGAATTTTAACGTTTTGGATTTTAAATGAGGGTCTCTGTTTAATTTTAGATCTATTTTTTTTAAATACGATAGCTTTACATTTTTTGGGGGTGACGGAGAGTTTAAGGGCCGAAAGGGAGGACGAGATAAGATCAAGGAGATTATTAGTATTAATACGTAATGTTTTCAAGTTTGTGGAAAAAGTGACCACCGCAAGATCATCCGCGAAGGCCTGCAGGTAAAAAAGATCATCATTAAGATTAAGTATATCATTAAAATAAATACTCCACAGGGTAGGAGAAAGAACCGAACCCTGCGGAGCCCCAGAGGAGATACATTTAGTGATAGAGGAAGTGCCGTTAGCCAGAGAAATTTGTCTATTATTTAAATAAGAGAATATAAAGTTTTGGTAAATTGGTGGAAGATTGATATTAGAAAGTGTTTGAGGTAATATATTCCAGTTGAGATTATCGAAGGCCCCGCAGATGTCCACGGTGGTCAGGGAAACGAAATTTTTTGATTTGTGAGTAGAAATGTTATTAATCAGCCTGAGGGTTGCATCCTCGCAACTAGTAAGTTCCCTAAAACCGAATTGCAGGGGATGAAGAGCTCCAGCAGAGAAAAGCCAAAAGTTGAGTTTGTTAATAAATATTTTTTCCAAAATTTTTCCAAGGGTAGGTAATAAGCAAATTGGGCGGTAGGAAGAACAAAGGGTGGGATCCTTACCGGGTTTATTAAAGAATATGATATTTGCATTATTAAGACATGAGGGGAAATGGCAAAGTTTAAAGCAAAGGTTAATGAATTTCGAAAAAAAGAAAGGGAATGATTTAAAAAGTTTTTTCCATATTGTGAAGTCCAGGTTATCGAGACCAGGAGCTTTTCCGTTTTTTAAATTTTTGATTACTGCTGAAAGCTCCTCATCCGAGACAACCCCCAACCCATCAGAAGGTAAATTAAAATGTGGAAAACCGCTAAAGTCAGTATCAATTTTAAAGTGGTGGTCCATCAATCGTTTCAATTTGTCTTCATAGTTAAGGGAGGGGGAGTCAGGGAAAAAAAGATTAATATTATTGAATTTTCTATGTTTCTGGAAGGCAAATTTGAAATGTGAGCCGAAAGAGTTACTGCACTTAGTGCAATAAGCCTTCCAGGAATCCATTCGGGTTTTTTTGAGGAGTAATTTATATTTGGCTTTATTAAGCTTGTAAAGAATTTTGGCAGAAAGTATAGTTTCAGGAGAAGCATCATTTCTCTCGAGTGACCGAATTCTTTTATATAGGGCAGTGACAAAATTTCTATGTTTCGAAAGGGTTGGGGTCCACCAAGTGAAGTTTTTTATAGTTTTAGTCTTTTTCTTTCTAATATATTTAAAGGCGCAATCTTGGACGGATTCAATTAAAATTTTTACAAAGGAGTCAAGAGAATTTGTGTCGTGAATTTTATCTAATAGAGGATTAAGAAAGTTAAGGTTGTTTTTGAAGTTGTATATAAATTTGCCTATACCGTATTGAGTTTTTAAGAAGAAAGTATTATCTGAAGGAGGATCAAGGTTAAAAATAATTTTGATATATTTATGGTCACTGAATGTGTCACTCGAGAGAATCTCCCAACTCTGAATAAAATCGAAAAGTGAAAAGTTAACAAGGGACAAGTCGGGGAAGCCATTTCCAGTATGTGAAACAAAAGTTGGACCACATTTAACATCATTACAAATTACAAGATTATTATTAAGACAAAAGTCGATCATGTCGAGTCCCCTCTGATCGGTGAAACCGTATCCCCACATCCGGGCACGGGCGTTAAAATCTCCAAGGAGTAAAAAATTTTCATTAAAATAGTTAAAAATTTCAATTTCTGATAGCATGTTTGTAAAATCATCATGAGGGGGAAAATATATGCTCGCTAAATTAATTGGAGCGTGATGTGGTAGTAAAATTTCTACAAATATTGATGTTAGTGATTTATATTTAAAGTTTACTATAAGTTGGGGGTTAAAAATTAGAATAATTGATTTTTGTGAGTTGGAAGAATATTGTCGAACCCCAGGGAGGGGAGAGAGAATTAAATTATGATTAACGTATGGCTCTTGAAGGCAAACAAAATCTATTGAATTATCGAGGGAGAATTTAAATAATGAAGAGTGAGCAGAGAGCGAGTGATTAACGTTAATTTGAATACCGGAAAAGTTCATTAAAAAAGAAAAAAAATATAGAAAGAAAAAAAAAGCCCGGAGGGGGAAGCAAAAGGTACTAAAATTACATAAAAACAAGAAATAACAAAAACATGAAATAACAAAACATACAGAACAAAAGACATATAATATGCAGAATTAAGGAAACCAAAAAATTGTTAAGCCTCATTCTGAAGCTTTCTAATTCTCGCCATCTCAGCCTGAAAAGTTTGGCAGTTCTTTTTATCATAGGTTGTATGATTAGTTTTGTATTTTAAACTAGAGTCTCCTGCGTTAGAAGTAGTACAGTTCACACAGGTTAAGGTCTGAGCTTTGCACTCTTTGTATGTGTGTCCGCTACGGGTACAGTGGCTGCAATTACCGGTAACATGGTGACAGGAACTTGCCACGTGTCCGTAGCCCTTACATTTGTGACATATTTTTAATGCAATATAGTTTTTTACTAGGTAAGACTTGAAGTGATGGAAGAGTTTTTTCGTTTCCAGTATTTGATTTGCATCGTTAGTGTTCATGAGAAGTACCCAATTTAAGTTGCCAGACCTGGCTGGGAAATTTTTTAGAATTCTAATATCTTCTGTTTTCAATGCAGGATGGTTGATCACCACCAATGCTTTTACATTCTCCTCATTGAAATTGGGAGGAAGGTTGAAGATTATAAGTGCCTTTTTACGTTCCTCCTGGACCCTAATTGTAAATTTGCTCTTGATGGCCGAATTTTGAAATTTTGGTAGTAGTTTCGCTGGGTTGTCCTCTTTACATGTAACTTTGAGCGTACCGTTAGGCAGTGTAGTGATGTTTTTAATGTTGACTCCAAGAGGACAGGGGAGTGAGATAAGGTCTTTTTTCAGCTGTAGGTTATCTTTTGAGCGATCCAGTCCTTGGAGTAGAACGCTGGAGAACTGGCGAGAAGAGGTTCCAGGTTGAGCAGAAGATTGAGCAGCGTAGGAGGAAGGAGCAGGAGCAGTAGGTCCTGATCTTTTGAATGACTGTTGTACCGAGTTTTTGACCTGTGTAGGAATTTCTTTCAAAATATTTGTAGTGAAAGATTTTAGGTCATTGTTGATTTTATGCTGGAAATTTGCGAAGTCATCATTTAGTTTCTTGGAAAGGTTTGAGAAAGCTACAGCATCTACCAGTAGCGGTCGAGAACGAGGTGATGGAGCAGAACCAACGTTACTTTCGAGAGTATGAAGAGAGATTTTAATATCTCTAAATTTGTCCTCCGTGTATGCTTTATGAGTGGCATTTAACTTTACGTTTTTGGTAAAATATTTCTCAAGTCTATCAATGTTTTTCATGATCTTAGCCACATGTTCGTTATTGAGATTAAAAGGTGGAGCATCTTTATCAGTAGCGGTGGAGCCAGGACTAGAACAGGTAGAAGGGGCAGGAGTAGAGGGAATATCTGTGGATTTTGAAGAACCAGGCAGAATCGGAAAGTCGAGAGCAGGAGTCGTCGGAGCCGGCGAAGCCGAAGCGGCAGGAATAGATGCTGAGTCCAAGGCGACCAGAGAGAGAGAGCCAGGAACCGGAGAAGAAACCAATGGGATGTCTTGAAGGGTTGGAGCAGAGAACTGAGCAGAGTGGGAAGGAGTGCAGGATACTTGGGTAGATCTGGTAATTGCAGGAGAGGTTGAAGTGGTAGTTGATTTTACCGCAGGTGTCGTAAAGTTTTTGGTTGAAGTTGTCCATGCAGGTTTGAGAAGTGGAGTTGTAACAGGTTTCGAGAGGATTTTTGAAGATTTGGGTGGGTCCAAGGGAGTAAGAGAAGTCACAGCGGAGTTTGAAGAAGAGGATGAAGTTTGTTTAGGCAGTCGAGGAGGCAGAATAGTGGAGGAGAACAATGGAGAGTCATATACTTGCGACGTACGAGGAACACTTTTGAAATTGGAAAGTCTAATTCCAGAACCACCAGTAGTGGGTGTATTCTCAATTGGATTATTTCCACTGGATGAACTGATAATTGAGTCTGTATTTACGGGTTCAGTTATTTCAGTGTTCATTAAACCAGGTGTAAGTATAATTGGGGGTAGCAAGGGTGGATAGTCCAAGTTAGAAGGTGAATATGAATTAGGATTCATTTTATAGAATATTTATAATACTCAATATAAAAATAATACTCTATGTTAAGATAATAGTACACAATATAAAAATTATACTTCATAAAAATGTTGTAGATAAGAGTATAGCATATAAAACCAGGTCAGCATTTCAAAAATTCGGAGGTGTCGTCAAAAGGACAATTATATATATATTATATATATTATATATACATTTTATAACAAAAAATGCTTTAGAGGCATAAATATTTAGTGAAATCAAGCGTGTCCGAAATGACAAAATTAAAGAGATAGTAACGACAAGCACCATAAATCATGTGACGAGCAACCTGGCACTTTGCCAAGGACAGATCCAAAACAAAAATACAGGGGGGAAAGGTTGAAGCGAAAGCTGAGAACATGAAATCAGATACATTTTAAAATGCTAATTACACACTAAAAATTAACACAGAGGGAGAAAATAACTTTTGAATAACAGTAACCAGACTTGAAAATACATATATATATACACAAAATTACAAAAATATGCAAATATATTAAGATTTACAGATGTATAAAGTGCGGGGATTTCGCACTTTTTGAAAGAGCTTCCAATACAATTGTATTACAGCATTTTTTTTACATATAAATAGAATATTTTTGTGTAAAGTAACTGTTTGGACGGCTGGGAAGGTGAACGGTAATGGTGTAATACTTATTCGTTGATACAGTTTTCGAAAGTAAATTGGTATACTTTAATGTCTTTATGATTTAAAATTAAATAATATTACTTAGTATCGCATTATCTTTACAGATAACTGTAACCATGGACAAATTTATAATATTTCGAATAATATAATATTTTTAGACGTGTTGTCTTGCTCGTTTTCTATTACTACAAAAACATATTGAATATTCAAAATTGTATAGACATTATGCATTTAAATTGCATAAAAATTTTAAGGTATGTTGTTTTACTCTTTTTCTCTTACTGCCAAAAAGACATTAATAAAATTTTGGCTGAACATTTTGCTTTCATAATAAATTAATTATCTGTTTCTGAAAATGTTTTTGCGATAACAATGCCCAATACATGTATAATACAATTCCTATTTTTAACACTTTCCAACTTAGTTAGAAAGGGTTTATGACTTTGTTCATTCTGTCTGCCTGTCTGTCCGTTCGCAAGATAACTGCTGTGAAAATGACTTTATCAAAATGAAATTTCAGTATGTTGTTGATATGAATAATATAACCAAATCAGTTTCGGATTTAACCTTCGTTGAAAAATGAAATACATTAAACCCTATGGAATCTAATTTTCCAAACATTTTTTAAGTGGGGTTAGAATTCACAAATTGCTGCGAAAATTTTAGGAAATATTTAAATTATCACGTAAAATATGTAAAAAAATTTGAAATCTTTAATGATATCAAATCAAATAATATCATTTAGGATTGCATTATCTTTGAAAATAGTACTATCTATGGACCGGTTTTCAGTTCATTATTTGCTGGGCACGGTATTGTGTCCAAGTGGCTAAAGCCTGCTACTCCCAATAGTGAATATGCTTTATTTTTAAGTCATCGAGTTTAATTAATAAATAAAATAAACTAATAATCGTTTCGTTCTTTTTATTATTACCTGTTTAGGTTTCAATGTTTATGTAAGTACAATGCAGCAAACGCTACATTTCTATTGTCTTCTGTATTTTTTTAAAGCATTTTTCAAATGTGTCTTTGTGTTCAAATGTAATTTTGGGACACCCTGTATAACTGTTTTGAGTAAAACGGTCTCAAAGTTAGGGAGAATTTCTTGATTATAAAAGCGTTGCCTCACCAATTTCTTTATAAAATGCGTTCAAATTGAAATATTTTGATAATAATTTTTTCTAAATATTGTTAACATTATGTTCAATATCTGTAGGAAAAAACATTTTTTAAAGTCTGAACGGGGATTTTCTTCCTACTATTGTACTTTTTACATAATCGATATACCTCGAAATAATTTAATTTATGAGACGAAACTTAGTGCGAATTGGAAAAATTGGAAGTAGGTGACTGACTTTTAGCAAAGTAAAATATTATGACTATAATTTATGCTATTGTTTTTCAGCAAACTGGAATGTTCTGGTGAGTAGGAAAATCCGTCGTTTGGCCTTATTACATTTTTAGAAAATACGCATGCAATGCTTTACATTATAAAATGAGCGTATCGAAACCGAAAAATGCGTTTTTATAGCGACGAGATAAATACTACAAAACCTAAAAAATTCAGATCAAATTACTTTACGTTGTTTTATTATTAACCTGGTTACAAAATAAAGTAGTAAAAAGCATTGGAAAACGAAAAAATGCTTCATGAAGAATACGACGTTATCTTTATTGACACAAATGAAACACTGAAAAATAAAGAAATGTGATATGTAATTTCATATCAAAGGTATAAACTTTGCAGATTTCCATTGAACTCACTATCCTTATTATAAATGAGACTTTTTTACAGCTAAAAATAATGTCCATAAAAGCTTTCGCTCACTTTTAATTTCTGCAACATTAATTCTTAAAATTATTTAATGTATTCTTAAATAAGTTAACCTTATTAATGTTACTCGTGTGAAATGTAAAAGCAACAGGAATGTTTTAATTTATATATGTATATTAGGAATATCCTTATGTACCTCAATCACTTTATATAAAAAGGCCCATAAGTGTAGACATTAAGTCTAGCTAAAAAAAAGTGACCAAATTCGATGGATTGAAAGTGATTGCAGTGCCCCTGGTGGCACATTTAATAGGCGAAAAGACAATTGCAAATTTATGGAACATTGTCTAATTAGTCAGAACCGACACTAAAGCAGCTACGCTGGGTATTTATTTGGCACAATATGGTTATTGGTGAATTGTTCTCATATTCAGGAATGCTAAAAAGCAACTTGCATTCACAAAAATCTGTGCAACCTGTTCAAAATGCCCACCGTCAGCAACAATGCATATGTGCATCCGAAAATCAACATTCCTGTGTACTTTAAAAAGCATTGCAGGTGTCACCGTGTTACAGCATCTAAAAACAGATATTGTGTTTTATATGCCTGATAAAAATTCTTTTGTGTATGACTGATAAAAATTCCTCCTCATAAGATAGCATTCTACGACTTTGTAACTGATATTTTTCTTCCATCTTGATTTTTTGTCGAGTTCCTGTGCTTATTTTTTCAATTATCTACTAAGGCCGTTGCAAAAAATTATATTTCTTGTAAAATAGTCATTATATTCTAGATAGACTTAACTTATACACTTAGGTACGGCTCCTTCCAGAAGTAACACTATAAATTTGGAGTGGCTCATTTATGTTCTAATTTGAAACATAACCAACAGCAACAAGTATATATTATCGGATTGCTTTTAATTTATAATAATTTTAGGATCTTTATAATTTATGTAAAAAGGTTTGGATGGTTTACTTACAGGTTAATGTTCCCATTTTATTAATTTTATTCACACTTTTACTATTTAAGGATAACAATATTCTTCTATTTCAAAAGTATGCTATTCAATAGTTGCTGTAAGCCAAAAATGGCGAAATTTCGTTATTTTTATGTTTCAGTAATTTTAATTTACTTAAATTATTTAATACTAGCCGCCTTCGGCGACCAGCCTGTTCGCTACCCTTGAAAATGCTGACCGTGGCAAACTCGCTGGCGCCATAACCCCGTTGTTGCTGTTGAGACCCAGACAGTCCGATCTACCAGAAAGGTGTAAGGTAACTGTTTGGACGGCCGGGAAGAGCCACCCAATATAGACCGAAACCCAGTGGGGGAGGCATCCACAGGGACCGTACCCTCCTTCTCCTACCACCAACCTCTCGGAAGGACTTACGGACCCACATGTTTAACGTGATGGTACTCTGCGTGAACACGGTGGCAGTTTTGGTAGAGAAGAGAATCGAACCCGGTCCTACCAAGTGCAATTCCCGCGCGCTGACCACTGGGCTACCGCGCCCGTCATAACCCCGTTGAAAACCCAGGCCGTTCGACTCATCCAAAGGACTTGAGCAACTATTTGAACTTGATTGTGTAAAGTATTTCGAACCTGGATTAAGTTTAGTTTATCTCATATTTAAAATTACAATATGTTTTACTTAAATTCTAATACTTTAAATTTCTTTTTAAGCTGAATACTATTATATTTCATTCTAAATTACCTTTTGGTCAATTGTTCTACATATCTAATATATCTTAATTTAATTGTTTATTTTGTTAATATTGTTAACATTAATTATTTATGTAGTTCAACATAAAGAATTGAAGTTAACAGTTCACAATACTTTAAACCTTTCAATTTAAAATATGTTTCTTAATGAGCAGCAAATTATTTAAATTTAATTTTTTAAGAAGCGAAGATTATAAAAAACGTTAGCCTATTGAAAAGTTAATTTGTGCATTTATTTCTATTCTATTTAAAACATTTGTAGTAAAATCATTATATATTAATGTGTAGTAAAATATAATTAAATTTGTGTTATGTATGCTCCTGTTTTTAAAAATTGCAACACCATGAAGGAATCAGCAGAATTGAATAAAATTTATTTCGCAAACGATCTGTAGTGAGACAAATAAACGAATAAATTTATAAAGCAAAAAAAAACAATATTAAATGTCGAATATCAGTATTTGGGGAAGACACCATTCGTTGCATTAACTGCTTCTATACAACATGGCATCGAATCAAACATATTTTGAATTTGTACCTGAGGAAGAGCATTTCAGATTGCTTGGATCCGAACCCAAAGTTCAGCTGTATTAGCTTCGGGACAAGCGTCACGAGCGAGACGCCGACCGACAAAATCCTCGACGTCTTCAGTAAGGAGCATATTCGGTGAGTAGGCACTCTAAGGAGGAAGTTGTATCTGTTGTGTTGAAAAGAAGTCTTGAAAATCCCTACCGTAGCAACATATGGACGGGGATTTTCAACTAATGCTTAAAAAGAAGGGTACAAATTCGTGCTCCAGAACTTCTCTGATAAATTGATTGCTTTTGAGATTATCAAAATTTATCGGCAGCTGTGATCATCCAAGATACCCAATGGCGCCCCAAACCATCACGCGTTCTTTCAGTATGACAATGGATAACGCTCTTCAGAAGGTGGCGTTCACCGCTATAGCATCCAAAGTGGATGCCATTACCGAACCCCAAATTAAAGCGGTCATCCGAAAAGACGACTTGACGCCAATCGGCACACCAGTGTCTATGTTGATCGACAGACCTTCGGCAAGTCCATTGCAGCCGCAGACGTCGATGGTTTTGCGTCAGGGGAATCATGTATAAAGGAATTCTTACACGCCGACGAATTGTTGGAGCAGACAATGACACACCTATAGCAGTGTTCCGCCATCTGTCAAGATGAAGCGGTCTATCACTGCCATGCAGATGAGGTGTCTATCATCCCGTGCTGGCGTAACATTTCCTCGTCCACTGCAGGATTTCCGACTCGTCCGGTACTCTTCAATCTACTGCTTCTACACTCGCATCACTGTCGTGGAAATGCTATCCATACGAATTGCTATTGTACTATAAGGAAACCCCCCTTCACGAAGGCCGATCGTTCGTCCCCGTTCAAACTCCCTAACATGCTCATATGGCGCCCTCTGTCGTCATAGAGGCATCTCATAAAACGCGTACCGCTGACAGACAACCATATACTATTTTTAACGCCCCGCTATACCTCTCTATTTATACAGCTAAAACAGCAGTTCATAGGGCGCTGCTCAGCCCACGCATGCACGCTGGCACTGAAATGCTAATCATTTGCATTCCGTAATTTACATTCGCCGCAATCGCGTGCTTCTTTCATGGTATTGTAATTTTTACAAACATGAGTTTATAGTAAGTTACGGTGAACTGTGTTAAGTAATATTGAAAAGGTTCATGATTGACATGCATTGCATTTGTTTCAAGAATACTCTAAGACATATTCTAAACGCATAACGCACCTTTACGCAGTCCAGCACTCATTTAACTATTTAACAAAATTCACCGTGAATTAATTTACGCAAAACAAAATTATTTATATGTTACTACATTTGTTATATATATTTTACTATATTTATTAATATAATAATCTTGCCACAGTTTTATTCTTTTATTGAGTGATTAATTTTTGTATTTAGGGCGTTTGTTCAGTCAACATATTTCTATGTTTACACTTACATTCCAGAAACTTTAATATTTTTTAAGGAGACACAATAACCTAAAAATGGTCAAGATATTAATTTTCTGTTTTATTGGCTGTAATTATAACTGTGACTTTTCTAAATATGTAGATGAAATATCAAAGTTGTACCTTCATAATTAAAAAAATTATTAATGTTTTTCTGCACGATGGTAGAATAGAAACAACACATAAAGGAAAACTTTATATTCGTTTTTCTCCGTGTTCAATTTTAGCTGACATGCATGTTTTTTAAATGCTAAGGCTTTTTTATTTTGTAATTAAGATAAAGGTTTTTAATTTGTGTGCATGTTTTTTATTTTGTATTTGATAAAATAGCCCATGGAATTAACATTAAGATTTGTAGACTAAAAACTGGTTAAGTTTGTTAAATTGCAGACTAAAACTGGTTAAATTTGTAGACTAAAAACTGGTTAAGTTTGTTAAATTGTAGACTAAAACTGGTAAAATTTGTAGACTAAAAACTGGTTAAGTTGTCAGACTAAAAACTGGTTACATTTCGTGTGTTTTTTCAATATACCTGACAGTCGAAACATTATATTAAACCTAATATCAAGATCATCTAAAAATCCATGCACAACCTTGTGTAGTATATTCTAAGGAATGTAAAAGGAAAAATTTCAAACACAAATATTAACATTTGAAAAAGTAGTAGGAATCTGAAAAAAATTAATTTTTCTAATGAAATTTAAATTTAAATTAAACATGTAGTTCAACAAAATATTTATTGTCAAATTTTGTTTATAATTTAATGCTAAAATATAATACAACCATAATTTTTGCTATATTACTTCAAATAAAACAATATGTTGACCAGGTACTGTGTTCCCTTAAGCAATTGCAGTGATTTTTAGGATTCTAGGAACTTTTAGATATTATCTGGATATTCAAGAACCCTCACCATTTCCGCGGATAACATATTCATTTATGACACATTTTTACTTTACTTATGTATACTTTGTACATAACCTTGATACATCAACATTTAAGGCATTGTGTGTATGCATATTTCTATATATAAGTGTATGAATGAAACATATTTACCAATGAAAGAAACGTTCCATTGTTAAAAACTGGATTTGTATAAAACAGGATAGAACACCCAGTATCATCGTAAATCGAGGGAATTGATGCTACATGTTTGGGATAGCATCCATCTTTGTCTGGACGCAATTTTTAAACATTTTACTTACTTGAGAAAACGGCAGAAATACTGAAGGTTTTATTCTTATTAAAAATAGATCAATTGGTTAAATGTTTTAAGATTTCGAAAACTGCATGTACTAAACTACAAAATAAGTAACTTTAAAACTCTGTTCACTGAACAATAACAGCTAGAAGACGAGTTGGTTGGACATTATGTCCTTACTGTACCATGGGGCATGAAATATAAGTAAATTTGACCCTGATGTTTCCTGGTTAGTGATATGTACCGAAACTTCCAGAAAACTCTGTTGATATTAAACATGTATTCATATTGAATGATTGGATTTATGCAAATATATTTATGCACATTTTGATAAAATTTGATTTGAAAATAAAATAACGTAAGATTTAAAAATTGGTGTAGTCTATTTTACAACAAATAGTGTTCATTATAATAAGGTTTCTGAAAGAAATAAGATAATACATGTTTTTTATTATAAAGTCTTAGGAGAAGTAATAAAATAATAACTAATTAGTATATTAAAAGTTTATAATAATTAGTATATATAACAAAAATTAGTATATATAAAGTTTACTAATTGCCAGTCCGTGTTCAACTAACATAAGTATTTCCACCAGAATATGACTTATTGCGTTGATTAATTAGAATTCAAATTTTAACACTTTCTTGGTGAATATTAATTACAATATTAATGCATTATTAATTTCGATTATCAGAATAGACATTTTAGGCTTGAGCAGATAAATTGCTCAAGCAGATAAATCACTTATAAAATAACAAATTTTCTCACTGGTTTTGGAACACTGAGGGTATTTTTCAAGTCCGCCCTTGGGTCTGGAGACATGAATCAAAAAACGTATATAGCATTAAGCATTCACATATGATTTTTATCTTAAGATAGTTCAGGTGCATTGAACCGTTCTGGGTTAGCTGAATGGAAAAATTAATTGCCGCCCATCGTTAGCAATTGCAGCACTTTTTCGGCTTGCTTTTGAGATCTCATACTCAGAGAGGAACTGTTTTAATTTGTGCAATTTTTGTCCTCAATCTGGCAAATGCCAATCTATCATTCGTTCGGATCAAGGTTATTTGGGCTCTAATATCTTCGTAATATAGAGTCAATACAACTCATTCTATTTTGCTGTTCTTAGACAAATCCATCAATAATCGATTGAGTCATCTTGGTTTTAAGGTCCTCATGAATATTTGCCAGTAAAATGTCTCAGATAAGTCCAAAATTTTTCGTATTTAGACTGCTTGATATCACGTTTTTAATACGCAGCGAGATAGAAGCGGAGTTTCCTTGCCATCGCCTCAATTACGTTGCTGCTGTTAAATCTGCTTCTGACCGACTACATGAACAATTCCAGTAAAATTTAGAGCATTAATAAAATTTACCAAATTACAGGTGGTGACGAAGCTGGAATTTTAAAACTCGATTTGAGGATTGAGATAGCAGATGCCAAAGTTCACCATGTTATGTCAACGGGTTAACTGGTAAAATTATTCTTGAAACTTTGATTTCTGCCGCCAAAGTTTGGCGAATGTTTGAAAATGTCACCGAATTAAAAAAATATAGCAAATTTAACGAAAAGATTGACAACTTTTTAAAAATTAAATATCTCAGAAAATTATGTTAAATGTTATTAATTATACCTGTTGCTTTGTGGGAAAATACCGTAACATATATTAAAAATGAAGTTTTTTCAGTAATATTAATATACATTCAAAAGGTAAGTAATCAACTAAAAATTATGCAATAAAGAAACTTTTTATAATAGATTTGAATACTCTTTGCAGTTGAATGCTTATCAGTTTCGAAGTCCGTTGACTGAGCATAGTATTAGTTTTCCACAAATTATTTTCTTTTATATCTATATCGAGAAGTTCATTTTTGTCTCTGGGTAATCTATAACCACTTGTATAATTCATATTTTCATATAATATTACGTATTTGCTATTTTGAATTTCAACTCATCATATATTTTGCAAGACAACTAAATAGCTGCAAAGCTTTGAAGAAGTTCGGTTTAGTATCGTGTACACTGGCTACAAATCTAAACAAGTTACAAAATATGCTACCGCTAAAGTTACAATGCTTTATTTTCGAACACATTGTGTATTTCATGTTTAATAATTAAGAGTAATTTTCCAGAAGCGAATCTACCACTCAAATCGGAGAGAAATAAAAAGAGTTGTGTGAAAAATCGTCATGAATCAGCATAGTTTTATGATTGAATACAGTATGAGTTATATATATTGAAGGAAAGCATGCGCCTGAAGATGATCCTGGACAAGATGCCTCCTACAAACTACTCTACAACCCGTACAGCAAGTGTAATAGGTACCCCTTTTGTTTCCCATGAGGAATTTGTGTTTCATATTTAATCCACTCTGCAAATATACTTTGCCTTCAGGTTAAATTGAAACCTAATTAATAAGAACTGCAAATTGCACTATTGCAAACTAATAAGAATCGCAAATTTCATGTGTCATCAATTAAGTAGCATGTATTTAAATGTTTCATCTTTTAGAACGTATGTTTTTTATAGGTGTACACCGGGCTGCAGAAAAGGTGGGTTATGTGTCAAGCCACATGGCAATTGTTACTCTTACTATACTATTATACTAATGAATTTCTACTAAATACAATAAATGCCCCAATATCTTCACTACATTTTATTATCTTTTACATATAGCTTTTTCTGGGCCGGACTACCATATTTTTTGCCACATGACCTAGATAAATTATTTTTGCAATCCCGTTTTTGGTGAGAATTCGCCAACACAGTTTACATTCAATAAAACATTCAATAAAAAAAGTGTTAAGGAAGCGGTGTGATGGCATGAGATAAAAATTAAAATAATTTGCTTTGATTGCTATGGAATTCATCATTTTGCCAATTGAAATAGTAATATTAAGAGTGAAGTGTTGTGTTGATATAAAAAAATTAAATAGAAATAAGATGTAAATACATTAAAAAAGTAATCTGTTTATTGTAATTGCTATTTTAATTTATTAATTTACTTTTTAAGTTATTTGTAAAATTTAAATTGTAATTTGTTAATATCATATGAGATAGATTGTGAATTTTATATGGTACGCATAAGAAATTCTAATGTTGAGGAATTGCGTAGGATAAATTGACAAGTTGAAGCTTAAAGAAGTAAGAAAAATCTTAAATTAAAAAAATTTGTTTAATTTTCAGTTAATATGTGTTATCTCAACCCATGTTTAGTAGTATAGTAATAGTAACAATTGTGTGACCCGGCACATAACCCACCTTTTATCCAGAGTTCGGTGTCCATCTATAAAAACACACGGCCTAAAAGATAAAGCATTAAAATACACACCACTTAATTGATGAAACTTTATTTTGGGCAACTGAAGTATTTATTTAAAAATATCCCTTTCACTTAAATTTTCAAGTGAAATTTTGCACTTCTTATTAGTTAGATTTCAATTAACCTAGGGGTAAAGTGTGATGACTTTATATCTTTATAATACATTCATTATTTATTACACACGAATTCTCATGGGAAACCAAAGGGGTACCTGTTGCATTTGCAGTATTGGCTGTCGCTTTATTTATAGAAGTCATCTGGTCCAGGTTTATCTTCAGGCGGCTGCTTTACTTCTATACACAAAAACTCATACTGTATTCGATCATTAACTATGATGATTCATGACGATTTTGACACATATCTACCTATTTTCCTTTCACCACTTACTGTTCTACTATCATCATTAACTCGATTTTTTGTATGTTGGTCTTGAAGTACTCTGCTGACTCCACCATTTATCCATTGTATATCTTTAGCCCATTAGCTTATAGCACCACCATGTAGTATCTCCATAGATAAAATCCTATTATCCTGCGAGCCGATGCAAGAACATTCTCACTAGCATTAAAGTCCTCACTGGGATACACTAGATGTAACTGGGACGTAATAACCATGATACTTTTCGATGTGCGTGGGACTTTTTATTGCCCACACTTAAACTTATTTGAGTTACGCGTTTACGTTACTGTTGTCCACCACTGGTGACTGCCGGACTGAGTCCATTGTTTGAAACGTTCACAATGTATTGCTACCTCCTTGTATTTTTATTTTGTGTCATAAAAAAATCTTGTGTCATAAATTGTCTGTAACCATTCAAAATGCAAAATCGAGCATTTCTGTCATCACACTTCACCGTCGGAGTAGCATTATCTTCGCAACAATTAAAACATACAATGATACATAATTTTTGATTAATATGGATCCAAATAGTTGTAAGCAGATTTATTTTTGACAGACGCTACTCGCAACATTGTAGAAAATAATTGTACATAAAACTTTAAAAACATGTATATATTTCCTATGATGCACTGTTTATGTAACTGAACTGTAGAAAACTAAACTATAATGATTCTGTTATAACGTGTGATATGCAAAATTTCTCTTTAGCACTTAGCGCATGGATCTGCGAATGCCAATTTAAAATATCCTAAAGGAATTATAAAGGCTCTCGCTCACTGCATATCAGTTCGCCAAGCTTCTTCGTCGTTTGACTAATATATTATTCTTTACTGAGATTATGCATTTATGTTTCTTGGGTCCCTAGGTTGTGCTGTCCGTTATGCCGATACGCTACTGATATTAAAGCATGAAATGGTCGGTGAATTTCGGACAGCAACATTAAGCTCCTTCAATAAAATGAACCTTTAAAATTTGTTAAGGGTTATGTCACTTAATTACCAGCAGCTGTAAAAAGTAAAGATGACAATTGCCAGGCGAGGTCACAATTGACATGTTGGAATGAGTTACCCTACTTTACATTTAGCTGAAAGCACTGGATAAGCTGAATATTTAAATCCATATGATGTTTGGTGATCTAGTCATTCTAACCTTCTGATACTTACATGTCACTTCCAAATTTAATGACAGTGACCACATAAATATCAAATGATTTTGGAGACACAAAGATAACTCTTTTCAGGATAATTAAACACGAATAACCTATTTAATATGAAGATGGAAAACATAAATTGCAAGATAGAAAATATTTATATATTCTTTTATATTTACTATTAGCGATTTTTGCCGATTTTAAAGCCTGAAGATAACCAGGATCAATTTGAAGATATCCAAAATTGTCATACAGAACATATCCAGGATTGTCATCTGTGAGTTTTTGATATAGACATTTATGAAGTAAGACTGGATCCTGAAACTACACTCCAGATCGAAAGCGGGAATGCGTTTGCATTTCCTCTTTACCGATAAGTTAACCTAGTTTGAGAAAGGGAAAATATTTTTTGAATACTTCGCAAATAAATTTAAAAGTGAATACTTATATACTGAAATTCATATGCAGCCAGTTTGGATCTTATATAATAAAGCGTTTTTATATGCTTTATATACCCAAGCTACTTTACTTGTTAAGAAGTTCGCCTTACGACATTTGAGAAATAAAATGATCTGTGTCTGTTGCTGTGTTCCATAGCTTTTAACCAATGCGAAAACATTTTCAATCTCCTGATGTAAAGTTAAGACACTACACCAAGATAATTCTTGCGAAGAGATCAATATCATTTTAGAGATGGAGAAATATAGTTAAGAGGAACAACATGACGGGATTATTCTTCTTCTGTCACACAGTTTTCTACAAGAATAAATGTTTTAATTTTGTAAGAAAGCAATAAAATTAATTTGATCTTCCTTATAAATATATCTTCATGAAAATAAAGACAATTATTACGACTTCTAGCGCTTTACTGTAATCCTGATCGATTAGAATTTTGTCAACAGTTGCCGGATTTTTATGGTCTGCGGTGTTATTGGAATTCAATAAAAATTGTTTTACCAGAAAAATTCTAAAATCTTGCTTTAAATATATTTATGCTCTTTGATTATTTTATTGCGAGGGCCACTATCCTTGCGTTGATGAACGGCAATGATGGCCCGTTCTTAATAAGATTATTAATTTTAGTGATTAAATTAAGCACACATGATTTCAGGGAAATTGCATTATTCTTATGAGAAATATACTGCTCTCTTAAAGTGATGCAGGTTATAATATGTCTAAAGTATCTCATGCTAACTTCTAAACAGAGTTATCCATTCATTTATAGTGGAGAACACTTACAGAACTTATTTGAAAATAAAGACTTTATTTAATTGTTTTATGATTTTCATTCTTTATGAAAAGCTTGCATATCTCAAGAATGAAACATGATAGTTTCGTATACGTAATTACATTTCATTATAAATAATAAATTACGTATAAAATAGCCATATTCTTTCAAATTCATTGTAATTATTTTTTAAAGTTTTATTTCCATTTTTAAAAAAATGAATGGATAATTCCATAATTGTTTGCTGGAGTGATCTCTCTTAAAACCAATAGATCTATTGTATTCACCAAGTAAAAGTATCGTACCAACTTTCAGTTTACTCTCTCAATTTGTACGAGATACCTTGCTCGGTTGCACAGCATACAAATATACAGAAACATGTCTTTTCTTTCTCAAACTTTGCTTTGAAAGACACATATCATTGAAGGAATGGTTCATTCATATGCAGGGATGCCCACAACATTTAAGTCAATCTAAATACAAGTCGGAGCTCTGAACCTATCGCATTTTGTATTTACACTGTGAGGATTGCTTCAATTATAGAAGCTGCAATCCTCTCAGTAGAACAATAAGTATGGCGTTGACTGACCATGTTGATCAATGGTTAGAATGCCGGTTAGGACATGATATTTTTACAATGGTGCCAAGAATGCCTGAAAGTTTGATGCAACAAATCACTAATGTCTCCAAAAACATAATTTTTATTGTTTAGGTCAAACATTATGGCAGTGAGTTTTAATATATGAGTAGTGTACAGTGATGGACAGTATGTTATCCCCATACAAAAGAGCAATGAGTCGTTCAGATCTAAAATTCTACTTCAATCTAACTTTTAAAGAGTTATATATGGAAGGATAATGTAGAAATTGACTTGACGGCTGCAGAAAAGAGAGGCTATTGTTGCAGTAATTCGCTTTATACAGAGTGTATCTGAATTCATCATCAATATTTGGCAGGGAGGTAAGGAATAGGAAAATAAAACTATTTCACATAGGAAAGCATGGGCGCAGACGTCATATAGTAGGGAAACATGAGCCCGGTTAAATGATGGTAAGAAACTATAACAAGAAAATTGTAAGAAAAAAAAACATTTATTTGTGCAGATTTACACGAGGTGCTCGAAATGCCGACCATTTGCTAGAGTACATGCCTCACAGCAACGCTGCATGGGCAACCGAACTTTCTGGAATATGCCTGGTATTTCCCGGATATTTGCAGCGGCAATATGCGTACTACAAGGTCCATAGCACTGACAACAGGGGTCTCGTACACCATGATGTTTTTCATCGCATCTCATGCAAAGAAGTCGATTGGAGATAAATCAGGTGACCGTGGGGCCAACAAACCGGTCCACCGCGACCAATCCATTGAGCTCCAAATTTTCTGATCAGGTAACCACGCACATCACTTGCAAAATGTACTGGAGCGTCGTCATGCTGGAATATGCCGGAGAATATCAGCAGGAACCTCGTTCATAAGACCTAGTAACACAGTCTGAGGAAATGTGAGGTAGTTTGCGCCTATGCTTTCCTATGTGAAATAGACTTCTTATCCTATCCCCTACCTCCCCACCAAATATTGATGATGAATTCAGATACACACTGTATGTAATCCGCAATGACGATGAGCAAGTAAATATTCCTGGTTCAAAATCAGATGTGACATGTGTCCAGCCATCGTATTATAAGAAAATAAAGTTTGTCTTAGACAAATTACTGTCTGATGTGAATTATTTGTTAAATAAAAGTTTAGATATATTTATCAAATTCATTCACAACGTACTTAATATTTCCAATATATAATTATATTAACATAAATCTTTGATTGCCAGTGTACCAACATTATAAAAATTGCTCAACATTGAAAGTTATCATATTCATTCAAAGTTAAAGGGACTACTTTTATTCCGAAACTCTCAAATACATTTGAACACCCTAGTAAAAATAAAGTAAGATAATTATACGCTAAACAATTTCTCAAGAAGTATACGAAGTCACATTATTAATAATTCAAACATTTAAACCCGAAACTTAAGAAAAATATATTCATCTATATTTTGAAAGTATATTCCAATTCTCGTTGTGGAGCATACGGTGAAAAGTTAAGATATTACTCATATATTATGTATGCGACACCCATATTTTTTTCTGAAATCAAAATGTAGTTATTTGAGGAAAGTCACATTTCAGTGTCTTGACAAAACTTTTACTGAAATGGAATCATAGGGAATAAAACATCATGCATGGAGAAAATGTGCTATCATGAAACCCCAGTGTAATAAAATGTTGTACACTATGGAAAATGAAAAAGTATCATGTAAATTGATTATAATTATTTCAAGCAAATTATCTACCACTCATTTGGCATAAATTAAATGTATTTATTTTTTATCGCAGTCATTCTTATAAAAGCAACTGATTATGGTCCATGTGTTTGAATGCTGTGGAATCTGACTTATTTAAATGACTTAGGAAGTAGGGGATTGGATCTGTTATGTTTATTGAAGTTTCTGTAGTTTAAAGTCCAATTCGTATATTGAAAATATATATGCATAATCGATATGCGAAAATGTTTATGAAATTCGCGTTAATCTCTTAATCTACCTTCATTTAGACGTAACGAGTTGGAATGTTTTTACATTTAACACGCTTCCTTTTCTAATCGAACTAGGAATCTTCACGCTATTTTAGGTGACTAGATGTATTTCTGAAAACTATTCGTTTTTTTCAATACTTTTAAGAAATTAAGGAAAAAATAATAAAATCTGGATGTATTCCACATAATGACTGTAAAAATAAAGAAAGAATGTGTTTTCCTTTGTGTTTTAATTATTCCTATTTTTTGATATACCACACAAAAAAATTGATTTCTCAAATCTTTAAAAAATCGATTTTTAAAGATTTTTTTTTTGAGTTCAAAATGTCTTCCAAAATTAAGGTTAACATTTAATCTCAACACCCTCTCCACTCCAGTGATTGCAAAATTCAGTAATTTTTTCTTCATATGGATGCATCTGGCTACTCACTTTAAATACCTTTAAAACTTTCTCTTCAAATTTCCTTTCACCACACACAAAGTATATCAGTTCAATACTTTTCCACAAGTAATAAAAAACATATTAAGTATTGAATATTTTACCTCAATAAACCCGACTTTATGATACCCCACTCTAACATTTTAATTTTTATTTATATTTTTATCCCTTCTACATATTTTATTATTCATCTCCCCTTTCTAATGCAGCTCATGTATGTGTTAATTGTTTTATATTATGGTTAAGCTCATAACTCCGAAAATGTTGCAACGAATTTTCTATTTATTACGTTCAGAAAACCAATTAAACCAAAAATGTTCTTTGGAAATAACGTCCATACCCTCAGTTTTAAACAAGAAAGATCAATATCATGCATAAAGCATTATGAAATACTTTCCAACTGAAATTGAATTTTATTTAAACATCTCTAAGATGCGATACACTCAGATATGATATATTTTAAATTAGCATAGTACTACAATCATTTATTGTATTTGAAAACTAAAAACTTCATCGAAAAAAATGAATTTTATTCAAATGACGTCATTGAAATATAAATCGTCTGGCTGTCTATGTAAAAGCAATGAATGTTTCATTCGTACACTTATATTCCAGACTCCAGAATTAAATAATTTTGAAAAATATTCAATAATTCTTATACAACTCATCTTACAATAACTTGTTCAATTCTGAATCCATTAAAATGAGGCTTTGTTGTAGAAATAATCAAAGTTTGTTGATCATTTAAACTAAAAAATATGGTAATTGTATTGGCGTAGAATATAGATGCACAGAAAACAAGCAAAAAGTAAAACGTTTTTAGTACGGATGAAATACTGAATATAAATTTTAAAAAAATTTAAAAATCACGATTTTTATACTGGGAAGAAAAGATGGATGCCATATTTTATTTTGAAGGGGTCACGTGATCACTTCATATAATATGGGTCGAAAACCCAGGCCATCCGACTCATCCGAAGATCATATAATATGGGTGTAATTATTAGTTCAATTTTATTTAAAAGATTACTATACATATTTTGCTGAATTTTTTTTACATATTTTATGTGATAATTTGAATATTTCCAAAAATTTTCGAAGCAATTTGTGAATTTAAACTTCGTTTAAAAGATGTTTGAAAAATTAGGTCCCATAGGGCTCTATGTATTTCACATTTTCAACCCGAGTTCAATCCGTAACTAATTGGATGGTATTATTCATTTAGATTCCCCTATGTCACACAGGCCGTCTCAATATACTAAAATCTCATTTTGATAAAGTCATTTTTACGATAGTTATGGTGCGAACGGACAGACAGACAGAATGAACAATGTCATAAGTCATGAACAGTTTCAACTATGTTGGAAAGTGTTAAAATGGAGGTTACTTTGCTTTAATTACAATGCTACACATTTTTTGATATCCCAGTTTGTCATTTTTTCGCCACTCTCGAACTCTTTATAAACCCTCCGCTTCGTTTCTTTATCAATGTAGATCGTTCCAGGTATTTTATTGTCTTCGAATTAGTATAGCATGACTTTTATTTTTTAAAGATTTTTTTCGTTCAATATTTCTTCCAAAATTAAGGTTAATTAGTCTTTGGTATAACCACGCTCTCCCCTCCAGTGATTGCAAAATTTATTAATATTTTCTTCATATCGATGCAACTAGCTCTTATTTTAAACGCGTTAAATACATTTAAATTTTTTTTATGATGACACGCCCTACATTTTTTAATCTCTCCCCTCTTTTTCTAATCAACCTGGAGCACTAGTGTTGTTTCCCAGCTTTCAGATTGGGATGATGCAATTTTTACCTTTTCCAGATATTTTTATTCATTACTTTTTTTATAAAAGTAAGAAAATATAAAAATGTTGTCAATCAAAAATGCTCAACTGATTCTCATAATGCAAGATTAAAAAATGTAGAATAAATTGTAGAAAAATAAAAAGAGTATTGAAGTAGCGAGCGCATAGTCCGTAAAATCAGTGTCGTTCTTTACCATAGACGAAGTAGGTAGATGCTGGAAGTACACAATGCTCTAGGGGCCTTTCTTCCATGCTCATGTTTTTACTATAAAATATTTATGAGAGGTACTTTTACTTTTTCTTGTCTCGGCAAAAATAACAGCGGCCTTGCTTAAATTTAGAGATTTTAGCATCCATAGAACGAGCCAGCACTCACAAAGCACACCAATGATGGCGAACTCAAAGACATAATAGAAACAGGCCTCGAAATTAAAATCGCCAAATTAAAAGAAATCGTCTCAAGTCTTACAATCACATATCTTAATTCGAGATAAAATATATGATGTGAACAGCATATGACTTTCCCTGCTGACTCAAATTCATTTTCTCTTTATATCATTTATAATTCATTGAGTTTAATTGAACTACATAACACGCATAATTAATTGAAAGTACATTGTTTGAGACCAGAAATAGATCGCACACCAGTTATTGTGAGACAGTATTATGTACATCATTTATTGTGTCTGAAATGTCAGACAATACCTCCAGTCTCAATGACGCCAAAGTCCTGAGTACAGTTAGTCCAGGAGTGTCCGATATTAAGTCCAAACAGCCTTGAAGGTATGTGTTCTTACACATACCAGGTAATACACCAGGTCTTAAATACATTTTAGGTATTTTTAATAGTGGTCTCACATTGTCTCTCTCCGACGAAATAATATGAATAATTGTGTAATGAATTTAATAAGTATGTTATGTTGTTAATAAATGTGTAAGAACCGATGTTGCTAGTCCCGAGCCAGGCCCGAACTCGGGACCCGGTGCTTACAAGATCGACATTATAAGGTTAGATCAAAAGCTAGCTTCCACTCCGAACTTTTAATTCGGGTACAGGTTCCTAGCATCTTCGATCGATGGTCTTTGGCAGGAGCAGAGTCGTCTGCTGCCACAAATGTTTTATCGTTAAAGTTAAAATGATACAATCAATTTAGTATTATATTAATTAATATACTTTTCAGCGGCAAACAACGCAATGTATAAAATAATAATGAGTTTAACGAATACGATCAATTTACGGCCATGTTAAGATATGTTGTTAATAATAATAATCTTAAATGCCCAACTTTAAATACCTTTTATATGCGCACCACACATTAAATTCACACTTTTAATTCAGCTTTCGTTTCATTTGGTAACTGGGCTTATTCTCAAGAATGTTGTTGTTGTTGAGACCCAGACCGTCCGACTTACCAGGCGTATCAAGAATGTTGTTGTCGAAACCCAGACAGTCCGACCTACCAGAAAGGTGTAAGGTAACTGTTTGGACGGTCGGGAAGTGCCACCCAATTTAGACCGGAACCCAGTGGGGGAGGCATCCACAGGGACCGTACCCTCCTTCCCCTACCACCAACCTCTCGGAAGGACTTTCGGACCCACATGTTTAACGTGATCGTACTCCGCATGAACACGGCGGCAGTTTTGGCAGTGGCTGGAATCGAACCCGGGCCTACCGAGTGTAACTCCAGCGAGCTAACCAAGAGGCGTATCAAGAATGTGAAAAAACTAAAATATCTGGAGAACGGCTAGTTCTAGAGTAATAAGTTTGGCCTTTTTCTTTCCGTCGTCAAAAATTACATGTAAAACAAGAATTTGATTAATGCATTTCATTATACGTAGTCTTTTATTTCAGATTTTGACGATGTTTGCTGACCATTTAGCAAAAAAAATCCGGGTTGTTTTCCGAATTGTACCAAAATTTAATCAGCACCAGGATCACTCACAAGGGGCTCACATACCAATTTTATGAAATTCGGTCAATTATTTTTTTTCAATTAGAGTGGATACATGCATTGCACACAGACACACACATACACAAATACACACATACACATACCACATACATAAATACACACATACACATACCACATACATAAATACACACATACACATACCACAGACACACACACACACACAAGCATTAGTCTAAAATAGTTTTTTTAGGGTTCTAGAAATCTCAAAATAAGTAGATCCGTCGAAAACTCGAGTTGCAATTTTCGACACGATTCAAATACATTCGTTATACATTACCATGCATTGCAGGAAAAATAAAAGCTAATTTTCTTTGAAATTAGTCGCTACCGCATTACCTGAAGATGAAGCTAAAAAAAAGTGAAACTTCACGAACATTTAATTAACCAATAAGCAATCACTGTAAATATGGGCAATTATATTTTTTTACTCCATATCATTATGCATCCTTTGTGAAAAATTCTGGAAAAAACAAGTAACTCGAAGGACTCTTCAAATTTTGAGAACTTTCTAAAACTTTCGACAAGTTACAAGTTGACAGAGTTTTATTTAATTTGTGAACAAAAGTCACCGAATGCGTCACCAAGGTCAAACAACCTTCAATGAATAGCAATCGGCGCCAATAAATGGCAATTTTCTGCAGAGACAGACAGTATGACGTAAATACATTGTAGGTATTTCCTACAATATTGTCAAATACATTTGTTTTAAATGAAGATTCAGTTGCATTAAAAAAATATTTCTAAAGATATCCAAATATATTTCATACTTTCATAATTGCAGATGACTGTAGGATCGTTTGCTTTTCGAGTTCACATTTTCAGATGTATTCAAAAGGTGTTAGATTAAAGCATCTTAAGATTAATTTATCGAAATATCGGTAAAACCGTTCCCTTAACAAATGCAATTCTTTTCATTAATCAAATGACTGTCAAAGCTAAAACACAAAGATAAAGTAACAAAGTTGTCTTTATAATCTTCTGCTTAGCGTGCAGTCACACAAAATCATATCCAGTTTCCTGCATTGGAGCAATCGTTGAGTAGTTAAGATATTTTACTCGGATTATGCTGTGACTTCATTAATATCATTCTAAAGTTAGCGACATATAGTTACCCGGGAAAAGTAAGTTTGACGTCTAGCGAAAACTTTTATTTAATGAGATTTATGGATAGAATAAAAGTTCGGAATTTCCTTTAGACATTTATTTAAAATAGTCTAAAGTATTTATGTCAATGACAAGTATTGTAAAATGCACAAAGGATAAAATAACATTTATCATTAATGTAAGATTTATATTTAATAAAAAGTGTAGAATTATCAATCTTGTAGTTAACTTGTTAATAATTTTGATCAATATAGGATTGTCCGGGTGACCTTTAAAAAATTCTCTAAATTACTTTTTATTATATTTTGTTGGAACTCATTCAAACATAAAATATCTGATGTGGGCAGCATATGACTTTCCTTATATAATACAATGAATTTACTACTTTTACAGCAAAAAAAAAAAGTTTATTTTTATAGTAGATACTTGTACTCTTTCCAAGATATTGAATTTTCGTTAATTAGTCATCATTTTCATCGATTTAGCTTCATTTTTATCCATTTGGTGAGATTTTCGTTAATTTGGAAACATTTAAAAAAGTCGCCAAGTTGGTGACACTCCACCAAATTCGTCGCCAAAATCTCGCCAAGCGTTATGAACGGAGAAATAAATTATTCTTATAGCAGATAAATGACTATTGGCGTTCAAATACAAATATATTACTCAAAGTATATTTCCTTATGAATGGAACGAGCTAGATCCACGAGAATGTCAAAAAATTTATCGCATGATATTACATTTGAAAAGTGAACATGTTTCTCAATAGGAAATATTTTTTTTTAATTTTATATGACTTTTTAATAATTTTTTTGAAAAATGTGCAATATCTCGAGAACGGTTCATGCTAGCGTTCTAAAGTTTATGTCAATCGTTTTCTAAGGAAAAATTACATAAGAAATGTCTAGTTGCGTAACTTTATTAAAGGTTTTGATTTTTTGATGATTTTTCAAAATTTCACTCGAAAATTTAGGGGGGTTCTGAACATTTGATTGAGATCAAAAACAATAGACTTCTAGTATTCACGGATTGTGATTGTTGTACCAAATTTCCTTTGAATCGCTCCATTCGTTCGTGAGATATAGTTGCAACAGGCTCACTGACACACACACACACAGACATCACCTCAAAAATGTTTGATTCGTGATCAGCGATGCTTGAAAGGTGCTCTCCCGACGAAAACTCGAATTCGAATTTTCGACCTAGTCACAATACTTTCCTTATACATTATGTATATAAGGAAAGTAAAAATATTTTAATTGTTTTAAAGTAACCGCACATGTCAGATGCAGTGAATGACTAAGGTCCAAATAAAACAAAATTTAGAATCTTCCCAAGAAATTATAATTTTTCATTACAATTTTTTCACAAATAATAAATTTACCTCATTTTTACTTTCTCATACGTAGTATTAAGAAAATATCGTTTTTTCACGATAATTTTCGATTACGAGATTTTGAAGGCAATATATGTTTTAAGATCTCCTGAACATATTTTGACTCATTTTGGTGTGATGTTCGTCTGTCTTTCTGTCTGTGTGATGTCGCTGGGCGATGTCTTGTTTACACGATGACAGCCACAAATATTAATGGATTTTTACAAAACTTTATATCCGACTTTGTTATAAAACAATTTAGAACTGGATATTTTTTTTTTAAATTCATGCGAAAACTTCGAAATTTTGAATTTTTTACTTTCCTTATACAATAATGTATAAGGAAAGGAAAGTGACGGGGTCGAAAATTTTCGACGGAAGAGCACGTTTCAAGCATCCCCGATCACGAATAGAACATTTTTGAGGTGATGTCTGTGTGTGTGTGTGTGTGTGTGTGTGAAAGTATGTGTGTGTGTGTGTGTGTGTGTGTGTGTGTGTGTGTATGTCTGTGGGACTCTGGAGACGATAACTTACGAACAAATGGAGCGATTCGAATGAAATTTGATACAAGAATTACATTCCGCGAATACTGGAAGCCTTTTGTTTTTATATGCAATCGAATGCTCAGAACCCCCTAAATTTTCGACTGAAATTTTGAAAAAAATCATCAAAATATCAAAACGTCTAATAAAGTTACACAAATGGACGTTTCTTATGTAATTTGTCATTAGAAAACGATTAACATAAATTTTAGAGCCATAGCATGAACCGTTCTCGAGATATTGCACATTTTTCAAAAAAATTATCAAAAAATTGTATAAAAAATATATATTTCCTATTGAGAATCATGTTCACTTTTCATATGTAATGTCATGCGGCAAATTTAGTGACATCATTCTCGTGGATCTAGCTCGTTCCATTCATGAGAAATGATACTTTGAGCAATACTTTTGTATTTGAACTCCAATAATCATTTATCTGCTATAAGAATAAATTATTTCTCCGTCCATAAGGCTTGGCGAGATTTTGACGACGAATTTGGCGGAATGTCGCCAACTTGCCGATTTTTTAAATGTTACCTAATCAAAGAAAATCTCGCCAGATACATTAAAATGACGCTAAATCAATGAAAATACCGACTATTTCACCAAAATTCAACATCTTGGAAAAAATATAAATATATACTATAAGAATAACCTATTTTGCTTTACTGTAAAAGTAGTAAATACATTGCATTATATAAGGAAAGTCATTTGCGGCCCACATCAGAATTTTTAACCTAGCAGCATAGGAAAAATTTGCATAACCATGCTCAACATATGACTCAATTATTGCAAGACATAAGAGTTTCAGTTACTATTGTGAAAAACAACCAATCAATGTTTATTGTTCGTGACGTCATTATTCCCCCCTTGAATGGAAAGTTGCCCCCCGGGTGGTACATTTTAGAATATGGTATAAATTGAATAATTTTTAAGCCCTATAAAGTGAAGGGTAATACGGCATAGTTATAATAATTTGAACCCTCGATACCGATATCTCACATGTTTCCTTGTAAAACTTGAAAAAATAAATTCTGGTATGAGAAAGGGGAGTGGAGCCACACCTCAGTTAATTTTATATTGAACAAGGCGTTTTCTATATGAAAAGAAGGTAAATCTGAAAAGTGTGTAAATCTGCCTTTGATCTGACATTTGCAGCAAGATACTGCAGCATTCACGTTAACTGTAACTAAAAAATAATATTCTTAGCAGCTCAATGAATAGGCGTGTTAAATGGCTAGTCAGATATTTAGCGGTTCGATTCTACTCTGAGAGAAGATATTTTATAACTGCTAAAACAACGGTATGAGATTTCTTTTCAATTTTCTGTATACATGGAAAAAAAATCTGATGTGGTTTGCACTTGACTTTCCTTATATAATGCAATGGATTTACTCCTTTTAGAGTCAACAAATAATATATAAGATCCACGGTACTTTGTTTTTAACGTTGAATTGTACATTTGGCGATATTCCGGATGACAGCATGTAAAACTATTTCAATGTATCCTTCTTCTTCTTCTTCTTCACTGGCGCGACAGCCCCGGGTGGGCCCTGGCCTTCCTTAGAATTCCATTCCATGCCGTCCTGTTCTTGGGCAAGGTATTCCAATTAATCACCTTTAAATTTTTTAGATCTTTTTACAGGCAGTCACACCACCTAAGATTTGGTCTCCGTGTTTTACGGGTACCAATTGGTCTAGCCAAGAAAATCTTCTCTGTGACTGGACGGTCATCCAATCTCATTAAGTGTCCTGCCCATTTAATCCTCTGTATTGCTATAAATTTAATAATATCTGGCTCTTTAAATAATTTGTAAACCTCCAAGTTGGTTCTTCTTCTCCAATAATTATCACACTTTATTCCTCTAAATATGATTTTCAAAATTTTTCTTTCAAATATAGCAAGGGTTTCCTTGTCTTTCTCGGTCATTGCCCATGTCTCAGCAGTTTCAATGTATCCAATTAACTTATATTTCGAGCAACTGTAAATAAACAATTATCGATATTGATAGCATCTCAATATATATTCCATATATTTAAATATGTTAAACATTAATTCATCAATTAGGCGTTAGTCAGATAAATGACTATTGGCGTCCAAATACAAAAGTGTTACCCAAAATACCTTTCCTTATGAATGAAACGAGCCAGATCCACCAGAAGGATGTCACCGAATTTATCGCATGATATTACGTCTGAAAAGGGAACATATTTCTGTAATGAAAGATTACATAAGAATAAATTTCGTAACTTTGTTAAAGGATTTTATATTTTGATGATTTTTTTCAATATTTCATTCGAAAATTTAGGGAGGTTCTGAACATTCGATTGCGTTTGAAAACAATAGGCTTCCAGTATTCGCAGATTATAATTTTTTGTACCAAGTTTCATTCAAATCGCTCCATTTGTTCGTGAGCTATCATCTCCACAGTCTCACTGACACACACACACACACACACACACATACAGAAACACGCACACACACAGAAACACGCATACACACACACAAACAAGCACACACACACAAACACGCACACACACACACAGACATAACCTCAAAAACATTTGATTCGTGTTCAGGGATGTGTTGAAACGTGCTCTCCCGTCGAAAACTCGAATTCTCGACTCCATCACAATACTTTCCTCATACATTATACTATATATATAAGGAAATTAATATTTATGAAATAAAAATAATTAATATAAATTTAATTGTTTTAAACAGTAACAGCTCTAAAATTTACAATTAAGTGGAAAAATAATATAAATTCCCTAACTCGCAATTTGATTAACGTAAGTTATTTTTATAATAAATATGTCGTTCGAGATAAAATATCACAGAATTTACAATGAACTAACTTTCTATAATACGTAATCAATTGTTACTATATTTACGAATGAAATTGAAAAACATTATGCAAAATGATGGAATTCAATTATAATATTCCTAAAATATTCCTGAAATAGTTTTGTGAAATATATATACTTTACTATTCAATAACGCATAAGTGGAAAATCTGAAGTTATATGATGAATTTTCTGTATTATCGTCTGCATATCGTCCCTTGACGACAAAAACTGTAATGCTACAGTAATTGGTACAGTAATTGGTAATGTTGGTACAGTAATTGGTAATGTTGGTACAGTAATTGGTAAAGTTACAAGAACTTTCAGTAACACGTAGATCACAAGGTACACTGCAGGATCACAGTTTTGTAGTGCTTCAAAAGCAGACTTGTGTACTCTGCCGGTATCGGAATTTTCTCGCATCCATTTGGTTCTCCAGTTAATCACCTCAACTTGAAGTGTACTGTTCATTTCTTCCACTCCCAATTCGGCTATTCTGTGATACTTCTTGCTTAGCTCTGTCCAAGATGGGAGGAGTGACTCTTCGTCCGTGTTGGTTTTCGCTAAAAGACTCGATGGTACTAAATCTTGTAAATATAAAACATCCAGATTTTCCTGTGCGAATCGGTCTTTTAAGTCTTCTTGGACGAAGTTTAACAAAGGCAAGTAAACATTTATTCTGCAATAATCTTCAGGAGTAATGTTAGGAGCAGTTGATCTATGAACCTGGCGTCCAGCAGTACGTGGTATTTTTATTTCAATTCCAAGATCATTACACATTCCCTCAACCTCTGCATATGTTCCCGAAATCTGATTCCACATTTTTCTTAAATTCACTTATTATCGTAATTGCATCAGAGACAGCATCTCGAGCTTTCTTTTAACTTTTATTATGGGAGCGAGATTTCGTGGATAAACCAAAGGAGGGAGAACAAGACCAAAGTATCTCCCTAATGATATATATATATTTTTAATTTTATAATTTATTTGATAAAACGTCGACATTAGTCAGGCGTTTAGGGGGGGGGGGGCGATCGCGCGCCTCGTTCGCCCCTCCTGAAATCCGCCATTGACTGCCTGTAAATTTTGAAAACAAGACAATATATAGTGATTGGGGTATAATTATTGATTCACATACCGTAATTTCCATGCTAGCGGGATCAGGGTTTGCTAAAATTATATGGGAAGATATATCCGGGTATTAGAAGTATTGCAATATGAGTCTTAAATATGTCTGCCAAAATAAAACACATGGCGTAATTAATTGAAAATATCTTTAATCCCCGTAACCTTCATACCCGAAGGCTGTACTTGATTCCACTATAAGTCAATCTATGTCAAAATATATGCCAATATACCTATACTACTTTATTCTCGCATATTAGAAGATGTACCCTTGAATTTGAAGAAGATTACCCGTACAAAGTACAGCATATGAGTTTCAACAATTTTTGTCGCCATAGAACAATGGCATAATGACTTGACAATATCGATAATCTCTGAATCAATTATCCCCGAAAATATCAATAATAATAATCTTTAAAACTGAAGACCGTAATTGATATTATCCAGTCAAAAATGAAATGGCAATGAAATTTATTTTATATACATATCTTCATTATTGAAATCGAAAAATATTTAATAAAAATCATCTGCCGCATAAACACATTGGATTTAAATCCGTTGCTAAGCCGCATGATATCATTAGCTTCAAATAAATTGGTAGAAAATATCTTCTGAATAATGCTATCTCTATGGAAGGTTTGGCGATATTTTCTTCAATTTAGAGGTATTTTAAAAAATTGCGAAATTATCGCCAAGTGGGGCTGTAGAACTGATAGTCCCACTTGGCGACAAATTGACGAAACATCATCACAATACCGTCCCCTAACAAAACACAATTTGTTTAATTTATTTAGTGCAATTTTATCAATTTCAAGATATTTTTATGGATTTACAAACATTTTTATCAATTTCGTGACATTTTAAAAATTCGCTAAATGCGTTACTAAGTATGACGGTTGGTCTGACAGACAAATGCTAACGAAACATCATTTCAGTACTGTCTTATAACAAAACAAAATAAATTTCATTGATTTGCGTGGTTTTTATCAGTTTGGCGACATTTCCGTCAATTTGGCAACGTTTAAGAAAAGTTTTCCAAATTAGCGATATCCCGCCAAATTCGCAGCTCTGAATTTGCAGATCTGAATGAAACATCCTGATCCCGTTTGTATATACTAAATAATAACACTAAAATTGTATTAGAATCACGCTGTATTAGTACCTGTTGTATTCTTTTTCTATTTCAACAACAGGCTAACAGAATTTATTGGCTAAACACAATATATGAGTTTATAGGCTAAACACAATATATAAACTTGAAAACTCTTTGCCAAAATAAATAAAAGTGATGTATGCAGTCCGCAAGTAATATAATTAAAAGAAAAATGAAACCGTTCATTTATAAGATGTATTTTTATATCCAACTAGCAGCATACCCGTTCTTCGTACGGAGTATATAATATAAAAAAACTTATAATTCGCAATCATGTGCAAATTCTGTTAAAATATTAAATTTATTGCTCATAAAGAGAAGTTTAAGAATATCTGTTCTCACTCTGCAAAATTATCTTCACGGGCAAATCTGAAGAATAAAACATCCTGGCCCCTTTTGTAAGCAAATTCACACACAAAAAAAAGAATTGAATCAATATATGCAACCACGTACTACTTATATTGTCGCAGATTAAAAAATATGCCAGTGTGTTAGTAGAAGCTTAAACATATTGTAATATGAGTCTCAAAAATATTTACCAAAATAAAAAAGATGACGTAATAAATTGAAAGTATCAAAAATCCCCGTAATCTTAATACCAGAAGGTCGTAATTGATTCCACTATATGCCAATATATATCAAAATTTATGCCAATATACCTGTACTACTTATATTCTCGTAGATTAGAAGATATACCCGTGCATTTGTAGAAGATTAATTGTACAACGTACTATATATGAGTTTCAACAATTTTGGTCATAATGAAACAATGGCATAATAATTTGAAAATATCAATAATCCCTGAATCAACTGTCCCCGAAATATTAATAATAATGATGTTTAAACCTGAAGACCGTAATTGATATTATCCAGTCAAAAATGCAATGTCAATGAATTTTATTTTATATACATATTTTTATTAGATTTAATAAAAATCGTATGACACATAACACATTGGATCCGTTGCTAAGCGACATGATATCACCTGCTTCAAATAAATTGATGGAAATCATGTCGTCTGAATAATGTGATCTCCATGGAAGGTTTGGCGACATTTTCGTCAATTTAGCGATAACTTAAAAAATCGCCAAATTTATCGCCAAGTGGGACTGTAGAACTGATAGTCCCATTTTGCGACAAATTCACAATACTATCCCCTAACAAAACACAATTAATTTCATTTATTAAGCGCGATTTTATCAATTCCATGATATTTTTATGGATTTACAAATATTTTTATCAATTTAGTGATATTAAAAAAATTAGTTAAATGCGTTACTAAGTAGGATTGATGGACTGACCGACAAATGCTACAGAAACATCATTTCAGTACTCTATTCTAAAAAAACAAATTTAATTTCATTGATTTGGGTCATTTTTATCAATTTGGAGACATTTCCTCTAATTTGGTAAAGTTTAAGAAAAGTTACCAAGTTATTTAGAGATATTCCACTAAATTCGTAGCTCCAAATTTGCAGATCTGAAGAATAAAATATCCATATCCCGTTTGTATATATACTAAATGAAAACACTAAAATTGTATTAGAAGATACATACATCCGTTCTACTCTTTTTCTGCTTCAACAATCGGCTAAATGAATTTATTGGGTAAACACAATATATGAATTTATTAGCTAAACACAATATATGAGCTTTGAAACCTCTTTGCTAAAATAAATAAAAGTGTGATGTACGCAGTCCGTAATATATATAATTTAAAGAACTATCAAACCGTTCATTTATTATGAGTTTATTAGCTAAACACAATATATGAGCTTGAAACCTCTTTGCTAAAATAAATAAAAGTGATGTACGCAGTCCGCCATATATATAATTAAAAGAACAATCAAACCGTTCATTTATAAAATATATTTTTACATCCATTTATTTATTATACAAATAGAAAAAATAATAATAAATATTAACAACACATTTAATTTCATTCCGTTGCCGAGCAACAGGATATAAGATAGAATAGTCCTCATAAAATGCGAAATTATATAGCCATTTTGATCTCTTTATACTTTACATCGTTAAGCTTGTGAAAGATGAACCATGGAGGTAGATTTTTTCATTTAAATTCATGTTTCAAACAATTCATGTTTTCCTATAGTGACTAATTAATGCAAAAATCCTGCACCAAACTCGGAAATAAAGTTTTATTTCATTTTGGCGTTTTAAACAAACGATTTTCATCCTTTCCGTTTGGATAAACCACGGAGTTGGAGAGTAGATCTCCTAAGAAAAAGTTACGTTTCTCATTAATATCTCGACAACCCCTGGTCTTAGAAACTCGAAACTTAGACAAAATTTATGGGGGACTATTTCAAAGCTATCCACAAAATTTCATTAAATTCGGTTCAGCCGTTTTCCCGTGATGATGAGACAAACGAAAATTTTGTTTTTTACCAATATCTCGAGAACCACTGATCGTAGAAACTCAAAACATGAACTAAATTTTAAGTGGGGCTATTTCTAGGCTACCCACAAAATTTCATCAAATTCGGTTCAGCCGTTCTCCCGTGATGATGGGACAAACAGACAGACAGACAAACAGACAGTTATTTATATAGATTACTAGCAGCATACCCGTTCTTCGTACGGAGTATATAATATAAAGAAACTTGAAATTCATAATCATGCCCAAAATCTTATAGTATACTAAATGACATGTTTAATCAAAATATTCTGTTAAAATATTTAATATAATGCTCCTAAAAAGAAGTTTAAGAATCTCTGTTCTCGCTATATAAAATTATCTTCATGGACATATATGAAGAATAAAACATCTTGGACCCCTTATGTAAGCAAATATAAAAAAAAAATATGGAATTGAATCAATATATGCAAAATAAAAGCGTTAAAATTGTATGGGACCCGTACTAATTATATACGTGAATATTAGAAAATATAACCTGTATTAGTAGATTACATGTATAAATTGAAAATACCAATAAACCCGTAATCTTTAAATCTGAAGACAGTCATTTATTCCAATATATGTCAAAATTAAAGTGCTAAAATTATATGGGGAGATATACACGTACTACTTATAATGTCCGATTATTAGTAGAAGATTACCCGTTTTGCAATATGAGTCTCAAATGTTTTTTGGTAAAATACAACAGACGACGTAATAAATTGAATATATAATTAATCCCCTTAATCTTCATACCAGAAGACTGTACTTGATTCCAATATATATGCCAATATATGTCAAAATATATGCCAATATACCTGTACTACTTATATTCTCGTAGGTTAGAAGATATACCCGTGCATTCCTAGAAGATTACTCGTACAACGTACAATATGCGTGTGTCAGCAATTTTTGCCGCAATAAAACAATGGCGTAATAACTTAAAAATATCAATAATCCCTGAATCAATAATTCCGGAAAATATCAATTATAATAATGTTTAAACCTGAAGAGTATAATTGATATTATCCAGTCCAAAATGAAATGGCAATGAAATTTATTTTATATACATATCTTCATTATTCAAATAGGAAAGGATTTAATAAAAATCGTCTGCCGCATAAACACATTGGATTTAAATCCGTTGCAAAGCGACATGATATCATTTGCTTCAAATAAATTTGTAGAAAAAATATCGTCTAAATAGTTATATTTCTATGGAACATTTGGCGACAGTTTCGTCAAATTAGCGACATTTTAAAAAATCGCCAAATTTATCGCCAAGTGGGACTGGAGAACTGACAGTTCCACTTTGCGACAAATTGACGAAATATCATCACAATACTATCCCCTAACAAAAAACAATTAATATCATTTATGTAGCGCAATTTTATCAATTTCAAGATATTTTTATAGATTTGAAAACATTTTTATCAATTTGGTGACATTTTAAAAATTCGCTAAATGTATTACTAAGTAGGATGGTTGGTCTGACAGATAAATGCTAACCAAACATCATTTCAGTACACTCTTCTAACAAAACAAAAAAAAAATTCATTGATATGTAGAAGACCCAAGCCACACGACCAACCCGAAGGTTTATGGCAGCTGTTTGTGTGTCGTTTATATCAATTTGGCGACATTTCCGTCAATTTGGCAAAGTTTAAGGAAAGTTGTCAAATTAGCGATATCCCTCCAAATTCGTAGCTTTGAATTTGCAGATCTGAATGAAACATTCTTATCCCGTTTCAATATACTAAATGAAAACACTACAATTGTATTAGAAGATATACCCGCTCTACTCTTTTTCTGTTTCAACAATCGGCTATATGAATTTATTGGCTAAACACAATATATGAGTTTAGTAGCTAAATACGATATAAGCTTGAAAACTCTTTGCCAAAATAAATGAAATTGATGTACGCAGTCAGCAATTAATATAATTAAAAGAAAAATCAAATCGTCCATTCATAAGATATACTTTTATATCCATTTATCCATTTATTTAATTTTTAAATCGAAAAAAAATAATAAAAACATTAACAAACACATTTAATTTAATTGCGATGCCGAGCAACATGATATATCCTCCTAAAATGTTAAAATTTATTAACCACTAACAGCACACCCGTTATTCGTACGGAGTGTATAATTTAAAGAAACTTAAAGTTCGCAATCATGTGCAAATTCTGTTAAAATATTAAATTTATTGCTCCTAAAGAGAAGTTTAAGAATATATGTTCTCACTATGAAAAATTATCTTCACGATCAGATCTGAAGAATAAAACATCCTGCCCCCTTTTGTAAGCAAATTTACAGAAGAAAAAATAGGAATTGAATGAATATATGCATCCCCGTACTAATTATATTGTCGCAGATCAGAAAATATGCCAATGTGTTAGTAGAAGATTACCCGTATTACAATATGCGTCTCAAAAATATTTGCCAAAATAAAAGAGATGACGTAATAAATTGAAAACATCAATAATATCCGTACTCTTTATACCAGAAGGTCGTAATTGATTCCAATATATGCCAATATATATCAAAACATATGTCAATATACCTGTACTACTTATATTCTCGTAGATTAAAAGATATACACGTGTATTTGTAGAAGATTCGTACGACATACAATATATGAGTTTAAACAATTTTTGTCATAATAAAATAATTGCATAATAACTTGAAAATATCAATAATCCTTGAATCAATAATCCCCGAAAATATAAATAATAATAATTTTTAAACCTGAAGACCGTAATTGATATTATCCAGTCAAAAATGCTATAAGAAAAATCAAATCGTTCTTTTCTAAAATATATTTTTATATCCATTTTTTTATTATTCAAATCGAAAAAATAATTATTAAAATTAACAGACAGATTTAATTTAATTGCGTTTCTGAGTAACATGATATAAGATAGAATCTTATAACATGTTAAATATGTCATGTCTTATAACATAAACTGCGAAATTAAATAACGATTTTGATTTCTCTATACTTCTCATTGTTCCGTAAAAGCTTGTTTTAAATATACCATGAACCATGGAGATAGATTTCCCCTTTAAATCATGTTTCAAACAATTCATGTTTTCAGAAAGTGACTAATTAACGCAAAAAATCTCCCATCAAACTCAGAGATTAAATTTTAATTCACTTTCAAACGATTTTCAAGCTTTTCGTTTGGATAAACCACGGAGTTAGGGAGTAGAACTCCTAGGAAAAAGTTCCGTTTTTCATTAATATCTCGACAACCCCAGGTCTTAGAAACTCGAAACTTGGACAAAATTTATGGGGGGATATTTCAAGGCTATTCACCAAATTTCATTAAATTCGGTTCAGCCGTTTTTCCGTGATGATGAGACAAACGAAAATTTCGTTTTTTACTAATATCTCGAGAACCACTGGCCGTAGAAACTCAAAACACGGATATAATTTTAAGTGGGCCTATTTCTGGGCTACCCACAAAATTTCATCAAATTCGGTTCAGCCGTTCTCCCGTGATGGTGTGACAAACAGACAGACAGACAGACAGACAGACAGACAGACAGACAGACAGACAGACAGACAGATTTTCATTTTTATTTATATAGACTAGCAGCATACCCGTTCTTCGTACGGAGTATATAATATAAAGAAATTTGAAATTCATAATCATGGCCAAATTCTTATAGTATACTAAATGACATGTTTAATCAAAATATTCTGTTAAAATATTTAATATAATGCTCCTAAAAAGAAGTTTAAGAAGCTCTGTTCTCGCTATATAAAATTATCTTCATGGACATATCTGAAGAATAAAACATCTTGGACCCCTTATGTAAGCAAATATAAAAAAAAATATGGAATTGAATCAATATATGCAAAATAAAAGCGTTAAAATTGTATGGGACCCGTACTAATTATATGCGCGAATATTAGAAAATATAACCTGTATTAGTAGATTACATGTATAAATTGAAAATACCAATAAACCCGTAATTTAAATTTGAAGACAGTCATTTATTCCAATATATGTCAAAATTAAAGTGCTAAAATTATATGGGAAGATATAAACGTACTACTTATAATGTCCGATTATTAGTAGAAGATTAACCGTTTTGCAATATGAGTCACAAATGTTTTTTGGTAAAATACAACAGACGACGTAATAAATTGAATATATAATTAATCCCCTTAATCTTCATACCAGAAGACTGTACTTGATTCCAATATATATGCCAATATATGTCAAAATATATGCCAATATACCTGTACTACTTATATTCTCGTAGGTTAGAAGATATACCCGTGCATTCCTAGAAGATTACTCGTACAACGTACAATATGCGTGTGTCAGCAATTTTTGCCGCAATAAAACAATGGCGTAATAACTTAAAAATATCAATAATCACTGAATCAATAATTCCGGAAAATATCAATAATAATAATGTTTAAACCTGAAGAGTATAATTGATATTATCCAGTCCAAAATGAAATGGCAATGAAATTTATTTTATATACATATCTTCATTATTCAAATCGGAAAGGATTTAATAAAAATCGTCTGCCGCATAAACACATTGGATTTAAATCCGTTGCTAAGCGACATGATATCATTTGCTTCAAATAAATTGGTAGAAAAAATATCGTCTAAATAGTTATATTTCTATGGAACATTTGGCGACAGTTTCGTCAAATTAGCGACATTTTAAAAAATCGCCAAATTTATCGACAAGTGGGACTGTAGAACTGACAGTTCCACTTTGCGACAAATTGACGAAATATCATCGCAATACTATCCCCTAACAAAAAACAATTAATATCATTTATGTAGCGCAATTTTATCAATTTCAAGATATTTTTATAGATTTGAAAACATTTTTATCAATTTGGTGACATTTTAAAAATTCGCTAAATGTATTACTAAGTAGGATGGTTGGTCTGACAGATAAATGCTAACCAAACATCATTTCAGTACTCTCTTCTAACAAAACAAAAAAAAATTTCATTGATATGTAGAAGACCCAAGCCACACGACCAACCCGAAGGTTTATGGCAGCTGTTTGTGTGAAAGCCCCAGGCCGTCCGGCTCGTCCAGAGGACTTAGAGCAACAAAATGGACGACCGGGGCAGCTGTTTGTGTGTCGTTTATATCAATTTGGCGACATTTCCGTCAATTTGGCAAAGTTTAAGAAAAGTTGTCAAATTAGCGATATCCCTCCAAATTCGTAGCTTTGAATTTGCAGATCTCAATGAAACATTCTTATTCCGTTTCAATATACTAAATGAAAACACTACAATTGTATTAGAAGATATACCCGCTCTACTTTTTTCTGTTTCAACAATCGGCTATATGAATTTATTGGCTAAACACAATATATGAGTTTAGTAGCTAAATACGATATCAGCTTGAAAACTCTTTGCCAAAATAAATGAAATTGATGTACGCAGTCAGCAATTAATATAATTAAAAGAAAAATCAAACCGTCCATTCATAAGATATACTTTTATATCCATTTATCCATTTATTTATTATTTAAATCGAAAAAAAATAATAAAAACATTAACAAACACATTTAATTTAATTGCGATGCCGAGCAACATGATAAATCCTCCTAAAATGTTAAAATTTATTAACCACTAACAGCACACCCGTTATTCGTACGGAGTGTATAATTTAAAGAAACTTAAAGTTCGCAATCATGTGCAAATTCTGTTAAAATATTAAATTTATTGCTCCTAAAGAGAAGTTTAAGAATATATGTTCTCACTATGCAAAATTATCTTCACGATCAGATCTGAAGAATAAAACATACTGCCCCCTTTTGTAAGCAAATTTACAGAAGAAAAAATAGGAATTGAATGAATATATGCAACCCCGTACTAATTATATTGTCGCAGATCAGAAAATATGCCAATGTGTTAGTAGAAGATTACCCGTATTACAATATGCGTCTCAAAAATATTTGCCATAATAAAAGAGATGACGTAATAAATTGAAAACATCAATAATATCCGTACTCTTTATACCAGAAGGTCGTAATTGATTCCAATATATGCCAATATATATCAAAACATATGTCAATATACCTGTACTACTTATATTCTCGTAGATTAAAATATATACACGTGTATTTGTAGAAGATTCGTACAACATACAATATATGAGTTTAAACAATTTTTGTCATAATAAAATAATTGCATAATAACTTGAAAATATCAATAATCCTTGAATCAATAATCCCCGAAAATATAAATAATAATAATTTTTAAACCTGAAGACCGTAATTGATATTATCCACTCAAAAATGCTATAAGAAAAATCAAATCGTTCTTTTCTAAAATATATTTTTATATCCATTTATTTATTATTCAAATCGAAAAATAATTATTAAAATTAACAGACAGATTTAATTTAATTGCGTTTCTGAGTAACATGATATAAGATAGAATCTTATAACACGTTAAATATGTCATGTCTTATAACATAAACTGCGAAATTAAATAACGATTTTGATTTCTCTATACTTCTCATTGTTCCGTAAAAGCTTGTTTTAAATAAACCATGAACCATGGAGATAGATTTCCCCTTTAAATCATGTTTCAAACAATTCATGTTTTCAGAAAGTGACTAATTAAAGCAAAAAATCTCCCATCAAACTCAGAGATTAAATTTTAATTCACTTTCAAACGATTTTCAAGCTTTTCGTTTGGATAAACCACGGAGTTAGGGAGTAGAACTCCTAGGAAAAAGTTCCGTTTTTCATTAATATCTCGACAACCCCAGGTCTTAGAAACTCGAAACTTGGACAAAATTTATGGGGGCATATTTCAAGGCTATTCACCAAATTTCATTAAATTCGGTTCAGCCGTTTTTCCGTGATGATGAGACAAACGAAAATTTCGTTTTTTACTAATATCTCGAGAACCACTGGTCGTAGAAACTCAAAACACGGATATAATTTTAAGTGGGGATATTTCTGGGCTACCCACAAAATTTCATCAAATTCGGTTCAGCCGTTCTCCCGTGATGGTGTGACAAACAGACAGACAGACAGACAGACAGACAGACAGACAGACAGACAGACAGATTTTCATTTTTATTTATATAGACTAGCAGCATACCCGTTCTTCGTACGGAGTATATAATATAAAGAAACTTGAAATTCAGAATCATGCCCAAATTCTTATAGTATACTAAATGACATGTTTAATCAAAATATTCTGTTAAAATATTTAATATAATGCTCCTAAAAAGAAGTTTAAGAATATCTGTTCTCGCTATATAAAATTATCTTCATCGACATATCTGAAGAATAAAACATCTTGGACCCCTTATGTAAGCAAATATAAAAAAAATATGGAATTGAATCAATATATGCAAAATAAAAGCGTTAAAATTGTATGGGACCCGTACTAATTATATACGCGGATATTAGAAAATATAACCTGTATTAGTAGATTACATGTATAAATTGAAAATACCAATAAACCCGTAATCTTTAAATCTGAAGACAGTCATTTACTCCAATATATGTCAAAATTAAAGTGCTAAAATTATATGGGAAGATATACACGTACTACTTATAATGTCCGATTATTAGTAGAAGATTGCCCGTTTTGTAATATGAGTCACAAATGTTTTTTGGTAAAATACAACAGACGACGTAATAAATTGAATATATAATTAATCCCCTTAATCTTCATACCAGAAGACTGTACTTGATTCCAATATATATGCCAATATATGTCAAAATATATGCCAATATACCTGTACTACTTATATTCTCGTAGGTTAGAAGATATACCCGTGCATTCCTAGAAGATTACTCGTACAACGTACAATATGCGTGTGTCAGCAATTTTTGCCGCAATAAAACAATGGCGTAATAACTTAAAAATATCAATAATCCCTGAATCAATAATTCCGGAAAATATCAATAATAATAATATTTAAACCTGAAGAGTATAATTGATATTATCCAGTCCAAAATGAAATGGCAATGAAATTTATTTTATATACATATCTTCATTATTCAAATCGGAAAGGATTTAATAAAAATCGTCTGCCGCATAAACACATTGTATTTAAATCGGTTGCTAAGCGACATGATATCATTCGCTTCAAATAAATTGGTAGAAAAAATATCGTCTAAATAGTTATATTTCTATGGAACATTTGGCGACAGTTTCGTCAAATTAGCGACATTTTAAAAAATCGCCAAATTTATCGCCAAGTGGGACTATAGAACTGACAGTTCCACTTTGCGACAAATTGACGAAATATCATCACAATACTATCCCCTAACAAAAAACAATTAATATCATTTATGTAACGCAATTTTATCAATTTCAAGATATTTTTATAGATTTGAAAACATTTTATCAATTTGGTGACATTTTAAAAATTCGCTAAATGTATTACTAAGTAGGATGGTTGGTCTGACAGAGAAATGCTAACCAAACATCATTTCAGTACTCTCTTCTAACAAAACAAAAAAAAAATTTCATTGATATGTAGAAGACCCAAGCCACACGACCAACCCGAAGGTTTATGGCAGCTGTTTGTGTGTCATTTATATCAATTTGGCGAAATTTCCGTCAATTTGGCAAAGTTTAGGAAAAGTTGTCAAATTAGCGATATCCCTCCAAATTCGTAGCTTTGAATTTGCAGATCTGAATGAAACATTCTTATCCCGTTTTAATATACTAAATGAAAACACTACAATTGTATTAGAAGATATACCCGCTCTACTCTTTTTCTGTTTCAACAATCGGCTATATGAATTTATTGGCTAAACACAATATATGAGTTTAGTAGCTAAATACGATATAAGCTTGAAAACTCTTTGCCAAAATAAATGAAATTGATGTACGCAGTCAGCAATTAATATAATTAAAAGAAAAATCAAACCGTCCATTCATAAGATATACTTTTATATCCATTTATCCATTTATTTATTATTTAAATCGAAAAAAAATAATAAAAACATTAACAAACACATTTAATTTAATTGCGATGCCGAGCAACATGATATATCCTCCTAAAATGTTAAAATTTATTAACCACTAACAGCACACCCGTTATTCGTACGGAGTGTATAATTTAAAGAAACTTAAAGTTCGCAATCATGTGCAAATTCTGTTAAAATATTAAATTTATTGCTCCTAAAGAGAAGTTTAAGAATATATGTTCTCACGATGCAAAATTATCTTCACGATCAGATCTGAAGAATAAAACATCCTGCCCCCTTTTGTAAGCAAATTTACAGAAGAAAAAATAGGAATTGAATGAATATATGCAACCCCGTACTAATTATATTGTCGCAGATCAGAAAATATGGCAATGTGTTAGTAGAAGATTAACCGTATTACAATATGCGTCTAAAAAATATTTGCCAAAATAAAAGAGATGACGTAATAAATTGAAAACATCAATAATATCCGTAGTCTTTATACCAGAAGGTCGTAATTGATTCCAATATATGACAATATATATCAAAAGATATGTCAATATACCTGTACTACTTATATTCTCGTAGATTAAAAGATATACACGTGTATTTGTAGAAGATTCGTACAACATACAATATATGAGTTTAAACAATTTTTGTCATAATAAAATAATTGCATAATAACTTGAAAATATCAATAATCCTTGAATCAATAATCCCCGAAAGTATAAATAATAATAATTTTTAAACCTGAAGAACGTAATTGATATTATCCAGTCAAAAATGCTATAAGAAAAATCAAATCGTTCTTTTCTAAAATATATTTTTATATCCATTTATTTATTATTCAAATCGAAAAAATAATTATTAAAATTAACAGACAGATTTAATTTAATTGCGTTTCTGAGTAACATGATATAAGATAGAATCTTATAACATGTTAAATATGTCATGTCTTATAACATAAACTGCGAAATTAAATAACGATTTTGATTTCTCTATACTTCTCATTGTTCCGTAAAAGCTTGTTTTAAATAAACCATGAACCATGGAGATAGATTTCCCCTTTAAATCATGTTTCAAACAATTCATGTTTTCAGAAAGTGACTAATTAACGCAAAAAATCTCCCATCAAACTCAGAGATTAAATTTTAATTCACTTTCAAACGATTTTCAAGCTTTTCGTTTGGATAAACCACGGAGTTAGGGAGTAGAACTCCTAGGAAAAAGTTCCATTTTTCATTAATATCTCAACAACCCCAGGTCTTAGAAACTCGAAACTTGGACAAAATTTATGGGGGTATATTTCAAGGCTCTTCACCAAATTTCATTAAATTCGGTTCAGCCGTTTTTCCGTGATGATGAGACAAACGAAAATTTCGTTTTTTACTAATATCTCGAGAACCACTAGTCGTAGAAACTCAAAACACGGATATAATTTTAAGTGGGGCTATTTCTGGGCTACCCACAAAATTTCATCAAATTCGGTTCAGCCGTTCTCCCGTGATGGTGTGACAAACAGACAGACAGACAGACAGACAGACAGACAGACAGACAGATAGACAGACAGACAGATTTTCATTTTTATTTATATAGACTAGCAGCATACCCGTTCTTCGTACGGAGTATATAATATAAAGAAACTTGAAATTCATAATCATGCCCAAATTCTTATAGTATACTAAATGACATGTTTAATCAAAATATTCTGTTAAAATATTTAATACATTGCTCCTAAAAAGAAGTTTAAGAATCTCTGTACTCGCTATATAAAATTATCTTTATGGACATATCTGAAGAATAAAACATCCTGGATCCCTATGTAAGCAAATATAAAAAAAAATATGGAATTGAATCAATATATGCAAAATAAAAGCGTTAAAATTGTATGGGACCCGTACTAATTATATACGCGTATATTAGAAAATATAACCTCTATTAGTAGATTACATGTATAAATTGAAAATACCAATAAACCCGTAATCTTTTAATCTGAAGACAGTCATTTATTCCAATATATGTCAAAATGAAAGTGCTAAAATTATATGGGAATATATAAACGTACTACTTATAATGTCCGATTATTAGTAGAAGATTACCCGTATTGCAATATGAGTCTCAAATGCTTTTGGCAAAATACAACAGACGACGTAATAAATTGAAAATATCATTAATCCCCTTAATCTTCATACCAGAAGACTGTAATTGATTCCAATATATACGCCAATATATGTCAAAATATATGCCAATATACATGTACTACTTATATTATCGTATGTTAGAAGATATACCCGTGCATTCCTAGAAGATTACTCGTACAACGTACAATATGCGAGTGTCAGCAATATTTGCCGCAATAAAACAATGGCGTAATAACTTAAAAATATCAATAATCACTGAATCAATAATTCCGGAATATATCAGTAATAATAATGTTTAAACCTGAAGAGTGTAATTGATATTATTCAGTCCAAATTGAAATGGCAATGAAATTTATTTTATATACATATCTTCATTATTCAAATCGGAAAGGATTTAATAAAAATCGTCTGCCGCATAAACACATTGGATTTAAATCCGTTGCTAAGCGACGTATCATTTGCTTCAAATAAATTGGTAGAAAAAATATCGTCTAAATATTTATATTTCTATGGAACTTTTGGCGACATTTTCGTCAAATGAGCGACATTTTAAAAAATCGCCAAATTTATCGCCAAGTGGGACTGTAGAACTGACAGTTCCACTTTGCGACAAATTGACGAAATATCATCACAATACTATCCCCTAACAAAAAACAATTAATATCATTTATGTAGCGCAATTTTATCAATTTCAAGATATTTTTATAGATTTGAAAACATTTTTATCAATTTGGTGACATTTTAAAAATTCGCTAAATGTATTACTACGTAGGATGGTTGGTCTGACAGATAAATGCTAACCAAACATCATTTCAGTACTCTCTTCTAACAAAACAAAAAAAAAATCATTGATATGTAGAAGACCCAAGCCACACGACCAACCCGAAGGTTTATGGCAGCTGTTTGTGTGTCGTTTATATCAATTTTGCGACATTTCCGTCAATTTGGCAAAGTTTAAGAAAAGTTGTCAAATTAGCGATATCCCTCCAAATTCGTAGCTTTGAATTTGCAGATCTGAATGAAACATTCTTATCCCGTTTCAATATACTAAATGAAAACACTACAATTGTATTAGAAGATATACCCGCTCTACTCTTTTTCTGTTTCAACAATCGGCTATATGAATTTATTGGCTAAACACAATATATGAGTTTAGTAGCTAAATACGATATAAGCTTGAAAACTCTTTGCCAAAATAAATGAAATTGATGTACGCAGTCAGCAATTAATATAATTAAAAGAAAAATCAAACCGTCCATTCATAAGATATACTTTTATATCCATTTATTTATTATTTAAATCGAAAAAAAAAAATAAAAACATTAACAAACACATTTAATTTAATTGCGATGCCGAGCAACATGATATATCCTCCTAAAATGTTAAAATTTATTAACCACTAACAGCACACCCGTTATTCGTACGGAGTGTACAATTTAAAGAAACTTAAAGTTCGCAATTATGTGCAAATTCTGTTAAAATATTAAATTTATTGCTCCTAAAGAGAAGTTTAAGAATATATGTTCTCACTATGCAAAATTATCTTCACGATCAGATCTGAAGAATAAAACATCCTGCCCCCTTTTGTAAGCAAATTTACAGAAGAAAAAATAGGAATTGAATGAATATATGCAACCCCGTACTAATTATATTGTCGCAGATCAGAAAATATGCCAATGTGTTAGTAGAAGATTACCCGTATTACAATATGCGTCTCAAAAATATTTGCCAAAATAAAAGAGATGACGTAATAAATTGAAAACATCAATAATATCCGTACTCTTTATACCAGAAGGTCGTAATCGATTCCAATATATGCCAATATATATCAAAACATATGTCAATATACCTGTACTACTTATATTCTCGTAGATTAAAAGATATACACGTGTATTTGTAGAAGATTCGTACAACATACAATATATGAGTTTAAACAATTTTTGTCATAATAAAATAATTGCAAAATAACTTGAAAATATCAATAATCCTTGAATCAATAATCCCCGAAAATATAAATAATAATAATTTTTAAACCTGAAGACCGTAATTGATATTATCCAGTCAAAAATGCTATAAGAAAAATCAAATCGTTCTTTTCTAAAATATATTTTTATATCCATTTATTTATTATTCAAATCGAAAAAATAATTATTAAAATTAGCAGACAGATTTAATTTAATTGCGTTTCTGAGTAACATGATATAAGATAGAATCTTATAACATGTTAAATATGTCATGTCTTATAACATAAACTGCGAAATTAAATAACGATTTTGATTTCTCTATACTTCTCATTGTTCCGTAAAAGCTTGTTTTAAATAAACCATGAACCATGGAGATAGATTTCACCTTTAAATCATGTTTCAAACAATTCATGTTTTCAGAAAGTGACTAATTAACGCAAAAAATCTCCCATCAAACTCAGAGATTAAATTTTAATTCACTTTCAAACGATTTTCAAGCTTTTCGTTTGGATAAACCACGGAGTTAGGGAGTAGAACTCCAAGGTAAAAGTTCCGTTTTTCATTAATATCTCGACAAACCCAGGTCTTAGAAACACGAAACTTGGACAAAATTTATGGGGGGATATTTCAAGGCTCTTCACCAAATTTCATTCAATTCGGTTCAGCCGTTTTTCCGTGATGATGAGACAAACGAAAATTTCGTTTTTTACTAATATCTCGAGAACCACTGGTCGTAGAAACTCAAAACACGGATATAATTTTAAGTGGGGCTATTTCTGGGCTACCCACAAAATTTCATCAAATTCGGTTCAGCCGTTCTCCCGTGATGGTGCGACAAACAGACAGAGAGACAGACAGACAGACAGACAGATTTTCATTTTTATTTATATAGACTAGCAGCATACCCGTTCTTCGTACGGAGTATATAATATAAAGAAACTTGAAATTCATAATCATGCCCAAATTCTTATAGTATACTAAATGACATGTTTAATCAAAATATTCTGTTAAAATATTTAATATAATGCTCCTAAAAAGAAGTTTAAGAATCTCTGTTCTCGCTATATAAAATTATCTTCATGGACATATCTGAAGAATGAAACATCTTGGACCCCTTATGTAAGCAAATATAAAAAAAAAATATGGAATTGAATCAATATATGCAAAATAAAAGCGTTAAAATTGTATGGAACCCGTACTAATTATATACGCGAATATTAGAAAATATAACCTGTATTAGTAGATTACATGTATAAATTGAAAATACCAATAAACCCGTAATCTTTAAATCTGAAGACAGTCATTTATTCCAATATATGTCAAAATTAAAGTGCTAAAATTATATGGGAAGATATACACGTACTTATAATGTCCGATTATTAGTAGAAGATTACCCGTTTTGCAATATGAGTCACAAATGTTTTTTGGTAAAATACAACAGACGACGTAATAAATTGAATATATAATTAATCCCCGTAATCTTCATACCAGAAGACTGTACTTGATTCCAATATATATGCCAATATATGTCAAAATATATGCCAATATACCTATACTACTTATATTCTCGTAGGTTAGAAGATATTCTCGTGCATTCCTAGAAGATTACTCGTACAACGTACAATATGCGTGTGTCAGCAATTTTTGCCGCAATAAAACAATGGCGTAATAACTTAAAAATATCAATAATCACTGAATCAATAATTCCGGAAAATATCAATAATAATAATGTTTAAACCTGAAGAGTATAATTGATATTATCCAGTCCAAAATGAAATGGCAATGAAATTTATTTTATATACATATCTTCATTATTCAAATCGGAAAGGATTTAATAAAAATCGTCTGCCGCATTAAATCTGCCACATTGGATTTAAATCCGTTGCTAAGCGACATGATATCATTTGCTTCAAATAAATTGGTAGAAAAAATATCGTCTAAATAGTTATATTTCTATGGAACATTTGGCGACAGTTTCGTCAAATTAGCGACATTTTAAAAAATCGCCAAATTTATCGCCAAGTGGGACTGTAGAACTGACAGTTCCACTTTGCGACAAATTGACGAAATATCATCACAATACTATCCCCTAACAAAAAATAATTAATATCATTTATGTAGCGCAATTTTATCAATTTCAAGATATTTTTATAGATTTGAAAACATTTTTATCAATTTGGTGACATTTTAAAAATTCGCTAAATGTATTACTAAGTAGGATGGTTGGTCTGACAGATAAATGCTAACCAAACATCATTTCAGTACTCTCTTCTAACAAAACAAAAAAAAATTTCATTGATATGTAGAAGACTCAAGCCACACGACCAACCCGAAGGTTTATGGCAGCTGTTTGTGTGTCATTTATATCAATTTGGCGACATTTCCGTCAATTGGGCAAAGTTTAAGAAAAGTTGTCAAATTAGCGATATCCCTCCAAATTCGTAGCTTTGAATTTGCAGATCTGAATGAAACATTCTTATCCCGTTTCAATATACTAAATGAAAACACTACAATTGTATTAGAAGATATACCCGCTCTACTCTTTTTCTGTTTCAACAATCGGCTATATGAATTTATTGGCTAAACACAATATATGAGTTTAGTAGCTAAATACGATATAAGTTTGAAAACTCTTTGCCAAAATAAATGAAATTGATGTACGCAGTTAGCAATTAATATAATTAAAAGAAAAATCAAACCGTCCATTCATAAGATATACTTTTATATCCATTTATCCATTTATTTATTATTTAAATCGAAAAAAAAAATAATAAAAACATTAACAAACACATTTAATTTAATTGCGATGCCGAGCAACATGATATATCCTCCTAAAATGTTAAAATTTATTAACCCCTAACAGCACACCCGTTATTCGTACGGAGTGTATAATTTAAAGAAACTTATAGTTCGCAATCATGTGCAAATTCTGTTAAAATATTAAATTTATTGCTCCTAAAGAGAAGTTTAAGAATATATGTTCTCACTATGCAAAATTATCTTCACGATCAGATCTGAAGAATAAAACATCCTGCCCCCTTTTGTAAGCAAATTTACAGAAGAAAAAATAGGAATTGAATGAATATATGCAACCCCGTACTAATTATATTGTCGCAGATCAGAAAATATGCCAATGTGTTAGTAGAAGATTACCCGTATTACAATATGCGTCTCAAAAATATTTGCCAAAATAAAAGAGATGACGTAATAAATTGAAAACATCGATAATATCCGTACTCTTTATACCAGAAGGTCGTAATTGAATCCAATATATGCCAATATATATCAAAACATATGTCAATATACCTGTACTACTTATATTCTCGTAGATTAAAAGATATACACGTGTATTTGTAGAAGATTCGTACAACATACAATATATGAGTTTAAACAATTTTTGTCATAATAAAATAATTGCATAATAACTTGAAAATATCAATAATCCTTGAATCAATAATCCCCGAAAATATAAATAATAATAATTTTTAAACCTGAAGACCGTAATTGATATTATCCAGTCAAAAATGCTATAAGAAAAATCAAATCGTTCTTTTTTAAAATATATTTTTATATCCATTTATTTATTATTCAAATCGAAAAAATAATTATTAAAATTAACAGACAGATTTAATTTAATTGCGTTTCTGAGTAACATGATATAAGATAGAATCTTATAACATGTTAAATATGTCATGTCTTATAACATAAACTGCGAAATTAAATAACGATTTTGATTTCTCTATACTTCTCATTGTTCCGTAAAAGCTTGTTTTAAATAAACCATGAACCATGGAGATAGATTTCCCCTTTAAATCATGTTTCAAACAATTCATTTTTTCAGAAAGTGACTAATTAACGCAAAAAATCTCCCATCAAACTCAGAGATTAAATTTTAATTCACTTTCAAACGATTTTCAAGCTTTTCGTTTGGATAAACCACGGAGTTAGGGAGTAGAACTCCTAGGAAAAAGTTCCGTTTTTCATTAATATCTCGACAACCCCAGGTCTTAGAAACTCGAAACTTGGACAAAATTTATGGGGGAATATTTCAAGGCTATTCACCAAATTTCATTAAATTCGGTTTGGCCGTTTTTCCGTGATGATGAGACAAACGAAAATTTCGTTTTTTACTAATATCTCGAGAACCACTGGTCGTAGAAACTCAAAACAAGGATATAATTTTAAGTGGGGCTATTTCTGGGCTACCCACAAAACTTCATCAAATTCGGTTCAGCCGTTCTCCCGTGATGATGGGACAAACAGACAGACAGACAGACAGACAGACAGACAGACAGACAGACAGACAGACAGACAGATTTTCATTTTTATTTATATAGACTAGCAGCATACCCGTTCTTCGTACGGAGTATATAATATAAAGAAACTTGAAATTCATAATCATGCCCAAATTCTTATAGTATACTAAATGACATGTTTAATCAAAATATTCTGTTAAAATATTTAATATAATGCTCCTAAAAAGAAGTTTAAGAATCTCTGTTCTCGCTATATAAAATTATCTTCATCGACATATCTGAAGAATAAAACATCTTGGACCCCTTATGTAAGCAAATATAAAAAAAATATGGAATTGAATCAATATATGCAAAATAAAAGCGTTAAAATTGTATGGGACCCGTACTAATTATATACGCGGATATTAGAAAATATAACCTGTATTAGTAGATTACATGTATAAATTGAAAATACCAATAAACCCGTAATCTTTAAATCTGAAGACAGTCATTTACTCCAATATATGTCAAAATTAAAGTGCTAAAATTATATGGGAAGATATACACGTACTACTTATAATGTCCGATTATTAGTAGAAGATTGCCCGTTTTGTAATATGAGTCACAAATGTTTTTTGGTAAAATACAACAGACGACGTAATAAATTGAATATATAATTAATCCCCTTAATCTTCATACCAGAAGACTGTACTTGATTCCAATATATATGCCAATATATGTCAAAATATATGCCAATATACCTGTACTACTTATATTCTCGTAGGTTAGAAGATATACCCGTGCATTCCTAGAAGATTACTCGTACAACGTACAATATGCGTGTGTCAGCAATTTTTGCCGCAATAAAACAATGGCGTAATAACTTAAAAATATCAATAATCCCTGAATCAATAATTCCGGAAAATATCAATAATAATAATATTTAAACCTGAAGAGTATAATTGATATTATCCAGTCCAAAATGAAATGGCAATGAAATTTATTTTATATACATATCTTCATTATTCAAATCGGAAAGGATTTAATAAAAATCGTCTGCCGCATAAACACATTGTATTTAAATCGGTTGCTAAGCGACATGATATCATTCGCTTCAAATAAATTGGTAGAAAAAATATCGTCTAAATAGTTATATTTCTATGGAACATTTGGCGACAGTTTCGTCAAATTAGCGACATTTTAAAAAATCGCCAAATTTATCGCCAAGTGGGACTATAGAACTGACAGTTCCACTTTGCGACAAATTGACGAAATATCATCACAATACTATCCCCTAACAAAAAACAATTAATATCATTTATGTAACGCAATTTTATCAATTTCAAGATATTTTTATAGATTTGAAAACATTTTATCAATTTGGTGACATTTTAAAAATTCGCTAAATGTATTACTAAGTAGGATGGTTGGTCTGACAGAGAAATGCTAACCAAACATCATTTCAGTACTCTCTTCTAACAAAACAAAAAAAAAATTTCATTGATATGTAGAAGACCCAAGCCACACGACCAACCCGAAGGTTTATGGCAGCTGTTTGTGTGTCATTTATATCAATTTGGCGAAATTTCCGTCAATTTGGCAAAGTTTAGGAAAAGTTGTCAAATTAGCGATATCCCTCCAAATTCGTAGCTTTGAATTTGCAGATCTGAATGAAACATTCTTATCCCGTTTTAATATACTAAATGAAAACACTACAATTGTATTAGAAGATATACCCGCTCTACTCTTTTTCTGTTTCAACAATCGGCTATATGAATTTATTGGCTAAACACAATATATGAGTTTAGTAGCTAAATACGATATAAGCTTGAAAACTCTTTGCCAAAATAAATGAAATTGATGTACGCAGTCAGCAATTAATATAATTAAAAGAAAAATCAAACCGTCCATTCATAAGATATACTTTTATATCCATTTATCCATTTATTTATTATTTAAATCGAAAAAAAATAATAAAAACATTAACAAACACATTTAATTTAATTGCGATGCCGAGCAACATGATATATCCTCCTAAAATGTTAAAATTTATTAACCACTAACAGCACACCCGTTATTCGTACGGAGTGTATAATTTAAAGAAACTTAAAGTTCGCAATCATGTGCAAATTCTGTTAAAATATTAAATTTATTGCTCCTAAAGAGAAGTTTAAGAATATATGTTCTCACGATGCAAAATTATCTTCACGATCAGATCTGAAGAATAAAACATCCTGCCCCCTTTTGTAAGCAAATTTACAGAAGAAAAAATAGGAATTGAATGAATATATGCAACCCCGTACTAATTATATTGTCGCAGATCAGAAAATATGGCAATGTGTTAGTAGAAGATTAACCGTATTACAATATGCGTCTAAAAAATATTTGCCAAAATAAAAGAGATGACGTAATAAATTGAAAACATCAATAATATCCGTAGTCTTTATACCAGAAGGTCGTAATTGATTCCAATATATGACAATATATATCAAAAGATATGTCAATATACCTGTACTACTTATATTCTCGTAGATTAAAAGATATACACGTGTATTTGTAGAAGATTCGTACAACATACAATATATGAGTTTAAACAATTTTTGTCATAATAAAATAATTGCATAATAACTTGAAAATATCAATAATCCTTGAATCAATAATCCCCGAAAGTATAAATAATAATAATTTTTAAACCTGAAGAACGTAATTGATATTATCCAGTCAAAAATGCTATAAGAAAAATCAAATCGTTCTTTTCTAAAATATATTTTTATATCCATTTATTTATTATTCAAATCGAAAAAATAATTATTAAAATTAACAGACAGATTTAATTTAATTGCGTTTCTGAGTAACATGATATAAGATAGAATCTTATAACATGTTAAATATGTCATGTCTTATAACATAAACTGCGAAATTAAATAACGATTTTGATTTCTCTATACTTCTCATTGTTCCGTAAAAGCTTGTTTTAAATAAACCATGAACCATGGAGATAGATTTCCCCTTTAAATCATGTTTCAAACAATTCATGTTTTCAGAAAGTGACTAATTAACGCAAAAAATCTCCCATCAAACTCAGAGATTAAATTTTAATTCACTTTCAAACGATTTTCAAGCTTTTCGTTTGGATAAACCACGGAGTTAGGGAGTAGAACTCCTAGGAAAAAGTTCCATTTTTCATTAATATCTCAACAACCCCAGGTCTTAGAAACTCGAAACTTGGACAAAATTTATGGGGGTATATTTCAAGGCTCTTCACCAAATTTCATTAAATTCGGTTCAGCCGTTTTTCCGTGATGATGAGACAAACGAAAATTTAGTTTTTTACTAATATCTCGAGAACCACTAGTCGTAGAAACTCAAAACACGGATATAATTTTAAGTGGGGCTATTTCTGGGCTACCCACAAAATTTCATCAAATTCGGTTCAGCCGTTCTCCCGTGATGGTGTGACAAACAGACAGACAGACAGACAGACAGACAGACAGACAGACAGATAGACAGACAGACAGATTTTCATTTTTATTTATATAGACTAGCAGCATACCCGTTCTTCGTACGGAGTATATAATATAAAGAAACTTGAAATTCATAATCATGCCCAAATTCTTATAGTATACTAAATGACATGTTTAATCAAAATATTCTGTTAAAATATTTAATACATTGCTCCTAAAAAGAAGTTTAAGAATCTCTGTACTCGCTATATAAAATTATCTTTATGGACATATCTGAAGAATAAAACATCCTGGATCCCTATGTAAGCAAATATAAAAAAAAATATGGAATTGAATCAATATATGCAAAATAAAAGCGTTAAAATTGTATGGGACCCGTACTAATTATATACGCGTATATTAGAAAATATAACCTCTATTAGTAGATTACATGTATAAATTGAAAATACCAATAAACCCGTAATCTTTTAATCTGAAGACAGTCATTTATTCCAATATATGTCAAAATGAAAGTGCTAAAATTATATGGGAATATATAAACGTACTACTTATAATGTCCGATTATTAGTAGAAGATTACCCGTATTGCAATATGAGTCTCAAATGCTTTTGGCAAAATACAACAGACGACGTAATAAATTGAAAATATCATTAATCCCCTTAATCTTCATACCAGAAGACTGTAATTGATTCCAATATATACGCCAATATATGTCAAAATATATGCCAATATACATGTACTACTTATATTATCGTATGTTAGAAGATATACCCGTGCATTCCTAGAAGATTACTCGTACAACGTACAATATGCGAGTGTCAGCAATATTTGCCGCAATAAAACAATGGCGTAATAACTTAAAAATATCAATAATCACTGAATCAATAATTCCGGAATATATCAGTAATAATAATGTTTAAACCTGAAGAGTGTAATTGATATTATTCAGTCCAAATTGAAATGGCAATGAAATTTATTTTATATACATATCTTCATTATTCAAATCGGAAAGGATTTAATAAAAATCGTCTGCCGCATAAACACATTGGATTTAAATCCGTTGCTAAGCGACGTATCATTTGCTTCAAATAAATTGGTAGAAAAAATATCGTCTAAATATTTATATTTCTATGGAACTTTTGGCGACATTTTCGTCAAATGAGCGACATTTTAAAAAATCGCCAAATTTATCGCCAAGTGGGACTGTAGAACTGACAGTTCCACTTTGCGACAAATTGACGAAATATCATCACAATACTATCCCCTAACAAAAAACAATTAATATCATTTATGTAGCGCAATTTTATCAATTTCAAGATATTTTTATAGATTTGAAAACATTTTTATCAATTTGGTGACATTTTAAAAATTCGCTAAATGTATTACTACGTAGGATGGTTGGTCTGACAGATAAATGCTAACCAAACATCATTTCAGTACTCTCTTCTAACAAAACAAAAAAAAAATCATTGATATGTAGAAGACCCAAGCCACACGACCAACCCGAAGGTTTATGGCAGCTGTTTGTGTGTCGTTTATATCAATTTTGCGACATTTCCGTCAATTTGGCAAAGTTTAAGAAAAGTTGTCAAATTAGCGATATCCCTCCAAATTCGTAGCTTTGAATTTGCAGATCTGAATGAAACATTCTTATCCCGTTTCAATATACTAAATGAAAACACTACAATTGTATTAGAAGATATACCCGCTCTACTCTTTTTCTGTTTCAACAATCGGCTATATGAATTTATTGGCTAAACACAATATATGAGTTTAGTAGCTAAATACGATATAAGCTTGAAAACTCTTTGCCAAAATAAATGAAATTGATGTACGCAGTCAGCAATTAATATAATTAAAAGAAAAATCAAACCGTCCATTCATAAGATATACTTTTATATCCATTTATTTATTATTTAAATCGAAAAAAAAAAATAAAAACATTAACAAACACATTTAATTTAATTGCGATGCCGAGCAACATGATATATCCTCCTAAAATGTTAAAATTTATTAACCACTAACAGCACACCCGTTATTCGTACGGAGTGTACAATTTAAAGAAACTTAAAGTTCGCAATTATGTGCAAATTCTGTTAAAATATTAAATTTATTGCTCCTAAAGAGAAGTTTAAGAATATATGTTCTCACTATGCAAAATTATCTTCACGATCAGATCTGAAGAATAAAACATCCTGCCCCCTTTTGTAAGCAAATTTACAGAAGAAAAAATAGGAATTGAATGAATATATGCAACCCCGTACTAATTATATTGTCGCAGATCAGAAAATATGCCAATGTGTTAGTAGAAGATTACCCGTATTACAATATGCGTCTCAAAAATATTTGCCAAAATAAAAGAGATGACGTAATAAATTGAAAACATCAATAATATCCGTACTCTTTATACCAGAAGGTCGTAATCGATTCCAATATATGCCAATATATATCAAAACATATGTCAATATACCTGTACTACTTATATTCTCGTAGATTAAAAGATATACACGTGTATTTGTAGAAGATTCGTACAACATACAATATATGAGTTTAAACAATTTTTGTCATAATAAAATAATTGCAAAATAACTTGAAAATATCAATAATCCTTGAATCAATAATCCCCGAAAATATAAATAATAATAATTTTTAAACCTGAAGACCGTAATTGATATTATCCAGTCAAAAATGCTATAAGAAAAATCAAATCGTTCTTTTCTAAAATATATTTTTATATCCATTTATTTATTATTCAAATCGAAAAAATAATTATTAAAATTAGCAGACAGATTTAATTTAATTGCGTTTCTGAGTAACATGATATAAGATAGAATCTTATAACATGTTAAATATGTCATGTCTTATAACATAAACTGCGAAATTAAATAACGATTTTGATTTCTCTATACTTCTCATTGTTCCGTAAAAGCTTGTTTTAAATAAACCATGAACCATGGAGATAGATTTCACCTTTAAATCATGTTTCAAACAATTCATGTTTTCAGAAAGTGACTAATTAACGCAAAAAATCTCCCATCAAACTCAGAGATTAAATTTTAATTCACTTTCAAACGATTTTCAAGCTTTTCGTTTGGATAAACCACGGAGTTAGGGAGTAGAACTCCAAGGTAAAAGTTCCGTTTTTCATTAATATCTCGACAAACCCAGGTCTTAGAAACACGAAACTTGGACAAAATTTATGGGGGGATATTTCAAGGCTCTTCACCAAATTTCATTCAATTCGGTTCAGCCGTTTTTCCGTGATGATGAGACAAACGAAAATTTCGTTTTTTACTAATATCTCGAGAACCACTGGTCGTAGAAACTCAAAACACGGATATAATTTTAAGTGGGGCTATTTCTGGGCTACCCACAAAATTTCATCAAATTCGGTTCAGCCGTTCTCCCGTGATGGTGCGACAAACAGACAGAGAGACAGACAGACAGACAGACAGATTTTCATTTTTATTTATATAGACTAGCAGCATACCCGTTCTTCGTACGGAGTATATAATATAAAGAAACTTGAAATTCATAATCATGCCCAAATTCTTATAGTATACTAAATGACATGTTTAATCAAAATATTCTGTTAAAATATTTAATATAATGCTCCTAAAAAGAAGTTTAAGAATCTCTGTTCTCGCTATATAAAATTATCTTCATGGACATATCTGAAGAATGAAACATCTTGGACCCCTTATGTAAGCAAATATAAAAAAAAAATATGGAATTGAATCAATATATGCAAAATAAAAGCGTTAAAATTGTATGGAACCCGTACTAATTATATACGCGAATATTAGAAAATATAACCTGTATTAGTAGATTACATGTATAAATTGAAAATACCAATAAACCCGTAATCTTTAAATCTGAAGACAGTCATTTATTCCAATATATGTCAAAATTAAAGTGCTAAAATTATATGGGAAGATATACACGTACTTATAATGTCCGATTATTAGTAGAAGATTACCCGTTTTGCAATATGAGTCACAAATGTTTTTTGGTAAAATACAACAGACGACGTAATAAATTGAATATATAATTAATCCCCGTAATCTTCATACCAGAAGACTGTACTTGATTCCAATATATATGCCAATATATGTCAAAATATATGCCAATATACCTATACTACTTATATTCTCGTAGGTTAGAAGATATTCTCGTGCATTCCTAGAAGATTACTCGTACAACGTACAATATGCGTGTGTCAGCAATTTTTGCCGCAATAAAACAATGGCGTAATAACTTAAAAATATCAATAATCACTGAATCAATAATTCCGGAAAATATCAATAATAATAATGTTTAAACCTGAAGAGTATAATTGATATTATCCAGTCCAAAATGAAATGGCAATGAAATTTATTTTATATACATATCTTCATTATTCAAATCGGAAAGGATTTAATAAAAATCGTCTGCCGCATTAAATCTGCCACATTGGATTTAAATCCGTTGCTAAGCGACATGATATCATTTGCTTCAAATAAATTGGTAGAAAAAATATCGTCTAAATAGTTATATTTCTATGGAACATTTGGCGACAGTTTCGTCAAATTAGCGACATTTTAAAAAATCGCCAAATTTATCGCCAAGTGGGACTGTAGAACTGACAGTTCCACTTTGCGACAAATTGACGAAATATCATCACAATACTATCCCCTAACAAAAAATAATTAATATCATTTATGTAGCGCAATTTTATCAATTTCAAGATATTTTTATAGATTTGAAAACATTTTTATCAATTTGGTGACATTTTAAAAATTCGCTAAATGTATTACTAAGTAGGATGGTTGGTCTGACAGATAAATGCTAACCAAACATCATTTCAGTACTCTCTTCTAACAAAACAAAAAAAAATTTCATTGATATGTAGAAGACTCAAGCCACACGACCAACCCGAAGGTTTATGGCAGCTGTTTGTGTGTCATTTATATCAATTTGGCGACATTTCCGTCAATTGGGCAAAGTTTAAGAAAAGTTGTCAAATTAGCGATATCCCTCCAAATTCGTAGCTTTGAATTTGCAGATCTGAATGAAACATTCTTATCCCGTTTCAATATACTAAATGAAAACACTACAATTGTATTAGAAGATATACCCGCTCTACTCTTTTTCTGTTTCAACAATCGGCTATATGAATTTATTGGCTAAACACAATATATGAGTTTAGTAGCTAAATACGATATAAGTTTGAAAACTCTTTGCCAAAATAAATGAAATTGATGTACGCAGTTAGCAATTAATATAATTAAAAGAAAAATCAAACCGTCCATTCATAAGATATACTTTTATATCCATTTATCCATTTATTTATTATTTAAATCGAAAAAAAAAATAATAAAAACATTAACAAACACATTTAATTTAATTGCGATGCCGAGCAACATGATATATCCTCCTAAAATGTTAAAATTTATTAACCCCTAACAGCACACCCGTTATTCGTACGGAGTGTATAATTTAAAGAAACTTATAGTTCGCAATCATGTGCAAATTCTGTTAAAATATTAAATTTATTGCTCCTAAAGAGAAGTTTAAGAATATATGTTCTCACTATGCAAAATTATCTTCACGATCAGATCTGAAGAATAAAACATCCTGCCCCCTTTTGTAAGCAAATTTACAGAAGAAAAAATAGGAATTGAATGAATATATGCAACCCCGTACTAATTATATTGTCGCAGATCAGAAAATATGCCAATGTGTTAGTAGAAGATTACCCGTATTACAATATGCGTCTCAAAAATATTTGCCAAAATAAAAGAGATGACGTAATAAATTGAAAACATCGATAATATCCGTACTCTTTATACCAGAAGGTCGTAATTGAATCCAATATATGCCAATATATATCAAAACATATGTCAATATACCTGTACTACTTATATTCTCGTAGATTAAAAGATATACACGTGTATTTGTAGAAGATTCGTACAACATACAATATATGAGTTTAAACAATTTTTGTCATAATAAAATAATTGCATAATAACTTGAAAATATCAATAATCCTTGAATCAATAATCCCCGAAAATATAAATAATAATAATTTTTAAACCTGAAGACCGTAATTGATATTATCCAGTCAAAAATGCTATAAGAAAAATCAAATCGTTCTTTTTTAAAATATATTTTTATATCCATTTATTTATTATTCAAATCGAAAAAATAATTATTAAAATTAACAGACAGATTTAATTTAATTGCGTTTCTGAGTAACATGATATAAGATAGAATCTTATAACATGTTAAATATGTCATGTCTTATAACATATACTGCGAAATTAAATAACGATTTTGATTTCTCTATACTTCTCATTGTTCCGTAAAAGCTTGTTTTAAATAAACCATGAACCATGGAGATAGATTTCCCCTTTAAATCATGTTTCAAACAATTCATTTTTTCAGAAAGTGACTAATTAACGCAAAAAATCTCCCATCAAACTCAGAGATTAAATTTTAATTCACTTTCAAACGATTTTCAAGCTTTTCGTTTGGATAAACCACGGAGTTAGGGAGTAGAACTCCTAGGAAAAAGTTCCGTTTTTCATTAATATCTCGACAACCCCAGGTCTTAGAAACTCGAAACTTGGACAAAATTTATGGGGGAATATTTCAAGGCTATTCACCAAATTTCATTAAATTCGGTTTGGCCGTTTTTCCGTGATGATGAGACAAACGAAAATTTCGTTTTTTACTAATATCTCGAGAACCACTGGTCGTAGAAACTCAAAACAAGGATATAATTTTAAGTGGGGCTATTTCTGGGCTACCCACAAAACTTCATCAAATTCGGTTCAGCCGTTCTCCCGTGATGATGGGACAAACAGACAGACAGACAGACAGACAGACAGACAGACAGACAGACAGACAGACAGATTTTCATTTTTATTTATATAGACTAGCAGCATACCCGTTCTTCGTACGGAGTTTATAATATAAAGAAACTTGAAATTCATAATCATGCCCAAATTCTTATAGTATACTAAATGACATGTTTAATCAAAATATTCTGTTAAAATATTTAATATAATGCTCCTAAAAAGAAGTTTAAGAATCTCTGTTATCGCTATATAAAATTATCTTCATGGACATATCTGAAGAATAAAACATCTTGAACCCCTTATGTAAGCAAATATAAAAAAAAATATGGAATTGAATCAATATATGCAAAATAAAAGCGTTAAAATTGTATGGGACCCGTACTAATTATATACGCGAATATTAGAAAATATAACCTGTATTAGTAGATTACATGTATAAATTGAAAATACCAATAAACCCGTAATCTTTAAATCTGAAGACAGTCATTTATTCCAATATATGTCAAAATTAAAGTGCTAAAATTATATGGGAAGATATACACGTACTACTTATAATGTCCGATTATTAGTAGAAGATTACCCGTTTTGCAATATGAGTCACAAATGTTTTTTGGTAAAATACAACAGACGACGTAATAAATTGAATATATAATTAATCCCCTTAATCTTCATACCAGAAGACTGTACTTGATTCCAATATATATGCCAATATATGTCAAAATATATGCCAATATACCTGTACTACTTATATTCTCGTAGGTTAGAAGATATACCCGTGCATTCCTAGAAGATTACTCGTACAACGTACAATATGCGTGTGTCAGCAATTTTTGCCGCAATAAAACAATGGCGTAATAACTTAAAAATATCAATAATCCCTGAATCAATAATTCCGGAAAATATCAATAATAATAATGTTTAAACCTGAAGAGTATAATTGATATTATCCAGTCCAAAATGAAATGGCAATGAAATTTATTTTATATACATATCTTCATTATTCAAATCGGAAAGGATTTAATAAAAATCGTCAGCCGCATAAACACATTGGATTTAAATCCGTTGCTAAGCGACATGATATCATTTGCATCAAATAAATTGGTAGAAAAAATATCGTCTAAATAGTTATATTTCTATGGAACATTTGGCGACAGTTTCGTCAAATTAGCGACATTTTAAAAAATCGCCAAATTTATCGCCAAGTGGGACTGTAGAACTGGCAGTTCCACTTTGCGACAAATTGACGAAATATCATCACAATACTATCCCCTAACAAAAAACAATTAATATCATTTATGTAGCGCAATTTTATCAATTTCAAGATATTTTTATAGATTTGAAAACATTTTTATCAATTTGGTGACATTTTAAAAATTCGCTAAATGTATTACTAAGTAGGATGGTTGGTCTGACAGATAAATGCTAACCAAACATCATTTCAGTACTCTCTTCTAACAAAACAAAATAAAATTTCATTGATATGTAGAAGACCCAAGCCACACGACCAACCCGAAGGTTTATGGCAGCTGTTTGTGTGTCGTTTATATCAATTTGGCGACATTTCCGTCAATTTGGCAAAGTTTAAGAAAAGTTGTCAAATTAGCGATATCCCTCCAAATTCGTAGCTTTGAATTTGCAGATCTGAATGAAACATTCTTATCCCGTTTCAATATACTAAATGAAAACACTACAATTGTATCAGAAGATATACCCGCTCTACTCTTTTTCTGTTTCAACAATCGGCTATATGAATTTATTGGCTAAACACAATATATGAGTTTAGTAGCTAAATACGATATAAGCTTGAAAACTCTTTGCCAAAATAAATGAAATTGATGTAGGCAGTCAGCAATTAATATAATTAAAAGAAAAATCAAACCCTCCATTCATAAGATATACTTTTATATCCATTTATCCATTTATTTATTATTTAAATCGAAAAAAAAATAATAAAAACATTAATAAACACATTTAATTTAATTGCGATGCCGAGCAACATGATATATCCTCCTAAAATGTTAAAATTTATTAACCACTAACAGCACACCCGTTATTCGTACGGAGTGTATAATTTAAAGAAACTTATAGTTCGCAATCATGTGCAAATTCTGTTAAAATATTAAATTTATTGCTCCTAAAGAGAAGTTTAAGAATATATGTTCTCACTATGCAAAATTATCTTCACGATCAGATCTGAAGAATAAAACATCCTGCCCCCTTTTGTAAGCAAATTTACAGAAGAAAAAATAGGAATTGATTGAATATATGCAACCCCGTACTAATTATATTGTCGCAGATCAGAAAATATGAAAATGTGTTAGTAGAAGATTACCCGTATTACAATATGCGTCTCAAAAATATTTGCCAAAATAAAAGAGATGACGTAATAAATTGAAAACATCAATAATATCCGTACTCTTTATACCAGAAGGTCGTAATTGATTCCAATATATGCCAATATATATCAAAACATATGTCAATATACCTGTACTACTTATATTCTCGTAGATTAAAAGATATACACGTGTATTTGTAGAAGATTCGTACAACATACAATATATGAGTTTAAACAATTTTTGTCATAATAAAATAGCATAATAACTTGAAAATATCAATAATCCTTGAATCAATAATCCCCGAAAATATAAATAATTATAATTTTTAAACCTGAAGACCGTATTTGATATTATCCAGTCAAAAATGCTATAAGAAAAATCAAATCGTTCTTTTCTAAAATATATTTTTATACCCATTTATTTATTATTCAAATCGAAAAAATAATTATTAAAATTAACAGACAGATTTAATTTAATTGCGTTTCTGAGTAACATGATATAAGATAGAATCTTATAACATGTTAAATATGTCATGTCTTATAACATAAACTGCGAAATTAAATAACGATTTTGATTTCTCTATACTTCTCATTGTTCCGTAAAAGCTTGTTTTAAATAAACCATGAACCATGGAGATAGATTTCCCCTTTAAATCATGTTTCAAACAATTCATTTTTTCAGAAAGTGACTAATTAACGCAAAAAATCTCCCATCAAACTCAGAGATTAAATTTTAATTCACTTTCAAACGATTTTCAAGCTTTTCGTTTGGATAAACCACGGAGTTAGGGAGTAGAACTCCTAGGAAAAAGTTCCGTTTTTCATTAATATCTCGACAACCCCAGGTCTTAGAAACTCGAAACTTGGACAAAATTTATGGGGGGATATTTCAAGGCTATTCACCAAATTTCATTAAATTCGGTTTAGCCGTTTTTCGTTGATGATGAGACAAACCAAAATTTCGTTTTTTACTAATATCTCGAGAACCCCTGGACGTAGAATCTCAAAACACGGATATAATTTTAAGTGGGGCTATTTCTGGGCTACCCACAAAATTTCATCAAATTCGGTTCAGCCGTTCTCCCGTGATGGTGTGACAAACAGACAGACAGACAGACAGACAGACAGACAGACAGACAGACAGACAGATTTTCATTTTTATTTATATAGATTTATTATTCAAATCGAAATAATAATAATAAACAATAATAAACACCTTTAATTTAACAGCGTTGACGAGCAACATGATATATCTTCATAGAATGCTAAAAATTAATTAACCATTTTGATTTCTTAATACTATTCATCATGGTGATAGATTTTTCATTTAAATGAAAGTGATGTACGCAGTCCGTAATTAATATAATTAAAAGGAAAATCAAAACGTTCATTTATGAGACATATTTTATATCCATTTATTTATTATTCAAATCGAAAAAATAGTAATAAACATTAACAGGCACATTTAATTTAACTGCGTTGCCGAGCAGCATAATATATCGCCATAGAATAATAAACATTAATTAACCATTTTTATTTCTTAATACTATTCATCATCGTGATAGATTTTCCATTTAAATTCATGTTTTCAAACATTTCATTATTTCAGAAAGTATCTATTTAGCCCCAAAATCTGCCACTAGACTCAGAGATAAAGTTTTAATTCAATTTCACCTTTTAAACAAACGATTTCCAACCTTTTCATTTGGAGGAACCAGGGAGTTAGAAAGTAGAACTCCTAGGGAAACGTTTCGTTATTCATTAATATCTCGACAACCCCCTGGTCTTAGGAACTCGAAACTTGGATAGAATTTAAAGGGTCCTATTTCAAGCCGACCCACAAAATTTCATTAAATTCGGTTCAGCTGTTCTCCAGTGAGGATAAGACAAACAAAAGTTTCGTTTTTTACTAATATCTCGAGAACCACTGGTTATAGAAACTTGGGACACGGACTGAATTTCAAGTGGGGCTATTTCAATGATGCCTACAAATTTCATTAAATTTTGCTCAGCCGTTATACCGTGATGATGAGACAAACTGACAGACAGACAGATTTTCAATTTTATTTATATAGATGTAAGATACATACATACAACGTATAACATTTTAAATGCTTGCTTATTTCTAAATTAGTTGAAATTTTACAACCATTTTATCAAATATGATGTCATGCTCGCTCATAGGAGAGAACACTACCCCCTGTGGATATACAAGATAATAAAGGGGAGCATCAATCAAGACGATGTTATACATTTTATTCTTGAGTTTACACCCCCTCCCTCCTTTCCCCGGTTGCCTAACCAACTACTCGAATCCTCGGATTAGTCAGGCGGACTGAGTCTCTAACCCCCCCTTTCCGCAAAACGTTCTACATGCGACCATGTATGAAAAAGTGCACTGAAAATTTGTGAGAAATCTGGAACATAAGTTTAGTTGAAAATTACTGTAGTCAACAATATCCCTTAACAATATTGCTTATTAATTATTTACAAATACTGTACTATGAAAACTTAAAAATATCTCATAATTAAAAAATTGTCAACCACTTTTATTTAACTGAGACTCTCGTCTACCAGGGTATTTTAAAGGGAAATGAAACTTATTCTTTCTAAAACTCTCAAATAAGCAAAAGGATGCTTCACCATACGGATGCATATATAAAGAGCCAAGTTTACTTTGCAAACTACTTAAGTTTAATTGTAGTCATTATTAATATATTTCTTCGTCTTGAGATTGTTTAAAATTAGGTACATCCTAGGTTATTCGTGAAAAATGAGTCAAATTCTTTAGTATTACGAATAATGATTATTTTCTACAAATAGAATTAATATAATCATGTTTGACCCAAAATGGAGGACCCATTAGGCTTGCGTTACCAACCCTCACCTACCCGTCATTGATAAAACGCACTTCCCACACCCAAGCATTGATTGTTTATAAAGGGTTGAAAATAAGGAAGCAATAGCCATGCCTTCTATAAGCTAGGTTCCCATATTAGTTAATCAGCTAGGAGTTAAACAAATGGGTGGTCTTAATGTCATGTGTCTCCGTATAGAAGACGAAGGCTGGATGATTTTAGCTTCTAAAACATTAGAATATGCGTTTTAATGGGAAAAATACTTTGATCCGTGTCACTTTAAGCAAGTAAAATGTAGCAATTTTCCAAAATAATACATATATATTCGCCAAATTATTTAAAAAATCATAATAAATAAAAGTATGTTAAAATAATTCTTTAAATTAGATTTTAAACTGGGGAGGCTCAGCTTTTTAACCTCAATGGACGCTAAAATACTGGTATTTAGAGTACCTCATGGAAGGCATTACCTCCCCCAAGGGACAGAGCAATGGGTGTCCATGTCTGCTGAATGATCGAGTCCAGCGACGTCTCCACATTCAAAGAGACCACATTCAAAGACTGACTACCACATTCAAAGAGGTGCGCAGTAGAAACGTATCTGTGAGATCTGTGCAGCAATATTTGGCGCTGATGGGATATGACAGCTGAAGACCGACTCGAACGTCTTTACTCACAGCATATCACCTGGGCTCGCGAACACATGCAATGGACCCAAGATGACTGGAATAAGGAAGAGTGCTCCAATGAGTCACGTTTCCAGTTGGTATGAGCTAATTAATGGTCGCGTTCGAGTGTGGCGCAAACGACATAAGACTGTCGATCCAACTTGTCAACAAAGCACTGTGCAAGATTGTTGTGGTCCCCAGATCCATATTGCTCGCGATTGGTTTGAGGAGCATTCTGGAAAATTCCAACACATGATTTGGCCATCTAGATTGCCAGACATGAACCCCTAGAAGCATATCTGGTCATTTAATCAAAATCATATCATATCAATTGATCAAGCATATCATATCAATTGATTGAAAAAGCCATTCGTGCCCAAATTTCACCACCTACCACAACCATGCAATTATGGGCCGCTATCGGGGCAGCATGGCTGAACGTTCCTCTTGGAGACGTCCACCAACTACTTGAGTTCATGCCACGTCGAGATGCTGCCGCTGAGCTAGAGGAGGCCCAACACGATATTAAAGAGATATCTCATATATATATATATATATATATATATATATATATATATACTTATCAATGTAACTTTTATCTCATCTAAAATAATTTACTGAAAATATACCCAAAGGCACTAGGCTGCTCAAACAAGTACATTTCTGTACTACATAGTAAATAGAACAAGATAAATGAAGAATGACATTGTATCAAAATTTCGCCGGGGGGGGGGATTGTGACCCCCACTTCCCGGTTTAGCCAGCTTTATGTCATGACGACACTTCCGGAAGCGGATACAATGTCGCCAACCAAGTACATATACTTAAACTTTAAATGTAAAAAAGAAAATATTTGAAAAACCTATACAGTCCCTACACCTATACAATAACAACGAACATTACCACATCCAATCAGAAACACTAAATACTATAAAATATCCAATAACAATACCAAGAAAAACAAGCCACGCATACATCTCACCGAAAAGCAAAAGACTCTTACTTTGTACAAAAAGACATCTTTCAGACAGTTAACCCTGACCTCCGCAATACAGCTGCTGTCCATTTCCATCACAGACTGAAAGTGCCTTCCCATTCAAATACAAGTCGTATTTCTCAGTTACGGTTATGCCGTAAAATTTACATAAAATGTCACTGAGAAAACGTGGAGGGTAACCCATATCGATTGCTTCCTTAAGATAGCCCAGATCACTTATATAACGATTTTCAGCAATGCTATTTAAACATTTGCTTCTTGTTAAAAAATTTATAATAATGTTCCTGAAAACATTTCGATGCAGACAAGAATTCCAATTAATCATGTAATTTATTTTTAAATTAAATGCTTTTCTTTTATCATATAATTTAAAACCAACTTTACCATTAGAAAGTTTATATAATGTCAAATCCAAAAAATTAATACTATTATCAATGTTACGGGAAGTTTCTGTTAATGTCAAATTTGAAGGAAAAAAAGTAAAATCTAAGTGATCCCGGTCATCGTGGCATGCATATAATATGTCATCCACATAACGTATGTATACGATCTCATTTAAAATATGTGTTCCCTCCTCGTATTTGTTCAAGTATATATCAGCCAGAATAGAGGAACATGCACCCCCCATCGGAATACCATTACGCTGTTTGTAGAAATCAGTTCCATCATAAAGCACAGTTTCAAACAAAACCATTTCGGCAAGACATTTGTATATATGTTTTTAATGAGGTTTTGCATCTCATACTTTTCATACATCTCCGTCAATATGCTAAACAGATCATTTATATCTATATTGCAAAAAAGGTCGTTGAAATCTCAACTTCTATACTGTAAATCGTCAGATATGTCTTTAAGTTTCTCAATTACTTCACTACTATTGTTAATGAAAAATACACCAGAATTTTTTATTTTTTTCAATATATTTTTTAGAAGTTTTAATAATTTTGCGTTTGCAAAAGTTAAGTATGTTTTAAAACCATTAGTAACTGGTCAAAATTTTATGGGGTCCTTATGAAGTTTAGGTATCAGAGTTATATATGGGAATTTGATGGTATTCAGGTTGAAACTAAAAATTTTATATTTAGCCTTGATACGATTATCAATTTCCGGTTTAGATTGAGCTTTGTATATGCATTTATATCAAGGTAATTTTCAATTAGCTTTTTATTGTAAAATTGTTGGCAAGTGAAAGCATAATTAGAAGTAACTTTATCTACGTATGTTATCACAAAATCCTGATGTAATTTATCCAAATTTTTTATACTGTATTTCCCATATCTAACGTGTTTTTCCAAAACTCCATATTCAAACCCTATACTTTGTTTTAAACAAGATTTCCATTCATCAAATACCTGAGACGGTAGGCTGTATTTTACAGCACATTTATATATAAACTTTTCAATGTCATTCACGATACCATCTACAATATCTCGAAAATCTTCGGATCTGTATTTAGTACAGAATGTAAAGGTATGTTTCAAATTATAATCATCCAACAGATTTAGATCACCAGTCATAATATGGCCCAAATTAATGTTTATCAAATCCGGATATTTTTGACAAGGGCATGTTTGTTCTGACTTCATAACATTTTTACAAACACTATTGTAATTGTATAACCTTCTTCGCAAAGGTAATGCGTATTTATATGCTACTTTAACTTTCACCTCATTAATAGGAAATTTAAAAACATGCTCACTTAAAATACGCGATAAACCTATTTTATCAAAATTTCTGTTTTTATAATTTATAACCAAGAATTCATAATTCGTTATGTTCGATATATTTTCATCCAGATTAATGTTTAAGATTTTAGCTCTTAATTTTATGCAATCCAAAAAACATCCAGCTTTACATCAACCAGACCACATGAAACGTAGAACTTATCGTCATTACAATACCTCCAAATCCTTTTGATGTAATGACTTCTGAAACCAAATACCAAGTTTTTTATCCAGTTATTCGATAAAGAGTGATTAGTTTTGTGTGTCTGAGTAAAATTCAATATATTCTCTACAGTTTTTTCAAAATTTATTTTATGCCTTCTTCCACCTCTGTATTTACGTGAAGGTCTATTTTTATAATACTTTTGATTTAAAAAACCATGATCAATGACTACGTCTGAACTAAAACTTTTTATATGTTCCCTGTTATAGTTAACATTATATCTCACGGAATTTAATCCGTATGGATAAAGAGAATTATGATGAGTAATATAATAATTTTCCCACCACAACCTCTCTTTTATATTAACTACAATGTCCAACAAAGTGAACTGCATAGCTTCAATACCATGTTTAAAAAAGTGTTTTATTTCCATTGTAGCTTCAGTAGAAGGTTTTTTTTTGTAACTTATATATATTACTACGATGTAAATTAATTCTAATGTTTATACAGTCTTGTGTCTGGCCAATATATTTTTATCCACATTTCTGACATGTTATACAATATATGCTATTGAAAACTTTACAGAAAATAAATTTAAAATCCTTTATACTAATTTGTAAAGGGTTAGCAAATGGGCAAAGTTTACATTTTTAGATGTGCATTTTTTAAACTTCAAAGATTTGAAATTCTTATAATAACTCAGATCTTCAAGGCGATCATCAACACGTGGCCCGCTTTTCATTTTTCATGTACGTTTACAGTTTTTTTGTTTTTCCCACTGTCATCAATGAAAGGTTTAAAATATTTGTCTATAGTATACTTAAATTCCGTGAGATATGATGTTAACTATAACAGAGAACATATAAGAAGTTTTAGTTCAGACGTAGTCATTGATCATGGTTTTTTAAATCAAAAGTATTATAAAAATAGACCTTCACGTAAATACAGAAGTGGAAGAAAGCATAAAATAAATTTTGATAAAACTGTAGAAAATATATTGAATTTTACTCAGACACACAAAAATAATCACTCTTTATCGAATAACTGGATAAAAAACTTGGTATTTGGTTTCAGAAGTCATTACATCAAAAGGATTTGGAGGTATTGTAATGACGATAAGTTTTACGTTTCATGCGGACTGGTTGATCTAAAGCTGGATGTTTTTTTTGGATTACATAAAATTAAGAGCTAAAATCTTAAACATTAATTTGGATGAAAATATATCGAAAATAACGAATTATGAATTCTTGGTTATAAATTATAAAAACAGAAATTTTGATAAAATAGGTTTATCACGTATTACTTTCCTTATATACATAATGTATAAGGAAAGTATTGTGACGGGGTCGAAAACTCGAATTCGAGTTTTCGACGGGAGAGCACGTTTCAAGCATCCCTGATCACGAATCAAACATTTTTGAAGTGCTGTCTGTGTGTGTGTGTGTGTGTGTGTGTGTGTGTGTCAGTGGGTCTGTGGAGACGATAACTGACGAACGAATGGACCGATTCGAACCACATTTGGTACAAAAATCACAATCTGTAAACACTGGAAGCTTATTGTTTTTATACGCAATCGAATGTTCAGAACCCCCCTAAATTTTCGAATGAAATTTTGAAAAAATCGTCAAAAAATCAAAACCAATATTAAAGTTTCGCAAATAGACATTTCTTATGTAATTTTTCATTAGAAAACGATTGACATAAATTTTAGAACGCTAACATGAACCGTTCTCGAGATATTGCACATTTTTCAAAAAAATTATCGAAAAGTCATATAAAATAGAAAAAAAAATATTTCCTATTGAGAAACATGTTCCCTTTTCATATATAATATCATGCGATAAATTAGGTGACATCATTCTCGTGGATCTAGTTCGTTCCATTCATGAAAAAAGATAGTTTGAGTAATACTTTTGCATTTGAACGCCAATTTACCTGCTGTAAGAACAACTTATTTCTTCGACCATAACGCTTGGCGAGATTTCGGCGACGAAATTGGCGGAATGTCGCCAACTTGGCGACTTTTTGAAATGTTGCCAAATTAACGAAAATCTCGCCAAATGGGTAAAAATGACGCTAAATCAATGAAAATGACGACTAATTGTCGAAAATTCAATATCTTGGAAAGGATATTAGTATCTACTAGAAGAAAAACCTATTTATTTTACTCTAAAAGTAGTAAATTCATTTCATTATATAAGGAAAGTCATGTGTTGCCCACATCAGATTATTTTAAGTGAGCATGTTTTTAAATTTCCTATTAATAAGGTGAAAGTTAAAGTAGCATATAAATACGCATTACCTTTGGGAAGAAGGTTATACAATTACAATTGTGTTTGTAAAAATGTTATGAAGTGAAAACAAACATGCCCTTGTCAAAAATATCCGGATTTGATAAACATTAATTTGGGCCATATTGAGACTGGTAATCTAAATCTGTTGGATGATTATAATTTGAAACATACCTTTACATTCTGTACTAAATACAGATCCGAAGATTTTCGAGATATTGTAGATGGTATCGTGAATGACATTGAAAAGTTTATATATAAATGTGCTGTAAAATACAGCCTACCGTCTCAGGTATTTGATGAATGAAAATCTTGTTTAAAACAAAGTATAGTGTTTGAATATGGAGTTTTGGAAAAACACGTTAGATATGGGAAATACAGTATAAAAAATTTGGATAAATTACATCAGGATTTTGTGATAACATACGTAGATAAAGTTACTTCTAATTATGCTTTCACTTGCCAACAATTTTACAATAAAAAGCTAATTGAAAGTTACCTTGATATAAATGCATATACAAAGCTCAATCTAAACCGGAAATTGATAATCGTATCAAGGCTAAATATAAAATTTTAAGTTTCAACCTGAATACAATCAAATTCCCATATATAACTCTGATACCTAAACTTCATAAGGACCCCATAAAAATTTGACCAGTTACTAATGGTTTTAAAACATACTTAACTTTTGCAAACGCAAAATTATTAAAACTTCTAAAAAATATATTGAAAAAAATAAAAAATTCTGGTGTATTTTTCATTAACAATAGTAGTGAAGTAATTGAGAAACTTAGACATATCTGACGATTTACAGTATAGAAGTTGTGATTTCAACGACCTTTTTTGCAATATAGATATAAATGATCTGTTTAGCATATTGACGGAGATGTATGAAACGTATGAGATGTAAAACCTCATTAAAAAACATATATACAAATGTCTTGCCGAAATGGTTTTGTTTGAAACTGTGCTTTATGATGGAACTGATTTCTACAAACAGCGTAATGGTATTCCGATGGGGGGTGCATGTTCCTCTATTCTGGCTGATATATACTTGAACAAATACGAGGAGGGAACACATATTTTAAATGAGATCGTATACATACGTTATGTGGATGACATATTATATGCATGCCACGATGACCGGGATCACTTAGATTTTACTTTTTTTCCTTCAAATTTGACATTAACAGAAACTTCCCATAACATTGATAATAGTATTAATTTTTTGGATTTGACATTATATAAACTCTCTAATGGTAAAGTTGGTTTTAAATTATATGATAAAAGAAAAGCATTTAATTTAAAAATAAATTACATGATTAATTGGAATTCTTGTCTGCATCGAAATGTTTTCAAGAACATTATTATACATTTTTTAACAAGAAGCAAACGTTTAAATAGCATTGCTGAAAATCGTTATATAAGTGATCTGGGCTATCTTAAGGAATCAATCGATATGGGTTACCCTCCACGTTTTCTCAGTGACATTTTATGTAAATTTTACGGCATAACCGTATCTGAGAGATACGACTTGTATTTGAATGGGAAGGCACTTTCAGTCTGTGAAGGAAATGGACAGCAGCTGTATTGCGGAGGTCAGGGTTAACTGTCTGAAAGAGGTCTTTTTGTACAAAGTAAGAGTCTTGCTTTTCGGTGAGATGTATGCGTGGCTTGTTTTCTTGGTATTGGTATTGGATGTAGGTTATTTTGTAGTATTTAGTGTTACTGATTGGATGTGGTAATGTTCGTTGTTATTGTATAGGTGTAGGGACTGTATAGATTTTTCAAATATTTTCTTTTTTACATTTAAAGTTTAAGTATATGTACTTGGTTGGCGACATTGTATCCGCTTCCGGGAGTGTCGTCATGACATAAAGCTAGCTAAACCGGGAAGTGGGGGTCACAATCCCCCCCGGCGAAATTTTGATACAATGTCATTCTTCATTTTTCTTGTTCTATTTATTATATATATATATATATATATATATATATATATGTAATATATATATATATATATATATATATATATATATATAATATATAATATATATATATATATATATATAATATATATATATATATATATATATATATATATATATAATATATATATATATATATATATATATATAATATATATATATATATATATATATATATATATATATATATATATATATATATATATATATATATATATATCAATTCATATATTTAAGACTACAAAAATAGTTTTGTGACAAATTCTACTAAGCATTTTACTTCCCGAAAGAAATTCTGATAGACTGTATGGAGATAAAACGTGGCGTGAGTGTTTTATCTATTTCATATATCTTGCTAAAGTGCGGTTTAAAGCACGAAAGCTGTTGACTGATGTGTCATCTACAATGACGGAGCGTCATCTGTGTTTGCCACAATCAGACTTATTAAAAATTATATTCCGAATACATGTATTAATTCATATATTTAAAACTACAGAAAATAAATTTGCAACAAATGATTTAACTATTTTACTTGCCAAAAGAAATTCTCATAGATTGTCTGGAGATAGAACGTGGTGGGAGTGTTTTATCTGCTTCATATCTTCTAACAGCATCTTAACCATCGTTACGTCCAGAAAACGTTAAAGATATGTTTAGTTAGTCAACCTTGATTAAGCCAACCGACGCAATCAATATCTTTTTAAAACTAAAACATCATTACTTGGAAAAGGTTCCTTTAGCATCTTGACAAAATTTACCGAATCGCAGTAATTAAGAAAATAAAGTTTTTGAATGCTTGTAAGATAATTTTTGCTCTGAACTGATAACGTAAAGTGTAGCTCAAATAGATATTATTTCTGGAATAAATTGATTTCTTTTTTCAGTGCAACATGTCTGGAATGTATCTCTCAAATAAATTCAATGCTATGTCGACCAAATTGAAATGGCTAAACTAATGACTAAATTGCTAAGTTTCCTTCTCAGTTTGAACGACATAGTATTGCGCTTACATGAGCATCAAAGTCCAAGCGTGTTACACTGAAGAATGAAATCCAGATGATTTGCGAAACATCTATATGCTCATTTACCTTGATTTTTGCTATATTTTACTTTGCGTGCCAGTTCATTATTTATTGTGTGCAAAAACATCACTTTTTTTATTATTCTGTTGAAAATACTTACACAATGTGTTTTAAAATGCTGTTTTGCAATTGTTGCATTAAAACTCTATAGTTAGTGTAAGATTTAAAAATATTACCACAGCATGTGATAATATTTTTAAGTCTTACACTAACTATAAAGTTTTAATTTTGTTAAATATTAATTTAACGGAATAATTAATTTAAATAGGAGATAAATGCAAGTTACTTAATTGTATTAGGTACAAGAACGAATTACAGGTTATTGCCCGTATCCTAAATAAGCGCATCCAATTAATAATAATAATAATAATAATAATAATAACAATAAAGCAGTGTCGTCAAACTGATGGAGCTGAAAATGTTTTTCATGAATAGCATATTATTTATGGGTGGTTTGTTTTCTTTTAACGTTATGAAGCTATTCAAAATATTTAAATATCGAAATTAGAACTACCTATTTAAAATAATTCAAAATATTAAAATATCAAAATTTTAACCACTATATTTCAAACACATAGATTTTGATCCAAAATCCAAATATGTGTGCATTTAGAGCTTTCAAAGGACTACAAATTGCTTTTTATAGTATACAGCTAACTCTTTTAGTCGAAATATAAACAGTACAAACTGGAAAATTAGAAAATTTTCAATTTTCTAGATTTTGACTGGAGGATTCCTTTAAAGTTATAATAGCTTCGTAGAAACAAGTTAAAACTATTTTATACTGAACATTTTCGTTCCTTACTTTTATAGCTCTGTTTTATAGTTTAGAAGATATTTCAAATAAAATTAAGCAAATTGAGGAAGACACTCGCTCAGATAGAAATAAATTGTTTCTTCAAAACAAAACGTTCAAAATATTAAAATATTTAAATAAGTTTTATATATTCATACATCTGACTCTAAATTGTCTAAAATAAGTTAAAAATTATTTTTATGTATTAGGTTCTGAGATAAAAGTCCAAAGTGTATATTTTTTTCATAACACTCATTCAACTAGAGATTTCAACTAGAGATTCTCCAACCAAAGATATTATTCATATCAAAGTATCTTATCCGTCATAGCAAAGATATTTTCTACTGTAAAGGGTTAGACTTATGATGACCATTTTTCCTGTTTATAAATGCGCATAAAAACTGTATGAATTACATATGAAGAAAAACTGTCATAAAGTTTCTTTAATTGGATAATAACAATTTTTAACACTTTCCAACATAGTTGAAAAGTGTTTATGACTTTGATTTTCTGTTTGCCTGCCTGTCTGTCTGTCTGTCCGTTCGCACGATAACTGTCGTAAAAATGACTTTATCAAAATAAAATTTTAGTATGTTGTTGAGACTGTTTGTGGGACATATGGGAATGTAAATGAATAATATCATCTAATTAGTTTTGGATTGAAGCCAGGTTGAAAAAGTGAAATGCATTGTAACCTATGGGACCTAAATTTCAAATACTTTATAAGGAAAGTTATAATTCATAAATTTCTTCGAAAATTTTAGGAAATATTCAAATTATCCCATAAAATATACAAAAAAATTTCAGAAAGTAAAAATTAAAATAATAATTACTCTCTTATTATATGAAGAGATCACACGACCCACTTCAAAATAAAATATGGCATCCATATTTTTTTCCAGTGACAAAATCGTGATTTTTAAAGTTCTTTTATATTTATATTTAGTGTTGCATCCGTCCTAAAACCGCTTAATTTTTGGATATTTTCTGTGCATCTATATTCTGTGCCAACGCAATTACAATATTTTTTAGTTTAAATGATCATCAAACTTTGCTTATTTCTACAACGAAGCCAAATTTTAATAGCTTCAGAATTGAAACAAGTGATTTCAAAATGAGTTGTATAAGAAATGCTGAATTCTTTTCACGCAAAATTATTTAGCTCTGGAGGCTGGAATAAAAGTGATATGAATGAATTGCTGTTATACAGAGAGCCAGACGATTTATATTTCGATGACGTCATTTGAATAAAATTAATTTTTTCCATGTCGTCTTAAATTTTCAAATATAGTAAATTACTGTAGTACTAAGATATTTCAAAATATATCAGCGCTGAATGTATCGCAAATTAGAGATATTTAAATAAAATTGCATTTTCAGTTTGAAAGTGTTTCATAATCAATGCTTTATGCATGATTGTTCTTTCTTGTTTTAAATACTAAGTTTTAAAATTATCTTCTAAAATTCCAGAAGTATTTAACTTCATTTTAAATGTAAATTAAATCAAATTTTAACATCTTGCCAAAATTTCATTTCTATGAATAAATGCTATATTTTCACGTAGAATCCAAAACATATTTCGTAAAACCACAATATAAAATTATTAAATTTTTCTGAAGCAGTTTTGTAAAAAAGGCAAAGCACTTCACCAGCTAAGAAACCCGCAAAGGTCGTGTCTGGAGATAAAATTATCTCCGTCTCTATCAAGGCTTCCAGCAACGACAAAGGCATTTCCAACTTCCTCTGAAGTCGAACAAATGTTGAAGAGATATTCCACTTAGATTATGCATTCTACGCGGTCAATATTCTTCCAAAGATAACGCATCCGGAAAAGGTATTTGGAAGAAGTAACTTCAATAAAATTGCCTAAACTTTTATCAGAATCTCTTAAATACATTAAGGGTTTGGAATTTACGTTAACCCTTTGCTGTTCTAACATAGTATATGTAAAGGGAAATAGTTTTATTATTTACATTTAATTTGGAGAATAGTTTTATTAAAATTAAATAGTGTATGAACATTTTTCTAATGTATATCTGTTGTCAAACTTTCAGCACGATATCTCTCGAACAAATTAAACAAATCGAATAAAAATTGGTACAATTATTTAAATCGACAAATGTACGGGATTTATTATTTTGGGGAGATATCAGATCAGAAATAGTTCTTCAATGTTTCGAATATTTTCTTTCAAAATTCTCACAAAATTATCATATATAGTATAATATAAGTAGTAGTCATATATGTATTTTGAAAAACGAACGACTTTATTCAGCGCTAACACATTCCATTTTCAAGATATTGCACATGTTTGATCAACACTCGGTAGACCCGGGTTCGATTCCAGCCGCTGCCAAAACTGCCGCCGTGTTCACGCGGAGTACGATCACGTTAAACATGTGGGTCCGTATGTCTTTCCGAGAGGTTGGTGGTAGGGGAAGGAGGGTGCGGTCCCTGTGGATGCCTCCCCCACTGGGTTCCGGTCGAAATTGGGTGGCACTTCCCGACCGTCCAAACAGTTACCTTACACCTTTCTGGTAGGTCGGACGGTCTGGGTCTCAACTGTTGGTTTTTTTATTTGAATTTGATAATATATATATAAGTGGTAAGATAAGGTAGTTAAATAAAGTCACTTACCTTTATTATATCTTTTTGTAGGTAGCGCCTCTGAATCCTTGAGCTATATAATTTAAGAATGAATTATGACACAGGATTTTCCGCGGGGCGCGGTAGCCCATTGGTTAGCGCGCTGGAGTTGCACTCGGTAGGCCCGGGTTCGATTCCAGCCACTGCCAAAAAACTGCCGCCGTGTTCATGCGGAGTACGATCACGTTAAACATGTGGGTCCGAAAGTCCTTCCAAGAGGTTGGTGGTAGGGGAAGGAGGGTACGGTCCCTGTGGATGCCTCCCCCACTGGGTTCCGGACGGTCTGGGTTTCAACAACAACAACAACAGGATTTTCCGCACAGTGACTACTACTGTAACAATTGTAAATTATATTTTAATTATGCATTATTAATTTACAATATTATCTACATAGGATTTTATTTACATTCTGTTCTTACAAGAGTACGACTATAAAACATCAGAGTCTGTGAGGGGAAAGAGTTCTGTTTTGAAGATGAAGGGTTGCAGGAGGTTGGCGAGAAAGTGAGAGTCACAAATTGCTTTTTATCGCTCAAACGGCGATTCTTCACAGATATCCAACATCAACAACAACAACATGTTTGATCAAAATGAATAAAATTGCAAAAATATGTCTACTATTTTCATACACGTGAACAGTTGTAAAAATTTTTAAAAAGAAGAAATAGACCTAGTTTAGGATTTATCACGAACTGTTTTTTTAGAAATATTGAAAATTAGAAACTCAGTGATATCTAGTAATTTCAATGAAATAACAAATTTATTGACTTTCAGCGGTGTTACATTACAAGAAAGTTCTAATTGGTGTTATCGTCTCCCCAAAGCTTTAAGTCTGTTAATCTGTGGAGCGAGGCACGCATTGGATGTATCGAATTATTTGCTATATATTGACATTCGGAAAATATATACTGTTATCCGATTTATTTAATTGAGGTTTAAAAACTTTATTTTAAAAATATTATAAAAAACTAAATCCATGGCTTCACTAATTTAGGTACAGCTCAAACTGCTGCTAAAGTTTAAAATGAAAGTAAATTCGTTAAAATCAGCATAGAATAAAAATTAACTCTATCGACCAGTTTCAAAGGCAAAAACAACCTTCTTCGTCAGGACCGTCCTCCTGAGTGTTTTAGCCGTTTTTTCTTCCCTTGTCGTTGATAACACTCCCTTACACCTTTCTTTCTTTCGAACCAGACCATCCAAGCTACCCGAAAGTGTAAGGTTGTAGAATTCACTTCGACAATAAGAGCTTGCATTTTCGTCCCAATATCTTAATGATAGAGCGTCGGCTGGCCAGTTCGAATATCCCTGGTTCGATTCCTGGTTGAGACAGCAAGGATCTTTACAATGGCATGCAAACAAATCAATCCTGTAGGTTAATGAAAATATGTCGGAGGTCTGAAAGTGACCCTAGTATGACTAGCACGCATTCAGTGGACTCTGGGATATAGAAAGTCAATTTCAAAGCGCGGAGATTACGACCCCGCATAAAGCTAATCTGGAGGATAAAAATAGCACCAGGAGGATAACTTGATGTAAAAATAGCAGGGCGCGGCCAGTCCGATTATTAGTTGCACAACAATCTGACATTAGAGAGTGGAGAATACACTGTCCACTTCAAGAATATGAGCTTGCAATTTTATCCTAGTAGCTCAACGGTAGTGCCTCTGATCCCCAGTTCGAAGATCCAGGCTTCGATTCCCGGTTGGAGCATAAAGGTTCTGTAGAAGACATATGTCTCGATGACTGGGATATTGTCATCCAATTTAGACCTCAACCCAGGGCAGGAGACATCCACAAAGACCATAACTTCCTTCCCCTACTACCAACTTCACGAAAAGACTTTTGTATCCATATATTTAACCTTCTGGTATTTTGCGTTAACCCGGGGATAATTTGGACAGGGTTGGAAATCAAATTAGGGTTTTTCCAGTGCAACCCTAGTGCTTTAATCACTGGGCTATCCCATTCCCATCCCTTCCATTTGAATCCTTCACTTTTTCTTCTTTTGCAACTTTTTATTCCTTCTTCTGATACTTTTGCTGCTGTTGCATTAGTTGCCGATCTTTCTCTGATGAGTGAATGTTGCGCCTCTTGTGTGTCCTGGCGAAAAAGACTATTTTTACCTTCAGAATCACTCGATACTGTTAGATTCGTATTGTATGCTACTTTCAACGAAGACATTTTAATTTTATTTACTGACTTTCAACTTGGTAGCAAAAATTGTATCACACTATAGTTTTTAATAATAAGTTTTCCTTGAAACATCTATTTCTCAAGGATTTGCTGCATATAGAGATTAGTTGATCACTGATAGAGGGGAGTCTCAACATAGGTGACTTCGCTTTTCGTTCTCTGGAAATTATAATTCGAATCAAAATCAGCAGTTTATTATGTAATGAGATCAGCAACACAAGATTGGATCCAGCTTCGTGCGCTACCAAATAACTTTCAAGAACTGTCGCTGTTGAAACTTGTCAAGAAAATGATTTCAGAGATAGATATGAGATAGTGAAAGACAATTGAATAAGATGGTACTATTTTCTAGATGGTCCCAGGTAGACCACTATTTTTATTTGTATAATTAGAAAAAAGCAATTACTCCCCACCAACCGCGAAGTGCAGTATCTTTATTCTATACCCAATGACAAACGTATAGATCTATAGATTTATGAATGGTTAGCTACAACCACGATAGAATTGAATACATATAATAATAATATTACACTATAGTAATAATCATATTAAAAATTCAAAATTGCTATTTGGAAATCTATTATAGTAAAATTTCTGACACAAGTACTATCCATTATCGTAATTGTAAATATTTTAATTACTTGATTAAAATTATTTAATTAAAACAAGGTGCATTTCATGGTATGCAAGTAATTCACTACTTCTCTTTTACCATTTATATTTATGGGAACTAGAATATGTAATTTTAACAATAATATATATATAATTTTAATAATCTTTATAAAATCAATTTTATAAGAAATATAAGCCATTATACTATACAATACACCTATGCAAAAATCTTAATATAAAACGAGCTTTTCTCGTATTTGTTACGATATAAGTTCTAAGAAATACAATATAATCTTCAATGTCTTGCAATCCCGAAAATGCCAATGAGTTAAGATATTCCCAAGATTATCAAAGTTTACACAAGACACTATGAATATTGTTCTAAATATAGAGAAAATACTTGACGCTGAAAACTTTGAAAATGTGTCTTCGTCTTCTCAAAATTTTCTCAAAAAAGTGAGTTTGTAAATGAAGTTGTGAAACTGAGATTTTTCAAGGTTGTAAAACGTCAGCTCTGTCACTAACACGTTTTATTTATAAAAAAAGGGTTACTGAAAACAGTGTGAAAATAAATGTAGTGTGAAAAACAATGAGTGAAAACTGTAGTGTGATTGTAAGAAATTGTAATAATGCAAGTAAAATGTTATAATAAAATATTATGTGATAAAGTAATTCACTTTATTTATAATTAGATGCAAAACAATCATCTTTAATTTTACATATAGTCTAAGTATTTCCCTTTAGGTATTATGTCATTAGGATTTTATTTTCAGTTTGATAAGGATTAGGACTCAAACAAATCAAACACTGTGGAATGTAAGTAACTGAGAAAGTGAGTGGATACTCTAAAACTAGATATTATTATATATATTTTTATTGAATTTTTATTCTAGAAACTACATACTTTATAAAAACAAAATCTCCAAGCTATAAATTTAGAATAGAACGAAATTCGTCAATATTATCTTCTATATAGCTCCGAGCAAAAACGAAAATATCTTCAATCGGTTTCGGTCGAACAAGCGTTGAAGAGGCAAGATAATCCACTCAGTTTATGCAAGTCATGCGATCGATTTCTTTCTAGAGATAGCAAATAGTTACCAGAAAAAATAAATTCATCGTTTTCGTAAACTTTTTTAGTTAACTCGATTTATTTATCGAGAAAATGCGTGGAATTTTCTTTAGCTACTTTCTGTCGCTTATACTGTGTAATAGAGAAAATTTTTCTCATGAAGAGTTTTCGATGTTTTGAGAAAAAAAGCAATAATCCAAGCAAAATAAACTATTTACAATTAACTGGAGTGGCTCGACTCGATTTCTCAGACCAGAGTCCAATTTTTAGCAATTTTTTATTTTCAAATTTTGCGAGACAAATTTTGAAAAATCGGTATTGTGGGTCCAAATGATTATAATTATAGCGGGTTACTCTTTATTTTAAAGAGCTTGAGAAAATATTTCAATTGATATCATACTTTACAATGTATTTATTCCCGGTGGGAGATACACAGCCAAGTATAAACAAATGACGTTCCAATAAATTTCAAAGATTCCACTTGAATTTAAAAAAATTCTATCTATTTCTAGATATTCTTATAACAAAGTCGGATATAAAGTTTTGTGAAAATCTATTAATATTTGTGGCCGTTATAGTGTACGTAAGACTTCCGCCACAGACACACAGACAGGCAGAGAGATACCAGAAAACCATTCCAAAATAGTCAAAACGTATTCAGGACGTCTTAAAACACATACTGCTATCAAAATATGGATTTGGAAAATTTTCCTGAGAACAATACTTTATATATACTATTTTACATAGTATGAGAAAGTTAAAATGAAGTTTCAATCAAAATACCAATTTCTGCTTTCAAGTTAATAAATTATGTCTTTCCAATTTAATATAAAATTGTAATCAGGAAATTTAGTGACGAAATTTATAAGAACTTATGATAGAAAATTCCATTCGATGGAAGTGAGGTCTGTTTTATAAGAAATACTTTTCAATTTACATGTGAATGTTTACAGGAAAATGGCCCAGTTGTCATAAATAAAAAAAATATATTTCAAGACCTTGTGAAATGCAAATTTTTCGGCTGATTCTAAAATGCAAATCGGTGCGCCTTGATAATTACAACTCATAAATTTTGCATTATTAATCGAGCTAGAACATAAAAGCAATGACAACAGATTGAAAGTTTTTGGTTCGTAGCAGAATTGGTTGGTTTTAACCTCACCCAATTACTTACATAATTTACGTTTTTGCTAAAACTAATTTTTGGTTTAAACCAAGGATTGAATCAAGGTCTAAACCATTGTTTTCTATTTTCAATGAACTATCTGGTTCTTTCCTCAACTAATACCGATAACCAGCAATACCGATTATTTAGCAAATTCTTAGTATTAGCAGAATCTATGGCCGGGAAGTGCCACCCAATTTAGACCGGAACCCAGTGGGGGAGGCATCAACAGGGACCGTCCCTCCTTCCCCTACCACCAACCTCTCGGAAGGACATACGGACACACATGTTTAACGTGATCGTACTCCGCATGAACACAGCGGCAGTTGTGGCAGCGTGCAAATCCGGAGCGGAAACAATCGGGCTACCGCATCCGAAATATGCCAACAGTACACGGTGTTCCCAGGTGGTCACCCACTCAAGTACTAACCACACCCGATGCTGCTTGACTTCGGTGATCTAATGAGAATCGGTGTTTTCATCACGATAGGGCAGTTGGCTCTAGTGATAATCGTGTATTGGTGTTGAGATAATGTATGGATTCGTATTTTGTGTTCGATAAGAGTATTTATGTACCATGTCGCCAAACTGCAGTGCACAAAAGTCGCACAGTCGCATTGTTTTTAACTTGAGACTCATAGTTACATTAATCTGGAAATTGAGTAAAATCAGCCTCCTTGCAATACGTGTGCTATGTTGCATCAGATGTTTTCTACGTTATTCCGTCTTTTCTTCTTACGATAAGCGTGTCTGTTAGTGTTGAATGTTGAGGTAATGTATTAGTTCTCCCCTGATGCCCCTGACAGACGTATTTATGTACCGTGTCCCTAAATTCCAGTGTTCTTCATAAAAACCGCACACTCGCACTATTTTTCACTTGAGCCGCACAGTTACATTATTCTGGAAATTTAATAAAATCATCTTCCTTGTGATATGTGCGCTCTGTAACATCAGATGTTTTCTACGTTATTCCTTCTTGTAAAAAGAGTGTCTTTAGTGTTGGCTGTTGAGGTAATGTATGAGTTCTTCCCTTATACTCGACAGTAGTATTTATGTACCGTGTCCCTAAATTGCAGTGTTCTACATAAAAGCCGCACAGTTTTGCACAAGAGCCACATAGTCCCATTTTTCTTCAAATTAGTCGCTGTATTTCTTGCACGTATGTACCCGATTCGCCGTGCTTCTTACTCGTATGTTATTGACTGCCAGTGATCTTGTATCTCAATGTATCGTATAAGTCGCAGTTATCTTCCAGTGATAAAGGGTTATCTGTGTGTATTAACTATGAAGGTGCCCATTATTATGCAGAGATTCGACGCCAGTTCCGACACCCCTATATAAAAAAATTGATTTCTCCGAAAGTTAGAAATTCATCTTTCTCTGAAAAGGATTTCTGTAATTAAAAACATGTCTTCATTTCTAAGGATGCCTTTGTTAACATACTTTCAGGACTATATTATATTCCAAATGCATATGCAGTGTGGATTATGGCAAAATTGAAAAAGTTATAACAATATTATTATAGAAATCCAAATAAATTTGATTAATTTCAGTACTATTATTTATCATTTAAAATACAAATTATAATTTATTAAAAATTTAAATTTCTTTTGAGTAACTGAAAATCATAATTTTTAACGTCCCACAAGCATCATTAATAATTTATTGGAATACATTTCCTCCTATTTTATCACAATATTATTTTTATTTGAAAAATGAAAACGTTATTAAAAAATAAATAAAAAAGAGTTTTATATCCAATGCAGGATGTGTTAGTTTAACTATTCTCCATCTCATGTATTTTGCCGTTCCCGTAAATCTAAACTCTATTTACAGCAAATCAAATGTTGTCACTCGAAACACAGCGCAGACTTCTCTTTCTGTGATGGCGCGAAGTAATTTACTCTGTTAGTATTTGTTTGTATTGTTAAGGAAATAGATGGAAACTTCCTGAATGTTTAAGAACGTTGAATGTTGTATTCATAGGTGTAACTGTTGCCAGCTTTTAAAAAGAAACTTTTAAAGAATGTAAGCAAAATAATAAGTAAAGCGCAAAACATCAAATTTAATATATTTTTACATTTCGTACACAAACACTATGCATTTTGAATAGATTAGAAACTCGAGTTAAGACTCAGACCAGAGGTAAATAAGTCAAGAATGTTAGAGCTCTAAAAGTTATTTCCTTTGTGTTTTAATAATAATTTGCATTTAAAATGAAAGCTTATTTTACGTGATTATATCATGTATAGAAACTATGGTTTTTTCCTTATCCTATGTTACTTAATTGAGATCTTCAATAAGCAAGAACTTAAAGTTCCAATTTAGATGGATATTCCTTTAAAGAAATGAGCATTGTTTAAATTTTACTTAGCCCATTATTTAACTAATGGGATGGAATTTTAATGATAAATGTGTACTATAAAATGCAAAAAGCAATTCATTTAGATTGTTTAAAGACTAGGGATACAGAAAATTGGATTTTAACATTGTCTTTTAACACCCTTGTTTACATACTATATTTTATACTAGAACGAATTACAGAGTCTGTCTTCCGAGTGTTAAAGAAACCGCTACTTAAATAATACCATTCAGTTTCCATATCGCTAATCCGTTTCAATCCAAATCACTACAAGATGTGAAGTCATTAGTCATCTGTGGAGCACCATTCCACAAACGAAACCAGTTTACCAGATTCCACGCACCCTCCCGCAGACTTAAAAATAATAAATTAAAATATATGCAATATAGAAGGCGGTTTCTAAAATATATTTTTAATAGATGGTGATAGCGGTCTGCCATGAAAAAATAAGGGTCAGGGGAGAAAATTTTTCGAAGTTATTAACAGTTCGCTAGCTTAAAAATTTATAAATCTTGAACGGAAGATTCAGATTTTTCTTGTTGCGGATCACTGTATAATATTGACAGTCAATTTCTACTTTCTCAAACTTAGTATTGAGATTATATTTCCCCGAAAATTTTCGCTTTCAAGGCCAATATATGTTATAAGAACTTCTGAACACATTTTGACTATTTTTTTAGAGATGCCAGTCTGTCTGGTCTCTGTGCTCAATTTCTTGTGTACACTATAGAAGTCACAAATATTCAGTGATTTTCACGAAACTTTATATCCGGCTTTGTTGTCAAAAAATCTAGAACTAGACACAATTTTTTAAATTCGAGCGAAATCTTCAAAATGTATTCACAATTTTATAATTTTTAATATGGCTGGATAAAATTTGACATAGCCATGCGTCAAAGGGTTTATTTGTGGCTCAATGATCACGTGACCGCGCAGTTACCAAATGAAAACTAGAAGTGAATTAAAAGTGCAAATTCAGTGAAACTTCAAATAATTATGTCTGTTATTTTGAACAATTAAACTCAATTTAATGAATTATTAAAGAAATAAAGAGAAAACGGGTTGAACCGGAAAATAGGCCCCCACTCATTTTTCAAAGTATGATTCCGCGCCAAGTTGGCGCGATTCATCGGGTTGCAATTTCATTTCGTACACTTCGCCAATTCTGGTAGCCCACGGCTTCTGGTAACCCACTGACATCCAATCAGCGCTCGGCTGTTTGGGAATCTGCATTTTAATAGGCAGTAATAGTCTTCTGTGTATCTCATCAGACCTTTTTCGATCGAATTCGTTGACTCTTGTTTTTACAGATCTTTTTTGATCGATTTGCAAAGATTTAAACACGTATAAACTTTTTGGAATACATATTTAAAACATTCCTCGTAATTCATGGACATTAACATTTTACGCAGATTTTCAATAAATATGCAGGTTCCGTTCCGGTGTTGAATGTACGTGTATGTTCAAGAAAACGTGCTGCGGTGTTGAATGTACGTGCAAGAAAACGTGTTCCGGTGTGGATGTAATTAAAAATATGGATATCCGTTACATAAAGGTGAGTTCTTTTCTTTGTTCATCCCGTGTTTTGAAATTGTCTTTTGTATTTTTCCGTGTTTTAAAATGGGTTTCTTAATTTTAAAGTATCGTTTTTTTCTTGATTTTTGTTAAAGTACAAACATTTTTCAAAGTATCGTTTTCCCTGAATTAAGTTAAAGTACAAACTTTTTTCTAAGTATCGTTTTCTATTGAATTTAGTTAAAGTACAAAGTTTTTTCTAAGTATCGTTTTTTTCTTAAATTTCGTTAAAGTACAAACTTTTTTCTAAGTTCTGTTTTTTCTTAAATTTCGTTAAAGTACAATCTGCCATTACGCGATATTTTTATACGTCTGCCATTACGCAATATTTTTAAAATGCACAAAAATCGTATTTTGTAATATTTTTATGAGTATTATTCACTTTCATTTATATTCAATTACAATATCATTTAACAAAATTCCAGTTCATAAAAGTATAGAATACGACGTCATTTTGGTAGGAGGAGCCTATTTTAAAACACGGGAAAATACGTCACTTCAGTTGGGAAGAGTCAATTTCAAAACACGGGGAAACGCGCCATCTTGCGCAATTTTGTACTTAGAAAAATGAGTGGGGGTCTATTATCCGGTTTTACCGAGAAAACGAATTTGAGTTTGTAGAGAAAGTTATGAGCTGCCCACATCAAGTTTTTTTTAATTCACACATTTTCAAAAACATGCATTGTACAAGGCACTATTTCACGTAATTGGGTAATTTGAATTTTCAAATTCAATAAAATGTCTAGAGCTTCTCTTTCAGGCGTGAGCTATACGCAAGGGCTTAGACTGCATATCGGTAATTTCAACCTAGTAATTCTTTACAGAAGATATAAAATTGCAACTGTGACTTCATTTTATAATACATTGTCTCATAATTCTAAAACCACTGATTTACAGAAAAATGCAAAACAATATAATAACTTTAAATACAAATACATTATCGTGCACATTAGTATCAAATGAGACCATCACTCAAACAGTCTCGAAAATTTTGTAACATGATTTATTCAACAGTTTCAAATTTCAATAAGAACCAGTAATCAACTGCAGAAGCATTAGTGAAAAGATTTCCTCAAAATCAATACCACTCGTCGTAACAGCCTTTTGTTCCACTAATGCACACGCAAATTAGCTGGAATCAATTACAAACTACTGCTGAATGCATTATGGAGAGAGATATTACTTTAATGAATTTTAGAACCCAGATCTTAGGACTTGTATGGGGTAGAAGGAAAATATTTAAACAGCCATAGGCTTGAAAAATGAGGTATTTAGATCTACTCTAAACAAAACACGTTTTTAATTTTGTACAACGACATAAAATCTATATATAAAAAAATGTAAATATGTCTGTATGTACAAGGTGTTTCACAAGGGACTCCCTAACTTTGAAATGAAACAACTAGGAAACGGTGATCGATAGAAGATTGAAACAAGTGATATGTTTATTGGGAAAGCCGTAAAAATCTGTTACAAATGTTGCTGACAAATACCACTATATGCTCTATTCGCAGTACAGAGTCCGAAAAGTAGGCTATAAATAGTGGTGAGACTATCCTTGTCAAGCAGTTGTTGCAATCACATTCAGCCAAGACCAAGACGCATACGTTCGGGTTTCCTGTGTCAGTGACACTCATCCCCACATCGAAAATAATGTTGTCAGATCATTTAAGGTGTAGAATAGAAATGTGGATGGTCGGAGACGTCGCTCCACTCCTGTGTTCGTGAAGATTAGGGCAGTTGAAATTGATTGTATGGTCTATAGCGCACCTTGCACAGTATTTATAATCCATTTCTCGGACTCCGTACTGTGACTATATCACACAGCGCCATCTGTCAGCTAAATTTGTAACTAATTTTGAAACTTTTGCATGACATTTTTACGGTTTTCCCAATAAACATATCACTTGTTTCAGTCTTCTATCGATCACCGTTTCCGAGTTGTTTCATTTCAAAGTTAGGGAGTCCTTTGTGAAACACCCCGTATATGTATGTGTGTTTGTTTCATTATCACAAGAGAACAAGCTGCACTGAATTTCATACAATTTTGTAGGTAGCCGGGAAATAACCCCACTTAAAATTTAGTCCGTGTTTATAGTTTCAACAAGAAAGATCAATCATGCTTAAAGCATTGATTATGAAACACTTTCCAACTTCAATGCAATTTTATTTAAAAAAGTCGAAAATGCAATACATTCCTCGGTAATATTTTAAAACTTATCACGATACTACATTGATTTATTATATTTGAAAACTTAGACCTTCATTGAAAAAAATGAACTTCATTCAAAAGACGGCATTGAAATATAAATTGCGTGGTTTAAATATCTCTAAAATGCAATACATTCCACGGTAATATTTTTAAATCTATCATAATACTACGATAATTTATTATATTTGAAAACTTCATCGAAAACAACTGAAATTAATTCAAATGACGTCATAGAAAAAATAACACGCCTGAATCTCTCTATAAAAGCAGGATTTCATTCATAACTTTCTCCATTTCATTCATCACAATACTATAATAATTTATTTTATTTAAAAATTAAGACCATGGAGCTACAATTCATAAACTTTATGCTTAACACTTCATAGAAAAATATCGTCCTTCTGTTTATAAAATCAATTAATATTTCATTCATATCAGCCATGCAGACTCCATGGACTGAATTATTTTGTGTTAAAGAAATACAGTAATTCTAATACAACTCATTCTACATATTTTGCTGTTTACATTTTACATAGGTGAAAAATAGGCTTAATTGTAGAAATAATCAAATTTGAATGAGAATTTAAACTCAAATATATTGTCATTGTGTTGTTTTAGTATGTAGATGCACAGAATTTAAGCAGAAATAAAGTAGTTTTAGGATGGATACAACACTCAATATGAATTAAAAAGAACTTTAAAAAATCACGTATTTGAAACAAGATGGATGCCATATCTCATTTTGAAGTGGGTCATGTGATCGTTTCATATCATGGTCACGTGATCGTTTCATATAAGATGTGTAATTATTATTTTAATTTTTATTTAAAAAACTACTGAATATATTTAGCTGAATTTTTTTTTATATATTTTATGGAACAATTTAACTATTACCTAAAATTTTCGAAGCAATTTGTGAATTTTAAATCTGCTTAAAAAATGTTAGAAAAATTTGGTCCCATAGGGCTCAATGTATTTCATTTTTTCAACCCGGGTTCAATCCAAAACTAATTGTGTGATATTATTCATTTATATTCCCATAGGTCCTACAGACCGTCTGAACAACATACTAAAATTTCATTTCGATTCAGTCATTTTTACGGCAGTTATCGTGCTAACGGACAGACAGACAGACAGACAGACAGACAGACAGACAGACAGAATGAACAAAGTCATAAACACTTTTCAACTTTGTTGTAAAGTGTTAAAAAATATTATCTTTGTGGAGCCCCGAAAGGCCCTAATGCAGTAATAATAACTTTGTATTCATCGAAGAATTTCGGCATTTTAGCATCTCAACTGTATTTAGTTGTAAATTGTTTTAAAATGTTATATGCAGAGTTATGTGCATTAAAATATAATAAAATTAAAATATATAAAATAAAATATTTAAAATAAAATTAAAATATATAAAATAAAATATATAAAATAATATAATAAAATAAAATATGCAGAGTTGTGTGCATTAACATATAATGCAAATGTTATCTGCATTAAAATATAATACAATTTCAAAGAGAACAAATTCAAAGAAATGTTTAATAGGGGATATCTCTTCTGTAAATTCACATGCATAAGATTTGCACAAGAAAGATCAATCATGCATAAGCATTGATTATGAAACACTTTCCAACTGAAATGTAATTTCATTTAAAAATTTCTAAAATGTGATTCATTCAGTGGTAATATCTTTTACATTATCACAGTACTACAGTAATTTATTATACTTAAATATTTAAAACTGTATCGAAATATAAATCATCTGATTCTTTATGCAAAATCAATGAATATTTCATTCATATAACTTGTATTCCAGACTCCAGAGCTAAATAATTTTGTGTGAAAAAAATTCAGCAATTCTTATGTAATTCATCTTACAATCGCTTGAGATATTTGCATTCTGCATATGTTAAAATTAGGCTTCCTTGAAGAAATAATAAAAGTTTAGGGATCATTTAAAATCACAACTATTGTAATTGCATAGGCACGGAATTTAGATACACAGATAATATATATGTGTATGTGTATGTAATCAAAGTATTGGAATCGTGCCGAAGATCGGAACTCGAATTTTCAAAGGATCTACACGTTTTGGGACTTCTAGAACACGAAAAAACTAGTTTTAGGAAGACGTCTGTGTGTGTAAGGGTGTATCTGTGTATGTTTCTGTGTGTCTGCGTGGATATTACATCCACTCTAATTGAAAAACTAATGGACCGAATTTCATACAATTTGGTAGGTATGTTTTTTGTGGGAAATCCTGATGTTCATTAGATTATAGTACGATTCGTAATAAAAGAATCTGCCTTCTTTGCGAAATGGCCGCAGAAATTGCCTTTATCCACTCTAGCTAAAAACTAATGAACCAAATTTAACAAAATTTGGTGTATAATATTTCAATAACCTACAAGGGATTTATATACCAAATTTAACAAAAGTTTGTATATAAATCATTTGTAGGTTATTCTACTACGATTCGGGAAAAAGGAACGGGCTATTTTTGCGAAATGGCCAGCAAAAATCGTTATATAAAAAAATAAAAGACTACGTGTGCTCAATTATATCAATTAAATTCCTATTTTATATGTGATTTTTGACAACAAAAAGAATAAGACTAACCCCATTACTCTAGGACTAGCCGTTCTTGAGATATTCTAGTTTTTTCGCGTTTTCGCTACGCCACCTTTGACAATAAGTCCAGCTATCAAATGAGAACCGAATTTAAGTTTAACGTGTAAATTCAATGTCATTTAAAATACTTATGTTGTGCAGATAAACTCAAATTATCATTGAATAAATAAAGAGAACGAATATGAGTCTGCAGAGAAAGACATGTGCTGCCCACATCAGAATTTTTAACAATATTACACCAATGATTTATAGAAGTGAACGGGGATTATTTTCAGGCCATTTCGAAAAAAATGTATGATCTATATTTAAAGATCCATCAAATTTTTGTCGAATAAAATGTTCAACAAATTTAAGCTGTGTACCAAATTTTAACTCTCTAGGACGTAGGAAAGTGCAATTAAAATGCCATTAATTAAATTTATCATGAAGAGTTATATAAAATTTAAAAAAAATGAAAAATTGGTATCTACCAAATTTATTTTAAAACATGAAGCCACTCCCATATGCAAAACGTTTAAACAAATGGAGAGATATTTATTATATAATATCTCTCTCTTTTCTTTCTGGAAGATATCCCAAAGTCATAATTTAATTGAATTTGCTTTTTTCCCTATATTAAACAATTAAATTTATCATGAAGAGTTATATAAAATTTTAAAAAAATGAAAAATTGTTATCTACCAAATTTATTTTAAAACATGAAGCCACTCCCATATGCAAAACGTTTAAACAAATGGAGAGATATTTATTATATAATATCTCTCTCTTTTCTTTCTGGGAGGTATCCCAAAGTCAGAATTTAATTGAATTTGTTTTTTTCCCTATATTAAATAATTTTTTTAATTAAAAAACTACTTAACATATTTTACTGAATTTTTTTTTATATATTCTATGGGAAATGTGAATATTTCCTAAAAATTTCGAAGCAATTCGTGAATTTTAAATTTACTTGAAAAATGTTTGAAAAATTAGGTCCCATAGGGTTCAATGTATTTCATTTTTTCAACCCGGGTTCAATAAAAAACTAATTGGGTGATATTATTTATTTATATTCCCATAGGTCCTACAGACCGTCTGAACAACATACTAAAATTTCATTTTGATAAACTCATTTTTACGGCAGTTATCGTGCTAACGGACAGACAGACAGACAGACAGACAGACAGACAGACAGACAGACAGACAGAATGAACAAAGTCATAAACACTTTTCAACTTTGTTGTAAAGTGTTAAAAAACCAGGGGTTATCGAGGTATTACTAAACAAGAAAGATCAATCATGCTTAAAGCATTGATTATGAAACACTTTCCAACTTCAATGCAATTTTATTTAAAAAAGTCGAAAATGCAATACATTCCTCGGTAATATTTTATTTAAAACTTATCACAATACTACATTAATTTATTATATTTGAAAACTTAAACCTTCATTGAAAAAAATGAACTTCATTCAAATGACGGCATTGAAATATAAATTGCCTGGTTTAATTATCTCTAAAATGCGATACATTCCACGGTAATATTTTTAAAACTATCATAATACTACGATAATTTATTATATTTGAAAACTTCATCGAAAACATCTGAAATTAATTCAAATCGCGGCATATGAAAAATAACATGCCTGGATCTCTCTATAAGAACAGGATTTCATTCATAACTTTCTCCCATTCATTTCATTGATCACAATACTATAATAATTTATTTTATTTAAAAATTAAGAACATGGAGCTACAAGTAAGTAAACTCTATGCTTAAAACTTCATCGAAAAAAATCGTCCTTCTCTTTATAAAATCAATTAATATTTCATTCATATCAGCCATGCAGACTCCATGGACTAAATTATTTTGAGTTAAAGAAATACAGCAATTCTAATACAACTCATTCTACATATTTTGCTGTTTACATTTTACATAAGTGAAAAATAGGCTTCGTTGTACAAATAATCAAATTCGAATGAGAATTTAAACTCAAATATATTGTCATTGCGTTGTTTCAGTATGTAGATGCAAAGAATTTAAGCAAAAATAAAGTAGTTTTAGGACGGATGCAACACTCAATATGAATTGAAAAGAACTTAAAAAATCACGATTTTGAAACAAGATGGATGCCATATATCATTTTGAAGTGGGTCATGTGATCGCTTCATATCATGGTCACGTGATCGTTTCATATAAGAGGTGTAATTATTATTTTAATTTTTATTTAAAAAACTACTAAATATATTTAGTTGAATTTTTTTTTATATATATTTTATGGAACAATTTGAATATTACCTAAAATTTTCGAAGTAATTAGTGAATTTTAAATCCGCTTAAAAATTGTTTGAAAAATTAGGTCCCATAGGGCTTAATGTATTTCATTTTTTCAACCCGGGTTCAATCCAACACTAATTGGGTGATATTATTCATTTATATTCCCATAAGTTCTACAGACTGTCTGAACAACATACTAAAATTTCATTTTGATTAAGTCATTTGTACGGCAGTTAGCGTGCTAACGGACAGACAGACCGTCAGACAGAATGAACAAAGTCATAAACACTCTTCAACTTTGTTGTAAAGTGTTAAAAATAAGCCTTCCATGCAGATAGATTTATATAGACGATATTTTGATTGTTACATAATGCTATTTTTTTTAAGAAAAAATATCATGTTGCTTAGAAACGGAACTAAAACCAATGTATTTATACAGCAGATGATTTTATTAAATCTTTTCCGATTTAAATAATACAAAAAATTTATATAAAATAAATTTTTTCATAATTGCATTTTGACTGAATTATATCAATTAAAGTCTTGGAATTTAGATTACAGGGAAAACTATTGGTATATTTAATTTCTTACAACATCTGTTTCATTTGGACAAAGTTTTTTTAACCTCACAAATTGTGTTAAGCCGTTTGCTGAAACAGAATGAAAGTAGTATGGGGTATCTTCTAATACTATCTTAGCGCTTTGATTTCGGCGCATATTGATAGAATTTCATATTTGTTTTATAAATATGTTTACAAGCAGGATCCGGGTGTTTTATTCTTCAGATTTGGACAGAAGGTAATATTGTATAGCAAGAACATATATTCTTGTACTTCGTTATAGGAGAGTTACATTAAATATTTTAATGAAATACTTTTCATATTTTTAAAATGTGTTTTCTAATGGAACCAGGATGCATTGTGCTTCAGATGTGCCTGTGAAAATAATTTTGTATAGCGAGAATAAAGATTCTTATACTTACTTTTATGATAATTAAATTAAATATTTTAAGAGAATGTTTTGAATAACAATGTCATTTAGAATACAATAGGAATTTGCACATGATTGTGAATTTTAAGTTTCTTTAAATTATATATACCGTAGAAAGAACGGGTATGCCACTTGTAAATAAATAGTATATCAACCAGTTTTGAAATAACCTTCTTCTATTCATATTGCACTTGTCAAGAATACAGAAAGGGCTGCTTTCTAGGCGACAAGTTGTCTGTCGTTTAGCGAGAACAGGGGGCACCACGTGTAGGCAACTGACATCAGAACAGCCTATTACTTAACCAAGAAGAATAGGCCTTTTTCAGATCATGAGGATCTACTAAATATACAAGAGCTAAATGGTATAAACCTTGGTTTTATTCTGCATTTGCGATATTTAGCTACGAATATAATTAATCATTTAGCTAATAACATGAGGAAGAAACTAATTCCCCAAATTATTTTTTTAAACTTTAAACTTAGTGTGCTTATTGACGAATCGACCACTTTAAGCAACAAAACGACTCTAGTGGTGTATTTAAAAGCATATATGGATGGCGAAAATGCAGAATATATTTTCCTCGATTTATGCGAATTAGAATCGCAAGACTCTGATCACATTGAAAACGCGCTTTATAATAATTTAAAAAGAAATATCAATCATGCTTAAAGCATTGATTATGAAACACTTTCAAACTTCAATGCAATTTTATTTAAAAAAGTAGAAAATGCAATACATTCCTCGATAATATTTTAAAACTTATCACAATACTACGTTGATTTATTATATTTGAAAACTTAATCCTTCTTTGAAAAAAATGAACTTCATTCAAATGACGGCACTGAAACATAAAATGCCTGGTTTAAATATCTCTAAAATGCAATACATTCCACGGTAATATTTTTAAAACTATCATAATACTACGATAATTTATTATATTTGAAAACTTCATCGAAAACAACTGAAATAAATTCAAATGACGTCATAGAAAAAATAACACGCCTGGATCTCTCTATAAAAGCAGGATTTCATTCATAACTTTCTCCCATTCATTTCATTCATCACAATACTATAATAATTTATTTTATTTGAAAATTAAGACCATGGAGCTACAATTCATAAACTCTATGCTTAAAACTTCATCGAAAAAAACCGTCCTTCTGTTTATAAAATCAATTAATATTTCATTCATATCAGCCATGCAGACTCCATGGACTGAATAATTTTGTGTTAAAGAAATACAGTAATTCTAATACAACTTATTCTACATATTTTGCTGTTTACATTTTACATAGGTGAAAAATAGGCTTAGTTGTAGAAATAATCAAATTTGAATAAGAATTTAAACTCAAATATATTGTCATTGTGTTGTTTTAGTATGTAGATGCACAGAATTTAAGCAAAAATAAAGTAGTTTTAGGACGGATACAACACTCAATATGAATTAAAAAGAACTTTAAAAAATCACGATTTTGAAACAAGATGGATGCCATATATCATTTTGAAGTGGGTCATGTGATCGTTTCATATCATGGTCACGTGATCGTTTCATATAAGATGTGTAATTATTATTTTAATTTTTATTTAAAAAACTACTGAATATATTTCGCTGAAATTTTTTTTATATATTTTATGGAACAATTTGACTATTACCTAAAATTTTCGAAGCAATTTGTGAATTTTAAATCCGCTTAAAAAATGAGTGAAAAATTAGGTCCCATAGGGCTCAATTTATTTCATTTTTTCAACCCGGGTTCAATCCAAAACTAATTGGGTGATATTATTCATTTATATTCCCATAGGTCCTACAGACCTTCTGAACAACATACTAAAATTTCATTTTGATTAAGTCATTTTTACGGCAGTTATCGTGCTAACGGACAGACAGACAGACAGACAGACAGAATGAACAAAGTCATAAACACTTTTCAACTTTGTTGTAAAGTGTTAAAAATTACCGGATCTAATGAGGAACATTTGAAGCAAAATTGGATTGTTATTGCCACTGATGGTGCAAGTATGATGACTGGAAAGCATTCTGGAGTAGTAACTCGACTAAGGCAAAAATATCCGAAGCTCTTCACGTGGCACTACTTTAATCACAGGTTAGCATTGGCTGTAAATGATGTCATTAAAGATGTTCATGGATCAAACCATTGTAAATCGTTCATGGATATATATATATATATATATATATATATATATATATATATATATATATATATATATATTGTCAAAAAGAAAAGAGGTATGGATGGAAACAATATACCAAAAGATGGCCGGGGGGAGCCCCCCGGCCATCTTTTGGTATATTGTTTCCATCCATACCTCTTTTCTTTTTGACAATATTTTAATCCTCTTTTTAGTGCAGCTTTGCGCCTTTTAAGTGTGATTTCAGATGATTTTGTAATGTAGTATTTCACGGTGTTTTAATATTATATATATATATATATATATATATATATATATATATATATATATACATATATATATATACTATATATATATATATATATACATATATATATATATATACTATATATATATATATATATATATATATATATATATATATATATATATATATATATATATATATACAGGGTGTCCCAAAATCATTGACCTCAGCTTTTATTCCTTAAATATTGATCTTAGACACATATAATAAATTGCACAGTTGCGTAAAAGAGGTTCAGCTTCTTATAAGATCGATAAATATTTTCAGGGGAATAAATATGAAGAAATGCAAAATTCAAATTTTTATACGGCCCCCGTACAAAAACATTTCCAATGAGAAAAATGTGCCCTATACACTAATAAGATGGTGTACAAAATTTCAGAATTTTATCATAAAAAGTCCCAGAGACATGAAAAGATAAAAATGCTGACTTAAACCACTTTTTGATGCATCGACATGGATTCTCAGAGGAGAAAAATCATGTCGGCATATCGCGTTTCAGGGGTCATACACAAATTACGAAAAAAAACAATGATTACATAAATAAATAATAATTTTGCTATTTATTAGTACAAAAGTATCTACACTGTGTAGAAATAATAACTTTACACAAAGATTACAAAGCTTGTTCAAAATGTTTTCTATCCATGACAAAGATCCATTAAAGATAAGAGACAGATATTTGCCTATGATTCATTTCTGCGTTACGTCATTTGCACTCTTGCTGTAAACATTTACATTTTAATTTGTGATTAAAATCTCACCAATTTTGTTTAAACATATCTCTGGGATTTTTTATGATAAAATACTGAAATTTTGTACATCACCTTATTAGTGTATGGGACACATTTTACTCATTGGAAATGTTTTTATACGGGGGCCGTATAAAAATTTAAATTTTGTATTTCTTTAAATTTAATCCCCTGAAAATGGTTATTGATTTCATAAATTTATGTACCTTATTTTACTCAACTTTGTAATTTATTATATATGTCTAAGATCAATTATTAATGAATAAAAGCCGAGGTCAATGTTTTGGGGACACCCTGTATATATATATATATATATATATATATATATAGCACATTTATTTAGTAAACTTGTGGACTATTTTGTTATATTCAAATACTGATGGTTTGCAGGTGAGATGAAATTTCTGAGAAATGATGGCGGATAGCACTGAACTTAAGTAGACGGGTAGCTGTCTGGACATCATAAATATAGTCTTAACAGTATAATATATTTACAGATATGGATTTCCTTGCAATAGAGATTACTGAAGTTCCGGATTATATGTTAAGTAGGAAATAATATATTCATCAGCAATAAGTTCAAATGTTGAGGCATTTCTCGGAACCTTAAAGAATCTACAAGTGCTGGAAAAGAAAAATTTAGTCCCCATCTCTCCAAACGTTAATACTCCAACAAAAATGCCCGCGATTTAATCAATAACATATCTGCGGTGTCAAATGCACCAAGACATAAGATGAGACATTGCGACGAAGAAGGGCGAAAAAAGGGGAAATCCTTACAGGATCAACTTAAAAATCCATGGTGACGCAAAAAGCGCTTGAAAGGATTTGATCAACAAAGAAAAATAAAGATCATGACATCAAGAACGACAAAAAATGTAAAAATGTGATGGAAAAAGGAAAAAGGAAAGGAAAGGACATTATTACAATCTCGGAGTTTGAAGAAAGAACTGAGTGTCCAGTTGCTTCATGTGGACACATGAACTATGTACAGGTGTTGAAAATGATGCATTTCATTTATATTTGTATTCAATATTGTGATATTTGTATTTGATGATTATTTCAGTGATATTTGTATTCAAAACATAGGAAATATTCGTATACTAATTTATTTAGCCACATTTAGTCGTAATTTTATTTGTCAGGGTCCACGATTTGAAACGGCGATGTTGTTGTTTTTTAATAATATATATATACCACTAAACTCACCAAAAACACGTTTAGTGAATACTGTTTTTTTATTTTGTATTTGAAAATAGTAATAGCTTTAATATTTTTAGAATATGGTGCTTAAAATATAAATAGTATTAAGCAAAATATAAATAGTATAAAGTATAAATAGTATAAAATATAAATAGTATAAATAAGTATAAATAGTATAAATAATTAACATATAAATAGTATTAAGCAAAGTATTTTATACCTTGCAGAGTTCACTTCGACGATAAAATCTTGCAATTTTGTCTCAGCTCAAAGGTAGAGTCGACTGGCTAATACGAGGATCTGTGGTTCGATTCCCGGTTGAGGCAGCAAGGTTCTTTACCATGGTGCCCCAAAAAATCTACCCTGTAGGTTAGTACAAAGATGCCGGATGTTTGAAAGTCACCCTTGTAAGACTAGAGTAGATTCAATGGACTCTGCTGTATGGAGCATTGATTTCAAGTCGAAAAGTTAACTACCACGCAGGAATCTAATCCAGGGAATAAAATATCAGCAGGAGGCTCACCTGAGGTGAAAATAGCAAGAGGTGCTCTGTCAGATTGTCAGATGCACGCCAATCGGACATTAGAGGGTGGATAGTTTACTGCGACGATAGCAGCTTGAAATTCCGGCCCAGTAGCTCAACAATAAAGCGTTGGTTGTCCAGCACAATGTCCCGGATTTCGTATCCTGGAGCAGCATGATTCTTTAGAACCCTTGAAAGTATCTGTTTAAATTATTATTTGCAATATGTCAATCTATATAATAATTGTCTAACATGTATTTGTCTTTACAGACCATTCAGAATCTCCTGATGATCTAGAAGGTTGAACCGTTGTATACTTATAGTATCGACTGCAGTACAGAAGAATTTGACGATGCCGGATTTTCGATTTTCCCTATGGGGAATAAATGAAAGGGGAGTGGAGTTTCAGAAAGTCTTTCAAAGCATCCTAAAGTCCTCTGTTGTTCTAAAAAACTTACTATTTGCATACTTATAGTATCGTCCGCAGGACAAAACGTGACCGGAGCGGTAATTTTGATTTCCCGCTGGGAGCAGAGTAAAGGGAAATTCTTCGAAAAGTTTTCTAGACACTCCAGTACCCCTCTCGGTGACGTAAAAGGCAGATTCTTTGCATATTTATAGTATCAACCATAGAAAATAACGTAATTGAGCCGGATTACAGACTACCCCTCCGGTGGAGGAAAAATGTCCACATTCAAATGGGGAAAGATAAATTAAAATCCACCAAATTTTTTGCCTGCGGATATCTTAGATTTTCAATTACGTGGCCAGAATACAAACAGTTGTCTTCCTTCATTTTAAAAAAGTAAATAATTTTAATTTCATAGGAGTGTCCACAATCAAAATTATCATTGTTTCGAAAACTGTGTTTTAGCATTCGATGTTTTAGACGCAAACGAGTCGTTTTCACCAAATGCCTAACATTCATATTGCTCGAAAATAAATCACTATTGGACGCATCATTTGATATTTTCATACCTCCATTCATGACAACAGTAAGTTTCAACCAATAAAATCCACCGATGCACTTGATATTTGAGAATTTCGATCACGTGTTCAACTTTGGGAAGACAGTGGAATCGGATTTTGGGTGCAGTTCTTCGCATTTAAGATATGGTGCATATAATTTCGATATTTTAATATTTTGAACTAATTAAAAAGGTTATTCTAATTTCGATATTTTAATATTTTGAACTACTTTGAAAATGTTATTTTAATATCATTATTTTAATATTTTGAAATATTTCGAAAAGGTGTTATTAGTTCGATATTTCAGTATTTTGAAATATTTTTTGAATATGATTCTAATTCCAATATTTTAATATTCTGAACTCTTTCGAAAATGTCGAAAGAACACATACCACACATAGAAAATATGTTATTCTGGCAAAAACATTTCGGTTCCTTGGAACCGGAGTCACTGTCGATTATTTGATAAGGACGACTATTTTTTACGCTAAGCTCCATTTTTGGTAAAGCAAAATAAAATATTTTTTCAACATCATTTAAGAGACAGTCTCTCTATTCTAACAGGCTTACATATAAGTAAACAAATAGTTTTATATAATTAGAATGAAGTGCAATGTAAAATATATTGTTGAGATTCCATTACTGGGATGGAAAATTGAGAAAAAAGCCAATTGCTTCCTTTTTTATAAAACCGAAATTTTGTAGCTCAAACCCCTTAACAGTGGATGCCCTGTATTAAACTATGCATTCTACTCATACTTCCCATAAACTATAATCTCCACAAGCGAGAAAAAGGTTCACTCCCTAGCCTTAATAGGATGCAAGTTTGACTCGAATGTATGTATAGAGATCCTACAGCTTGTATAAATATGGTTATAAAGATTAATAAACTACTGTAAGTTGCAAATTATAATTCAATTATCACTTGTATATATAAAAATGACTTCAAGGCTCTAAAATAATTCAATATATACTTGCGGCAAACCTAACTTGACACTATAAAGGTATATAGCAGATCTGCAGGCTTCCATTAAGTCCGATAGTCCATCTGATAAATTTTAATGGTTAAAACTATAAAACTATAAAAACTGTATTTTTCATAAAAGCGATGAATTGAGTTATATCAACTGGTTGTTAAGATACATTTTTGAAATTCTACTCATATTTTTCTGTACATAATTAAAAATTGTCCTAATGTAATATTCAAAAGAAATTAAGTTGTTATAGAAACGCATAAGTCAATGTACGCATAATGGGAGTATGAAAACAAAACTTTAGTCGGTAATAACATCCCCATTGCCTTTAGTCGGTCATAAGTCTTTAGTGGGTCATAACAGATCAGAGTTTTTAGAGGCCAGAGTCTTTCGAGAGTCGGTCAGAGTCTTTAGTCAGTCATAACATCCCTAATGTATTTAAGTTAGCCTTGTCGTAAGTATAGTCTAATCCGACAATCCGACAGCTTCAAGCACCGAACAAAGATCATTTTATTATAACGTTCTTAATTAACAATAAAATTTATCTTATATGATGGATGGATTTGTTTATCATACAAGACAACTGGTTACATTTTTACAAAGTACAACGACATTAGTGTTTTTACTTAAACATACCTCTCATATGAGCTTATATTTATAATTATTGATTAAACACTCCAATTTGTAAAATGCAATACCTTCTTTAGACATATTAATTTTAGTCACAGTTTTCAGAGCTATACTATTAAAGCTATCTTATAAGTGTCAGAATAGAAAATTGTATTCAGATGACAGCCATTTCCTCTTTCATAAGAGAAAGCTCGTAAATGTCTACTTCCGACGCTTTTAACCTTCTTCCTTTGTGAAAATAATGAATCTTAAGTTGCTTTGTCCCCTGTTGAGCGTGACATATTCAAAGGCAGTTAATTGAAAACGTTTATAATTTTCACACCTACTGTTTTATTTTAAGTATTTCATTATATGTTGAAATAACTTTATATTGTTTAAAAAACTTCGGGAATACTTCGGACAAGTGTGAACAACTCGTTAGACCGGAAATTTCTGTTTCTGTGATAATACATTAAAGATGCATCCTTTAAAGGAAACGACATTTAGTTAGTGAAATTTAATACATTTATCTGACAGACGATAAAAACAAGAACTAATATATTCGTACTTTAGTCAGAACATATAAAATTTGTTAATATATCCGTGTCCATCCTAAATGATGCTTTGATGTATTTAGTTTGTAGTTAGAAATTTTCTAATTCGTCGCCTGACGACTAAAAGCCATCGTTCAGTTCCAACTTTTGTAACCTGTTTACATTGTACTGTATCTGATGGAATGTTGATATTTTATGTCATCTTTGTAAATGATTTTGATTTTAAAAGTTACCTTAATAAAAATATGTGTAATTTTTACACTATTCTTTTAAATATTAAATTATGCCTTAAATGGTTTGTAATGTAATAGTTGTAAGACGCTATAGATGTATAAGGAAAATATACTTTTGTGAATTATAAGGAAGTCAAGGGCAATGTTAATAAACACATATAACACGATAATAGAGCGTACAGCTGTTTTAGGGATATGCTGGATCTCCTTCGGCAGTGCAAGAGAACCAACAAACTCGAATTCCAACAGGGAAATTGGCGCAGATGAAGGAAGCAGAGGAGATTATATACCCAACACCTGGATATAAGAGAGAGCTAATCAGAAAGCAGCGAGAACAGACCTGCCAATCAGAAAGCAGCATGAGCAGACCTGCTAATCAGAAAGCAGAAAGAACAGACCTGCCAATCAGAAAGCAGCAAGAACAGACCTGCCAATCAGAAAGCAGCAAGAACAGACCTGCACATCAGAAAAGAAGAAGTAACAATACAAGATTGACGTGTATCAAAGCACAATATGAATATTCCGACAAGGCAAATCAAGTCTGAACAAAAGATAAATGAAATCCATCCGACAAGATAAACAAGAGGTTAAAAAGACACAAAACAGCCACAAAGGAATAGAAAAAGAATATATATATATTTTTCTACAGGGTACTCGACCAGACCGCGGAAAAAATAGAGTACGGGATAAGTCATTAACTAAATTACTAGAATTTTTTCTGGATGTGGAAGGCTTAAAAAATCAAGATCTTAGATCGACGGGCATTTCTGTATGACCCTTCCAGTAGAAATAACTCGAAAAGGTGACCAAACTGTGAACAATGCCGAACAATTGAAGATTTATCGAATTCTTGTTTCTTGGCATAGTTTTCATGTTCCTTGATACGAAATTTTAAAGCATGCTTAGTTTGACCAATATAAGAGAAACCACACTGGGAAGAAATACTATAAATGCCCCAAATATTAGAAATTTCTGAAGGATCTTTAAGATTCGAAAATCTGAGTCTATTAGAAGGCTCAAACTCAATATTGAATTTGTAGTTTTTAAGGATTTCAGCAATCTGTTATCCGATCTTAAAAAAATGGTAAAATGATGGTGCAATTGACATTTTTTTCAGAATTTAGTTTGGAGGAATGTTTAGAAAATTTTTGAATAGCACGATCAACAATACTGAGAGAGAAACCACGATCGACGGCAACAGCTTTTAAATAATTGATCTCAGAAATGAGCAAATCCATATTAGAACAATCGTTCAAAGAACAATGGTCAAACGTATTGAAAGCAGCAATTTATAGGTCAAGCGGATGGCAGGAATTTTTATGTGGAGATAGAGAGACCGAAAAATATCTGCGAAAGATCGTAGTGAGAAATTCATCATCATTGCTGATGACTCGCAATGATGGCATACGCAGGCTATCTTTTTGACCGCAGTTTTGAGTTTTCTACCGCAATGATCATACAGAAATACACGACTTCCACATCCAGAAAAATTCTAATAATTTTGTTAATAACTTTCCCAGTACTCTATTTTTTCCAAAAGACTTTGTAACACGTTTATTTCATACTAGCAGCATACCCGTTCCTCGTACGGAGTATATAATATAAAGAAACTTGAAATTCATAATCATGCCCAAATTCTTATAGTATACTAAATGACATGGTTAATCAAAATATTCTGTTAAAATATTTAATATAATGCTCCTAAAAAGAAGTTTAAGAATCTCTGTTCTCGCTATATAAAATTATCTTCATGGACATATCTGAAGAATAAAACATCTTGGACCCCTTATGTAAGCAAATATAAAAAAAAATATGGAATTGAATCAATATATGCAAAATAAAAGCGTTAAAATTGTATGGGACCCGTACTAATTATATACGCGAATATTAGAAAATATAACCTGTATTAGTAGATTACATGTATAAATTGAAAATACCAATAAACCCGTAATCTTTAAATCTGAAGACAGTCATTTATTCCAATATATGTCAAAATTAAAGTGCTAAAATTATATGGGAAGATATACACGTACTACTTATAATGTCCGATTATTAGTAGAAGATTACCCGTTTTGCAATATGAGTCACAAATGTTTTTTGGTAAAATACAACAGACGACGTAATAAATTGAATATATAATTAATCCCCTTAATTTTCATACCAGAAGACTGTACTTGATTCCAATATATATGCCAATATATGTCAAAATATATGCCAATATACCTGTACTACTTATATTCTCGTAGGTTAGAAGATATACCCGTGCATTCCTAGAAGATTACTCGTACAACGTACAATATGCGTGTGTCAGTAATTTTTGCCGCAATAAAACAATGGCGTAATAACTTAAAAATATCAATAATCCCTGAATCAATAATTCCGGAAAATATCAATAATAATAATGTTTAAACCTGAAGAGTATAATTGATATTATCCAGTCGAAAATGAAATGGCAATGAAATTTATTTTATATACATATCTTCATTATTCAAATTGGAAAGAATTTAATAAAAATCGCCTGCCGCATAAACACATTGGATTTAAATCCGTTGCTAAGCGACATGATATCATTTGCTTCAAATAAATTGGTAGAAAAAATATCGTCTAAATAGTTATATTTCTATGGAACATTTGGCGACAGTTTCGTCAAATTAGCGACATTTTAAAAAATAGCCAAATTTATCGCCAAGTGGGACTGTAGAACTGACAGTTCCACTTTGCGACAAATTGACGAAATATCATCACAATACTATCCCCTAACAAAAAACAATTAATATCATTTATGTAGCGCAATTTTATCAATTTCAAGATATTTTTATAGATTTGAAAACATTTTTATCAATTTGGTGACATTTTAAAAATTCGCTAAATGTATTACTAAGTAGGATGGTTGGTCTGACAGATAAATGCTAACCAAACATCATTTCAGTACTCTCTTCTAACAAAAAAAAAAAAAATTCATTGATATGTAGAAGACCCAAGCCACACGACCAACCTGAAGGTTTATGGCAGCTGTTTGTGTGTCGTTTATATCAATTTTGCGACATTTCCGTCAATTTGGCAAAGTTTAAGAAAAGTTGTCAAATTAGCGATATCCCTCCAAATTCGTAGCTTTGAATTTGCAGATCTGAATGAAACATTCTTATCCCGTTTCAATATACTAAATGAAAACACTACAATTGTATTAGAAGATACACCCGCTCTACTCTTTTTCTGTTTCAACAATCGGCTATATGAATTTATTGGCTAAACACAATATATGAGTTTAGTAGCTAAATACGATATAAGCTTGAAAACTCTTTGCCAAAATAAATGAAATTGATGTACGCAGTCAGCAATTAATATAATTAAAAGAAAAATCAAACCGTCCATTCATAAGATATACTTTTATATCCATTTATTTATTATTTAAATCGAAAAAAAATAATAAAAACATTAACAAACACATTTAATTTAATTGCGATGCCGAGCAACATGATATATCCTCCTAAAATGTTAAAATTTATTAACCACTAACAGCACACCCGTTATTCGTACGGAGTGTACAATTTAAAGAAACTTAAAGTTCGCAATCATGTGCAAATTCTGTTAAAATATTAAATTTATTGCTCCTAAAGAGAAGTTTAAGAATATATGTTCTCACTATGCAAAATTATCTTCACGATCAGATCTGAAGAATAAAACATCCTGCCCCCTTTTGTAAGCAAATTTACAGAAGAAAAAATAGGAATTGAATGAATATATGCAACCCCGTACTAATTATATTGTCGCAGATCAGAAAATATGCCAATGTGTTAGTAGAAGATTACCCGTATTACAATATGCGTCTCAAAAATATTTGCCAAAATAAAAGAGATGACGTAATAAATTGAAAACATCAATAATATCCGTACTCTTTATACCAGAAGGTCGTAATTGATTCCAATATATGCCAATATATATCAAAACATATGTCAATATACCTGTACTACTTATATTCTCGTAGATTAAAAGATATACACGTGTATTTGTAGAAGATTCGTACAACATACAATATATGAGTTTAAACAATTTTTGTCATAATAAAATAATTGCAAAATAACTTGAAAATATCAATAATCCTTGAATCAATAATCCCCGAAAATATAAATAATAATAATTTTTAAACCTGAAGACCGTAATTGATATTATCCAGTCAAAAATGCTATAAGAAAAATCAAATCGTTCTTTTATAAAATATATTTTTATATCCATTTATTTATTATTCAAATCGAAAAAATAATTATTAAAATTAGCAGACAGATTTAATTTAATTGCGTTTCTGAGTAACATGATATAAGATAGAATCTTATAACATGTTAAATATGTCATGTCTTATAACATAAACTGCGAAATTAAATAACGATTTTGATTTCTCTATACTTCTCATTGTTCCGTAAAAGCTTGTTTTAAATAAACCATGAACCATGGAGATAGATTTCACCTTTAAATCATGTTTCAAACAATTCATGTTTTCAGAAAGTGACTAATTAACGCAAAAAATCTCCCATCAAACTCAGAGATTAAATTTTAATTCACTTTCAAACGATTTTCAAGCTTTTCGTTTGGATAAACCACGGAGTTAGGGAGTAGAACTCCAAGGTAAAAGTTCCGTTTTTCATTAATATCTCGACAACCCCAGGTCTTAGAAACACGAAACTTGGACAAAATTTATGGGGGGATATTTCAAGGCTATTCACCAAATTTCATTCAATTCGGTTCAGCCGTTTTTCCGTGATGATGAGACAAACGAAAATTTCGTTTTTTACTAATATCTCGAGAACCACTGGTCGTAGAAACTCAAAACACGGATATAATTTTAAGTGGGGCTATTTCTGGGCTACCCACAAAATTTCATCAAATTCGGTTCAGCCGTTCACCCGTGATGGTGTGACAAACAGACAGACAGACAGACAGACAGATTTTCATTTTTATTTATATAGATTTCAGTTCATAACATGTATGTTGTTCTGTATTCAGATTGCCCAACTAATCCTTAAGAAACGCTTTACATAATGGGGTACAATCGATGTGGTATTGAAAATCTTATATGACAGTTCGGTACATAAGATGCAGATCCTAATATATATATGTCAAATATTTTGGACCACCCTAATATAAGGATATTATCGTAGATTTCAGACATCCACATTGGCATCCATTTTGTATTTCTGGACTTCAAGTACTTCATCCCTCCGATTTTGACTGCCGTGTAGCATTCTGCAACTGGTTGTTAATCCAACAAGACATCAATTCGAACTTTGTTAGGAACATTTTGTGGACTGATGAATGTTTGTTTACAGAAGAGGGAACAATCCATACTCACAGCGATCATAATTGGGATAATACGAAACCATTATTTATCCGTTTAATACATCGCCAGAAAAAGTTTTCTGTGTCTGTATGGTGCCAAATTTGGAATGGAAAACTGATTATTCCTGTGTATTCCTGTGTTCCATGAAGGGACTCTTACAGCTGAAAAATGCATGCAGCTCACTTTAAACGGCTCTGTAACGAATTTTATGGGGACGATAACATTATCGCTTCTAAAAACATGTATTATCACCAAGATGGCGTGCCTGCACACCAGGTAATAATCGTGACAAACTGGCTCTGCGAAAACTTTGATAAACAGAGAATTGGTTTGAAAGGAGAAAAAGAATGTCCCCTCATATCCCCTGATTTAACCTCTCTCGATTTTTACTTATGGGATCGTCTTCGAACGCAAGTTTATAATACTCGGCCACTAAACGCAATTGACCTTAAATAAAAGATAAATTGATTATACAACAATATTAGTGGTGAAGAATTCCAAAATATTTACAGAAGCATTATTAGAAGAGTTCAGTTATGTATTGGAGTTGAAGGAAAACATTTTGAGAATCCTTTCTGAATTGTATTTCTAGTCTTTGTAACAAAATTTGTCCCTTTATATAAGTGGTCCTCTATCAATGTATGCACATTTTAATTATGTGCCGGAATCGCGTAGTGAGTATCACTGCTTTATATGATATCTGTCTGTGTAATGCTTCATTTAGATGCATTTGAGATAAAAAAAATTGACACATATTAACGTATATTTTATCTAAACAATTTCCATCGTCAATTTGTTTATGATCCATATTTTCACTGATGAAACAGCCTTTCACATGGTGCTTAAAAGTTGTATAAATCAGAGTTTTTCCTTTATCATAATTCAGTTGATTTTAAAGATACAGATACGCGGTTTTTTAATGCTCTTGTTGCATTAAAAATTTAAAAATTAAAATTCTCTGTTTGACCAAATTTATCTAAGCGGTTCGTATAAAATTTAAAAAAGTGTAAGTTTTTGAAATTGAATGGGAGGATTATTTCATTAACGTTGTCTTATTTCCTACCCTAATTTCAACATTTTTGCAATTTGTATTGCCCACTTATCTCCAAAAGGTAAAGAATTAAAGCGCATTTCAAACTTTTGGGGACATCTTGTATATATATATTAGGGTGGTCCAAAATATTTAACTTTTTTAATTTTTCAGCCTCGCCCCTTAAAATTGTTCTATTTAAGTGGAAAATAATATCTGTAAAATTTGATTGCAATTGAACAATAATAACATGTGCCGACGTGCATGTTTTTGTAGGGACAGTTTGCTTTTTTTCGCCACTTAAGCTGTTCTCTCTTCTTAAACTATCTCGCTGTTAGTTTAATGCAACATTCTTGGCATGATGGCAAAAGCACATGTTGCAAGGTTTCTATTGTAGCAGTTTTATATTAACCTGTGACCATAACAGTGCCACAGCCGAAAAGAAATCCTGGACGGGGAGAGGATTTCCCAAAAGTTCTAAATCTCAAAAATAAAAATGTTGCTTGTGCTTTGCTAAGTGCTAAGTGAGAAAATATGTTTTCTTCAAAATGTAAACATAGTACACTCTTTGAAGAAATGGAAATATTTCACAACTGTTTTTGTAATTTAAATTTAAAATAATTTAATCACTATATTTATCCAATTATGATCATTTGAGTTTGATCATGATCAGAATCTGTAGACTTCAATGTAAATCCATTTTCATATGAAATAACGGATATGGTCTGGCTGTCATTTTCAATTTTACTTTTTCCCCCAGTTATAAAGGATAAAATATTACTCTGAGTGTGAGATCTTTTCTTGCCTGAATTCTAATTGGACATTTTGTCTAGAATGATGGATGGCCAAAATTTTCAACTCCTTTAATATGTCAGAGGCGTCCCTTAAAATCGTTTAGTGGTTAAAAAATTATTTTTGCAAAGTTTCACTTCATATGAATGATAAAAAGTGTTGCGAACGCCGACTGACTGCTGATTATTTTTTTTTTTCGTCATTGGTAAATTTATTTGAAATTGATTAATATCAATACAAGGGTACAATAAAATACTTGTACAATTTATTACTTCAAGACAAACTCTCTAATTTTAATGAATAAATATTCCAAAAAATGATGCCGTCCATTATTTTTGGAATGTTTGTTCATTAAAATCCGAAATACAGCTTATGTACTGATAATGACAGAATTATCAACAAATGGAAAACAAATGACAAATCCCATTCAATTTTGTTTTGCTACAGTCTCCTTCTTCGCATAAGGATATCGATGTCTGTAGTCAGTGAGAACTTGCAATAGAAATTGTTTCTGGGCTTCATTTGTTATTAGTATTTTGTGTAGCCCTGTATCAACTTAACCCCTCTTTCAGCTGTGTCATTGACTATCTTTGATTGTTGCACAACTAGGGCTTTCTTATACACTTCACTTTCAGGATAGGAAGCTGGATCTATATTAAGGAAATCCGCGGAAATAATTAATCTTTCAAAAGTTGTTTGCTGTCTTCTGAAATGAAGTCCTCAATAGACTTATCTCTTAGTCCAGATATGTCCTCATTTTTTAGTATGATTCGCTTGACACCCTTTTCTTTACAGTCTTTCACTAGATTCTGTACCTTTTTTATTTTAGTTTCTACAGCTAAACCTTCATAAAAGAAATAGCTAAAGCACACGCTTCTGGAGATAGATACCATAAATGATTTTTGAATTTAATGTAATTATTAACTGTAATACTAAATACTATATATATCTACATCCATATATTCATACTGAATGAGCTTTAACAAAAATTGTATATCATGGTTGGGTACCTCTTGAGCCAAAAGTGATGTGAACACCAAGTCTTAATATATATTCAATCAAGAAATATGCATATGTCAGAAATGCCTTTTCTTTCTTTGAAGGCAAGTTTAAATTCATCACGAGACAGTAATATTGTTAAAGTACGAGTAGTAAAGTGTTTTTGCCATCAATCGCTTCATGCATCTATCGTGACTCCTGGAGCGTGAAGAGATATTTCATTTGTATTGTTTCCAATGAAAAATTCTGCAAACTTCTTTATAATCATCTCAATATTATCACAATTGTGGGTGCTGCATCATAACAAGTCGGATTTCTGTTAGGTTTGAATATAAAACTTTTCGCATTTTTTTTCTTTTATACCCGACTTCATTTTTTTATTAATTTTAGGCCATGCCTGTAGAAAGCATTCGAAAATTTGTATATCTTGAGCTGATGAAGAGGGCAATTTTAGTTGAAATACACTTTTAAGTATGATTTCAAATATATGACGTCTGCAGGGAAGATATAAAGATCTCTTTCCAACATCTGCTCTAAGGAACTGCCGCTCTCTTAGAAATTTTGGGCTGTCATATCCGCTCTCCAGATTTTTTTTCTCTTTGTGGTACTGTTATCGCCACAGATTAATCTGAAACTGTTGCATTGCAATACAAGTTTTAAATTTGTATTTTAGGCATTTTGCCAAGAATGTTGCATTAAGTTAATAATGAGATAGTTTACGTGAAGGGAAAAGCAGTTGTTAGGGGAAAACGAAAGCTGTCCCTATAAAAGCATTGCCGTCGCCACGTGTGTTATCTTTCGATTGCAACAACATTTTACAGATATTATTTTTTCAGGAAATAGAACGATTTCAATGGGTGAGACGAATGATAATTGAAAAAAAAATCTTATACAATTATATATATATATATATATATATATATATATATATATATATATATATATATATATATTCATGGAGATTAGGCCACAGGAAGGTATCGGCTCTAGGAGTGTTTCCTAGGAGTAATTAGCTGGCTATAACCGGGAACAAGGGGTCACAATCCCCCTTGGCCTATTCGTATCTTACCTGTTGGCACTTCCCCATCTTATACTTTTGACTTTCTTATATATATATATAATCCAATGCTGCCAATCCCTTGTCGTAAAATGTGGGGGCATCCAAGGGGGTATATATGGCATTAATCTTCAAGGATCTATGGCTCTAATATTCAAGGCATTGTCATACTTTTGCCTCAAGTGCATGTTCATATTAAATAGTTTAATATTTTTAAACCCGCCAGCGCATTGTATTCTTACCTTGACATATGGAAGCACACTCGTCATTCTCAAAAACTTTTTTTTCTTTTGGAAAATATTTATTTAAATACTTTAAATTAATAAATATATGATAGAAAGACATATTTTCAAAAGCACTTGCATAAAACTGTGTATAATATTTTTATTCAAATTATTTTCAGAATCAAACTCATTATTACTGAATATCATCAAACAATATAATTTCGAGTGCGAATAATTTACATATGTTATTATTGTTTGACGAATGGCAGCAAGCATATGCCCGATTTGCGTTTGTTATGTTATATGCTTTTAAAAAGGAAATTACGTTATGTTAAAATACATTTTTGCAATAATAGCACTTTATACACAATTTTTTTGTGTTTTATTTTATAATTTCTTTATTTCAGCTGAATAATTAAATCTTAAACCAGAGTAAAAACTCCATTTGTTTTCCAAATATTCTGCATAAAAGTACTGTTAGGCCTAACCAAAGCTTAAGCTCTTCCACCATTATTCTATGGTTATTTATGGAAGAGACCAACTTAATAAGATAATTTTGAGTCGTTTTACCAAGGTAAATAATACATTATAAAATTTAAATTAAAAATATTATTTTTGAAGCTACCTCTGACATACAAAAATCAAACATAGATTTTCTACATGATATAACTTTTAGTGAATAAAAATTATCCCGTGATTTTTTACATGTACTCACTATTATAACATAATTTAGAGTTCTGTTAATGACACCATAAAAGATGTCTAAGCAGTTTAAACTATAAAATTGTGTACAGACCGAGAAGTATATCTATTTCAATCAGAAAAGTTCACGAATGTATACAATACACCCCATACTTTAGAAAAGTCATTATAAAATTGATATATTTTAAGTCGGTTACTTTTGTAAGCTGAAAGCGATATATGGAATGATAGTTAATTAAAAACTTATGCTGCACCATGTTAGTAATTTAAGTAATTTAAGTTTGCTTTTAAAAATATAATGGATATTAAATTATTTTTTTTCCTTCTGGACGTAACATATGAAAAATCAGGTAGTTAAAAATATACTATTTTCAAGTCCAGCGTTATATTTCATATGTTTATGTTTAGTTGAAAAATAATTAACATTTCCACTGTTGCAACACATAAAATAATACTCCGAATGAAAACGTGTCTCTTGCCGCTACATAAAAAATTAATTGAAAAAGAATGCTATGAAAACATCCCACTACAGATCTTTTTATATAAAGTAGTGCGCAAAATACATTTGTATAGTTTTGCGTTGCATTTTGGTAGAAAATATAAAACTTAATGATAATAACATAATCCTTCTTGAAGTCTAACTAATCTTATTTATAATTTATAATTTCTCACAAAAAGACGTTATTAACACATGTCCAAAAACATATTTATTGAATCAACAGTCCCTTCATGCCTTTTACTTAACTCAGCTAGCTCTCTTAGCAACGCTATTAAATTTAACTTATAAGTATCAAACTTGAAAATTTTGTAAAAGACAGACATTGAGTATTTTGTAACAGGGAGGTCGTGAACTTGAGCTTCCTAGATTTTCAACCTTCTTCCTCTTCAAAATTAATGGATCTGGGTTTGCTTTATCCCCTAATGGACTTTATATGCAAAAGTAATTAATTAACAGCGAACTATATTTTTAATGCTACTGTGTTTTAAATCCTGCATTCCATTAACTGGTGGCATAAAGGCATAATACACACACACACACACACACACACACACATATATATATATATATATATATATATATATATATATATATATATATATATATATATATATATATAAATATATATATTCAAAATGTAGCACTTAAAAATCTTATGCTTTATGGTACCAAATTCCGAATCCAAAATACATTAAATCACTCTCTTTTAATTAAACAACTAAATATTGATCTAGAAAAATTCATATACAAAATTGCTTGCAGTAAAAACTATCCTATTGAAGCTTTCGATATGTGGAAGGTTAGCATTCTGACAAACATCAAACATCTTTTAGGTAACTTGCCTAAAACTAAACCTACATTTAATACAAACTTGAAGCAGGAAATTAATGAACTAAAATCACAATTTGTCATCACATATGTGGATAAAGCTGCCAACAATTACGCCATCATATGTAAAAAATATTATGTACAAATCTTAAACGATTTCTTAAATCACAATGATATTTTTAAAAAAATTGATTCTTCAGCAACATCCATATCTAAGAAAATTATTGCTTTTCATAAATTATTAAAATTACCTTGCAACAATCTAAGATTCCCTTATATTGTCATGATCCCAAAATTTCATAAAAATCCTATCTCTTTTAGATCTGTAACTATAGGACATAAATCATATGCAACTGTCGCTAGTAAATCTCTTTTGGTTATTCTTAATAAAATCATCTCTAATATAAATGATAATTCAACTTCTCATATTATCAATAACAGTTATCAATTAATTCAAAAGTTGGATACGATTAATATTTTGGGTTTTAAAACGTATGACTTTAAGGACCTTTTCAACAATATTGACATAAAAGATCTATATAAAGTAACTTGGGATATTATTAAATCTTTCTATAATAGACAAAATTTGAATATAGATCATTCTTTCGTGCACCACCTTCTCAAGTGTTGAAGGCCCAGACCACACGACCAACCCAGGGGGTTTATGGTATCAAGTTGTGTGGCCGGACCTTCTCAAGTGTGTAATTTTTAATAATTACTTGATGCAAGGCAATAAAATTTATATGCAAATTAGGGGTGTTCCACAGGGTGGCTCTGCCAGTTCAGCTCTCGCAAATCTTTATCTACACTTCTACGAGTCAAATTTTACAAACTCTGCATATACATTCTACAGATATATTGACGATGTTATTCTCATTAAAATAGCTCCCTCATCAAATGATATAGATTTTGATTTTTATCCCCCTAATCTATCCCTTTTACCAAACGAAAGCAACTTCTCGTCTAGCGTTAATTTCTTAGATTTAACTCTATCTCTTGATAATGAATATTCATTTCTGTCAAACATTTATGATAAAAGAAAAAGTTTTCCTTTTAAAATTCACAAGATAATCAATTTTAACTCATGTATGAGTAAACAGGTATATAAAAATATTTTAATTAATCAATTTCATAGGATTTTTAGGTTATGTGAAAATACACAATACAGTAACCATCTTGCAGATTTATTTCGATACTGTAAGACTGAATCATATCCAGTTAATTTTGTTAAATATCACTTTAGAAATTTTGAATACTTTTTATAATATATTATTTATTGTTTTAGTCTAATTTGAAATTGCTATTGTATACTTTGAACTTTAAAATATTCTTTGAGATTTTATTTTCTTAATAATAAGATTTGGATACATATTATATAATTGTTAATTATTAATTATTACTTAATTTATTGCGCAAATTTTTTTTTTTTTTTTTTTTTTTTTTTTTTTTAATCTTTATATCTCTAATTTTTGGGTTTGAAACTTATAAATTTGTATAGTCCTTTGGTTAAACATGCAGAAGTATTTCCTAAAATTCACATCAGATGGCGCTCTCTTGTACTCTTTCCTAATACTTTGTTTAGTGCAACGAATATGTGTCTTGTATAATGGTGAAGAAAGGTAAGACTTTAATTCTATCTGAATCATTGTGGATTGTTGGTTAGATTGCTTATATGTTTGCTTAATGCACTTTCATTATATTCCTTCCAATTTCCTTTTGCTTATTTTTGTTATTTTCGTTAATGTTATTGTCTGGAAATGTGTCGGATCTTTTGACGTTATTTCGGCCATGTGGCTGTATCGTTGAGCGAAACACATTTGGAACCTCTGTGGATGCAAAGATCCTTGATAAGCTGGATTGACAGAGCTTCTATCCTATTTCATATTTTCGGATTGTATCTTTTCTCTTATTTTGTCATTTTAATATTTTGAGCCTCCAGATTTTGATAATCCTTTGTTGTTTGAACTTGATTAGTATGCTTCGCTCTTGAATGCTGAGAAATTCATGTGTATTATTCATATTTGAAATTAAGATCATTTTGTCTTTTATGGTAGCATTGTTTTCCTTTTGTCTGATATTTCCTATCATATCATATTTAATTAATTTTCCTCCGTATTGTTTTTGAACCAGGGTATGACACTTATCATGTTTTAAATTAGTATAACTATTTTATTTTTATTTTTAATTTTATCTTATTTATTATATATTAATATATATATATATATATATATATATATATATATATATATATATATATATATATATATATATATATATATATATATATAAATATATATATATATATATATATATAAATATATATATATATTAATATATATATATATATAAATATATATATATATTAATATATATATATATATATATATACATATATATATATATATAAATATATATATATATATAAATACATATATATATATTAATATATATATATATATAAATATATATATATATATATATATAAAGGAATTGCCGAAAATATAGACACTGAAATTAAACAAAAACCAAAAGAAATACCTTATGTGAAACCAATCGAATCCTCTTCTCGCCAACACCACCAATACCACAAAAAATTCATCTAACTCAACACACAAACGCTCTACCCCATTCCCTTCATCACCAAAATAACTCCGAGAATTGAGGAATCTCCGATTATATACTGTATACCGTTGCCACAGATTCAACTAAAAATCCGTTATTCTCATTTTGCACTCCTGTATATCGATATTGTAAAAATCCGTTGCGATACCATAAAGGAATCCCCTGGGATATTCAACCTACGGGCTTACCCAAAATATTTTTTCAAACACAAATATTGATCTTCTGTATTTGTGTTCAATCTTCTACTTCTGATCAGATAATTTCTAATTACGTTTCGAAACACACGTTTATTGAGATTAGATGTCCAAGGTACAAGATAATTAATTTCAAATTGAAAATCGTTGCGTTTATCATAGATACGAAAAAATGTTTTATGATGTTTACCGTCACTTTTATTGTTAACAATACAAAGATCCAAAAATTTACCGATTCCGTCATCTTTTTTGGTGTTTTCGATTAGATTTAAACCATTCGGATAAAAACTAAAATCCACCGCGTAATCTTCTTCCTCGCAAGCAGTCAACACATCGTCAACGTATCTCAGGAATATAATTTCATTTAATATGTGTGTTCCAGATTCATAGCTATGGAAATATATACCTGCCAATATGGATGAGCAACTGCCCCCCATAGGTATACCAAATTGTTGTTTATAAAAATCCATGCCATTATACAAAACGGTTTCGAAAAGAACCATTTGTACCAAGTTTTGATATTTGTTATTTGTTGTAATTCAGGAAAGTCTGTAAATCATATTTTTCAAAAGCCATCATTAAAATATCGAAAAGGTCATTTATGTTTATATTGTTAAAAAGATCTGAAAAATCATAACTTATATAGTATACTTCATCTGTCACTTTTTCCAGCGTTTTTTTAACTTCAAAACTATTCGATACAATATGAGCTCCTTGTTCTTTTATAATGGGAATAACTGATTTTAAGATTTTAAGTAATTTATCATTAGCCGGCTTTAAATATGCTTTATATCCGACGGTTACCGGTCGGAATTTTATTGTTTTCTGAATAGGTGAAGGAATTTTAAATTATTTTTCATTTAATTTCTATTCCTTTTGAGCAATGTTTCAAATTTATGATTTATTTTTTTAGATAAAATCTATTTTATAACTTTTCAAAAGCAAATGTACTTAATGAAAATACTAAATTGCAATTGCTCACTGCAGTATACGCAGTTATACAAAATTTTTATGCATGGAATTTTTTATATTCACTAAACTAACTCCGAACATCACACACTAAAACGGGTACAAAATCAATAACCCACTTTGAATCTGGCTTTAAATTCATTCGTAATAGCAAAACTTAAAATAGAGTGCCGAACCAGTAGTATACACCAGTAGTGGATTTTCAAAGTTTATTAAATCATAAAGAAATCACTTCTCATAAAATGGCTTTGAAAATCGGATTATACTGTCACTGATTTATTAACGTAACAAACACTCTTTAATGACAGTGATGGATTTTGTTTAAAATCTGGCTTCCTGCGCTTCACATATTTTTTCACGAAAAACATTTTTTTGGCACAGTTATAAATATTTTATCTGATGACGTAAAACTAGTAGTGGGCACATTGGAGCGATACAATATTTATAACTATTCGGAAGTTTGGGAAGGAAGAAACAATTATAATTATCGGAACTTTCCGAATGTAACCAAATTTATGGACCAATTCTCGAAGACGCGAGCGCCGGACGAACCTTGTGACGTCACATTCCATGCGCGCCAAAATGGGTCATTTTCCCGCCACAGTCAGAAATGCGAACTTTGACTGCTAATAAAACATGAAATACAGCTCGGAGAATAAAATGTTTTATGCTTTTGTCCGTTTTGAAACATTTCGAATCGAATAAAAAAATTAAAAAAAGAGGCCGGATATGTCCATTATGTACGTTTCTCACCTACTGCATATTTGAAGGAAACAAGAATTCAAATACGTTCAGGACCAGACTATTTCGTTTTCATCAATAATTAAACCAGATATGCTGAAAAGTCGCTCTTAAAAAACTGTTGGTGGCAATGTTGATTAAACACTTAATAATTTAATCTGTCTAGGAAACAGACAGTTATTTTTACAGTTGTCGAAAATGTTTTAATTTTTTGGAAGCATACTTTCTTTTGATACTTGTATTTTGAGGTATAAACAAATCGCTAGTATATAAAACTTGTGAGGAAATGGTCAACTGATCTAAATAGTTGAAATTTCAATCAGCTCTACACAGTGGACTTTCATGCTGCGCAGGACGTTTAACCATATTTGGTCAATGTGTTCTAGTGAAGAAGTTTTGTGGTCTACCACTTTCAATCATCTGCTGGTATACTCGATGTTACAACCAACGGGCTTTCAGAGTGTTTACTTAATAGAAATCATTTTATATTTTGGACATGAGTGTATGTATATATATATACTATTTCAATGCGCAATTCTAGTCGCAGCTTTCTTGATACCTGAAATGGACCTCTTAGTGTATCGCTGTTTAAATGAAATAATATTTTATATAAAATATACTTCTATAATATTAATGGTAGATATAGGTAGTACATAAAATAATTCATTTTTTCATTCATTCATTCAAAATAAACATTTTTTATAAAAATTGTAGACTTGAACTGGCAGAATAAGTGAAATATAAATTCAACACCGGAAAGTTATTTCAATTTCTGTATTATTATTTTATCATTTTAACACCTGCGAAGACAGACACATACAAAGACAACGTGCTAAACATAGTTTTTTCGTGTTCTAGAGGTACCAAAACGTGCAGATCCGTCGAAAACTCGAGCTGCTATTTTCGCACGATTCCAATATTTTCACTATATATTACATGGATTGCAGGGAAAGTAAAAATCTCATGTGGACAGCACATGACTTTCGTTGCAGACTCATATTCACATTATCTTTATTTCTTCAATAATACATCATATTGACAGTATTGCACAAAATAACACCCTTAATTATTTAAAATTACACTGACTTTGCACTTTTAATTAGTTCGTTCTCATTTGGTAACTGGACTTATTTTCAAAGAGTGCGCAGCGAAAATGCGACAAAACTAAAATGTCTCGAGAACGGCTAGTCCTAGCGTAATGGAGTCGTGTTCTTTCATCGTTAAAAATAAGGTATAAAACAAACATTTCCTTGATATGTGTGAGCATGCGTAGTTTTTCATTTTAGATTTTGAAAATTTTTAGGGCTATTTTCCCCAAAACGGCAGGTTATTTTTTCCCGAATAGTACCAAAATCTAATCAGCACTAGGGCAATCCACAAATGACTTATCTACGAAACTTTGTAAAATTTAATCTGTTAGTTTTTCAATTAGTGTGGATAAAAGCAATTTTTCGTGTTATTACGCAAAAAAAAAGTGGTCTTTTATCCCGAATCGTACCAAGAACTAATCAGCACCAGAGTCACATACAAGTGGCATACCTACAAAATTTTATGAAATTTGGTCCATTAGTTTTTGAGTAAGAGTGGATGCGTGCATTGTACAGACATACACACAGACATACACACAGACGGACACACTCGCATTCGTCACGCTAAAAATAGTATTCTAGAGGTCCGAAAACGTGTAGACCCGTCGAAAACTCGAGTTGCAGTTTTCGGCATGATTCCAATATTTTTCCTATACATTACCATGTATTCCAGAGAAAGTAAAAAATCTGATTTGGGCAGCACATGACTATCCCTGCAGATTCATTTTCACGTTATCATTATGTTTTCAATAATTCATTATACTGAGTTCAATTGCACAAACTGACGTCCATAATTATCTAAAATGACATAGCGAAAATGCGAAAAAAATATGCATAGCTAAAATGCGAAAAAACTAAATATATCTCGAGTACGGTGTAATGGGGTTGGTCTTATTCTTTTCATCGTAAAAAATTACGTATAAAACAAGCATTAAATGATATATTATTTGAACATACGTAGTGTTTTTTTTAGATTTTAGCGGGCCATTTCACTGAAAAAAGCAGGTTATGTTTTTTTCGAATCATACCAAAATCTAATCAGAACCAGGGTGACCCACAAGCGACTTATCTGCTAAATTTTGTAAAATTTGATCAATTAGGTTTTCAGCTAGAGTGGATACAACCTTTTTTGCGATCTATTTCGCAAAACAAGGCGGGTTGTTTTGCGAATCATACCAAAAACTAATCAACACCAGGGCCATATATGACTTACCTATCCAATTTGATGAAATTCGGTCCATTAGTTTTTGAGTTAGAATGGATACATACATTGCAGAGACAGACCCACAGACACTCAGACACTGAGACACACAGACACTCGGGCACTCAGACAGACACACACACAGACATTACACTAAAAATTGTTTTTTCGTATTATAGAGGTCCCAAAACGTGTAGATCCGTCGAAAACTCGAGTTGCGATTTTCGGCATGATTCCAATACTTCCCTTATACATTACCATGTATTGTAGGGAAAGTAAAAATCAAGGGAATGCAAGTCAGCAAAATGAAACTAGACGAGATAAACGGAAAACAATATGTATGAATTAAAACTAATTAATATTATTCTTTTTAAGCTTAATTGACACCGCCATATGCTAGATTTTCTTTATAAAACTGTCGGCTGAATTCCTAGTGCGTTCTTTGATTCTTGTTTTTTTTTTTACTAATTTGATTATATCTTAGCATCTAATTATGTTAGAGCATATTGTTTTTATTAGAGAACACGGTGCTTGTTAGGCCTCATTGGACGTATAACTCTTCTTGAAAGAAGAACCTGCTTAACGCGGAATCATAGTACTTTAAGGAGTAATTTGTCAGGGATTAATTTCTCCAAAAGCAGCTCAGTCACTTTTTGGAAAACTTGAATGAATTAATTCAATTATTTCCTACTGTAACTCCCTGGAAACGCTGGATATATTTTAGCATGCTTACATATAGAAGGAAAACTTATGAGGTATAAATAAACGGATTGCTTTTAAATATTATGTGAAATATGATCATGGTATCATATACGTTAACATCAGAAAGAAATGTTTAATGAAATAATTTTTAATTATTGTTTCCGTGCATGCTCAAATATCATAAATTTAGAACTTAATGACTTTTTCAGGCATTGTTTGTAAACTGGAGATAAAAGGGTTAATGACTCGAGTTTCGAAATTTAACTCGTGCGACACGTGAGGTACATGATGATTCTCTCCAAAGGGACGTTTTACTTAATAACTCAAAACAGGGACATCGCCATCATATGATAATTACTTCGTAAGTTCAGGAATTAATCTTTGTACGAAGATCCTAAGTGCAGTTACATAAAGCGAAAAGGAAGTATTTCATATACCATACAATGAAGTCAAAAGAAGTGATATCAGAAAGCGATATAACGAATAAACGATATTATAACATATATGTCATCATTTTGTTGATCCGCGTGTTAAAATATATGAATTTTGAAATTTTATGATGAAATCTCAATAATGAAAAAAATAATATAATAAAGAATTTTTTTGCAGAAAAAAGTGGTAGTAATGTATATTTTACTTTTCTAAGTAAATGTTAGCTAGAAATAAAATCATAGTAAAAAAGTCTTACAATTTACATTCGAATACTTAAACCTACATACCTTTTAAGTGTGGAATTATTGATAATTACAATATTATCATAAAAAATGTCTTTGGGCTGCAAATTTGAAAACTCCTGTAGGAGCTGACGACGTCAGTCATACGCAGCCAGATTAACATATTCTAATATTTTATATTACTCTAAATATAATATTTTTTAATACATGCGGTATGTGTTGTAGATTAAGTAAAATATTTTATGAAACTTTGTACAGAAGTTGATAGCATTTTTTATAGAAAAAACCGGTGGTTATAAAGTGTGAAGTTATAACACCCTAATAACTGTGGTTATTGAGATCGTATAACGTGGTTTGATTGTAAAAGGAATGTTTAACTGAATTTGAAGTTTATATTATCATATATATAAACTTCTAAATACTCCAATAAAATTATTTATAATAAGTTAACTGGATGTGCGTATGTATCAATTTAATACTCTGAAAAACGATATAATGAAATTTTATGACAAATTTATTACAATAATAATATAAATAAGTACCTATTTAAACAGATTTCGCTATTATGTTCTTTTGATTATTAAAAAAATTATTTAACCGTACGTTAGGGTTCCATTATCATATTTAAAATATGTTAAATAATTAAAAAATACTGATTTATATACAATTGATTGTCTGTCTTTCAAACTGCAATATACTACCTTCAATTCACATTGTTAAGGGCTCATCTGCAGCATAATCCCAGTAAACTCAAGATGCGATACTTGAACCTCATTAAACCCTGTGCAGTACATTTCAGCTGAAATACAAATTCAACTTTAAAAATCAGGGACTGTATCAGAAAATTAAAAGTTACACTTTTATTTTACTTTTAAACACAATACTGCGATCCTCATCAGTAGTTTAAACATAAATTGTAAATTGGAACAAAAATGCGAATCAAAATACTAATCGAATGTTTTGGTCTAACTCGATTAGTCTCAGCTGCCAGGTCAATGAAAAATCTAATATTTCGAACATTCGATTTAAACTGGACGATACGAAGGGATATAAAAAAATTACGAAAATTATCAAGAACTTCGGCACTAGCTAGAATTTTGGTTTCAGTCTCATTTTATCCTTTGGTAAATTCGAATTAGAAGCGATGATACATAAGGTATTTGAAAAAACTTACAATTGCCTCTCAGAATTGCCAATTTTCCCCTCAGAAGTAGTAAAAATTATTTCGCCACCAATCAGAAAAATTATGCAATTATATTATTTTGTTGGGCACGGGTATAACGTTCTACATATTTTCATATTTAATATACTAACAGAATTAAAGAATGTGCACCATTTTTATGCTTAAATATGTAAGGATAGTTGAATAGTTATCGACGTTGTATTTTAGACCCGTTTTACCATATTTTAGAATGTCTCATGAATTTTGATAGAGAAATAATCTAAACTCCTACTTTGACGTACAAAATGGCTTTGCGGTAGAGGTATACTATACATGGGCAAAAAATTTGACTTTCTCTGATTCACCTAAACACCCCTCAAATTGTGGGTTAACGTATCAGGATAACATAAAAATTATTTGGTTTTTAATCGGTTGAGATTTCAGGGTGTGTCAAGAAAGCTATTGAGCGGAACTGCGTTTTCTGTCTCGCGCTTATTTATTTATTTATTTATTTTAATTCCGTAATGATTTCAGGGTGTGTTAAAAAATAGGGAGTAGAAGTGCATTTTCCGTATTGCTTTTAATGTATATAGCATTTTCGCTGATTACTTGAGTATTTTTTAAGATAGGGTGATGATTTTGGTGTCTTTTCTTAGGTGTTTGGGGTCTACCAATAAACAGGAGCACTAAAATTGAACATTAACAGAACTATACATTAATATGACAATAGAGCATATTTGCAAAGGTTTTTATTATATAATAAGCCTTATGTCTATTATTTTCCATTGTTGCATTACTTATTTTTACAGATTAAAAACGGTTACAAACACATTATTAATGATATAGCAGATTCTGGAATGAAATATGTGTTTCTGCCAAACTCCCATGACCCAAGAACATTGCATAATAAGAATCGTTCTAGAACAACTTTGCTGATTTCAGATTTTTTGGGATACACTGGATATCTCAAACGTAGGTGACGATCCTCACCTGTCTTTACCCAAATTTCTAAATGTTCTATTTGGTACGTGCCGTCTTCACATTTTTCTACACACAGTCCAAGATACCACTCTCTTTCATCATTTTGATCTCAAATAACCAGGCACATTTCATTTATCAGAATGTCACCGTCATCAGTTTAAGGGACTTCAATAGTGTCCCCTGTTGTGGTTGCGTTTTCACTGGTATCTGAACTGAAAACTCTCAAGACGTCATCATCAGTTGTCATGTCAGGAATCGGAGATAAACTGATAAAATCTTTATTGGTTATTAGTATTGCCAATTTAATCTTTAAATCCTCTATGGACATTTGATTTACTCTATATAAACTTGGCTCAGAATTAAACTCCCGTGGAGAAGTGTGTTTCCAGAAACAAACTTCAGTTAGAAGAATATGTTTCAGATGTTTCTCATTTCAGACGTTTCTCTCACTTTGTTCTATAAAATTCTCTAATCCTTCAACAATTGTGAAAGGTCCACCCCAATTTTAACATTTATGAAGAAGAGCATTTCCACTCTCCACTGCTTTCTGACCGCTGTCGATATACTTGAAGCTTTTCTGTTTTTAAAATATCGTGTTAGCTACCCATTTCATCTCTGGTTTGTTTTCATTACGGACATAACTTCTGACTTGTATAAAGCCATATCATCCCTAATACTTTTAGCAGTGAACTTTCTGTTGGAGTATGAAGAATGACGTCTTACTAACTTATCGAACATGAATAAATTCCGTTCACAGTTCAGGTTATTTGTTGGTAAGCCCAGTAACGATCCGACGTAATATTCGCGGGGGTGGGGAGTATACGTTTGAATATTGCCGACTGCAAATTGAAATTTTCCGACTAATAATTAGTATTAAACTAATTATAATAAACTAATACATAAAAAATAGGAAAAATTCATTATATCCTCAAATTTGTTATAAGTAAGGACATGAGCGGATAGGCACGGTATTTGTCCCCATCCCAAATTTTGGCTCACTCGTTTCTGGCAGTGGCTGCCAACAGATTTTTTAAAAGGAGGTGCCCAATATTCAACTTCGTTCCCCATAGAGCTAATGCTATTTTTTAATACAAATGGAAGGCATCATGGACCACCATCCCATATCCCCGAATATTTCTGGTTACAATTTTACGATGAACAGAGAAAAAAATTACCTCTAAAATAGAGGTACAGTTTCGTCACTATAATTCGCCAAAATGTCAAATTTCAAATGCATTTTTCTCGAAAACGGAAAAAACTGAAGAACAGTTGATATGGTTAATGAGAAGATTTGATCTCGTGTATAAAAAGCTATACCAAATGCCATACAGGACCCAAAGGGTATGTGAATGCCAAATCCTTCCGGGATCGATTCTTAACTATATGATCGGGGAATCGGGGTTCTAAATGAGCTAATTTTGTAGCCATATCATAACCCTTAATAAGCTTTATTATTGTATCAAGTTTGGAGAAAATCGATTGGCCTTAAGTACAGAAATCAGCATCTGTATATCTTGCATTATTATATAGTACTAGCTACTAATTTAACATTTGGAAGGCTCCCTCTAAAAGGTTATATGCAATATGTTCGAAATTTACTTTATTTCACGTAAATTCTTCGACGTCTCAATGTTGCTCACCTTTTTACAACTGTGTCCAGTGGAGTGTCTTTTTTGTCCACTAAAAATACGATTAATTAGAAATACACGTGTTTCATGTAAAAAACTAATAAAAATATTACTAAGAAAGTTGTGAACAGAAATTCATTACTGTTAATTACTATGTGTTTTTATTTAAAAGTGTCCCCTCCTCACTTACTTGTCGCTTAGTTAGAAATATTTCATGTTCGGTATTTTTAAAATTGGATCTGCAAACCCTAGATCTGATGCATGCGTTTCATTCTGGTGAGGGTTACCACTTTATTTTGTCTTAAAAATCTGGTCTAATAAATACGAATTTTAGGACAAACTCTTCATATCTGATTTGACCAGGATCCACAGTTCTTACACAGCGATCATTTATCAATTTGTAATTCCTAATTACAAAGATTGAATAAAATAGTGTTCGCACGTTCCCGAAGTAATGTTCCTGTTTCAATCTGTCATGATTGTAGTTTGATATTTGCATAGTTTTATAATAATTGTCGACTTTCGTTTTTTTTTTTTGCTAAGTGAATTGAAATGAAGAAAACACATTGTTTTTTTTTTCTGTCGTACATAAAATTGTTCATCCGATCAAACAAAATCATCAAAATCAACAAAATATCAAATATTGTTTTTAATGTGACGATTTGCCGACTCAGAAATTAGTGGGGGTTGACTCAATTCCCTATACCCCCGATAGGATCGTCCCTGGATAGGCCAATAACCTGATCAGGATTTCAGGATTTGGAGCATGAAATTCTGTGACTCTGTCAGTTGAAGATGTAGTACTAGTAGGTGGTAGAGCAAATCTGTATTGGAGTGGGATGGGAGTTTGGCAGACATACATATTTTATTCTAGAAAACTGTTATATCATTAATGGTTTGTTTGTAACCTTTTCAAAACAGTAAATACAAGTAATGTCACAACGTAAAGAATATTCATAAAGCTTATTAATATAAAAAACTTTGCAAATATGCTCTATTATTACATTATTATATATAACTTTGATTTACATTTAATTTGAGTGCTCCTGTGTATTAGTAGACACACAAAACCGAGGCAAAGACACCAAAATCATCATCCTATCTTAAAAAACACCCAAGTTATCAGCAAAAACGCTATATACATTAAACGAGAGACAGAAACCGCAATTCCGTTAACTAGTTTTTTTGAAGCACTCTGAAATTTCAACCGATTAAAAAACAAATAAATTTTATGCGGTCATGATATCTTTACGCACAATTTCGACTGAATCAGAGAATGTCACATTTTATAATGCACCTCTATTTGCAGCCGTAAAGATATCTTTAATTAGAAAGAATATGCGTGAGGTCTTTGAATTTTGATAATGTTCTTTGTACTGTATAGCTATAAGGTCATAAGATGGGAATGCAAAATGTAATAAGGATCGATTGTTTTCGTTTATTGCTTTTATCTTGTATACTTTGAAGTATGAGAAACATCTTTTGACCAACTGCAAATTGGGGAAGTTTTCCACATAGCGAAAAAATATAATTTAGATATAAATTATAAGAAAAACAAAATGATGATGTGCTGAGTTCAAAATGTGAACTCATCACGACAAATTTATCCTAAAAACTGTTTATTTACTTGTTTAGGCTTAATTACGCTGTTTATGTCGCTTAATTTCTCTGTTTTCGAGTATGATTTTCTGCTTATTTTAACTAACTGCACTCTCAATTTGATACCATTGATCTATGTGAAGTTTTCAACATAGTGAAATATATGATTTCGGTATTAATTAAAAGGAAAGCAAAAGAATGTTCTGCTGAATTTAAAGTATAAACTCATAACGACAAATGTATCCTATAAACAGTTTTATTTATTTAGGCGACTTTTCTACTTATTTTAACTAACTGCACTCTGTATTTAGTGCATTGGTTTTGAATTTGAAGTCAGTTTAACAGCGTTACATATTGTTTCAACAAAAATATTATATAGAATATAATAATAAAATATTAGTGGTAAGTAAAACGGTCTGCATAAATATTTCATTTTATGCTTTTAGAAAAATCATGATTTGGTGATAACTGTTATCAATATATAGCATAATAAATGAGTGTTCAGATGGTTGCCGTTAAAAAAATGGACCAGTAACGCTTTGGTTATAAATAAAACAAAATGGAAATTGAAATTTGATATGGTAGAATTAATGTCGATTCGACATTCACAGCAAAAAGTTATTTCAATTTTTGAAATTTGACTCGGATCACTTTTTTACTTGATGGAACAGTGATTCAAAACGAAATCATATAATTAAAATTTTACCTACTTCCCACTTTCATATTTATTGTAAATGAGCACTATTTCAAAACCAACTGCGCAGTGCGGAGATCCCATGGCTACGTATCAGAGTGGTAGTTGATACGTAAGAATAATGGTGTTTGAACTGAAATATTGTCAAAAAAATAAATATTAAATATTAATATTATGTATCTTCGAAACAGTTACACATATCCAAAAGAATCTCTAATAAAATTACCTTAAAATCTCAAATATGTATGAAAAAATATCGATTTGAATCTCTGACTTTCAGATAGACTCTCTACTGAAGGATATGGGTGGACGCACCTCCCCTAAAGAAGTCAACATATTTGAATATGTGTATAAATAATAGGGTGTTTGAACTGAAATATTGTCAAACTGTAAAATAAACTACCAGAAGAGTGGGTTTCTGAAAATATAAAAATTTCTTCGTATATTTGAATCAAATTTTAACGGAGGATACAAATTTGAATTTAAGCAAAGATATGTTTTTTTCAAAATGCTTTAACATATTTTATTAGATTGAATTTTGCTGTTTCAAGAAATTTCAATTTCAAATTATTAATTTCGTTAAATTCGTTTGAACTCAAATGAAAAGTAAAACTTTTGTAGGATGAAACTGTTAAGCAAAATTATTATGTACATTTAAAATATGGCAAGAAACACCATTATTTGTTTATGAGTTTCGTTTCCCCCGAAAATCCTTTTCACATAAAAGTACAAAACGGGAAAGAAAAGGGTTTAGATAAAAACATTTCCTTGTTGAATGTAAAGATTTGGTACAAATAGTCTCATCCGAAAGATTTAACCTAGATTGAATTTTATTCAAATTTTAAGATAAAATTCAAGAAAAGTTGCATTCGCTCGGTTATTCGTGATAACCCAGCATATTCGAAAAATATTTTTTGCCTGTTTGAAAATCGCTACTTTTGAAACTACGCTGTCTCGTAAATAGGAAAATATTATTCTTAAAGTTATTTGGGAAAAAATATGTTGAAAGGGAGTAGTTAGTTAGGAAAATTAGTGTTACTTAGTTTTTCAAACATAAATTATTTAGTTCAGTTTGAAATCACGATATATCTTGCTCATAGTTACTTCCTCTGGAAAAATGAAAATTTATCTACATTAATATAAAAAATAAAACTTAATTTAACGAAAGCTCTTAAAGTAAATCCAGACAATTTAATATAAATGTATATTATTTCCTGATTACCAAATTAAGTATGCACACAAGAAACTCAAAAGAAGTTATATTCGTTTTTTAGTTGACCTCACTGCATAATGCAGAAACTGCATATTTAAAACGCAAATTATAGTCTAAATCAGTGTTCTTCAACCTGTGTTCCGCGGAACCCTAGGGTTCTATTCAAACGCTTTAGGGGCTCCCCGAGTCGATCCTACAATTCGTTGTTTTTGTTTTGTTTTTCTTTGTTTTCAATTTCATATGACATATATATGTATAATACAAATACTTTATATGAAATATTTATCTTCTTGTTTGAATTAATGCAAATTTATATCTTATATAAAGTTTTTATAACAAAGGCAGATACGCACCTTGTTCATAACATGTAATACGTAATATGACACATCCCCCCTAAAATCAAATGTGGGTGTGCTACTGAACGAAGGGTTCCATAAAAAAATATCTCAAAAAAAGGGTTCCGCGAGATGAGAAAGGTTGAAGAACTCTGGTCCAAATGAACGTCAACATATGGCGGGAAATTGTGAAAAACGCTATACAGACTTGTTTGCATGTCACTTATCTGCATGTCTTAATACCATTTTTTGCTTTCTTGTTCATATTCGCATCTATATTTTGAATTTCTACGCCTATTGATTGACAAGAAATAAAGAAAACACTTACTTTCCATAGAATTATTAAATGGCAGACGATTTCTTGTATATCTGAAATTAGTTTGAGGGATAAGATTCACGTTACTTAGCAATGAAGAGAAAATAATTCTATTCTGTAAAAACACTTTAAATTAAGGTGAAACTATATAATTTAAAGATAATTGCTCAGAAATGAAGAAAAAATAATTTGTTTCTGCTAAATGTTTAAATAATGTTGAAACTATACATGGTGTTGCAGAAGGTCTCAGACAAGCTTGAAAGGTAGGTAAGCCCATATTGCAAAGGAACATATGGCTGCAAACGCCACCTTGGGGAGATGCAGATGTAGGAAGAAGCAAACATAAGGGAATGCAGATAATACAACGTAGGTTTATTGAACATACCAATTACAAGTACGATTTACAATTGTTTATCGCAGTATTAAAATAGGTGTTCAAAGTTCTTGTCATCCGCATATATTTTATCTAGCTACATGGATACATGGATTTGAGATCGCTTAAAAAATGCCAGGACGTTCACGGACACATGCTGCTGCCTCAACTACTCAAGCGACAAGGTCAGCATTACAAGGGTCTTGAAAACAAGCCATAAATAAAGGCATACCCACTGGTAGCGCCAAATTGAAAAAAAAAATGAAAAAATTGAAAAACAAATTATTGAAAAAAAAAGTTGAGTAAGAAAATAATTATATATATATATATATATATATATATATATATATATTCAATTTGTTTTTCAATTTTTTTCAATTTTTTCCAAATTTCAAGTAAAATTTGGAATGATATATCCAGAGGAAATAGACCTGGATTTCTTTAAGGCTCATTATATGAATAAAAATTCCAATGATCATTGAATTATGTATAATACCATTGAAAATATATTTTTTATTTTGCGTCTATTTTTAACTTATATGAAACTTATAATAAGAATCAATTGAAACTATAAATTTATGAAGAATACTTTATATAGTGGCAAAGGGCATGCATGCTTAACGAAATTATGAAGGCTATTAACCTTCCAACTGCGGCAGTTACAACACTTGTACCACTGGAAATCTATGCTTAACAAACGGATCTGGTACTATTCCTGTACCAGCGTTTATACCCCTGTTTTCTGGATAGGTGCATGCGAACCTCCCCACCTCACCTCGCTGAAATGCCTTGAGTATATTGAAAGAATTCTAAGAATTATTATAGAGTACTATTGTAAGAATTTTAATCCTTACTTAAGATGGCTTTTGGAAGTGGATGTAGGTTACCCATAAAAGACAAAGCATTTACAGGAAGGGGTTGAATTTTCAGCTATTTTGCCGTTCTAAAGTTGAAATAGTGAGCTCCGTCAACCGAATTGTAGAGATTATTCATCTCTTTTGCATAATTATTTTGAACAGTCTTACGAATTTTTGAAAAGAAAAACATAGATGGCATCTCCAAAGTCAGAGGTGGAAAACCTTCGTGAAAAAGCTTACGCGTTCTGTAATTTGATGCTAAATATATCTCAGAAGTCATTTAAGATATAATACATATTGACACTCATGAGAAACAGATGCTTCAAGGATAACTTTTAAACCGCAAGAAGAAATCCTTAATAAACTCCTGTTCTGAAATTTGACACTAAATTTATATCAATCCTGATTTAAGCTCTATCTGCAGACAATCTTTAGAAGAAGATGTTTTAAAAATTTTGGAGCCGAAAGTGAGAAAAGAACCTGGAAGGGGAATCCTTAGTGAACTCTCTAACCCTCTCCAGAATATGATGTTGAATCTATATCAATTAACATATTTGCTCTATCTGTAGACGATCCGGAGCAATAAATGTTTTAAGGAAATATGTGTAGTAAAACCATCAGTACAGCAAAATATTTGTCCCCCAATAAAATAGATAAATAATTTATTTCTTATAATATACATTTCATTAATAATTGTATAATTTAGTTTCGGCATAACGTTACAGCTTCAAATACTTTCGGTGATTTCAAAATTAAAATATTCCAAAACACGAAATAAAACAGTCAGATCTCAGTTTCCGAACTAGTCAGCAATACATATGTGACCATTTATCAAAATACGGCTGTGCACATTAAATAACTACTACTAGAAATAATACTAAAATTCAAATAGCTTGTTACTGCAGCTCCAATAACGTTGAGATTATTTTGAATTGAATCGCTTAAAACTGGAAGCTTCAATGATTAACGACTTTACATAAATGATGGTCTGCATTTAGAGTACTAGTATTTATAACTTCATTAGCTAATGCGTTCATTTTAGAACAAAAGTTTCTGACAATGGAATGTTAATGCAATTATACAACCCACAACGGCGTCAGCCATATTTTGTAAAATTAACATATGGAAGCATTCAATTCACATGTGTATTGATTTATTCCTAAGCACAACAAGTAAATATATTTCCCATGACTGATTTGGGAGTGAATATTTAAATCCAAATATGATATGTAAGCATTTAATAAAATATTTTATTATATTGCAATGTTCCATTGTTTCCTACAATAGTTTGTTGGTGGCATAATTTTTGCCAAGCAAAGGTATTACTAACATTTGTTTTTCAAGATCCGCTATGGATAAAGCTCAAATATTGAAAGATGTGTATTTTACATGAAATTCTAGAGGGTATAGATGAGTTTACTACAGATATCCATTTCCTATTTAAAAAATCTCATTTTACCTGAGACATCTATTTCTCACGATTGGTGATAGATATAGATAACAATTGTTATGGAGTTAGCATTAGAATCTAAAACAGCGGATAATTAATTTTTACTTCCGGTTCCAAATAATTCACTTGGAACATCTATTTCTCAGGATTAGCTATAGATTCAGCTGATATGAGTTAAGCGTCATACTTTTATGGAGGTTAGAAGCTACTAAGGATTTCAATTTCCGATTCTGGAGATATCACTTTCTATTCAAATATTTATATTTTCTGTGAGTAAGTTAGTAGTTAATAGATGTAAATAAAATAGATGCAGCCAACGTAGCATCCATCAATTAAATGAAAAAATATTATGTAACTGGTTGGTATATAAGAAAAATATTAACAGGTACGTTTTCATTAAACTAACTATTGTGTATTCATAGAATGCGGTCAAAACAGAAGTTTAAAAAGTTTTGATATCACTTATATTGCAGACTAGCAGTATACCCGTTCTTCGTACGGAGTATATAATATAAAGAAACTTATAATTCGCAATCATGTGCAAATTTTGTTAACATATTAAATTTACTGCTCCTAAAGAGAAGTTTAAGAATATCTGTTCTAACTATGCAAAATTATCTTCACGGGCAGATCTGAAGAATAAAACATCCTGGTCCCTGTTGTAAGCAAATTTCCAAAAATGGAATTGAATCAATATATGCAACCCCGTACTACTTATATTGTCTCAGATTAGAAAATATGCCAATGTGTTAGTAAAAGATTACCGGTATTACACTATGAGTCTCAAAAATCTTTGCCAAAATAAAAGAGATGACGTAATAAATTGAAAATATCAATAATCCCCGTACTCTTTATACCAGAAGGTCGTAATTGATTCCAATATATACCAATATATAGCAAAACATATGCCAATACACCTATACTACTTATATTCTCGTAGATTAGAAGATATACCCGTGTGTTTGTAGAAGATTACTCGTACAACGTACAATATATGAGTTTAAACAATTTTTGTTGTAATAAAACAATTGCATAATAACTTGAAAATATCAATAATCCCTGAATCAATAATCCCTGAAAATATCAATAATAATAGCTTTTAAACCTGAAGACCGTAATTGATATTATCCAGTTAAAAATGCTATAAAAAAAGTCAAATCGTTCTTTTCTAAAATATATATTTATATTTATTTATTTATTATTTAAATCGAAAAAATAATTATTAAAATTAACAGACAGATTTAATTTAATTGCGTTTCTGAGTAACATGATATAAGATAGAATCTTATAACATGTTAAATATGTCATGTCTTATAACATAAACTGCGAAATTAAATAACGATTATGATTTCTCTATACTTCTCATTGTTCCGTAAAAGCTTGTTTTAAATAAACCATGAACCATGGAGATAGATTTCCCCTTTAAATCATGTTTCAAGCAATTCATGTTTTCAGAAAGTGACTAATTAACGCAAAAAATCTCCCATCAAACTCAGAGATTAAATTTTTATTCACTTTCAAACGATTTTCAAGCTTTTCGTTTGGATAAACCACGGAGTTAGGGAGTAGAACTCCTAGGAAAAAGTTCCGTTTTTCATTAATATCTCGACAACCCCAGGTGTTAGAAACTCGAAACTTAGACAAAAGTTATGGGGGGATATTTCAAGGCTATTCACCAAATTTCATTAAATTCGGTTTAGCCGTTTTTCCGTGATGATGAGACAAACGAAAATTTCGTTTTTTACTAATATCTCGAGAACCACTGCTCGTAGAAACTCAAAACACGAATATAATTTTAAGTGGAGCTATTTCTGGGCTACCCACAGAATTTCATCAAATTCGGTTCAGCCGTTCTCCGGTGATGGTGTGACAAACAGACAGACAGACAGACAGACAGACAGACAGACAGACAGATTTTCATTTTTATTTATATAGATAACTAGCAGCATACCCGTTCTTCGTACGGAGTATATAATATAAAGAAACTTGAAATTCATAATCATGCCCAAATTCTTATAGTATACTAAATGACATGTTTATACTTTTCACATCTTTATACTTTTCATTGTTCAGTAAAAGCTTGTGGAAATAACCATGGAGATAGATTTCCAATTTAAATCATGTTTCAAACAATTCATGTTTTTAGAAAGTGACTAATTCGCGCAAAAAATCTCCCATAAAACGCAGAGATAAGGTTTTAATTCACTTTCAAACGATTTTCAAGCTTTTCGTTTGGATAAACTACGGAGTTAGAGAGTAGAACTCCTAGGAAAAGGTTTTGTGTTTCATTAATATCTCGAAACTTGGACTAAATTTATGGGAGGCTATTTCAAGGCTATCCACGAGATTTCATTAAATTCAGTTCAGCCGTTCTCCCGTGATGATCAGACAAACGAAAATGTCGTTTTTTACTAATATCTCGAGAACCACTGATCGTAAAAACTCCAAACATAGACTAAATTTTAAGTGGGACTATTTCCAGGCTACCCACAAAATTTCATCAAATTCGGTTCAGCCGTTCTCTCTTGATGACGGGACAAACAGACAGACAGACAGACAGATTTTCAATTTTATTTATATAGACTAGCAGCATACCCGTTCTTCGTACGGAGTATATAATATAAAGAAACTTGAAATTCATAATCATGCCCAAATTCTTATAGTATACTAAATGACATGTTTAATCAAAATATTCTGTTAAAATATTTAATATAATGCTCCTAAAAAGAAGTTTAAGAATCTCTGTTCTCGCTATATAAAATTACCTTCATGAACATATTTGAAGAATAAAACATCTTGGACCCCTTATGTAAGCAAATATAAAAAAAAATATGGAATTGAATCAATATATGCAAAATAAAAGCGTTAAAATTGTATGGGACCCGTACTAATTATATACGCGAATATTAGAAAATATAACCTGTATTAGTAGATTACATGTATAAATTGAAAATACCAATAAACCCGTAATCTTTAAATCTGAAGACAGTCATTTATTCCAATATATGTCAAAATTAAAGTGCTAAAATTATATGGGAAGATATACACGTACTACTTATAATGTCCGATTATTAGTAGAAGATTTGCAATATGAGTCACAAATGTTTTTTGGTAAAATACAACAGACGACGTAATAAATTGAATACATAATTAATCCCCTTAATCTTCATACCAGAAGACTGTACTTGATTCCAATATATATGCCAATATATGTCAAAATATATGCCAATATACCTGTACTACTTATATTCTCGTAGGTTAGAAGATATACCCGTGCATTCCTAGAAGATTACTCGTACAACGTACAATATGCGTGTGTCAGCAATTTTTGCCGCAATAAAACAATGGCGTAATAACTTAAAAATATCAATAATCCCTGAATCAATAATTCCGGAAAATATCAATAATAATAATGTTTAAACCTGAAGAGTATAATTGATATTATCCAGTCCAAAATGAAATGGCAATGAAATTTATTTTATATACATATCTTCATTATTCAAATCGGAAAGGATTTAATAAAAATCGTCTGCCGCATAAACACATTGGATTTAAATCCGATGCTAAGCGACATGATATCATTTGCTTCAAATAAATTGGTAGAAAAAATATCGTCTAAATAGTTATATTTCTATGGAACATTTGGCGACAGTTTCGTCAAATTAGCGACATTTTAAAAAATCGCCAAATTTTTCGCCAAGTGGGACTGTAGAACTGACAGTTCCACTTTGCGACAAATTGACGAAATATCATCACAATACTATCCCCTAACAAAAAACAATTAATATCATTTATGTAGAGCAATTTTATCAATTTCAAGATATTTTTATAGATTTGAAAACATTTTTATCAATTTGGTGACATTTTAAAAATTCGCTAAATGTATTACTAAGTAGGATGGTTGGTCTGACAGATAAATGCTAACCAAACATCATTTCAGTACTCTCTTCTAACAAAACAAAAAAAAATTTCATTGATATGTAGAAGACCCAAGCCACACGACCAACTCGAAGGTTTATGGCAGCTGTTTGTGTGTCGTTTATATCAATTTGGCGACATTTCCGTCAATTTGGCAAAGTTTAAGAAAAGTTGTCAAATTAGCGATATCCCCCCAAATTCGAAAATTTGAATTTGAGGATCTGAATGAAACATTCTTATCCCGTTTCAATATACTAAATGAAAACACTACAATTGTATTAGAAGATATACCCGCTCTACTCTTTTTCTGTTTCAACAATCGGCTATATGAATTTATTGGCTAAACACAATATATGAGTTTAGTAGCTAAATACGATATAAGCTTGAAAACTCTTTGCCAAAATAAATGAAATTGATGTACGCAGTCAGCAATTAATATAATTAAAAGAAAAATCAAACCGTCCATTCATAAGATATACTTTTATATCCATTTATCCATTTATTTATTATTTAAATCGAAAAAAAATAATAAAAACATTAACAAACACATTTAATTTAATTGCGATGCCGAGCAACATGATATATCCTCCTAAAATGTTAAAATTAATTAACCACTACCAGCACAGCCGTTATTCTTACGGAGTGTATAATTTAAAGAAACTTAAAGTTCGCAATCATGTGCAAATTCTGTTAAAATATTAAATTTATTGCTCCTAAAGAGAAGTTTAAGAATATATGTTCTCACTATGCAAAATTATCTTCACGATCAGATCTGAAGAATAAAACATCCTGCCCCCTTTTGTAAGCAAATTTACAGAAGAAAAAATAGGAATTGAATGAATATATGCAACCCCGTACTAATTATATTGTCGCAGATCAGAAAATATGCCAATGTGTTAGTAGAAGATTAACCGTATTACAATATGCGTCTCAAAAATATTTGCCAAAATAAAAGAGATGACGTAATAAATTGAAAACATCAATAATATCCGTACTCTTTATACCAGAAGGTCGTAATTGATTCCAATATATGCCAATATATATCAAAACATATGTCAATATACCTGTACTACTTATATTCTCGTAGATTAAAAGATATACACGTGTATTTGTAGAAGATTCGTACAACATACAATATATGAGTTTAAACAATTTTTGTCATAATAAAATAATTGCATAATAACTTGAAAATATCAATAATCCTTGAATCAATAATCCCCGAAAATATAAATAATAATAATTTTTAAACCTGAAGACCGTAATTGATATTATCCAGTCAAAAATGCTATAAGAAAAATCAAATCGTTCTTTTCTAAAATATATTTTTATATCCATTTATTTATTATTCAAATCGAAAAAATAATTATTAAAATTAACAGACAGATTTAATTTAATTGCGTTTCTGAGTAACATGATATAAGATAGAATCTTATAACATGTTAAATATGTCATGTCTTATAACATAAACTGCGAAATTAAATAACGATTATGATTTCTCTATACTTCTCATTGTTCCGTAAAAGCTTGTTTTAAATAAACCATGAACCATGGAGATAGATTTCCCCTTTAAATCATGTTTCAAGCAATTCATGTTTTCAGAAAGTGACTAATTAACGCAAAAAATCTCCCATCAAACTCAGAGATTAAATTTTTATTCACTTTCAAACGATTTTCAAGCTTTTCGTTTGGATAAACCACGGAGTTAGGGAGTAGAACTCCTAGGAAAAAGTTCCGTTTTTCATTAATATCTCGACAACCCCAGGTGTTAGAAACTCGAAACTTAGACAAAAGTTATGGGGGGATATTTCAAGGCTATTCACCAAATTTCATTAAATTCGGTTTAGCCGTTTTTCCGTGATGATGAGACAAACGAAAATTTCGTTTTTTACTAATATCTCGAGAACCACTGCTCGTAGAAACTCAAAACACGAATATAATTTTAAGTGGAGCTATTTCTGGGCTACCCACAGAATTTCATCAAATTCGGTTCAGCCGTTCTCCGGTGATGGTGTGACAAACAGACAGACAGACAGACAGACAGACAGACAGACAGACAGATTTTCATTTTTATTTATATAGATAACTAGCAGCATACCCGTTCTTCGTACGGAGTATATAATATAAAGAAACTTGAAATTCATAATCATGCCCAAATTCTTATAGTATACTAAATGACATGTTTAATCAAAATAATCTGTTAAAATATTTAATATAATGCTCCTAAAAAGAAGTTTACGAATCTCTGTTCTCGCTATATAAAATTATCTTCATGGACATATCTGAAGAATAAAACATCTTGGACCCCTTATGTAAGCAAATATAAAAAAAAATATGGAATTGAATCAATATATGCAAAATAAAAGCGTTAAAATTGTATGGGACCCGTACTAATTATATACGCGAATATTAGAAAATATAACCTGTATTAGTAGATTACATGTATAAATTGAAAATACCAATAAACCCGTAATCTTTAAATCTGAAGACAGTCATTTATTCCAATATATGTCAAAATTAAAGTGCTAAAATTATATGGGAAGATATACACGTACTACTTATAATGTCCGATTATTAGTAGAAGATTACCCGTTTTGCAATATGAGTCACAAATGTTTTTTGGTAAAATACAACAGACGACGTAATAAATTGAATATATAATTAATCCCCTTAATCTTCATACCAGAAAACTGTACTTGATTCCAATATATATGCCAATATATGTCAAAATATATGCCAATATACCTGTACTACTTATATTCTCGTAGGTTAGAAGATATACCCGTGCATTCCTAGAAGATTACTCGTACAACGTACAATATGCGTGTGTCAGCAATATTTGCCGCAATAAAACAATGGCGTAATAACTTAAAAATATCAATAATCTCTGAATCAATAATTCCGGAAAATATCAATAATAATAATGTTTAAACCTGAAGAGTATAATTGATATTATCCAGTCCAAAATGAAATGGCAATGAAATTTATTTTATATACATATCTTCATTATTCAAATCGGAAAGGATTTAATAAAAATCGTCTGCCGCATAAACACATTGGATTTAAATCCGTTGCTAAGCGACATGATATCATTTGCTTCAAATAAATTGGTAGAAAAAATATCGTCTAAATAGTTATATTTCTATGGAACATTTGGCGACAGTTTCGTCAAATTAGCGACATTTTAAAAAATCGCCAAATTTTTCGCCAAGTGGGACTGTAGAACTGACAGTTCCACTTTGCGACAAATTGACGAAATATCATCACAATACTATCCCCTAACAAAAAACAATTAATATCATTTATGTAGCGCAATTTTATCAATTTCAAGATATTTTTATAGATTTGAAAACATTTTTATCAATTTGGTGACATTTTAAAAATTCGCTAAATGTTAAGTAGGATGGTTGGTCTGACAGATAAATGCTAACCAAACATCATTTCAGTACTCTCTTCTAACAAAACAAAAGAAAATTTCATTGATATGTAGAAGATCCAAGCCACACGACCAACCCGAAGGTTTATGGCAGCAGTTTGTGTTGAAGACCCAGGCCGTCCGACTCGTCCAGAGGACTAAGAGCAACTATTTGGACGGCCGGGCAGCTGTTTGTGTGTCGTTTATATCAATTTGGCGACATTTCCGTCGATTTGGCAAAGTTTAAGAAAAGTTGTCAAATTAGCGATATCCCTCCAAATTCGTAGCTTTGAATTTGCAGATCTGAATGAAACTTTCTTATCCCGTTTCAATATACTAAATGAAAACACTACAATTGTATTAGAAGATATACCCGCTCTACTCTTTTTCTGTTTCAACAATCGGCTATATGAATTTATTGGCTAAACACAATATATGAGTTTAGTAGCTAAATACGATATAAGCTTGAAAACTTTTTGCCAAAATAAATGAAATTGATGTACGCAGTCAGCAATTAATATAATTAAAAGAAAAATCAAACCGTCCATTCATAAGATATAGTTTTATATCCATTTATCCATTTATTTATTATTTAAATCGAAAAAAAATAATAAAAACATTAACAAACACATTTAATTTAATTGCGATGCCGAGCAACATGATATATCCTCCTAAAATGTTAAAATTTATTAACCACTAACAGCACACCCGTTATTCGTACGGAGTGTATAATTTAAAGAAACTTAAATTTCGCAATCATGTGCGAATTCTGTTAAAATATTAAATTTATTGCTCCTAAAGAGAAGTTTAAGAATATATGTTCTCACTATGCAAAATTATCTTCACGATCAGATCTGACGAATAAAACATCCTGCCCCCTTTTGTAAGCAAATTTACAGAAGAAAAAATAGGAATTGAATGAATATATGCAACCCCGTACTAATTATATTGTCGCAGATCAGAAAATATGCCAATGTGTTAGTAGAAGATTACCCGTATTACAATATGCGTCTCAAAAATATTTGCCAAAATAAAAGAGATGACGTAATAAATTGAAAACATCAATAATATCCGTACTCTTTATACCAGAAGGTCGTAATTGATTCCAATATATGCCAATATATATCAAAACATATGTCAATTTACCTGTACTACTTATATTCTCGTAGATTAAAAGATATACACGTGTATTTGTAGAAGATTCGTACAACATACAATATATGAGTTTAAACAATTTTTGTCATAATAAAATAATTGCATAATAACTTGAAAATATCAATAATCCTTGAATCAATAATCCCCGAAAATATAAATAATAATAATTTTTAAACCTGAAGACCGTAATTGATATTATCCAGTCAAAAATGCTATAAGAAAAATCAAATCGTTCTTTTCTAAAATATATTTTTATATCCATTTATTTATTATTCAAATCGAAAAAATAATTATTAAAATTAACAGACAGATTTAATTTAATATCGTTTCTGAGTAACATGATATAAGATAGAATCTTATAACATGTTAAATATGTCATGTCTTATAACATAAACTGCGAAATTAAATAACGATTTTGATTTCTCTATACTTCTCATTGTTCCGTAAAAGCGTGTTTCAAATAAACCATGAACCATGGAGATAGATTTCCCCTTTAAATCATGTTTCAAACAATTCATGTTTTCAGAAAGTGACTAATTAACGCAAAAAATCTCCCATCAAACTCAGAGATTAAATTTTAATTCACTTTCAAACGATTTTCAAGCTTTTCGTTTGGATAAACCACGGAGTTAGGGAGTAGAACTCCTAGGAAAAAGTTCCGTTTTTCATTAATATCTCGACAACCCCAGGTCTTAGAAACTCGAAACTTGGACAAAATTTATGGGGGGATATTTCAAGGCTATTCACCAAATTTCATTAAATTCGGAGATGCCGTTTTTCCGTGATGATGAGACAAACGAAAATTTCGTTTTTTACTAATATCTCGAGAACCACTGGTCGTAGAAACTCAAAACACGGATATAATTTTAAGTGGGGCTATTTCTGGGCTACCCACAAAATTTCATCAAATTCGGTTCAGCCGTTCTCCCGTGATGGTGTGACAAACAGACAGACAGACAGACAGACAGACTGACAGACAGACAGACAGACAGACAGATTTTCATTTTTATTTATATAGACTAGCAGCATACCCGTTCTTCGTACGGAGTATATAATATAAATAAACTTAAAATTCACAATCATGTGCAAATTCCTATAGTATACTAAATGGCATTTTTAATCAAAATATTCTGTTAAAATACTTAACATAATGCTCCTAAAAAGAAGTTAAGGAATGGCTGTTCTCGTTATTCAAAATTATCTTCATGGGTAGATCTGAAGAATAAAATATCCTGTTCTCTTTTGTAAGCAAATTTACAAAAAATATGGAATTGAATCAATATATGCAAAATAAAAGCGTATTGTATGGGACCCGTACTACTTATATACGCGAATATTAGAAGATATAACCTGTATTAGTAGTTTACATATATAAAGTGAAAATATCAATAAATCCGTAATCTTTAAACCAGTAGGCAGTAATTAATTCCCATATGTGCCCAAATGAAAGTGCTAAAATTATATGGGAAGATAAACCCGTACTACTTATAATGTCATAGATTAGAAGATATGTCCTAGTGTTAGTAAAAGATTACCCGTATTATAATATTTAGTTTGAAAAAATTTTGCCAATATATAGCAGATTACTCAATAAATTAAAAATATCAATAATCCCCGTAATCTTCATACCGGAAGGCTTGATTCCAATATATGCCAATATACATGTACTACTTATATTCTCTTACATTAGAAGATATACCAGTGCATTTGTAGAAGATTACTCGTACAACGCACAATATATGAGTTTCAACAATTTTGGTCGCAATAAAACAATGCCATAAGAAATTGAAAATATCAATAATCTCTCAATCAATAATCCCCGAAAACATCAATAATAATAATGTTTAAACATGAAGATCGTAATTGATATTATCCAGTCAAAAATACGATGGCAATGAAATTTATTTTATATACATATCTTCATTATTAAAATCGGAAAAGATTTAATAAAAATCTTTGTCCTCATAAACACATTAAATTTAAATCCGTTGTTAAGCGACATGTTATGATTTGCTTCAAATAAATTGGTGGTCAAAATATCGTCTGAATATCTCTAATGAAGGTTTGGCGACATTTTAAAAAATCGCCAAATTTATCGCAAAGTGGGACTGTAGAACTGACAGTCCCACTTGGCGATAAATTGACGAACCATCATCAAAATATTATCCCCCAAAAAACACAATTTCGTTTATTTAGGACAATTTATCAATTTCAAAATATTTTTATGGATTTATAAATTTTTTTATCAATTTGGTGACATTTTAAAAATTCGCTAAATGGGTTACTCAGTAGGGCGGTTGGACTAACAGACAAATGCTAACGAAACACCATTTCAGTACTTTCTTTTAACAAAACAAAATAAAATTCATTGATTTACGTCATTTTTATCAATTTGGGGGCATTTCAATCAATTTGGCAACTTTTAAGAAATTTGCCAAGTTAGCGATATCCAGCCAAATTCGTAGCTCTAAATTCGCAGATCTGAATAAAATATCGCGATCCAGTTTGTATATACTAAATGAAAACACTAAAATATTATTAGAAGATATACCCATTCTACTCTTTTTCTGTTTAAACAATTGTATAAATGAATTTATTGGGTAAACAGAATATGAGTTTATTAGCTAAACACAATATATAAGCTTAAAACCTCTTTGCTAAAATACATGAAAGTGATGTTTGCAGTTCGCAATTAATATAATTAAAAAAAATCAAACCGTTCATTTATAAGATATATTTTAATATCCATTTATTTATTATTCAAATCGAAAAAATAATAATAATCATTAACAAACACATTTAATTCCATTCCTTTGCCGAGCAACATGATATAAGATAGAATCTTCCTCATAAAATACGAAATTATATAACCATTTTAATTTCTTTATACTTCTAATCGTTGAGTAAAAGCTTGTGAAATATAAAACATGGAGGTAGATTTTTCCATTTAAATTCATGTTTCAAACAATTCATGCTTTCAGATAGTGACTATTTAATGCAAAAATCCTGCATCAAACTCAAAAATAAAGTTTTAATTCCCTTTGACGCTTTAAACAAACGATTTTATCCTTTCCGTTTGCTTAAACCACGGAGTTGGAGAGTAGAACTCCTATGAAAAAAGATCCGTTTTTCATTAATATCTCGACAACCCCTGGTCTTAGAAACTCGAAACTTGGGCAAAATTTATGGGGGTCTATTTTAAGGCCACCCACAAAATTTCATTAAATTCGGTTCAGCCGTTCTCTCGTGATGATGAGACAAACGAAAATTTTGTTTTTTACTAATATCTCGAGAACCACTGGTCGTAGAAATTCCAACCATAGACTAAATTTTAAGTGGGGCTATTTCTAAGCTACCCACAAAATTTCATCAAATTCGGTTCAGCCGTTCTCCCGTGATGATGGGACAAACAGACAGACAGATAGACAGACAGACAGACAGACAGATTTTCAATTTTATTTATATAGACTAGCAGCATACCCGTTCTTCGTACGGAGTATATAATATAAAGAAACTTGAAATTCATAATCATGCGCAAATTCTTATAGTATACTAAATGACATGTTTAATCAAAATATTCTATTAAAATATTTAATATAATGCTCCTAAAAAGAAGTTTAAGAATCTCTGTTCTCGCTATATAAAATTATCTTCATGGACATATCTGAAGAATAAAACATCTTGGACCCCTTATGTAAGCAAATATAAAAAAAAATATGGAATTGAATCAATATATGCAAAATAAAAGCGTTAAAATTGTATGGGACCCGTACTAATTATATACGCGAATATTAGAAAATATAACCTGTATTAGTAGATTACATGTATAAATTGAAAATACCAATAAACCCGTAATCTTTAAATCTGAAGACAGTCATTTATTCCAATATATGTCAAAATTAAAGTGCTAAAATTATATGGGAAGATATACACGTACTACTTATAATGTCCGATTATTAGTAGAAGATTACCCGTTTTGCAATATGAGTCTCAAATGTTTTTTGGTAAAATACAACAGACGACGTAATAAATTGAATATATAATTAATCCCATTAATCTTCACACCAGAAGACTGTACTTGATTCCAATATATATGCCAATATATGTCAAAATATATGCCAATATACCTGTACTACTTATATTCTCGTAGGTTAGAAGATATACCCGTGCATTCCTAGAAGATTACTCGTACAACGTACAATATGCGTGTGTCAGCAATTTTTGTCGCAATAAAACAATGGCGTAATAACTTAAAAATATCAATAATCACTGAATCAATAATTCCGGAAAATATCGATAATAATAATGTTTAAACCTGAAGAGTATAATTGATATTATCCAGTCCAAAATGAAATGGCAATGAAATTTATTTTATATACATATCTTCATTATTCAAATCGGAAAGGATTTAATAAAAATCGTCTGCCGCATAAACACATTGGATTTAAATCCGTTGCTAAGCGACATGATATCATTTGCTTCAAATAAATTGGTAGAAAAAATATCGTCTAAATAGTTATATTTCTATGGAACACTTGGCGACAGTTTCGTCAAATTAGCGACATTTTAAAAAATCGCCAAATTTATCGCCAAGTGGGACTGTAGAACTGACAGTTCCACTTTGCGACAAATTGACGAAATATCATCACAATACTATCCCCTAACAAAAAACAATTAATATCATTTATGTAGCGCCATTTTATCAATTTCAAAATATTTTTATAGATTTTAAAACATTTTTATCAATGTGGTGACATTTTAAAAATTCGCTAAATGTATTACTAAGTAGGATGATTGGTCTGACAGATAAATGCTAACCAAACATCATTTCAGTGCTCTCTTCTAACAAAACAAAAAAAAATTTCATTGATATGTAGAAGACCCAAGCCACACGACCAACCCGAAGGTTTATGGCAGCTGTTTGTGTGTCGTTTATATCAATTTGGCGATATTTCCGTCAATTTGGCAAAGTTTAAGAAAAGTTGTCAAATTAGCGATATCCCTCCAAATTCGTAGCTTTGAATTTGCAGATCTGAATGAAACATTCTTATCCCGTTTCAATATACTAAATGAAAACACTACAATTGTATTAGAAGATATACCCGCTCTACTCTTTTTCTGTTTCAACAATCGGCCATATGAATTTATTAGCTAAACACAATATATGAGTTTAGTAGCTAAATACGATATAAGCTTGAAAACTCTTTGCCAAAATAAATGAAATTGATGTACGCAGTCAGCAATTAATATAATTAAAAGAAAAATCAAACCGTCCATTCATAAGATATACTTTTATATCCATTTATCCATTTATTTATTATTTAAATCGAAAAAAAATAATAAAAACATTAACAAACACATTTAATTTAATCCTTTATTCGTACGGAGTGTATAATTTAAAGAAACTTAAAGTTCGCAATCATGTGCAAATTCTGTTAAAATATTAAATTTATTGCTCCTAAAGAGAAGTTTAAGAATATATGTTCTCACTATGCAAAATTATCTTCACGATCAGATCTGAAGAATAAAACATCCTGCCCCCTTTTGTAAGCAAATTTACAGAAGAAAAAATAGGAATTGAATGAATATATGCAACCCCGTACTAATTATATTGTCGCAGATCAGAAAATATGCCAATGTGTTAGTAGAAGATTACCCGTATTACAATATGCGTCTCAAAAATATTTGTCAAAATAAAAGAGATAATGTAATAAATTGAAAACATCAATAATATCCGTACTCTTTATACCAGAAGGTCGTAATTGATTCCAATATATGCCAATATATATCAAAACATATGTCAATATACCTGTACTACTTATATTCTCGTAGATTAAAAGATATACTCGTGTATTTGTAGATGATTCGTACAACATACAATATATGAGTTTAAACAATTTTTGTCATAATAAAATAATTGCATAATAACTTGAAAATATCAATAATCCTTGAATCAATAATCCCCGAAAATATAAGTAATAATAATTTTTAAACCTGAAGACCGTAATTGATATTATCCAGTCAAAAATGCTATAAGAAAAATCAAATCGTTCTTTTCTAAAATATATTTTTATATCCATTTATTTATTATTCAAATCGAAAAAATAATTATTAAAATTAACAGACAGATTTAATTTAATTGCGTTTCTGAGTAACATGATATAAGATAGAATCTTATAACATGTTAAATATGTCATGTCTTATAACATAAACTGCGAAATTAAATAACGATTTTGATTTCTCTATACTTCTCATTGTTCCGTAAAAGCTTGTTTTAAATAAACCGTGAACCATGGAGATAGATTTCCCCTTTAAATCATGTTTCAAACAATACATGTTTTCAGAAAGTGACTAATTAACGCAAACAATCTCCCATCAAACTCAGAGATTAAATTTTAATTCACTTTCAAACGATTTTCAAGCTTTTCGTTTGGATAAACCACGGAGTTAGGGAGTAGAACTCCTAGGAAAAAGTTCCGTTTTTCATTAATATCTCGACAACCCCAGGTCTTAGAAACTCGAAACTTGGACAAAATTTATGGGGAGATATTTCAAGGCTATCCACCAAATTTCATTAAATTCGGTTCAGCCGTTTTTCCGTGATGATGAGACAAACGAAAATTTCGTTTTTTACTAATATCTCGAGAACCACTGGTCGTAGAAACTCAAAACACGGATATAATTTTAAGTGGGGCTATTTCTGGGCTACCCACAAAATTTCATCAAATTCGGTTCAGCCGTTCACCCGTGATGATGGGACAAACAGACAGACATACACACAGACAGACAGATTTTCATTTTTATTTATATAGACTAGCAGCATACCCGTTCTTCGTACGGAGTATATAATATAAAGAAATTTGAAATTCATAATCATGCCCAAATTCTTATAGTATACTAAATGACATGTTTAATCAAAATATTCTGTTAAAATATTTAATATAATGCTCCTAAAAAGAAGTTTAAGAATCTCTGTTCTCGCTATATAAAATTATCTTCATGGACATATCTGAAGAATAAAACATCTTGGACCCCTTATGTAAGCAAATATAAAAAAAAATATGGAATTGAATCAATATATGCAAAATAAAAGCGTTAAAATTGTATGGGACCCGTACTAATTATATGCGCGAATATTAGAAAATATAACCTGTATTAGTAGATTACATGTATAAATTGAAAATACCAATAAACCCGTAATTTAAATTTGAAGACAGTCATTTATTCCAATATATGTCAAAATTAAAGTGCTAAAATTATATGGGAAGATATAAACGTACTACTTATAATGTCCGATTATTAGTAGAAGATTAACCGTTTTGCAATATGAGTCACAAATGTTTTTTGGTAAAATACAACAGACGACGTAATAAATTGAATATATAATTAATACCCTTAATCTTCATACCAGAAGACTGTACTTGATTCCAATATATATGCCAATATATGTCAAAATATATGCCAATATACCTGTACTACTTATATTCTCGTAGGTTAGAAGATATACCCGTGCATTCCTAGAAGATTACTCGTACAACGTACAATAAGCGTGTGTCAGCAATTTTTGCCGCAATAAAACAATGGCGTAATAACTTAAAAATATCAATAATCCCTGAATCAATAATTCCGGAAAATATCAATAATAATAATGTTTAAACCTGAAGAGTATAATTGATATTATCCAGTCCAAAATGAAATGGCAATGAAATTTATTTTATATACATATCTTCATTATTCAAATCGGAAAGGATTTAATAAAAATCGTCTGCCGCATAAACACATTGGATTTAAATCCGTTGCTAAGCGACATGATATCATTTGCTTCAAATAAATTGGTAGAAAAAATATCGTCTAAATAGTTATATTTCTATGGAACATTTGGCGACAGTTTCGTCAAATTAGCGACATTTTAAAAAATCGCCAAATTTATCGACAAGTGGGACTGTAGAACTGACAGTTCCACTTTGCGACAAATTGACGAAATATCATCGCAATACTATCCCCTAACAAAAAACAATTAATATCATTTATGTAGCCCAATTTTATCAATTTCAAGATATTTTTATAGATTTGAAAACATTTTTATCAATTTGGTGACATTTTAAAAATTCGCTAAATGTATTACTAAGTAGGATGCTAAATGTATTACTAAGTAGGATGGTTGGTCTGACAGATAAATGCTAACCAAACATCATTTCAGTACTCTCTTCTAACAAAACAAAAAAAAATTTCATTGATATGTAGAAGACCCAAGCCACACGACCAACCCGAAGGTTTATGGCAGCTGTTTGTGTGAAAGCCCCAGGGCGTCCGGCTCGTCCAGAGGACTTAGAGCAACAAAATGGACGACCGGGGCAGCTGTTTGTGTGTCGTTTATATCAATTTGGCGACATTTCCGTCAATTTGGCAAAGTTTAAGAAAAGTTGTCAAATTAGCGATATCCCTCCAAATTCGTAGCTTTGAATTTGCAGATCTAAATGAAACATTCTTATTCCGTTTCAATATACTAAATGAAAACACTACAATTGTATTAGAAGATATACCCGCTCTACTCTTTTTCTGTTTCAACAATCGGCTATATGAATTTATTGGCTAAACACAATATATGAGTTTAGTAGCTAAATACGATATAAGCTTGAAAACTCTTTGCCAAAATAAATGAAATTGATGTACGCAGTCAGCAATTAATATAATTAAAAGAAAAATCAAACCGTCCATTCATAAGATATACTTTTATATCCATTTATCCATTTATTTATTATTTAAATCGAAAAAAAATAATAAAAACATTAACAAACACATTTAATTTAATTGCGATGCCGAGCAACATGATAAATCCTCCTAAAATGTTAAAATTTATTAACCACTAACAGCACACCCGTTATTCGTACGGAGTGTATAATTTAAAGAAACTTAAAGTTCGCAATCATGTGCAAATTCTGTTAAAATATTAAATTTATTGCTCCTAAAGAGAAGTTTAAGAATATATGTTCTCACTATGCAAAATTATCCTCACGATCAGATCTGAAGAATAAAACATACTGCCCCCTTTTGTAAGCAAATTTACAGAAGAAAAAATAGGAATTGAATGAATATATGCAACCCCGTACTAATTATATTGTCGCAGATCAGAAAATATGCCAATGTGTTAGTAGAAGATTACCCGTATTACAATATGCGTCTCAAAAATATTTGCCAAAATAAAAGAGATGACGTAATAAATTGAAAACATCAATAATATCCGTACTCTTTATACCAGAAGGTCGTAATTGATTCCAATATATGCCAATATATATCAAAACATATGTCAATATACCTGTACTACTTATATTCTCGTAGATTAAAATATATACACGTGTATTTGTAGAAGATTCGTACAACATACAATATATGAGTTTAAACAATTTTTGTCATAATAAAATAATTGCAGAATAACTTGAAAATATCAATAATCCTTGAATCAATAATCCCCGAAAATATAAATAATAATAATTTTTAAACCTGAAGAACGTAATTGATATTATCCAGTCAAAAATGCTATAAGAAAAATCAAATCGTTCTTTTCTAAAATATATTTTTATATCCATTTATTTATTATTCAAATCGAAAAAATAATTATTAAAATTAACAGACAGATTTAATTTAATTGCGTTTCTGAGTAACATGATATAAGATAGAATCTTATAACATGTTAAATATGACATGTCTTATAACATAAACTGCGAAATTAAATAACGATTTTGATTTCTCTATACTTCTCATTGTTCCGTAAAAGCTTGTTTTAAATAAACCATGAACCATGGAGATAGATTTCCCCTTTAAATCATGTTTCAAACAATTCATGTTTTCAGAAAGTGACTAATTAACGCAAACAATCTCCCATCAAACTCAGAGATTAAATTTTAATTCACTTTCAAACGATTTTCAAGCTTTTCGTTTGGATAAACCACGGAGTTAGGGAGTAGAACTCCTAGGAAAAAAGTTCCGTTTTTCATTAATATCTCGACAACCCCAGGTCTTAGAAACTCGAAACTTGGACAAAATTTATGGGGGCATATTTCAAGGCTATTCACCAAATTTCATTAAATTCGGTTCAGCCGTTTTTCCGTGATGATGAGACAAACGAAAATTTCGTTTTTTACTAATATCTCGAGAACCACTGGTCGTTGAAACTCAAAACACAGATATAATTTTAAGTGGGGATATTTCTGGGCTACCCACAAAATTTCGTCAAATTCGGTTCAGCCGTTCTCCCGTGATGGTGTGACAAACAGACAGACAGACAGACAGACAGACAGACAGACAGACAGACAGACAGATTTTCATTTTTATTTATATAGATTGCACCAGTTGACCGGTTATTACGCGCTGGTCAACCTGGAATAGCTATACCTGAACTGGCATGAAGAAAATTTTACCATGTGTCGCATTTTTGTTAACCACTAGAGAGATTGACATATATAGTCCTATTATGTAGCAGACTAAAAAATTTACCAAAAATAAAAATGTAAGCTTTCAAATTTGCTGAACAGTCAACTTTTTTTATGTTTGCTGACATTACAGGTATCGACCAATTTAGCAAAGAATAAATGCAAATCCGGCTCATTGGAGTTGTTATCTGCAATGGGAACGCAATCTAAACATTGAGAATGTTATTCGACAAGAAAGCAATTGAGTATTGCATTCATGTGACAAACTTAGTTCTATTTTTAGAAAATTTGAAGCTAGCAGGGTGATAGGAGTAAATTGGGTTTCCTCGATATATGTTTGCAAAATTGTGGTATATGACAATATTTTCTGCCATCAGGAAATATAAGTTAATACATAGTAATAAGCGGCTCCGCACACACATGCAGACATCACCTAAAAAATGGTCGTGTTGTGTTCAGGGATGATTGAAACGTGCTCTCCCGTCGAAATCTCGAATTCGAATTTTTGAACCCATCACAATACTTTCCTTATACATTATACTATGTACTGTATAAGGAAGGTAAAAATGAGTAAAGCACAATCAAAGGGGAGTGGGGGACTGAATTGCTTTATTAATAGATAACGATAGTGGCTTACAATCACATATAACCTAGTAAACAAAATATTAAGCCTGTCAAGTCGTTATTTGGAAAAGAATAAACCTTAATGAGGGCCTTAATATTATCTGACATGATTTCGGGGTACATTTTTATGAGGAAAATTTATGTTAAATCTTTATTAACTAGCAAACCATAAAAAATTACATATTGCTGACAAATGTAAATTTTCAAAGGATCATTTTGAAATGACAAAAAAAAAAAAAAAGGAAACACTTTTGCTCCAGGACACAAAAAGAAATGTTCGTCGATTTTTTATCGAATTTGTAAAAACACAGTATTTTTCTTTTAGATAAAATGTTGATAGAAATAATATTTCTTATTTAAAAATTCAAATTGAACTTGTAATTTTAATGTTTGTATAAGATAGAATAATGATATGCAGATTATTTTAAAAGCCTGGAAAAAAATATTATGGACATCTGCATATCAAAGACAATTAAAGTTACTCATTTTTACCAGTACGATGTTTTTATGTATGACGGACACTATTATGACTTTAATATATATATATATAATTATTTTGTTCTATTAATAATCTTAGATTTTATAAAAGGAATTTAAATTTTCAACTTACTATAGTAAATGTGTCTATAAGCATCCTTTGATTCTTAGCCATATTCTACACAGGCATTTAAACGCTGCGGTGCTGACGCGTGTCTGTTATTTCTTCATCTACACTAGATGTTAAAATCGTGGCGGTTTAGAAGCCGCGAAAACGCTAATTAAGATATGTAGACGTTTTTAAAACTTTTAACTACTCTAATTTGATAACTGTTTTGTCCTCAGTAAGCTCTTCGTTGGAACAGTCTATATAGTTTGACGTATGCTGTTAACGTCAAATCCGCTAAACGTCAGCATTGCAAGCGCCATATGAGTAAAAACCGCTAAACGCCCAACTAAAGTCCTGACTCTTTGAAACATTAAAATCTAAAAGCAAATATATTTCAATGTGATCCATAGAAACATTCATCTTAGGTATTAATGACGATCACAGCTGCAAATAGGAATTCGACTATCACATCAAAACGGGAGCACGTTTTAATTTTAATAGCTAAAAGTTAAGTTTAGTAAATGCTAAATTCCCCTAAATAACAGTAACACATTAGTAGCTTCTGTTAGCGTTGGATACTTCCATGGGCATATGCACGATTTTTTTCAGGGGGTGCTAAAATTGATTGTATTCAAAATGTGGAGATTACGATCAAAGTTGCAATATGTATTTTTGCAAAGTAAATTTGAATAGATGGTAGATGGTATGCATTTAATTATTAGAGTGTATAATACTTTTAAAAATTAGAATGCACCAATTTTTTTAAAATTAGTATGTACCACTTTTAAAATATATTCCCCCTTTCATAACATAATTCTAACCTTCCTGAAAACAGAGCAACTAAATTAACAAATTAGACATTCATAAACATACCAAATGCAATAATCCTGATTTTTCCATTCAGGTATAAGATTAAATCGATTTTATTTATATGAACGTGGGAGAAAACACACAGTTGTGGTTGAATGTTCTAATTCCAGGAAGCACTTTTCTTATATGTTTCCTCTCATATTGGCTTTAAATTAAATTAACAATTTTCCAGGGGGTTGCTTTGGCATCATCTGACTCACCCTAAATACGCCCGTGGTTACATTATTCTGTTATTACATGAATGTTCAAGCTTAAACACTGTCTGGGTACTATACGATTTGCTTCCAGGCCATGAAAAATAATCACTGGCAAAGCATGCAGGCAATCTGGCCAGACAGTGTCTACTCAAGCAATCTGCTACCATGTAACGCGTTTCTTAATTGCGTATTATTTGATATAAGTAAGTAAAATATTTCCAATAATATATAATTGAAGAAGGAATTGCTTGGTAGCGGATTGTCTGGGTATTTATCCAGATTCCCTTCACGCTTCGCCACTGAAAATAATGCCGCGCCACTGAATTACTCATAGTCTGAAAGCATATAGCTAAGAAATAACAGAACCCGATCTATTTCCACTAGGAGTTACGGATAAATTTATAAAATCTATAAATGACTTTTAGTGGAACTAGATCAATGGGGTATTTTTAGACCGTACATTTACAAAAGAATCGGGATATATATATATATATATATATATATATATATATATATATATATATATATATATATATATATATACAGTCAAACCTGTTTGAAACGGAGCTTTCAAGAAACGGAATCTATATAATAAAAGGCAATGTCTGTGTGTCTGTCTGTGTGCCTGTCTTATACCCTATACGTTCAGCGACTGCTCGTCGTAGAGCTACGAAATTTAGCAATGAGAGACCCGGGGGGGGGGGGGGAGGGCACATGAAAACCGATTTTTAAAATTTTAATAATTTTTTTTGTTATTTAATGTTTTATGCGATTTCGACCGTTTTTTGCCCTTTTTGTCGCGGAGGGCGCGGTAGCCCAGTGGTTAGCGATTCCCGCCACTGCCTAAACTGCCGCCGTGTTCAGGTGGAGTACGATCACGTTAAACATGTGGATCCGTAAGTCCTTCCGAGAGGTTGGTGGTAGGGGAAGGAGGGTACGGTCCCTGTGGATGCCTCCCCCACTGGGTTCCAGTCTAAATTGGGTGAATAAAAAGAAATATATGGAAATTGTCGCGGAGGGCGCGGTAACCCAGTGGTTAGCGAGCGGGAATTGCACTAGGTAGGCCCAGGTTCGATTCCCGCCACTGACGAAACTGCCGCCGTGTTTACGCGAAGTACGATCACGTTAAACATGTGGGACCGTAAGTCCTTCCGAGAAGTTAGTGGTAGGGAAAGGAGGGTACGGTCCCTGTGGATGCCTCCCCCACTGAGTTCCGGTCTAAATTGGGTGGCACTTCCTGGCCGTCTAAACAGTTACCATACACCTTTTTTGTAGGTCGCGCCAGCGAGTTTGCAACGGTCAGAATTTGCCACGGTTAGAATTTTCAAGGGTAGCGAACAGAATGGTCGCCAAAGGCGGCTAGTAAATAATAAAAGGCAATGCCTGTCTGCGTGTCTCTGAGTCGTATACACTATACGTTCAGCGATCGCTCGTCGGAGAGCTACGAAATTTGGCAATCGGAGACCCGGGGGGGGGGGGGAAGGGGGCACGTATAAAACGATTTTTAACATTTGAATTATTTTTTTAGTTATTTAATGTTTGATGCGATTTCGACTGTTTTTTGCCGTTTTTCCTCCACGATCCAGACGTCGTAGAAAAAAAACAAATCACACCACCGGAAAGAGCAGACAATTGCGAGTAAAAATATATCAATTTCAAATCTCAATTTCGATTTCTAATATTTTTTAAAGATTTTAAAACAAAAGTCAACTTTCGGTTAAAAAAATCAACTTTCGTTTTTATATCCTCCCATCGTAAAAACTACTCATAATTTCGATTAATAATTTACATTTTTAGAAAGCTCAAAGATCTGACATTCTTACAAGTCTACTCTGGTCAAGAAATAATGAAAATTGCCTGCAGCATCGCAATTTTAAAGACTTCATTGTTTTATATTTGTCAGTGAAGATCCGATTCTTCCCCGACAGCCCCGCCCAGAAATGGGGGAGACGTCGCGCAGTTGCATCGGGTTAGAGTGATATTTTAAATGATAGAATTAAGAGCTTAGCATATGGTCATTATAAAATTTAAATGATTGAATTATGGTGGATTGAATTGTGGTGATATATTGTGGTGATATATTGGCCGTAAGTCCTTCCGACAGGTTGGTGGTAGGGGAAGGAGAGGAAGGTCCCTGTGGATGCCTCCCCCACTGGGTTCCGGTCTAAATTGGGGGACATTTTCCTGACCATCCAAACAGTTACCTTACACCTTTCTGGCAGGTCACGCCAGCGAGTTGGCCACGGTCAGAATTTTCAAGAGTAGCGAACAGGCTGGTCGCCAAAGGCGGGTCGTCTATATAATAAAAGGCAATGCATGTGTGTGTGTCTATGTGTCTGTCCGATACACTATAGGTTTCGCGACCGCGCGTCAGAGAGCTACGGAATTTGGCAATCGGAGACCAGGGGGTCGGAAGGTGTCACGTGAAAACCGAATTTTAAAATTTTAATTATTTTTACTTTCCTTATATACATAATATATAAGGAAAGTACTGTAACGGGGTCGAAAACTCGAAATCCAGTTTTTGACGGGAGAGCACGTTTCAAGCATCCCTGATCACGAATCAAACATTTTTGAAGTGATGTCTGTGTGTGTGTGTGTGTGTGTGTGTGTGTGTGTGTGTGTGTGTGAAAGTATGTGTGTGTGTATGTGAAAGTATGTGTGTGTGTGTGTGTGTGTGTCTCAGTGAGTCTGTGGAGACGATAACTGACAAACGAATGGACCGATTCGAATCAAATTTATCACAAAAATCACAATCCGTAAACACTGGAAGCCTATTGTTTTTATACGTAATCGAATGTTCAACCCCCCCCCCCCCTAAATTTTCGAATAAAATTTTGAAAAAATCGTCAAAAATCAAAACCACTAATAAAGTTACGCAAATAGACATTTCTTATGTAATTTTTCATTAGAAAACAATTGACATAAATTTTAGAACGCCAACATGAACCGTTTTTGAGATATTGCACATTTTTCAAAAAAATTATTAAAAAGTCATATAAAATGAAAAAAAAAATATTTCCTATTGAGAAACATGTTCCCTTTTCATATGTAATACCATGCGATAAATTGGGTGACATCATTCTCGTGGATCTAGTTCGTTCCATTCATGAAAAAAGATACTTTGAGTAATACTTTTGTATTTGAACGCCAATAGTCATTTATCTGCTGTAAGAACAACTTATTTCTTCGTCCATAACGCTTGGCGAGATTTTGGCAACGAATTTGGCGGAATATCGCCAACTTGGCGACTTTTTGAAATGTTGCTAAATTAACGAAAATCTCGCCAAATGGATAAAAATGACGCTAAATCAATGAAAATGACGACTAATTGTCGAAAATTTAACATCTTGGAAAGAATATTAGTATATCTACTACAAGAAAACCTATTTTGTTACTGTAAAAGTAGTATATTCATTACATTATATAAGGAAAGTCATGTGCTGCCCACATCAGATTTTTTTTTTTTGTTATTTAATGTTTTATGCGATTTCGACCTGTTTTTTGCCTTCTTGCCCTTTTTTCTCCACGATTCAGACGTCGTAGTAAAAAACAAATCACACCACCGGAAAAGCAGTCAATTGCGAGTAAAAATATATCAATTTCAAACCTAATTTCGATTTCTAATATTTTTTAAAGATTTTAAAACAAAAGTAACTTTTGTCTCAAAAAAACGATTTTTGGTTTTTAAATTCTCTCATAGTAAAAAGTACTCATAATTTCGACTACTAATTTACATTTTTAGAAAGCTCAAACATCTGGCTTTCTTACAAGGTCAATCTGGTCAAGAATTAACTAAAATTGGCCGCTGGATCGGAATTTTAAAGAAGTCATGATTTTAAAATTCATCAGCGGGCGAAAGAAGTTTCCATTTCCCATCTGCCTTCTCCTCCAAGCACGCGTTTCAGTGGCGCCCCGGTTTGTGTTTAGGTGGAGGTGACACGGTTCTGAATTTGCATAGCGATGGGTGGGACAATAAAAACCGAATTAGTGTTTGCTTTCCTTTTCCCGCGCTTCCGGTTTTAAATGAATTAAGACCTTATCATATGTATTGTAGAAATTATTATATTTATAGTTTAAATGATGGAACGATATGGATTTTTTAAATGGATATTTTAATTTTGGGTTATTTTAAATGGATATTTTAATTTGTGGATAATTTAAATGGTTATTTTAATTTTATGGATATTTTAAATGATTGAATGATGGATATTTTAAATGATTGAATGATGGATATTTTAATTTTATGAATATTTACAATGATGGAACAATGGAACGATGGAATGAGGGTGATGGAATTAAGAACTTATCATATGGTCATTTTAAATTGTAAATTAGCGCGCGGGAAGTTAGCGGTAGGCCCGGGTTCGATTCCCGCCACTGCCTAAACTTCCGCCGTGGTCAGGCGGAGTGCTATCACGTTAAACATGTGGGTCCGTAAATCCTTCCGAGAGGCTGGTGGTAGGTGAAGGAGGGTACGGTCCCTGTGGATGCCTCCCCCACTGGGTTCCGGTCTAAATTGGGTGAATAAAAAGAAAGTTATGGAGATTGTCGCGGAGGCCGCGGTTGCCCAGCGGTTAGCGAGCGGGAATTGCACTCGGTAGGCCCGGGTTCGATTCCCGTTACTGCCAAAACTGCTGCCGTGTCCACGCGGAGTACGATCACGTTAAACATGTGGGTCCGTATGTCCTTCCGAAAGGTTGGTGGTAGGGGAAGGAGGGTACGGTCCCTGTGGATGCCTCTTCCACTGGGTTCCGGTCTAAATTGGGTGAATAAAAAGAAAGTTATGGAGATTGTCGCGGAGGGCGCAGTAGCGCGGAGGTCGTGTTCACGCGGAGTACGTTCACGTTAAACATGTGGGTCCGAATGTCCTTCCGAAAGGTTGGTGGTAGGGGAAGAAGGGTACGGTCCCTGTGGATGCCTCTCCCACTGGTTTCCGGTCAAAATTGGGTGAATAAAAAGAAAGTTATGGAGATTGTCGCGGAGGGCGCAGTAGCGCGGTGGTTATCGCGCTGGGATTGCACCCGGACTTGGTAGGCCCGGGTTCGATTCCCGCCACTGCCAAAACTGCTGCCGTGTTCACGCGGAGTACGATCACGTTAAACATGTGGGTCCGTAAGTCCTTCTGAGAGGTTGGTGGTAGTGGGAAGGAGGGTACGCTCCCTTTGGATACCTCCCCCACTGGCTTCCGATCTAAATTGGGTGGCACTTCTTGGCCGTCCAAACAGTTACCTCACACATTTCTGGTAGGTCGCGCCAGCGAGTTCGCCACGATCAGAATTTTCAAGGGTAGCAAACAGGCTGGTCGCCAAAGGCGGCTAGTACTGTAATAAGCAGATAATATTTTAGCCCCATCCAAAAGAGGAAATTTATATTATTTCGTTTGAGTGAAACGGGACCTGCACAATGGGGAAACGGTCGGCCAATTTAAAATAATTTGTTAATGAAGCACCTATTGTAACCTATAAATCATTCAAGTATTTCAGATATTTATTTCCGAGAGAAACATGTATCACATAATTTTCTATTAACCTTTTGCTCACGGGTGGGACAGCGTCCATCCCAAACGAAGAACCTCTCAAAAAGACAGGTATTTGACATTCCCTATCCCAAACAGTTCGATCCCCCTTTGCAAGCATTGCGGTTCGGTCGCCAATTTCTGTAAAGGGGGATCGTACTATATATATAAATATATATATAATGTAAACAAACTTGTCAAATCCACACTCCCTTAATGCGAAATGTTTTCAAGCAGTATTTTGTGTAGTGTATGGAAAACCGTCAACTGGTCAGAAAGGTTTGCGCAGTCGGTATTCACAATGTTCAAAACAATCACATAAAACTAGAATGCGGTCAGAAGTTTAACTTAATCATAAATGAAGGTGCAGAGTTTCTGGTTTTCGCCAAACAAATAAGCATCTTAGTATGAACTGTGCATCTTAGCAAGTAAGGATCTTAGTTCAAAACTTTCGACAAGTTTCTTTAGTCGCAGAAGGTAACACCATTGTGAATATCTTGAAATTGTATTGATTCGGATGTATTTACGGACTTTCCGTTACATTTGAACTGTGGTTAATAAATGAAAAAATTAACTTCAACCGCCAACATTTTGAAAAATAATCTGCGGAAATGCACTGGAATTAACAAATTAATCGGCTTATTTTGAGTTTATTCTGATCCTGATATTTTTAAATAGAGGCTATATCCTAAAATTAGCAGAACAGCTATAAGATAAGCATATTTGAAAGAGCCTAAAGTTATCCATACAGGAATCATTCCAGAAGTTTCAAACAAGCTCAAATATTGCCAAATAAAGCTGTATAAAGACAATAAAAGTAACATTGTGAATAAAAAAATGTTTAACATTTGTGTGTGGATTATATGCAGGTCACAAACAAACAAAAAATACCACTTTGTGTGGCGTGCTGGGATGATACATAGCACACTGTATGTAATAACTTTGAATTATATGTTGATAATCTCTGATATGATTGCGATTTAATATTTTATTATTGAATTGTTTTCAAATTATGCATGCATTTATTTCTAAATATAAATTGATAATTTTTATATGCATAATTTGAAAGAAGCTTCATTTTATACGAACTGTGAAAGTACTTATACTGAAGTATGGAGTTCATTTTTACTTTCCCTGCAATACATGAAAATGTATAGGGAAAGTATTGGAATCATGCCGAAAATCACAACTCGAGTTTTCGACGGATCTACACGTTTCGAGACCTCTAGAATACGAAAAAACTATTTTTAGCGTGACGTCTGTGTGTGTGTCTGTGTGTCTGTCTGTGTGTCTGTGTGTCTGTCTGTCTGTCTGTGCAGATACTGTGTACACTCTAACTAAAAAACTAATGGACCGAATTTCACAAAATTTGGTAGGTAAGTCACTTGTGAGCGAGTCTGGTGCTGATTAGTTTTGGGTACGGTTCAGGATAAAAAAACCCGCCTTTCTTGCGAAATGGCCCGCAAAAGCTTGAATCCACTCTAACTTAAAAACTACTAGACCGAATTTCACAAAATTCGGTAGACGAGTCAGTTGTGGGTTACCCTGGTGCTGATTAGATTTTGGTACGATTCGGAAAAAAATAACCTGCCTTTTTTTGCAAAATGGCCCGCAAAAATCGTCAAAATCTGAACTAAAGAACTAGGTATACTCAAATATAACCAATAAATGCTTGTTTAATACGTAATTTTTAACGACGAAAATAATAAGACCAACCCCATTACACTAGGACTAGCCGTTCTCGAGATATTTTTGTTTTCCGTATTTTCTCTACGCCACCTTTGAAAATAAGTCCGGTTACCGAATGAGAACGAAAATTGAATTAAAAGTGAAATAAATTTAATTAAAATAAAGAGAACGTGGATATAGGTCTGCAGGGAAAGTCATGTGCTGACCACATCAGATTTTTCTACTTATAATTCAGTTTACGATTTTATATTACGAAATTGACCAGCAGATAAACCATACTAATCATTAAATACTTTATGGTCTGTCTGTATCGCATACAATATGAAAATAAGATCATTGAAGTCAATGATTCAGCTATGACCCGCCGTAGTTATTCTGGGTATGCTGAAACCGTGGTAATGCGATTGTAAAAGGATTTTTATCTCCCTCTTAAGGGTGAGTAACGAAAAATCCAGTTTTTAGTGGTTACTTATAATTTACGAATAATGTCTTAATAAAAATGAGTTTCGGCTCCTGGTAAAGAGATGTGGTGATGAGCGTGTATGCGAATAAGTTTTCGTTTAGTGTACACGGATTTGGAATTATTGAAGTTCAACTTTTCAACATTTTATAGATCACTAAAAGCTCAGTGGACCAGTCATCGTGATCAGGGCCCAACATAACTTAACTAGGGGCCAGGGCAAACATTCTTCTTGGGGCCCGCCTTCACTTTTGAATATATATGAAATGAACAAAAATATTTAAAAACATATTTGTATGCTAGAAAAACGTATACAAAATTTTGTTCTTACATATTTTAATAGAATTTAAATTATTGATAACTTTCTTATCACAGCCGAAATGAAAACATTAAATTAGTTCTGTTAATCCCTATGTATCACCTAAACGAATCTATCCATTGGACAACAGTATTACGAAGGCATACATATCTTTTTCAGGAAACAGTCATTAATTGTTTCGATGTTGCAATTCTTTAATTTGAGGCCCCTCTGATGTGGGGGCCAGGGGCTGCTGCTCCGCACGCCCCTGCGTTAGTTAGACCCTGCTCGTGATTGCTTCTGAATATCCAGGATTTGGATTTTTTTGGGGGATACAAAGTTTGTGGCATTTATGCGTAGCGACCAAATTCAGTGTCCAATGAGGTTGTTATATCAACATAAATGTAAAGTAATGGTGTAAAATGATATACTTCATGCATTGTAGGAAAATTGTTCACTCTGTATCAGATAGTATAATAGTACGTCAAGGGAAAATATTGTGATGGGGTAAAAAATATTACCATCAGATTTTGAGAGATCTACACAGTGTGATTACAAACCATAATTCTGAATACGTATTCCTGAATAAAAAACATTATTTTGAATATTCATCCCTGAACTCGAATCATAATTTTGAATACGTATCCCTGGATATGAATCATTATTTTGAATATTCATCCCTGAACTCGAATCATAAATTTGAATACGTATCCCTGGATATGAATTATCATTTTGAATACGTATCCCTGGATATGAATCATCATTTTGAATACGTATCCCTGGATATGAATCAACATTTTGAATACGTATCCCTGGATATGAATCAACTGTTTTGTTGATGCTCGTGTGTCTGTCGGTCTGTGTCTGTGTGTGCATATATCTGTCTGCCAGTGAGTCTGTGGAACCAATTTCTCTAAAAAAAAGCTGAACAAGCTGAATGAAATATGATACGATTATTACAATGCATGCGATGCATAGACATCACTGGCCGGTTGATTGTTTCTGTGGAAAGTCCAAGTGAAGGCCCCTAATTTATTTAACATTTTGTTTTTCAAAAATTAAAAAAAAAATCATAAAAAACTGTCATTATTTTAAAAAATGTGTACAAAATAGCTATATTTAAATGTAGTTTTATTTTAATGCAAATGACTTCTTTATAAGACGCTAATATTCGCCGTAATTTAGATATTACATACTTTGGTTTAAACTAGAATTGTGAATTTTACGGACAATTTTGAAACGGGAAATCTTCCCAGAAAATTTTCCGCAGTGGAAAATTTTGAAGTTATACTTCATATTACATTTTAGCTATAATAATATATTCAGTGACTTTTGAAAGTATTTATTCTTTTAATACAGCTACAGTCAAATATATATTATATAACAATGCTAAAAAATTTTAAATCTATAAATATATAAAAAATTCTATACATTGAAATTCCTTATATCTGCATATTGCAGTTCGCAGCTACAATTTATAATTTTCCTTAAATACACTTGCTTTTGAAAACTTAAAATGAAATTATATTGCATCTATATAATGTTTTGTTTCAAATTAATAAAAAAAAAGAGTGGAAATTTTTTCCATTTCCGGAAAACTTTCAGTTTCCGGTCATCTCTAGTTCAAATTATAGATAAAAACAAACGTATTATTAGTAAATGAGGGGATATTTTGTAAATAAATTTAGACTGCAATGAAATCACATTATTAGTAGTTTTAACGAGCCTTTCTCGAGATATTTTTAATTCCACTCTTCCCACATGGAGCGTTGCATTTCAAAACAGTTACGCCATTAAATTTGATCAATGCCAGCTATAAGACAATTAGTTTTCAGAGAGACCATGTCGTAAGAAATTCCCTACACTTTAATATTGAATTGTATTTAACTGTAGAGAAAACCATTTATTGGGCATATAAAATAATTATTTTTATATTTTATTTACGGTAGATATTCGAAATTGATTGCCTTTTGGAAAATTAAAAAAAAGTAATTAACTTTCGTTGTAATTTCTTTACATGTTTAATGATTTTATCACTACTGCTTTTTGATAAAAAATGTGATTTTATTTTCAATATTTTAATTCAATTATTCTCATTTAAATTGCTACTTATTAATTAAGAAAGTTGCAATTTGTCCGTAATGCCTGTTGTTGTCTGATAACGTCAGCAAAGTCTTTTCGGCCGTGAAAGAGCGAATGTTTCTTTTTAAAAAAAATGTTTTAATGTTGCACTTGAAATTTCTTTAGTCAATTGAATCTTAGCTGATAAATTTTATTATTGCCGAAAGTTTCAACTAATCCCTCCGCAGAAAAAAAAAACGAATGTCTTGTTGTTTCGTGTTCACGTAAATGTAAGAACATAAATATAGTATGAACTGTTTCATTTACTTGATGAGGGAATTAGAGAGGATTTGTTATTTTAGTCAGTTGATAAGCATGGATTTATTTTTCATTTTGAACATAATTAAAACAATTTATTCTGCGGGACACGCATTCTTATGAAGTACCTGATATCACATATAGATGACTTACTTGTTCTACAGTTTACACTTCTGATGTAACCTGTAGGCTACACTTAAAATATGAAAAATAAGAACCAGATAATCATCTAAGTAACTTAGTGACCAAGAGTGTCAACTGTAAAGCATGTAATATGTTTGAGAAACGTGTAAAGAATATACATGTAAAGTGGTCTCTTTCAACTTAGACTGTCAGACCTATCGGAAGGTGCAATGTATCTGTTTAAATGGCCGGAAAGTTCCACCTAATTTAGACTGGAACCCACTGGGGGAGACATCCACAGGATTCGTACCCTTATTCCCCTACCACCAATCTTTCGGAAGGACCTACGCACTCGCATGTTTAACATGATCGAACTCCGCGTAAACACGGCGTCAGTTTGTGCAGTGGCGGGAATTAAACGCGGTGTCGTACCGTGCGCTAACCACTCGGCTGTCGTGCCCCTGCGTACAGTCTTCCTACCCGAGTAGCAAATGAAACTACAGATCTTCGTAATAGCCAGGCAACTCTCTACCGTGAAGCTACTGCAATGGAATTGCATGTGAACTCTGCATTCTCCAACCTCTAATATCAGATTGCAATGCAATTGACAATTTGACTGACCACTTCCTGCTATTACTTTCCTTATATACATAATGTATAAGGAAAGTATTGTGACGGGGTCGAAAATTCGAATTCGAGTTTTCGACGGGAGAGCACGTTTCAAGCATCCCGGATCACGAATCAAACATTGTTGAAGTGATGTCTGTGTGTGTGTGTGTGTGTGTGTGTGTGTGTGTCAGTGAGTCTGTGGAGACGATAACTGACGAACGAATGGACCGATTCGAACCAAATTTGGTACAAAAATCACAATCCGTAAACACTGGAAGCCTATTGTTTTTATACGTAATCGAATGTTCAGAACCCCCCAAATTTTCGAATGAAATTTTGAAAAAATCGTCAAAAAATCAAAACCGCTAATAAAGTTACGCAAATAGACACTTCTTATGTAATTTTTCATTAGAAAACGATTGGAATAAATTTTAGAACGCTAACATGAACCGTTCTCGAGATATTGTACATTTTTCAAAAAAATTATGAAAAAGTCACATAAAAAAAATTCCTATTGAGAAACATGTTCACTTTTCATGTGTAATACCATGCGATAAATTGTGTGGCATCATTCTCGTGGATCTAGCTCGTTCCATTCATGAAAAAATATACTTTGAATAATACTTTTGTATTTGAACGCCAATAGTCACTTATCTGCTGTAAGAATAACTTTTTCCTTAGTGCATAGCGCTTGGCGAGATTTTGGCGACGAATTTGGCGGAATGTCGCCAACTTGGCGACTTTTTTTAAATGTTGCCAAATTAATGAAAATCTCGCCAAATGGATAAAAATAATGCTAAATCAATGAAAATGACGACTAATTGTCGAAAATTCAATATCTTGGAAAGAATCCTAGCATCTACTATAAGAAAACCTATTATTTACTGTAAAAGTAGTAAATTCATTACATTATATAAGGAAAGTCATGTGCTGCCCACATCAGATTTTTTCATTCATAGCCTTAAAATATCTTTGAATTGTAAGACTATTATATACACGTTGGTCATAATCACCAGCACAATAAACCTATTAAATGATTTCACGTGTAAAAATAACTCGAAAACGTGTTTTCCGTGTATTGATTGGAACTCGCATTTCAAAGATAAATGCGCCGATGATTATGTTATACATTAACTAGCATTGAAAAGGCCCACATTTAAAATTTTTATTAGAAAACTGACAACTTAAAGTGTAAAATAATCAGTCCATATGTAAATATTTATTAGAAATCGTTTTACGCCTATTTTAGAGCAGTGCATGATTTGTTCTAGAATCATTACATGTTTTTCTAATAAATTTATCCAAAATGTTACACGAAATTAACAATTATCATTACAACAAATATTACATGAAAAATTTATTTACACCATTATCGTAGATCTAGCACGTTTTTTCACGCGAAAAGTAAGGACATGTTTTTCATTTTGATGCCAACAAATTTGCCGATTTTCTGTGCGTGTATCTTTGAAATGCGACGTCCAATCGTTAAACGAACAACACGCTTTTGGGTTAGTTCTTCACGATGAATCCTCAGATAATTTTATTGTGTAAGTATAATAAACCTGTATAAAGATTAAAGGTATTTAAACAAAATTATTAAATTATATTTTGGACAGAGTGAATACACTTACCTTAATTATGTTCATTTTGGGGACATGAACACCAAAATATCATGTAAAATAATTTTAAATGCTAATCGCATTCTCCGAGAATTAAGAGTAAATGATAGTAAGATGGAAATATAAATAATATCCCTTCCCCCTGCAATTTTATTCTTGCATAATTGCATTAATAAGAATACCAAGGACTTAACTTTAAGTGCATCTGTCAGATGGAAACATAAGATAACCTTAAAAATTCTGTCGGTGACGTTATTTATTTAATTTTTCATTAACGCAGAAATGCTGTTAGAAAAATTAGAAAAAAATGCAAACATTTATTTTTCATTCCACGTCAATAATTAAAATAGTTCTGTAATTGAAATAATTTGATTGCAATTTTTACTTTCCCTGCAATACATGGTAATGTATAGGGAAAGTATTGGGATCATGCCGAAAATCACAACTCGAGTTTTCGACGGATCTACACGTTTCGAGACCTCTAGAATACGAAAAAACCATTTTTACATGACGTCTGTGTGTCTGTGTGTCTGTCTGTGCAGATTTTGTATCCGCTCTAACTAAAAAACTAATGGACCGAACTTCACAAAATTTTGTGGGTAAGTCACTTGTGGGCGGGGCTGGTGCTAATTAATTTTGGGTACGATTCGGAATTAAAGAACCCGCCTTTTTTTGCGAAATGACCCGCAAAAGCTTGTATCCACTCTAGCTGAAAAACTAATGGACCGAATTTCACAAAAATCGGTAGATGAGTCACGTATAGGTCACCCTGGTGCTGATTAGATTTTGGTACGATTCAGAAAAACATAACCTGCCTTTTTTTGCAAAATGGCCCGCAAAAATTGCCAAAATCTAAAATAAAAAACTGGGTATACTCAAATATATCCATTAAATGCTGATTTAATACGTAATTTTTAACGATGAAAAGAATAAGACCAAACCCATTACACTAGGTCTAGCCGTTCTCGAGATATTTTAGTTTTTCGTACTTTCCCTACGCCACCTTTGAAAATAAGCCCGGTTACCGAATGAGAACGGAAATTGAATTAAAAGTGAAATAAATTAAATTAAAATATAGAGAACATTAATATAAGTCTGCAGGGAAAGTCATGTGCTGCCCACATCAGATTTTTACTTTCCCTGCAATACATGGTAATGTATAGGGAAAGTATTGGAATCATGCCGAAAATCACAACTCGAGTTTTCGACGGATCTACACGTTTCAAGACCTCTAGAATACGAAAAAACTATTTTTAGCGTGACGTCTGTGTGTGTGTCTGTGTGTCTGTCTGTGTGTCTGTCTGTGTGTCTGTGTGTCTGTCTGTGCAGATTTTGTATCCACTCTAACTAAAAAACTAATGAACCGAATTTCACAAAATCTGGTAGGTAAGTTACTTGTGAGCGAGTCTGGTGCTGATTAGTTTTGGGTACGATTCGGAATAAAAGAATCCGCCTTTTTTTTGCGAAATGGCCCGCAAAAGCTTGTATCCACTCTAACTGAAAAACTGATGGACCGAATTTCACAAAATTCGGTAGAATTTCACAAAATTCGGTAGATGTGTCACTTATAGGTTACCTTGATGCTGATTAGATTTTGGTACGATTCGGAAAAAAATGACCTGCCTTTTTTTGCAAAATGGCCCGCAAAAATCGTCCAAATCTAAACTAAAGAACTGGGTATACTCAAATATATCCATTAAATGCTGATTTAATACGTAATTTTTAACGACGAAAAGAATAAGGCCAACCCCATTACAGTAGGACTAGCCGTTCTCGAGATATTTTAGTTTTTCTTACTTTCCCTACACCACCTTTGAAAATAAGCCCGGTTACCGCATGAGAACGAAAATTGAATTAAAAGTGAAATAAATTTAGTTAAAATAAAGAGAACGTTAATATAAGTCTGCAGGGAAAGTCATGTGCTGCCCACATCAGATTTTTAATAATCAGATCACTATAATTCTGCAATTTCACTCGTTACGCGAAATATTAAAAATTTTAGTTTTTATCCGCATTTTAAAGGTGACAAAGCATTTTTATGTACTTTTAGAATCATTCATTTATAAATATTATTATTCATTTAACACCACAGAATCGAATCATCAAAAATATTAGTTTTTATTTCAAGAGCTTTGGATTAAAACAAGTTAATAAGCCAATGATATCATTTAATTTTAATCAAGGGATTTTATATAATTATGATCTTAATTTGCATGTTATTTTATGTTTATTTTATTTTTATTATTTTTTTGTTTTTAAGAAAGTATTTACAGAGTCTATTTTGGCGACAAGAGATTACAATTCCTTTCCAGTAGCTCAAATGGGAGACCCTCTGCTGGTCAGTACGAAGGTCTGTGGTTGGGTTAGAGCCACAGTTAGGATGCAAAATTGTTTATAAAGGCACCCTAAAAAATTAACCCTGCTGGTCAGAACAGTGAAGTTAGAGGTCAGAAAGTTACTCTAGCACGAATGGTATGGATTCAGTGCATTCTGGTAAAATGGATGCCAATTTAAAATCGGGAGGCCGACGGCCACGATTGATACTAACTAGGACAAAAATAGTATCAGGGGACTCACCTGAGGCAAAATAGCAAGAAATGTTCAATCACATTCAATGTTCAATTCCGATATATTGAGTGCCGATTTAAAATCTGGAAGCCAACGACCATGATTGATACTAACCAGGACGAGTACGGAACCGATCAGACGGAAACGCATGCCCCTGACCGCCCGACCACCGAATCGGCACTAATCAGGATAAAAAATAGTATCAGGTGGCTCACCTGAGGTAAAATAACAGGAAATATTCAATCATATTCAATGTTCAATTCAGATAGATTAGACGCCGATTTAGATTCGGGAGGCCAACGACCTCGATTGGTACTAACTAGGATCAAAAATGGTATCAAGGGGTTCACCTGATGTTAAATAGCAAGAAATGTTTAATCAGATTCAATGTTCAATTCTGGTATATTGTGCACCGATTTAAAATCGGGTGGCCAGCGACCACGATTGTTGCTATCTAGGATAGAATTGTATCAGGGGGTTCACCTGAGGTAAAATACAGGCAATGTTTAATCAAGTTCAATGTTCAATTCTGGTATATTGGGCGCGATTTAAAACTGGGAAGCCAACAACTACGATTGATACTACTAACTAAGATAAAAATGGTGTCAGGTTGCTCACCTGAGGTTAAATTGCAGGAAATGTTCTATAAATTCAATGTTCAATTCTGGTATATTGGACGCCGATTTAAAATCGGGAGGTTAACGTCTAAGATTGTTATTAACCAGGATAAAAATAATATCAAATGGCTAACCTGAGGTAATAATAGCAGAGAATTTTCAATCAGATTGCGAATTTTCACATCAGTATGGCATTAGATAAAGAATAAGGTAGAATCCATTTCGACGAAAGGCCTTGCAATTCCGCTCCAATAGGTCGATTTTGAATAGCCAGTACGAATATTTATGGTACATGTTCTGGCAGAGACAGTACGGTTCTTTACATATTTATACTTCAATATGACTTATAATGAGTTTTGATAGTCTTGATACATGAATATACATACAAAGAGATTGAAAAATCACGCACATCAGACTTCAAAATCATGCATTGAACCCAGAAATTAAAATATTAGAAGTTTTCAGCTAGATGGCATTAATATACTCTCAAAAATATATCAGAAAAATCGTCTTCAGTTTGTAAAACACGTCAGATGACCATTACAGGACTCTTTTTTTATCAATCCAAGAGCATGATATTTTCCTAGAGTAAAGGATTTTTATTTTAGTACAGACACTTACGAGAGTGGAATTGAAGAGTTTCAAAAGAAGTACACATGTTCGGAAACCCCAACAATTCAACAATTACGCAGCCAGTAAAGCATTTTCGAGAAAATGAATCTGTTGCACACAAAGAAAAAAAATAGACTAGCTTTCCACTCTAACTTAGGATAAACTGTCAGAAATAAAGACGACGTTGCTGAAACTCTTTAAAAAACTCCTCTGATACTATTCTACGGCGCTCTCATGAAAATAGCTTCAGAAATGTTGCTTTAAAATAAAAATTATTTCTCTATAGAAAAATTGCTGTTATGTTGTTGTTTCGTTGTTGTGTCGTAGTTGTTGTGTTGTAGTTGTTGTGTTGTTTTTGTGTTGTTGTCATGCTGCTGTCTGTAGCTATTTTATTCTGTTAAGAAGGAGGTCTGTAATGATCGTCTGACATTTCAGATATATTTTTGAGTGTATATTAGAGCTATCTAACTGAAAAAAAAATACTATTATAATTTTTCGGTACATTGCGCCTTTTAGGACAGCTTGTATATAACGAGCTTGTATATAATGTTTTACTCAAATTGTAAAAACTTGTATATGCACTTTATAAATTTAGTATCGGAAATACGTGATGTCTCATACAGTGGTGGTCAAAATTGTGCACACATTGTAAGAATTTTATGATTTACAACTTTTAAGTATTTACAGATTTTGCAACTTTAATACTAAGCCATCAATCAAAGAAACGGATAGTAAATGAGGCTATAATTACTTCCTGGCAGCACATAATATCTAAGGAAGAGTTTAAAACATTTGTCAGCTCCATGAGACGTCGTTGTGAGGCTGCTTTGAAAAATAAAGACTTCCCTACTAAATACTGACAATGCCCTGAATTGGTAAATATCCAATCATTAATGTTGTTTCGAAGCATAACTTTTCTTGTAATCCAATTCTGTTTTTTTTATTGAATTATAAATTAAATTATATTTCAATTTATATATGAATAGTTGCATTTAGTGAAATATACAATTTTCTGTAGGCATACGTTTTTAAAAAAGCGCCCCAAGTTTTAGACACTGTACATATTTTTAGTACAATAATGAATTTTTACATTTTAAAATAAAATACATCTTCTAAAATAAATCATACATAAGAGGAATTGTTTATCTATGTTTGTACATGTATTTCGTCTGTAGGGAAAAATCGAAATTTCCGACAGCGGCGAAATTTGCTACATAGATTATTCAGCTCCTTGTACGAAGCACATCGGAGAGATTTTTTTATTTTAATTTGTTTAATTTTTTTAACTATTTCCCCCATTTTGTCTAATTAAATCCATTCATCCATTGCCGCTACATATGATATTTGCAAGCAGGTGTTTTGATTAAACGGCAGACATTTCGTCTGGATGAGTAAATAGCTGATTCTAAACGAAGTGGATTTATTTTATCTGTTTTATAACTTTGCGAATTTAAAATAGTTCGTTGCAGTTTTTAAGTTTAGTATTATATTATCATCATGAGACTAAATACTTCTAGAATTTGACTCAACAAAATTATATTAAAAAATACTTACTGAGATAGGTATATATTTTTTTCAATTTTACATCGAGGATAAAGGGACTTTTTTCTTTTCGCCGACTAGTATTTTCACTGTGTTTTTCTGTCTGCGCTATACGCCCGTGTTTTGCAATTGGCTTGGTTGTGCGTGAGAATAAATGGTGATGGATTGAAAATGATTTTATTTGATGAACAGAAATGATTTTATTTTAAAACAGACGATTTGAAAATTGAGTGGTGTTATCTGTATTAGTAATATTTAAGCAGTGGACGCTTGTTTAGGACATGGACAACGTCAGGTAATTTGTTCTGGTTTAATTATAGAAATGTGTACGTAAATCGTATTAGGACACACATGCGCATACACTTTAAACATGCACTCAAACGCAAAAAATCAACTCCTTTCAACGATATAAAAACTTGGTAAATTAGTACTATATTTATTGCTATATCATTATACGATTATAGTTTTAAAATTATCATTACATGTATTGCTATATCATTATATGACGAGTTTCATGATAATTAGTTATACATAGTACCATTAAGGCTGAAAATGTCGGTTTGTGGCTCATCCAGCATAAAAGTTATAAAGACTCCCTGAGCAGAATCCATGCTTGACTCAAGAACCTTCTGAAAAAGCCATTTAGAACTATATATATGTTACGGGCAAAGCTCGAAATAAGGATAACCCAAGTTTACATCGATAAATCTAGCATTATCCAGCTGCTCTGTGTAAAGCCAGAAATGAATTGGAAATTGTATTCATTTCAAGCTTTATCCAGGTAATGTGCGAATTATCCAGACGAATCTGGGTAAAGCTGTTTATTATTTCACTCAAAAGCTTATGAGCACGCACTGTGCATGTTACCCTCACAGCAAAGATGGTCACATGTGTGACAATGACGTTGTAGTTACGTTACACCTGGGTCACAATGTGACATCATATCTGTGACTCCTATGCGACGTAACGTATTATTAACTTTCTCTAACTTCATTGTGACTATATTCTGTGACTTTTCCACAATTTAATTAACACGTTACAATGTGACGACATTACAATGGCAACTACAATGTGACGTCACATACAAGTTAATATGCGACGTCACAAACGACCATGAAAATGACCAAAACGATTTCGCTGTGACCTCAATATCACATTGCCGAGACGTACTGCGACGTCCTGTGACGTCCCAAAGTCACAGTGTGACGTAAATCTTACGTCACTGTGAAAAAAATGCTGTTAGGGTATGGTTGGTTCCTGGTGCGTTTATGGTGCGTTTTAATGAAACTTGGCCGTTCTACTTGCAACTGATTAATTTTTAACAATGGCTATGGGAAAAAAAATCGTTTTGAATAGAAAAATGCTTGTGTCGCTTTGAAAAGAAAACTGCATGTGTTGTTTAAAAAACGTTTAAATAAAAATTTTAACGAGTTAATTTTTCAATAGACTCCAGCTTCTATATAAGTGATGAAAAGTATTCCGGGAGTTTATACAGTTCCGGTAACAGCCTAAAACTTCTTACTTTTTAACATTTTAGAATTTATGATTATTGTATAATTATTTATTACTTTTAATATTTTACATAAAATAATAAATGAAATATAATATTCTTAGTTATTGTAAAATTAATTTATTCCATACAAAATTTGATTGAATTATCGGAGTATAGTCGAAAATGTAAGATAAAACTGGTGAATAAAACTGGGTGGGGTAAAACTAACCAGATCATTCCTGCTCATACTCAAATTGTTCAATAAAAATAACGGAGACATTCCCAGTTCTCACTAGCTATGTGGGTAGGTTACCTTTAATGATAGATACCAAAATTGCTGATATCTCACTGATTGCTGATATTTTTATCCCGGGCTGTTCGCTAGCTGCACCGACAACGAAAGATACCAAGATTTATGATTTCGAGTAAAATTATATCCCATGTACACATGCAATGGGCTTTTATGCGCGCATTCAATGGGATTTCATGCGCACATACAATGGGTGCAAATTACTTTGAAAAAAAGTATGTATTAAAAAAAAATTGAGACAACTATTTGAATTTATCATCAATTCTATACTGTAACAAAATTATGTTTGTTATAAAATTTTCAAAAAGTACAAAATTTCACAAAAATAGTAGAATCTTGAAAATTTGTCTTTCCACTTCTTTGTCTTTTAAAAATATATCTTACAGAACACCTGGAGAAAAACAGATGATTAAATATTCTCTATTGACGGACCGCTAATAAATTATATAAAAAAAAAATTATTTTATAAAAGAATTATTTAAAAAATAGATTTGTCTTTCTCACATTTTGGTGACCTTAGTACTTTTTCCTAATATATAATTTCTTTACGCTCTGTCTTATTGCATTCCTTATATACATATAATGTATAAGTAAAATATTGTGACGGGGTCGAAAATCCGAATTCGAGTTATCGACAGGAAAGCATGTTCCAAGCATACCTGAACATGACGTTTTTAAGGTGATGTGTGTGTGTGTGTGTGTGTCAGTGAGACTGTGGAGACGATAACTGACTAATGAATGGACTGATTCGAACGAAATTTGGTACAAAACTTACAATCCATGAATACTGGAAGCCTATTGTTTTCGAACGCAATTAAATGATCAGAACCCCCCCCCTAAATTTTAGAGTGAAATTTGGAAAAATTATCAAAAAATTAAAACCATTAATAAAGTTATGCAACTAGACATTTCTTATGTAATGTTTCCTTAGAAAATTATTAACATAAACGCTAGCGTGAACAGTTCTTGAGATCTTGCATATTCTTCAAATACATTTATCAACATATCCCATAAATTAAAAAAAAATATTAATTGTTGGGAGGCATGTTCACTTTTTATATGTAATATTATGCGATAAAATTGGTGACATCATTCTCGTGGATCTAGCTCGTTCCATTTATGAGAAAAGATACTTTGAGTACTACTTTTGTATTTGAACGCCAATAATCATTTATCTGCTATAAGAATAGCTTATTTCTCCGTCCATAACGCTTGGTGATTTTGCCGACGAATTTGGCGGAATGTCGCCAACTAGCCGACTTTTTAAATGTTGCAATATTAATGAAAATCTCCCCAAATGGATATAAATAACGCTAAATCAATGAAAATGACGACTACGTGACAAAAATTCAGTATTTTGGAAATACGAGTAATATTAGTATCTACTATAAGAAAAACCTATTTTTTTACTGTAAAAGTAGTAAATTCATTACATTATATAAGGAAAGTCATGTGCTGCCCACATCAGATTTTTTAAATGAAATTTATCCTTCAAAGGAACTCAATTAATTCGACATAAGCTGGGAAATTTGGGTTTTAAATCGCATTACGTTCTTTCATTATTTGCTCTTTAACTGCCATTACAAAAAATTTTATAAATAATTTCAAAAACCATCAATTCATACTGTTAACAATTAAGAATTAATTGATATTTAATCTACTATAAGAATAATCTATTTGTTTTCACTGTAAAAGTAGTAAATTCATTGCATTATATAAAGAATGTGCTGCCCACATCAGATTTTTTTAATATGGATTCGACGTTTTGAAAGTTCTCAGTAAAACACATTTGATAATAACCTGACAAAATTTGTGTTATGAATTTGAATAGCTTTTCTATTTATGATCTAAATATGTCTGATGAAATTTAAAATTATTTTAAATTTTGCGTCGTTGGTCCATGATCACTATCTAGTTAGAGTACACCATGACGTTAATGCTCGTATATATTCAACAAATGGTCCAGTATGTAATTTTTTCTAAAGAAGTCAGTTAATGGCCACGATTGAATTAAAACTATTTTAGGACATTGCCATTCACCCAATAATTAGGGACCCAGTCCATGTTTTTTAAAAAGTGTTGGTAAATGGCCACTAGAAACTTATACTACCTCAGGACACTGATATACACTACGCAACCAGTAAAACATCAGATTGTTTTGCATAGTGTAGAGACGATGGGTTGTTGGTATTTGTTGAGTATTGAGTATATATATACGTGGTTAATTTGTTATACATTCCACTCGTAGAATTCCAGATTATTTTTCAAATGAAAATAAAGTCGGTGTATGACCGCCATTAACTAACTGAGGAACTTTAATATACAATTCATAAATGGTCCAATAATCCCAATTTTTCAAAAACTGCAGGAACGGTCAATTGATGGCAGCTATTGATTTATGCAAATGCTTAGTATACCTCATGGGAATCCGAGGTTTTTATCCGAGTAGAGCTGGTTAAACGCAGGTTTGCACAAGCAATATTGGAAAAAACCCAGGGTTACCCAATTAGTGTTGGAAAAACCTAGGACTACCCAAGTAGTATTGGATAAACCTAGGTTCATCCAGTCCTTTTGGATAATGAGGACCTTACCCGCAATATATATATATATATATATATATATATATATATATATATATATATATATATATATATATACAAGGTGATGCACTGGCCTGTTTGCTTTTCAATATTGCACTCCAAAAAATTGTGAAAGACTCTAACATCAATACCCGTGGAACAATCTTTAACACGTCTGTCCAGATTTTTGCGTTTGCTGACGACATTGACATTGCAGCACGCACTCCCGAGTTGCTTAGGGAAGCCTTCACATCTTTAGAGGCCGCAGCCAGTAAAATGCATCTAACTATTAATCAAAATAAAACTAAGTATATGCCCTGTGGTAATCATGACTGTCCTTATTTCGAAATTGGGGCTTACAAGTTTGAAACTGTAAGCAACTTCAGATATTTAGGATCTGAAGTCAATGACTCTCAATGACATTATGGCCGAAATTCGTGGTAGAGTTACAGCTGCTAACCGATGTTTTTTCGGCCTTAAAAGGTACTTAAAGTCTGACTTCATCAGCAGAAAAACGAAGATTATAATCTACAAAAGCTTATTCAGACCCATTCTTACCTACTCTGCTGAGACTTGGGCAATGACAGAAAAAGTTAAAGATATCATTTCTGTTTTTGAGAGAAAAATCTCGAGAGGTATTTTTGGTGGCTTAAATTGTAACAACATCTGGAGAAGAAGAACTAACTCTGAACTTTATAAGTCTTTTAATGAACCAGATATAGTCAATTACATCACGATTCAGAGAATTAAATGGGTGGGTCACCTGTGCATGATGGCCGAAAGCCGTACAACAAAAAAGATCTTTTCGGCCAGACCATTCGGCACCCGTAAAAGAGGAAGCCCTAAACTCAGATGGCTTGACTGTGTGGAAAAGGACTTTAAAATTTTAAAAGTTTTGAACTGGAGATCTTTGGCCAGGGATAGGGGAGCCTGGAGTTCTATACTGCGGAAGGCAAGGGCCCATACTGGGCTGTCAGGCCACTGAAGAAGAAGAATATATATATACATATATATATATATATATATATATATATATATATATATATATATATATATATATATATATATATATATATGTATATATATATATATATTAGGGTTGCCTACGGGGACGTAGAAAGGCTGAGGGGGAATGTGACCCCTCATTCCTGGTTGAAGCATGCTTTGAGACCCGGGAAACACTCCCAGAACTATTACATGCCCGAAGCAAATACCCTTCCGTATGAGTAGGAAAAGCAGAATCCATACACTGAAACAACACCAAAAGTGAAATTGAACAAGATTCCGTCATCAAATATTGCAAAGATCATCAAAACAAAACCATCTGCCAATGCTGCATATACAACGTACCACGATACGATTCATGCCCGTCAATGATAGTACGTATGAGTTACGGGATAAGGTTACAGTGAGATCCCTTTGCGTAATTCTGGTTTATGGCAACAATTCATAGAAATTTGCATAATTTTCTTTACCAAAACTCCTGTATGAAGTTCGTAATAATGTTTCAAGAATTTAATTGGAAACCGTTGTTCTAGAGCTTCTTTCATCAAATGCTTTTCACATTTAATACGCTCTTGTTTGGATGTATTCAAACGTTTATATCTTGTTAGGTGGTTAATGATTAAGTTTCGTTTTACTCCTACACTCAAGTTAGTGTGCCAGCTTGTAATGAAGTTGATAGTATTATTGAAATATCTTCTTTTATCATACATTTTAAAACTGATTCGATTATTATGATCATAGTATATATGCATATATCCAAGAATTCCACTTCTTCTTTGTTTTTCTGGCAAGTTTCTATGAGATCCAAATTAGTGAATGTATGAAGTAATTTATACATATATATATATTTATATATATATATATATATATATATATATATATATATATATATATATATATATATATATATATATATATATATATATATATATATATAAATATATATGTATAAATTACTTCATATATACCGTAGCTTGCTAAAAATATGGAGGATACTATGCAAATACGTACATGTAAAGAGATTAGAGATATTAAGTAAAAAGAATGACAATGCAAAATACATTTAATTTATTTCATTGGACTTTCTAACTATCACATATATATATATATAGGTGATGTTAATATTACTTGAATTGTATTTTTTTTTTTTTTTTTTTTTTTTTTTTTACATAATTCTTATTATTTCATTTCAAATATATATATATATATATATATATATATATATATATATATATAGTGATTTCAATGTTCATTTTTACTTTCCCTGCAATACATGGTAATGTATAGGGAAAGTATTGGAATCATGCGGAAAATCACAACTCGAGTTTTCGACGAATCTACACGTTTCAAGACCTCTAGAATACGAAAAAACCATTTTTAGCGTGACGTCTGTGTGTGTGTCTGTGTGTCTGTCTGTCTGTGTGTCTGTCTGTGTGTCTGTCTGTGTGTCTGTGTGTCTGTCTGTCTGTGCAGATATTGTATCCACTCTAACTAAAAAACTAATGGACCGAATTTCACAAAATTTTGTAGGTAAGTCACTTGTGGGCGGGGCTGGTGCTGATTAGTTTTGGGTACGATTCAGAATAAAAGAACCCGCCTTTTTTGTGAAATGGCCCGCAAAAGCTTGTATCCACTGTAGCTGAAAAACTAATGGACCGAATTTCACAAAATTTGGTAGATGAGTCACGTATAGGTCAATCTGGTGCTGATTAGATTTTGGTACGATTCAGAAAAAAATAACCTGCCTTTTTTTGCAAAATGGCCCGCAAAAATTGCCAAAATCTAAAATAAAAAACTGGGTGTACTCAAATATATCCATTAAATGCTGATTTAATACGTAATTTTTAACGATGAAAAGAATAAGATCAACCCCATTACACTAGGACTAGCCGTTCTCGAGATATTTTAGTTTTTCGTACTTTCCCTACGCAACCTTTGAAAATAAGTCCCTTTATCGAATGAGAACGAAAATTGAATTAAAAGTGAAATAAATTTAATTAAAATAAAGAGAACGTTAATATAAGCCTGCAGGGAAAGTCATGTGCTGCTCACATCAGATTTTTACTTTCCCTGCAATACATGGTAATGTATAGGGAAAGTATTGGAATCATGCCGAAAATTGCAACACGAGTTTTCAACGGACCTACACATTTCGGGCCCTCTAGAATACGAAAAAACAATTTTTAGCGTGACGTCTGTGTGTGTGTCTGTCTGTGTGTCTGTCTGTGCAGATATTGTATCCACTCTAACTAAAAAAGTAATTGACCGAATTTCATAGAATTTGGAAGGTAAGTCACTTGTGAGCCAATCTGGTGCTGATTAGTTTTGGGTACGATTCGGAATAAAAGAACCAGCCTTTTTTGCGAATAGACCCTCAAAATTTTGTATCTACTCTAGCTAAAAAACTAATAGACCGATTTTTACAAAATTCAGTAGATAAGTCACTTTTGGGTCACTCTGGTGCTGATTAGATTTTGGTATAATTCGAAAAAAAATAACCTGCATTTTTTTGCAAAATGGTCCGCAAAAATCGCCAAAATCTAAAATAAAGAACTACGTATGCTCAAATATATTCTTTAAATACTTGCTTTATACGTAATTTTTAACGCAGAAAAGAATAAGATCAACCCCATTGCACTAGGACTAGACGTTCTTGAGATATTTTAGTTTTTCATATTTTCTCTACGCCACCTATGAAAATAAGTCCAGTTACCAACTGAGAATGAAAATTGAATAAAAGGTGAATTAAATTTAATTAAAATAAAGAGAACGTGGATATAAGTCTGCAGGGAAAGTCATGTGCTGCCCACATCAGATTTTTACTTTCCCTGCAATACATGGTAATGTATAGGGAAAGTATTGGAATCATGTCGAAAATTGCAACTCGAGTTTTCGACGGATCTACACGTTTCGAGACCTCTAGAATACGAAAGAAATATTTTTAGTGTGACGTCTGTGTGTGAGTCTATATGTCTGTCTGTCTGTGTGTCTGTGTGTCTGTCTATCTGCGCAGATTTTGTATCCACTCTAACTAAAAAACTAATTGACCGAATTTCATAAAATTTGGTAGATATGTCACTTGTGGGTGAATCTGGTGCTGATTAGTTTTGAGTACGATTCGGGATAAAAGAACCCACCTTTTTTTGCGAAATGGCCCGCAAAAGCTTGTATCCACTCTAGCTAAAAATCTAATGGACTGAATTTCATAAAATTTGGTAAATAAGTTGCTGGTGGGTCACGCTGGTGCTGATTAGATTTTGGTACGATTTGGAAAAAAATAACCTGCCTTTTTTTTAAAAATGGCCTTCAAAAATCGCCAAAATTTAAAATAAAGAACTACGTATGCTCAAATATATCCATTAAATGCTCGTTTAATACGTAATTATTAAAGGAGAAAATAATAAGACCAACCCCATTACACTAGGACTAGCCGTTCTCGACATATTTTCGTTTTTTCGCATTTTCTCTATGCCATCTTTGAAAATAAGTCCAGTTAGCAAATGAGAACGAAAATTGAATTAAAAGTGAATTAAATTTAATTAAAATAAAGAGAACGTGAATATAAGTCTGCAGGGGAAGTCATGTGCTGCCCACATCAGATTTTTTATGTTATAGCAATATTTGATTAGAAGCAAATTACTGTAAAAACCTTAAGATTACAATACTTTGAAAATATCTAACAGTAAACTCTGTACATCATTAGGGCATGAAAAACATACCCACTTGAGAGTAGAATTTTAAATGAGAAATTAATCCTCTTGGAATCTAGTGTAATTTATGTCTAAGAATGTTATAGGATGAAATTAACAGAAAAAAATAACAGAAAAAAAATGCAATATCCAATTAACTACTTTCTGCATGTCACTTTGTATTTTTAATGCATTATTAACAAAATTATAGAGGAATACATTTATTTAGCGTATTTTTGCTTATAGTGCTGTCAATGAGGTTTAGAAAAGACAAATGCAAAATGTGCAAATTTTGTTTTGCAAATTTTTGCTGTGAAATCTTTGCTTGCACATTTGTAGACAATTGCAAATTTTGTTTTGGTACTAATATATTCATCAGTGATTTAAATTATTTTAATTTTTCTTTTAACTGACATTCGAAAACCGAAGTTGAACATTAGGATTATTTCTTACTTTTCATGAATGAGATGCAGCGAACATTTCGCCCTTTCCGTAAACGATGGGAAATTTGGAAATAGTTTTAAAATATGCAATTTATTAAGAAATCGAGAAACTTTAAACTGATTCGGACTTTCTTGCAAACAAATGCCATTTTATTCACCTACTCTGCAAGGAACATTGTTACACCAACTGGGAATCTTCGAACTACCCAGCTTACTCTCTACCATTGAGCTATTGGGACAAAATTGCATGCCTTTATTGTGGAAGTGGACTCTGCATTCTCCACTCTTTATTGTCAGATTGGCATGCAACTTGCCATTTGACTGACCACCACCTGCCATTTTCACCTCGCGTAAGCCTATTGATATTATTTGTATACTCCAGGTTAGCTTACTGTGAGGTCGTTATCCTCTCAATTTGAAATCGGCGTTCCATATCTCAGAGTCCACTGAAACCGTGCTAATCGTACTAGGGCCACTTTCAGACCTCCGACATCTTTACACTAATTTACAGGGTTGAATTGTTCGGGCGGCATTGTAAAGCATGTTTATGCCCCAACTGGGAATCGCACCCTGAATCTTCGAACTAACTAGCATACGCTCTACCTTTGCGCTACTGGGACGAATATGCAATCTCTTATTATCGACATAGACTCTACAACTATTGTTAAGTATTACACTGATAAAAGTCTTGGAAAATTGTCAGTATATTAGAAATGAAAAGTTTTATGTTGGTAGAACACGAAAATATGTCTCTTAGGTGAAAGAAAATATGTCCAATGTAAGAACCTACTTCGAGTATATCACGGTAACTCAATAAGTTCTTAATCAAATTACGAAATTCGAGAAGTTCATAAATTCGTTAAAAGTCGCCAAGTTGGCGATGTGCTGCTAAATTTCTCGCCAAGGTCAGTAAATGTCACTATTTCTCGAGAACAGTCGATATACTGTAAAAGTATTTTAGGAATTTATTTTTAACAATATATTTTTGAAGTTTAACTCTTTATTTAAATTAAAATAATTACTTTATAGAGTAATGAACCGTTTATATGCTTTTCCTTTATATGTTTTTATTTATACGTTATTTTTCGATGATCCTTAGATAGCCCTATATCTGCTAATGCTAAAATGTTCGAGTTACACGACTGAACTTATTCCTCTGTTTTATTTATACGGCGTTTACTTCATTCCAATTTACAGCCAAAACCAAAGAAATGTGAAATCTCTGACTTTTTTTCCAATTGTGATCAAAAAATTAATATTATTTTTTACCGTTTTCTATTGATTTCCAATGTTTATCAAATAAATGTAAAAACATTTCATTCGCCATTTAATTAATTCAAGGCACATTAATATTTAATATTAAACATTTCATTGATTCATGTAGCACGTAATCAATGACATTTTTGAGCGAAATTGTAACCTATTACTTTTCGTTAATTTTATGTTTTCAAAAATATATCTGTTAAAATTTCGATAGAAGTTTTCAAATGAATATATGAATAACTAAGATATGAAAGATGACTAAGATATGAAAGAAGCTAATATATCAGCCTTGTGATATTCAAATACTGACATTCTGATACATCTTAATTTTCAATTATATTTCTGCAGTTTTACGTTTTTTACGGAACCCATGAGGAGCGAGTAAGTGATAAAAATAATTTATTTGGAAATATAGAAGTCTATTTGGAAATATCGAAGTATGTATAATAAAACAGTGTAATATGAGATTGAAAATGGATTAAAACAAGAATATGTGTGTTTACGGGGTTGAATACCGTGAAGAAAAATATGCTAATTTTGATGATTTACTACAATACAACTCAACTTTACAATTTTAGAATTAGTTGCCCTGTAAGCATGAGCTTATATATCTCTCTACGTCTGGAACTTTACGTATATCTCTATAATGGAAATTTAACTTCGAATGTCTAACGTCGTAGCCCATCCGCGAACGATCTTTTAATTCTCGTCCTATAACGATACACTTCATGAATGGTTAGAATATCTTATTATTCATACTTTGTGCATTCCATTTTATATACTTTTATGTATTTTAGTTCTACTATTATTATTCTTTGTATTTTGATTTTTCTGGATTCCGTTTTGTCCCCTAGAATACTGTTGATTGTTGTTTCGGGCGTGTTGTGGTTTCTGGGAGTGTTTCCTGGGGTTAAAAGCATGCTTAAACCAGGAAAAGGGGTCACAGTCCCCCTTGACCTTTCTACAACCCCGTAAACACGCATCTTCTTGTTTTAATCCATTTTTAATCTCACATTATACATTATACTGTTTTGTTATAAATATATATATATATATATATATATATTCCCCGTGTAGGGGCGGGTTGTAGAATAATCCTTCCACCCCCCTGTGTTTCGTAGAAGGCGAAAAATGGGGCCCCAGTGCCTGGGGGAATAGCCAGGTACACTGTCCTTGGAATTATATCAGGGGACTGGTCTTCTAGGTTGGGGGTTGGGCGTGGGGCTAACAACTCCACCTCGGAAAAAAAAATCTTGTTACGAAACCTTAAATGAGGTCTTGGCCCTACATGGGCTGTAGCAACATTAATGTTTTGGACTTAAATCTTATTATTGAACCTTCTAATACGAGGGTTACTAATTTATATGATAAAAAAGACTTTTTTAACTTTAAGATTAATAAATTATTTTCTTTTAATTCCTGTAACTAGATTCAATTGTTTAGAAATATTTTACTGAATCAGATCTTTAGAATTTACAGATTATCTGATAAAAAATTTCATGATATGCATATTAATAAACTTGAAATTACTAGCAAATTATATAAATAACCAGATTATTTATTACATAATTTAGTTAAAAGGTTTGGAATGGTAAATTTTACTTAAATTCTTTCCTTACTATCTTATTTTAGCCGGACATCCACTTTCTCTTGAAAAAGCATTACCATGTATTCACATGTTCTTACTGTTGAATATCACCTTTTATCGTCTTTTCGCATTACTGTTATTTTTTTCTCACGATTGGCAACAGCAATTGTCAACTTCTTATTTTTTGAGATTGGCAACATTGGTCGCTTTATTCAAGGCTCCAATAGATCTGACGTATGCATTGTTTTTTCAGGTATTCTTGTTTCCTATTATTTTTCAATTTTTATGCATCTTGTCCAGGTTATCTAAGTTTATAGATATAATCTATCACAACAGATATCAGAAACATGCATGTTGTGTTCATTTTGATGAAATATCTGGACTTGATAAAGAGTTTTACTACAATTGATTATTAGGTCTAGGGCTTGTCCACGTGTAAACCTTTTATGCATGGATTTCATTTGATATTATTTTATCGATTCCTTTCCATTCATGTTTTTTATTGTCTTCAGATTGATGACTAGAGGTTTGCATTTATATTTTCCACTTGATTGATGACTCTTTTTTTGACACTTTTATTTGAAAGGCATTTTGTAATGTTGGGGTGTTTTGAGTTGATAATTCTCTCAATTCCTTCATTGGATTTTTAAACTTTTATTATATATATATATATATATATATATATTTAACCCAGATCAATTTGTATACCATTTAATAACTACATAAGAAATTTTGCCTGAACAACAATGTTTTAATGAAAAGAAACCATTTACATTATTCCTACATAATTGCTGACAATAAATTTGCATTACCTTAATTATGTACGTTTTGGGTAAGCAAACGCCGCAATAACATCCGAGATTTAAATTTTAAATGATGTTAAAATTCTTCAAGTCTTAGTATAATGTATTTACAGGAATGTTTAACCGTATCATCATTTAAAATCCTAGGGCATAAATAAAACCAACATTTAACACACAATTCAGTGTTTTCCCTTATGAATGTTTGTTGCATATTTAACAAGACAACGAGAATTGTTTTTTCAAGACTACTCCGCACAAAGAACTTAAGCTAATTTGTAATTAGTATGAATTTCGATTATTAATGCTTACAGCGAAAAATTTGAGGGGAAAAAATATGCGACACATGCATTTTTCATTTCACGTTCAAATACCTTTCTGACATTTCAATTGTTTTAATTTAGTACTTATTTAAAACTTAATTCCATTCATTTAATATGGATTATAAGATATACACTAGGTATGTAATGAACATAAATATTTTGAATGGTATAATAGATAGAAAATCCTCTGACCTTTTAGGCGCATAATAGATTGAACATTGTATGACATCCAGAAATACGGTGGGCAGTTACTCGCTAAAACACGAATTCCTTATAATAATGCCCGAGACAACCTAACCTGTATGTTACTTACAGAGATTACTAAAGTCCGAATACTATTGAAAGGAATTAGGTATTTAAATTAATAGCAATGTACACATATCTTATAGATTTACATCGAAAATTACAGTATCTCGTATAAAAAAAACAGAGGAATAGAGGAGATGTGCAGAGTAGAAGTTGCATTTAGATCTGGAATCTGTAGGAGAATGCAAAGTGTACTTAAAATATTGAATGATTAATTACCATCTTGATATATTAATGACTAGGACGATGTACAGTTAGCGGCGATCGGTAATGATAAGTATTTTACACGAGTTTTTTTTTTATTTCTAAAGATTTTTAGAAAGCATCAGCAAGAATTGCATCAGCAAGAATCTTTTCTGTAATTTTTTTATTCATATAGATATTAATAAATATGTGAGTAAATTAGGAGCATATAGTCATGAACTAGTTATAGGAGTCAATTTTATGATGCAGCTTTCCAATGTAAATTACGATATAGATTGATACAAATGTTGATGAAAAATAAACACTTTCAAACAATGTTAACAGATCTTCGTAATTCTTATTGATTTCTGGATAAAACTATTATTGGTGGCAGAAATTTTACTATATTATTGTTTTAAAGAAAAAAAATACTTCAAATATCTCTTATTTAGGATCTGCTGCAGATAAAGGTTGGATTATGATTGGTTTGACTCAGCAGTAAATTACAAAGGATGATGGTTGGTTCACTAGAATATTCACTTCCGTTTTTAGTCTTTGCTGGTTCAAAAATTATCCCTAAAGTATCTAATTTTCAAGATTGACTAAACATAGAGCTTAGATAATAAATGATGTAGATTCAGTATCAAAATCCGGATGGGATTAAGAAGTTCACTAAGGAATCCATTTTTTTGTCTAGAGATGCCACTTCAAATTCAAAAACTTATATGTTCTTTGAAACGTGTATTTCTTGGGATCTGATATAGATATACCTTAGATGATGACTGATTTGAATTTAACATCAATATCTAGAGAAGAATAAACGGTTCACTAAGGATTTTCCCCTGTGTTTTCCACTTCCGGTTCAAACCTTTTTCCTTGAAACATATATTGCTCAATATTGGCTATAAATATAGTTTAGATATTAAGTGAACCCGTAATTTGCACAAAGCAGTAATCAGTATAGAGTTTAATCTCTTTTTCTTTTTAGTATCAAAAAGTCTGAAAATACCCTGTTAAATTTCTTTCATTAAAAATTTCCATATTCGTTGAATATCGAATTATACTGCTTACAAACAAAATCATTTTATGCATCTATGGATACGAATGACACAATATTTTCATGATGTCAATGTCTGTTCATCAGCCTACGACTGTGACTACGAATGTAGTCACAATATCGTGCAAACAGTATGCATAGAACTTATACATTAAGTATGATTACTAAACCAGATACTTTTCTATTTTTTGAGAAACTTATCAGAATTATTTTTATATTATTTTTTGAGAAACTTGCATAAATGTTCTGAATAAGTTTGTATTTAAATCGATAATCCGCCATAAATTATTTATATTAAAAACACCACGGAATTGACTATTTTAAATGCGAGTTGATCATTATAAGCAAAATGCATCGTTTATGCAGTTCTAACAAGCACATTTATTCTTATATTTCACGTCTTAATTCAAACGGAAATACAAAGTAATTCATACAAAATAATAGTTCAAATATGCTTGTTATATAAAAAATACAAATTTGCGCTCAACCTGCTATCTAATATAATCTCACACACTTCGTTAGAAAAGCATAAGCGATTCTTTACAGATATCAATCGGTTTCAGAGACTGCAAGTAGTAGGCGTAGGCCAACACTATCTTACCTATGGTGGTGGGGTTGCTCTGTAATTTTACCCAATAGCGAAGTCTACTTATATTAAGTCTACTTTTTGCGTCCGATATTAGTTGATAATTACACTCAATTGCTTGTGATGTTATTAATGAAAAGTTTTATTTCAGCTACTTGCTGTTATTAAATGTGTTGTTGTTGAGACCCAGACCGTCCGACCTACCAGAAAGGTGTAAGGTAACTGTTTGGACGGCCGGGAAGTGCCACCCAATTTAGACCGGAATCCAGTGGGGGAGGCATCCACAGGGACCGTACCCTCCTTCCCCTACCACCAACCTCTCGGAAGGACTTACAGACCCACATGTTTAACGTGATCGTACTCAGCATGAACACGGCGGCAGTTGTGGCAGCGAGCAAATCCAGCGCGCAAACCACCGGGCTGAAACCACCCGAAATGTGCCAACAGCACGCGGTGTTCCCAGGTGGTCACCCACCAAAGTACTAACCGCACCCGATGCTCCTTGACTTCGGTGATCTAATGAGAACCGGTGTTTTCAGCACGGTACGGCCGTTGGCTGTTATTAAATGTGTGAGTAAGTTCTAAGTTCTGAGTATGCTACACCAGAAATGAATTGGGCATAATTATTACTTTTTATATATACATATATATATATATATATATATATAGTTAACTATAAGAGTTAAAATTTAACTTGAAGAGACAGTATCGCACCTAAAACTAATTAAAATAATTTTATTGATTACTAGATTAAGAATTCAATGAAATGCAAATCAGTAAAATAAAAATTAGTCAAGATAAACAAAAAAACAATCCGTATGATATAAAACTAATTAAAAAAATAATTAATATCAATGGATACAAAGCAATGAAATTATACAATCATGAGAAGGTGTGTATAAAACATGCCTTCTAGAAATAGTTATTTTTATAACAATGTTTTTAATGAGTATAACTATATCTAGAAGGCATTTTTGTATATACCTCTTGATGGTTTACGATTTCAGTGTCTTCTATCCATTGTTATTAATTATTCTTTAATTAGTTTTAATTCATACGAATTGTTTTTCTATTTACCACTGCTAATTTTTATTTTACTGACTTGCATTCTATTGAATTCTTAATCTAGTAATCATTAAGATTCTTAGAATTAGTTTCCGGAACTATACTATGTATTTTCCAGTTCAATTTTAATTCAAATATTTAACTTATTTATTTCATTTTATTTATATGCTGCAATGAGCGCAATTAATAGATCAGCTACAATACTAATGATAATATTTCCTTTTTTACTTACGAAGTACACAGTTTTATACATACACCAAAAACTTCGCATAAACAATATTTTAATAAGAAAATATTATATTTGTTCTTACATAATTCGCCGACAGTAAATTTGCATTCCTTTAATTATGTATGTTTTGCGTAAGCAAACATGGCAATAACACTTGAGATTAAAATTTTAAATGAGGCTAAAAACCGTTAGGAATTAAGTGTAAATTATGTCCAACAATGTTTAGACATAGTATACTGATATATAGAAACAAAATTGTGCTTGTCTTAATAAGTACTTTGCAAACCTGGTCTTGAATTAACAAGCCACGTGTTTGCTCTTTTGCATATATATTGCTAAATTAACAAGAGAATGGAGAATATTATTGTTAAGGAAGTTTTTCAGAGATAGTTGAAATTAGTTTGTATTTTCTTAGCTTGTCTTTTAAAGTTTATAAAACTTTAAAATGTCTAATTTTATTTCATAATGATTAAGAGTATTTTGATTTCTGGTATTTAAATTGTTTTCATTTAGCTTTTGCAATAATTAAATTTCTTGCACTTGATATGAATTGTAAAATCTGATTCAAATATAAAATATAGCATTAATCGTCATAGTACCGCAGCGAATAGAACTGAAATCCGTGGTTCTATTCCCTGCTGAGACAAAATCATTATACAATGTTACTCGATTAAATTACGTCTTTATCTTAAATAATGAGGATAACCAAAGTCTGTATAATACCGAAATCAGATGTTCATCAGGATTAGAAAATACATTACAAATTTTTCAATTCACGTTGAATCACTTTACAATGGGTGCAATTTTACATACAAAACCAGAAGAGTGTGAATATTGTATAGATGACATGCTTGTTTCATTTTGCTATGACATCTAAAAGTGCATTTAATTCCTCATTCATTCATTCAAAGAAAATATTTTAATCTCAGTTGATTTTAATGGATATTCAGCGCTGTCTGATTAAGCTGAAAATCGGCAGTAAGACTCATATCTGATACATTAGTTCTTAATAGAGTTCTTATAAGGTGTTTCAAAAGATATTGTAGGACTACATATATTTTAAACTATTTGACGCAGACTTAAAATACCAATTTAAAGAAATTCGTCATATAAGATAGCCTTCCACACTTTAACAGTTTAGGCCACCTGACGTTCTACTTTCAACAAGAGTTATATATGCAGTTTCCAGTTATCCATCAGAAACATCAATTAATGATATATCGAGTAAGTTTGATCGTATGACAATGGAACTTTTATTATTTGGCTAATGATAATTTTATTATTGTCTGCAATTGATGTCTGTGATGACCCAAACCGCTCCTGAAGATAAAATATTGGAGAAATTTGCAAACGATCGTCTGTCATCAGATGTGTGGAATTTCAGCATCAAGTCAGAAGCAAATCATTTCAGATGACAATTATCGCGAAATGGTACTGTTAAACGACGAATTCAAACAGTGAGGCGTTTGCCTTGAGATTTCCTATTGCTCTATACGCACCTGTAATGCAGGTGGATGTGTAACATGGAGTCTTTTTTTGCATACAAACATGCACTGTGGTATGTTAATTTTCCTTTGTGTTAAACTGTACGTTAATAAAATAGCGCTTTTGTATTAAATGAAATAAAATGCGCTTATTAATTTGTGATGCTCTAAAAATTTCTAATTAACATTTTATCTGTAAACCTTTCATTTTATCTCTATATCTTTCATTTAACTGTATGCCTTTCATTTTATCTGAAAACTTTCTAAATAACATTTTTTCTTTAAACCTTTCATTTTATCTGTATACCTTTCATTTAACTGTATACCTTTCATTTTATCTGAAAACTTTCTAATTTGCATTTTATCTGTATACCTTTCATTTTATCTGAAAACTTTCTAATTAACATTTTATCTGTATACATTTTAATTTATCTGAATACTTTTTAATTAATATTTTATATGTATACCTTTCATTTTATCTGAAAACTTTAATTATCAATTTATCTATATATCTTTCATTTTATCTGTACAACTTTATAGTTAATATTTTATCTGTAATGAAATTACAAATTCCCAATTTTGCCGTTATGGTCGCAATCATCAATCTCATCTAGTAGCTGATGGTCACTTTACTGTACCAATACCTCGCTGCCATAGATCTAGTTACCATAGTTTAAAACTTATTTGGCCTACTTACAACTTTTCGGGCATTCTCTATATGGATTTATAATGGAGTAAGAAATATTTTATCCTGATTGTTTTAGAAAGCAAAAGTGAAATAATTTATGCACTTTACTCCAGGAAGTTTCTTTTCAAGTGACAGTTGATTGTATACGTGTAAGATAGATAAGGAGAAATTTCTAAGAAAATATGTAGGACGTTTTTAAAGCTTTTTGAGAAAACCGGCAGACCGTGAAAATCGAATACATTGAGACTATCAGTTCTGATTGAGTGAAAACCAAATTCGAACCAAGTGGTTATAAGATGCATTGACTTTCTGTACAGATAGGTATAATATTCATAAGAAATCAATGTACTAGTATGTTTCCCGTGCGTCTATCTGCCACGTTGTGCAACACATTTGACGAACTTGAGGTCAAATTTGGCGCAATGTTACCAACTTCGCGATTTTCAAGAAATGTAGCAAAATTCGCTATAATATAATATCTTATTGACTTGAATTACATTTTTTCGATGATCTCTGCCGATATGCATAAATTATTAACTTAATATTTTTGATTCTAACTATAGTGTGTTTGGTTTGTGGGACAGACTAATTTTGATTAGGGGTGGCATAAAATTTTCATTTTGTAATGAATGTCAGTTGGGTCATACAGTAATAATTTTTAAAGATCATATAGAAATAAATTACGCTTTTTTAGAGCGTCGTAAATTAAATAACAACGATCAGGTAATATTTAATTTATTGGTGGCAAAGTTTTGCAATACCATTGTTTTATGTAACAAATTGAAGCATTGATTCCTCCGGATCTACTGCAAATAGAGCTTTGTTGAGGACTAATATCGATCCCGTATCAAATTTCATGGGAGATGGGATATTCACTAAGGATTTCCATTTCCGGTTATTTTTCCGTTTCCATTACATATATCAACATCTATGCTATCAACATCACATTCGTTCAAATATAATATATGTTTTTCAAGATTTTCTATAAATTGAAGTTTGATAGTAACCTATACGGATTACGTATTAAATTCTGAAAAGGGTAAGGCAATTCACTAGGAATTTCCACCTCTGGATCCTTATCCACTTTCAGTTCGAAAAATTTGCTTAAAACATCTATTTCTTAGGATAAGCTATGGTTCGATCTTAGAGGGTGACTGATATGGACTCAGCATCAAATTCCAAAAGAGATTAGGGGAACCACTGAGGATTCCCACTTCCGGCTTTGGAGATATCACTACCTATTCAAAAATTTTCATTTTCCTTGCGACATCTATTTCTCAAAAAGAACTATAGAACTTATATGATGATTGAGATATATTCAACATTAAATTCCATAGAAAATAAGAGAATTTACTAAGCATTTCAATTAACTGTTCTTTTCCACATCTTGTTCAAAATATTTCCTTAAAACGTCTATATTTTCCATAATCAGCTTTATAGCTGATTATGGAAAATATAGACGAATTACATCATGACTGATACTGGCTCCAATTAAAATCCGAATGAGGTGATTGGACTTACTAAGGATTTCCATTTAAGGTTTTAAAGATATCAATTCCAATTCAAATATTTATGTTTTCCGTGCCAAAAAGATTTCTCGAAATTTGCTACAGATAAAGCTAAAATGATAACTTTGAAAAAAGTTTCTCGAAATTAGCTGTAGACAGAGCTCAGATGATAACTTTGAAAACAGATTTCTCGAAATTAGCTTAGAAATTCTCGAAATTAGCTAGATAGAGCTTAGATGATAACTTTGAAAAAATATTTCTCGAAATTATCTATAGATAAAGCGTAGATGATAACTTAAAAAAATATTTCTGGAAATTAGCTATAGTTAGAGCTTAGATGATAACCGATATGGATTCAGCATGGAATGTCGGAAGGAATAGGGGATTCATTAAGGATTTCTACTTCCGGTTCTAGAGATGTCACTTTAGTTTTTACAAAAATCATATGACTGTGCAAAATAAGTGAACAGAAGAGCATAAACGTGTTTAATAATCCCATCAAGAAATTAGTGTAGATCTTTTGACACTGTATTTAGTTTCTTACATAAAATTATTATTAATATTGTTTTAATCATATAATTACATCATGTATATCGAAAACTCTTAAATGAACAGTTATGCTTGGCATTTGGTTATATTTTATGACATGTCTCTTAAATTTAGACATTCTAATCACTGAATCAGATTGAAATCTATTTCTGAATTGGGTTTAGTGAAAAACCCTTAAAGTACACCGTAATCATTCGCAGAATATTTACTTTCTCTAAATTATGCAAATTTTGACCAAGTAAGCACCCAACAGCACTTGCAATTAAAATTTTAAATGAGAGTCAAATCTTCCAGGAATCAAGTAGGATTTATGTTTAAGAATATTTAAACATTGCATAGCTTAAATTTGGGTAAAAAGGAAAACACTATTCAATTAGCAATTCTGTACTTGCAATTTACATGCTCGTTACATAAATTAACAAGGGAATGAGGTAATTTTTTTAATATCGTTCCTCAGAAAGAAAATAAAGATTACTTTTGCTTATTTAGTGTTTTGATTAGATTATTAATGCTGACAGCTAAATTTGGAAAATGCAGTAACTTGCAGTTTTTTACTTTCCATACATACATAGAATAATGTATAAGGAAAGTATAGTGACAGGGTCGAAAATTCGAGTTTTCGACAGGAAAGCACGTTTCAAGAATACCTGAATACGAATCAAACGTTCTTGGGGTGATGTCTGTCTGTCTCTCTCTGTGTGTGTGTGTCTGTGTGTGTGTGTGTGTGTGAATTTGGAGACGATATCTTACGAACGAATGGAGCGATTCGAATAAAATTTAGTACAAAATTACAATCTAAGAATACTGGAAGCTTATTGTTTTTAAAAGCAATTGTGTGTTCCGAACCTGCCTAAATGTTAGACTGAAATATTGAAAAACTCATCACAAAATCAAAACCTTTAATATAGCTACTTAAATAGTCCTTTCTTATGTAATTTTTCATTATAAAACTATTTACATACATTCTAGAACGCTAGCATGAACCGGTCTTGAGATATTCCACATTTTTAAAATAAATTTATCAAAAAATCACATAAAATAAAAAAAATATAGGCTATTGTAAAATATCTTCAATTTTCATATGTAATATCATGCGATAATTTAGTGACTTCATTCTCGTAGATCTAGCTCGTTCCATTCACGAGAAAAGATGCTTTGGTTAATACTTTTGTATTTGGACGTCAGTAGTCATATATCTGCTACAAGAATAGCTTATTTGTCCGTGATATTATACATTTTTTTAGTGTAAAAGGAGTAAATCCACTGCATTGTATAAAAAAGTCATATGCTGTTCACATCAGTTTTATTTTTTCATATTAATTTAATAATTTAAATATCATTCTGAAATTGACATTACTTTCTTTGGCTTACAAGATATTAATTTTTAATTACAAATGAATGTCCAATTGTCGACTTTATTATATTCCTCAAAAAGTGTTAGTGAATAGTGTAGATTTAAATGCTAAAATTGTAGATAGTTATGATGATACAACCTTGATGCTTACATTTAATCTTACCACCTATATCATACAATGCGTCATTTAAGGTGCGAGTCTGTACGAAATACGTACCAATGATTTCTCCATCAAAACATTTACTTGCGTCTGTAAAGTTAAGGGAAATTTGTTATGTTTAATGATTACATATCTTTGGTTAAACGCTCCTTGCTAAATTTAAATTTACTCTTTGCTTATTCTCTTACTTACTTTAAACTTTCTCCTTGTTTACTTTAAACTAACTCCTTGCTTATTCTCTTGCTTACTTTTACCTTACTCCTTGCTTATTATCTTACTTTAAACTTACTCTTTCCCTATTATCTTACTTTAAACTTAATCCTTGCTTACTTTAAACTTACTCCTTGCTTTTTCTCTTGCTTATTTCTTTAAACTTACTCCTTGCTTACTTTAAACTTTACCCTTGCTTATTCTCTTGCTTACTTTAATCTTGCTCCTTGCTTATTCTCTTGCTTACTTTCAACTTACTCCTTGCTTATTATCTTACTTTAAACTTACTCTTTGCGTATTATCTTACTTTCAACTTACTCCTTACTTATTCCCCTCTTGCTTAATTTAAACTTACTCCTTACTTACTTTAAACTTTCCCCTTGCTTATTCTCTTGCTTACTTTAATCTTACTCCCTGCGTATTCTCTTGCTTACTTTAAACGTACTCCTTGCTTATTCTCTTGCTTACTTTAAACTTACTCCTTGTTTACTTTATACCTACCCTTTGCTTATTCTCTTGCTTACTTTAAGCTTACTCCTTGCTTATTCACTCACTTTAAACTTACTCCTTGCTTACTTTAAACTTACTCATTGCTTATGCCATTGCTTACTTTAAAAATACGTCTGATTAAATAAACAACTACAACCACAAAAAATACGGGCTCAAACATCTGCGTTGTCAGCGTTGTCTTTTTGTTAAAAACTCTTAACCGCATTAGCTTTCGTGCAGAAGCTCTCGACCGTGCAAAAAGTGTATCTGATGTTTCTCGGGATTTAAAGCAGGAATTAAATGAATTCATTCAATCAATTTTTCAAAAGGGGCAGTTGAGCATATACGCGCTCAGAACATAAAACGTGTATATTTTTAAACATTCGCGAAAATTCGTCTATCGATAGTATGAATTCAGTTCAATGTTTGTTTAAAAACATTTCCTTATCATACCGATGGTATTAATTTAGAAATTCTGAAATAATATTTTCTGACTAATAAACTAACTCAAACAAAAATAAAATTACTCTAAAGTATTTTAGGGCCTAAACTGAAGTATCGTTATACCAAACTTCTTATATATGTTTCACTTAGATTTTCCACTACGCTACCAACAACAAACAGACATACAAACATTTTCTTATATTGTTATAGATGAAAACTGTTGGTCAAACCTTAATGACCCAATCGACATCTAAAGATTTTTAAAGACTATACTGTAGTTTAAATTCATAATTAAAAAATATAAATTTATTTGTTATATTTCATTGTTAAATTGAATTTCTTGCACATGTTTTCATGTTGAATAATAAAAATTTAATTTAATACATTTCAATTTTTTTAATTTTATAAAACTTTTCAATTTTTGTAATCAAAATAGTTACGAAGTAACCACTCTTCAATATTTGAATTGTTTAACATAAAACACTTTAATTAAAGTTTTTTAATTAATGTAATTTTTGTAGTTTTAATTAATGTAGTTTTTTAATTTTTGTAATTAATTACAAAAATTAAAAAACTACATTAATTAAAACTACAAAAATTACATTAATTAAAAAACTTTAATTAATACAGTGGTTTCGATTTAAATACTGTTTTTTAGAGCTTAATCCATACGCAAAACAGGGTATATATAATATTGATGTATATTATTTAGCACTAAAATGTATCGCATAGTATATCTTTCTTACATATAAGCATTTAGCAACTACATAGAAAACTCCCCCCCCCCCCCCCCCGGAGCAATGGCTTTATGAGAAACCCTTAATATTAAACTAACGTACATACTTGCAGTATATTTGCATTTTCTTAATTACAAACAGTTTAGTCATGCTCATACCGCAATAAAACTTAAAATTAGAATTTTAAATGAGGGTTAAATCCTCAAGGATGCGACTGTAATGTATGTTAAAGAATGCTGAAGCACGTGATAGCAGCTTATGTGTAGGATGCAAATAATCGCCAAATTCAATTAGAAATCTTGTTTGTGTTCATACGCAAGTTTGCTGCCTAATTCTCAAGTAAATCATGGGAGTAAATGTATTTAGCATTAAGTCTTATATACCGTATGAAAATATTTCTTATATTATTTTATTGAAGAGCAAAACAAAGTTGTTTTCTGTTAAGAAAGCAAGTGTTTATGAAGCAAGAAATTTCTTAACAAAAGATTGCTTTGACGGATTCATTTCAGCATGCTTTTATACTCGTAATAATAAAAAAGTCTTCAACTGATCATCCATCACCACCTGTTAAGCAATGTTTCTCAGTCATTTCCACTCGTCAGCAGTGTGCAAACGATGAGCACAAATATCCTTAAAACCAGGGTTTAAATTGTTTCGGGTATAAATGTGTGCATTGAATCTAGGAACAATGCGTGGCATTTTTCAGGATTAGAGAATTTTTTTAAATCCTTGTCTTAAGGAATTACGTGCTCCCTGGTCATCCCGTTTCCTGCACCGTGCTTACGAGTGACAGTGACTAAGAAACCATGGTCAACGGGTGGTAATGAATTATCAGTTGCGCACTTTATTTATTTTATGCAACGCCCAGTTTTAGGATAGAAGTTGTTTCACTGTGATCTTCCGTAGAATTTTTTCTGTGAGCTGAGAAACTCACTTTTGAATAAACAGATCGAACACTGGCTTTTAGATCCATAAGTGATTTGATTTTAGATCTACATTCAAATACCAAGTGCGGTTTGAGAATCCCTCAGTATGTACGTACATACGTCGGTTTGGCGTGTCATGAACCACTTCAAACTTTATTACAGTCAAAGCAGTTTTCGCGTGCACATAAAAATGGCCGAGTGCAAAAATAATCAAATCTGAATTCAAAACCTGGGAATTTTCGACTGAAAAATAATTCTTTAACAAGAAAACTTTGAAAATATCCTGTAGATGCAGAGTGATTCAAATTTAGGGTCAGGAGTTTAGACCTGTCTGTAGGAAAATCTACTAGGCGAATCTCAATCAAATTTCGTTCACACAAATTCTTGAGTATGTGGTTTCGATTTCTGGAGAAAAACACTTTTCTCAGTGAAGTCCAAACAGATTCTCTGCCCGAGATCAAAATGCGCGCGTTTTCTATTCCCGTGATATCACATGCGCAGAGCCATGCAAAAAAAAAAATAATAAGTCAGCCATGCCTCGGATAAGCTTACTTCCCCACCCCACCTCCATCCTGATAAATCTCTCCTTACCGGATCGCGCATTACTTCTATCAATCTTCTATCTTTAAAATCTTCTGTCATTAAAATGATCTTCATTAAAATCTTCTTCATTAAAATCTTCCATCAAAGAAGCAGAAATGCTTCTGCTGCACTTAAGGCATTCCGAGAATTAAAGGATTTCAGTAAATGTTCACTCACGATTTATAACCTTCGGAACACTTTTTTGCCGATATTTGTTAGATAAGTTAGGCAATATGCAAATTACGGGTACAGTAGCGTCAGATTTCAGCCGTGGCGGCCGAAATTTGAACTATTTCTTTCTTTAGGAATCGAAAAACAACACGCTCAGGAAAGTATGCGTATTAAATTTGGTTGTGATTAGCAAAGCAGCTTTTTCTACAGAGAGAGAGGTCTAAACACCTAATCTTTAAACATCGTGTACCTCTCTGCAGAGTGTTCCCTGTAGAGTATCAATACACCTGGATGGAAATAGAAAATATGCATCGAGTAGACCTGTAAGATAAAGACATCCATTTGTTTGTAGAAATCACAATGTGTCCTTATTGAATTGATAATTTAACAAAAGATATTCATTTAGTCAATGATTGCAGGTTGGACTGGAATGTAATAGTTTATTGCTCTTATATTTCAGTCCATTCCAGTTCTTTTTATGCACATGAGCGGCAGATTTGCTTTTATAGGGAACTACAATTTAAATTGAATTAAAACGTTCAGTGTTATATTTATTAAAACAAAACCATTTATGTATATAATTATTACAGCTTCGAGTAGCAAACATTATATTTATTAGTATGCAAAGTTTATTATAACTAAAATCATAAAGGTATTTGTTTTCCCAGAACTGATAAACATTTAAGATATATAAACTCATGTATTTGCTAGTGTTTATAATTTCGTCACCTGTAATGAATTAATGCAGTAATGAGAACCACTAGTTAGTATATGCAGTCTGCCGAGGGTTTCTTTTTCATCGATCAAGCATAGGGATCTCTCATGGTAGACACGTACATCTTTCTTTTTAGATCGAAGATATTACCTAACCCATCTTTTAGCAAATCCTTCATTATGAAGATATATTTTTATATTTAATCACACTAGACCGCTTATCGGCCGTCCAAATAGATGCTCAAGTCCTTGTTGACGAGCCGGACGGTCTGGGTCTTCAACACTAGACCGCTTCCAATCTCCAGCTCTCTTCTCTTTGCAGCTGTTTTGTCTCTTTTTTGCGAGCTTTTTATTTATTTATTTTTTTGGTCGTCCCAGGCCGGGGGGCTTGCCTAATCAGGCTTATAACTGCTTAAAAACTCCGACCGGGAAAGAAATCCTAAATTTATTTACAAACAAATTATTTGTACCTGGCCAGGGCGGTTACAAAGGCCTACAATAACATTCAACTTTTACATTAAGCTTTTACAACATTTTACAACAAAGGCCTACATTCAAGTGTTGCATTGTAAACCAATGATACCCCAGGAAACCAATGATACCCCAGGAAATGCTTCAACAGTCTAAACATCAAAGTCTATGTGTCACTGGTATTTTCCGAGCTCTTTAATATTAACACTAAATGCTCAACCCTGCTATCGACCCAGAGATTGAAACACATTTACTTATTCTCCGGATAGACCCGGGGTTGGCTATAACCTTATTAAACCATAAAGTCCTGCAACCCTCCGTTGGCCCAGAGAGACGGAAATCGCGTGTTAGAGGGCAGAAGAAGACGTAATATTCCACGCCCCCCTCTAACCCACAAGAACAGAGGGGGAGCTTTTCCTTTGTAACACCGTCTTCTTGGACTAGAAAGACCTTAGAAAATCAGTAGTAATATCACATTTGTCGTTGATTAGCTAAAAAGGTGTGACCATGGTTAATTGGTTGTTTGCCATATGTTCTCCCACCCCCTACATACCTTGCATCTTTCTTGAACTACAAGCTATTTCTTTGTGACTGGTCGTAAGTTGTTCTAGACAAATTTGCTACAGTTTGGCGAGATATATCAAACTCCATTATCTGCATCCTTGCATTTTTATAATCTGGCAGTTTTTCGTGTTAGGTTTATAGCTTGGGCAAAGTCCTTATTTGTTTTCATTTCATTGCAACTGTCTTGATCTTATCTCGCAAAATGATACATTGGGCTCTATTGTTTCCAAAAACCTCAGTACATCCACTTTTTAAATTTTAAATAAATATATATTCGGGAGACAGAAATCAACTAACCCTTCAAACCATTCTTTGGATAGGGTTTCCGTTTTCCCAAGAAAGGAAAATAAAAGAGTATAATTTGGTTGTACATTTGCAATGGACATTCCATGAAATTCACCACATCATGGTGTAGTTGTATGCATGGGATGTGACAATTTTTCCACTTATAATGTTTATTATGTTTTGTTCCAAACTTGTTAAAATTATTCTTTAGGTAGTAATTATGTTTAGTCACTTATGTTTCGTCTCTCCAAACATGTGGTTAATCGCGACACATTTCTTCGTCTAAAGCAATCGTATGTTATTTTATTTCTCAATACCCAGACAGTCTGACCTACAAGATGTTAGGTATCTGTCTGGAGGGCGAGGACTGCATTTCCAATTTAAACCGTGACCCAGTGTGGAACAAATCCACAGGGACCGAACCCTCCTTCCCCTGCTTTCATAGTATGCTGTTATATTCAATAACGTCTTGAAAGAATTTGCGCACCCAAATCCTCAAAACTGGAAAAAATACTAAATTAGACTACGTATTTCTGGAGATATTTAGATTTGATGAATAAGTTGAAATCATTACATTTGCATACTACATCATATGACTTTTATCCTCCTACACCTGCCCATGGAACGATTGGAATTTAAATGCTTATTTGTCAGTGTTTAATAACCCATTATAATAGCCCACCCAATTTGTACGTTTCAAGTGGTTTGAAATAATGGAAATAATCTAACAGGAAACATTTTCATGCCTCAAAAATATTTCATCTTTTATTTCAGTCTTATCCCGGGCAAAGGTGGATATGTTTGCTAGTTGTAAATAAAACACTTGTTGGTAAAGTAGAATAAAATATACAGGGTGTCCAGGAAGTTCCGTAACGGCGCAATATCTCGAGAAATACACTTCGAATCAAAAAATAAAAAAACGCGTATTCAATATTTTTAGAAAATCTATTCAATGATACCAAAATTGTCCCCGGGAGAGGAATGGGGCAACTTTGAAATCTTCAATGGGAACCCTCATTGCAGATTTGGAATCTCCAGAAAAAATTACATGCGTTTGACCTACGATTTTGATTCAAGCACCCCATCATGAGAAGAAAGGGGAGTCACAGAAAAACGCACCCTGATCATGAGAGGCAAGAGGACTCATGTTAATCAAGCACCCCGAAGGGACCAGAAAACTACTACGTCCACATCGTTGTTCCTGGGTAGTGCTAAAAGTAGTTTTGAATTGTTTTCTAAACTGAAGACAACAGTTGTCGCTGAAGTGAACGGTTAACGGGGGTGGGGGGTCAATTTTAGCATCATTGGATAGTTTTTTTGAAAATATTGAACATGTATTTTTTTATTTTTCTGTCCGAAGTGTATTTCCCGAGACATTCCCATTTTTAAACGTTTGTGCCCCACTTCCGTTTTTCTCGATTATAGCTCCGTTTGTGGAAGCAAAAATCAAAAATTGTAGGTCAAATGTATGTAATTTTTTCTGGAGAATCCAAATCTGCAATAAAAGTGGGGGTTTCCATTGAAGATTACAAATTTGCCCTACACCCCTCCCCCTCTCATGGAGGGAGTGGGTCAATTTTTGTATCATTGGATAGCTTTTCTAAAAATATTGAATACATGTTTTTTTATTTTTTGATCCGAAGTGTATTTCTTGAGATATTACGCCGTTCCGGAACTTTCTGGACGACCTGTATATACATGGGTATGCCTCTATTTCGAAAGCATACAAGGACCATTTATAATGTTAAATGAGACAGCGCATTAAATCATTGTTCTAAATTAATAAAATTTTAATTGGTGCTTTTTATATACAGTATTTTCAGAATTGCGTGCTATATTTTACTGTGACCATTATGTTTTAATATTTAAATTGAAGTGTCTACTGTCTAGATTTGCAATTATTACGTATTCATCAGTTTGCAAAGAGTTTTGGGGTTCAACTTATAGCTATTAAGGATATCTTACATAATCAGAAAATAGTTTAACCTTAGAGAATATTTCGCGAAGAATAGACAAAGCAGGAATTTCCCTTGTTTAATAAACATTCGTTTGCATTCATTTTACTTAAAACATATTACTATTAGTAAATTTAAAATGGGGTACTCGAGATATTTAGCATAATTTGAAATCTTCTGGTTTACATATTAAATTGGCACACAATTAAAAGAAATCTGATGTGGGCAACACATGGCTTTCCTTAAATAATGCAATGAGTTTACTACTTTTACAGTAAAAATAATAAGTTTTTCTTATAGTAGATACTTATATTCTTTCCGAGATATTGAATTTTCGACAATTAGTCGTCAGTTTTATTGATTTAGCTTCATTTTTATGCATTTGTCGAGATTTTCGTTAATTTGGCAACATTTCAAAAAGTCGCCAAGTTAGCGACATTCTGCCAAATTCGTCGCCAAAATCTTGCCAAGCGTTATGGAAGAAGAAATAAATTATTCTTATAGCAGATAAATGACTATTGGCGCTCAAATACAAAAATATTACTCAAAGTATCTTTTCACATGAATGGAACGAGCTAGATCCACGAGAATTATGTCACAAAATGTATCGCATGATATTACATTTAAAAAGTGAGTATGTTTCTCAACAGTTAATATATTTATTTTTAATTTATGGGATTTTTTGATAAAATTATTTGAAAAATGTGCAATATCTCGAGAACGGTTCATGGTAGCGTTCTAAAGTTTATATCAATCATTTTCTAAGGAAAAGTTACATAAGACATGTCTATTTGAGCAACTTCGTTAAAGATTTTGATTTTTTGATGATTTTTTCAAAATTTTACTCAAAAATTTAGGGGCGTTCTGAACATTCGATTACGTTTAAAAGCAATAAAATTCCAGTATTCATGGATTGTGATTTTTGCACCAAATTTCATTTGAATCGCGCCATTCGTTCGTGAGATATCGACTCCACAGACTGACTGACACACACACACACACACACACACACACACACACACACACACACACACACACATACTTTCACACACACACAGACACATGATTCGTGATCAGGGATGCTTGATCAGGGATGCTTGAAACGTGCTCTGGCGTCGAAAACTCGAATTCGAATTTTCGACCCGATCACAATACTTTCCTTATACATTATGTATATAAGCAAAGTAATATATTAACCATGAATATGTTTTTTATTAAGTTTAACACACTAGTAAAAAATAATGTAAAATCGCTCAGTCGTTTTTACATGTTAAATGGTCATGAAAGACAGATAGACATGTTCTCGTTATTCTGCAATTAGCTGTAGGGGAATTTAACTTATAAAATTATTTCCTAGACTTAGCCTCTCTGACTAAAAATCGCATCAAAATTCACTGCATAGTTTAAGGGATGTTTAAGTTAAAATCTGCATTGAATATAATTTTTATATATTAGAAAAAACTTATCTGTTTGAGATCCTTAAGCAATTCTGAATTTTAAAAAAATTGCTTATGGATCATATATTGGAGGAATGTAGTGTAAATATAACTTGCAAATGAACCCATAACTACTAAAATCTACGATTTCGATATTCAAAGCTTTTTCCTAGAAATGAAGACGAAGATTGCACTAATCAATAACAGAAGCAATCATGAGCTGTCTTTACAAATATACTCACAAAGACGGCTCATTAATTACGGCGTAAAAACTTTTAAGTGGAACTTAAAGAATCAACTGAAGTAAACTCTTCATTCATTTATAAGAGTACAATTACTTTCAAAATAAATCTCTGTAAATTAATGATTTACTCAACAAAGAAGTCAATTAACATTAACTTTACAAAGGACTGCATAGACTTGTATCATTAATTGCACAATATTAGGAAATTAAGATGTTTTTTTTAAATTTAATTCATGATTTAAATCATTTTTTAATTTAATTCATATGACAACAACAATTTTAAAATACATTCATTTGTTTCTCAAATTTAATGTGGATAATTCATTTTATTGTAGGATCTACAAGTTTGCACCAAATCATTCCGTCGCAGCTCACGAAAAATGATCGCCATACATGGACTTGGTCGATAGCAATAGTATGATTTCTTGAAATGGACATGGGGATATTAGAACATAAAAAATCTAATGTAAGCAACACATGACTTTCCTTATATAATGCAATGAATTTACTACGTTTACAGTTAATAAAAATGTTATTCTTATAGTAGATACTTATATTCTTTCCAAGATATTGAATTTTCTTCAATTAGTCGTCATTTTCACTGATTAAGCGTCATTTTTATCAATTTGGCGAGATTTTTGTTAATTTGGCAACAATTAAAAATGTCGCCAAGTTGGCGACATTCCGCCAAATTTGTCGCCAAAATCTCGCCAAGCTTTATGGGTGGAGAAATAAGTTATTCTTATTACTCAAAGTATCTTTATTCATGAATGGAACAAGCTAGATCCACGAGATTGATGTCACCCAATTTATCACATGGTATTACATATGAAACTGAACATGTTTATCAATAGGCATTTTTTTTTATATAACTTTTTGATAATTTTTTTTTAAAATGTGCAATATCTCGAGAACGGTTCATGTTAGCTATCTAAAATTTATGTCAATCGTTTTCTAATGAAAAATTATATAAGAAATGTCTATTTGTGTAACTTTATTAGCGGTTTTGATTTTTTGACAATTTTTTCAAAATTTCACTCGAAAATTTAGGAGGGTTCTGAACATTCGATTGCGTATACAAACAAAAGGCCTCCAGTGTTTATGGATTGTGATTTCTGCACCAAATTTCGTTCAAATCGGTCCATTCGTTCGTCAGTTATCGTCTCCACAGACTCACTGACATACACACACACGCACACATACTTTCACACACACACACATACTTTCACATACACACACACACACAAACACACACAAACATCACTTCAAAAATGTTAGATTCGTGATTAGGGATGCTTGAAACGTGCTCTCCCGTCGAAAACTCTAATTCGAATTTTCGACCCCGTCACAATACTTTCCTTATATATTATGTATATAAGGAAAGTAAAAATTAAATCAGGAAAAGTAAAAATAGCATTAAAAGCATAATAAATAAAAAAATACTCACAATGCAAATTAATCGCCAGCTGAATCAGACAGGAAAAAATATTTCTGTCAGAAGACACGGACCAAATGGCCCAAAAATATATGCCCAAGAAAAATAACAAAATAATGAAATGCTCAATAAATTTAAAATTTTGTTTATTTAAATATAATTCCTGTATGGATTTCTATGACTGTAGTTCCATTTATGCAAGCTTGACAGTTTTTGACTACCCTTATATATCACCGAGAACTCAGAAGGATTTATATAATTAATACTATAATTAAATTTTATGAAACATGCTTTGGTTTGAAACATTAACAGTAATCATTCATCTCCTTGCCCGTAACAGATCAAATCAGCATTTAACTAATTTCATCAATATCTATCAGCAGTTGCTACTGATGTGTGTTGCAAATATTATAAAGGGATAAATCACATAAATTAATATACAAGAAATTCCCTTACCTTTATATGCAACAAACACTGTTTTAGATTTAACGAGATTTGAATAGTTCAGTTTCATCCTCATAAATATACATTGTCTATCTTTGGCGGCAATTTTTTTTTGTATTCTTTTCAGTCACGGACTAATCTATATATTTAATTTTTTAAGTAAATATCGGAAGTATTCGTCTCCATTCGACTTTCTTATACATTAATATTCCATATTATTTTTAGGGTGCTCCCATCATACACAGTATCAGAACGTAAAAAAGTATATTTTTTACAAGCTATCCTTCTTAAATTTCACTTTTAAAATATTTTGTAAACAATCTTCAACATTTTATTTAGTTAGCAATATGTCTGTTATGCCACTAAAAAGGAACTGATTAGCTAAATACTCTATTTTATTATCTTTGACATCCACAAAGTGTAAAGAGCTGTTTTCCACCTTTTTATGCCACATTGGCGGGCAACTGGCAATTTGACCTCCTGCAATTGTTACCTCAGGTTAGCTTCCTCCTTACTACTAGTTTTATTCAGGTTAATATTCTGCGTGTTCATTATCCTCTAAATTTGGAAATCGGCACTTAATCTTCCAGAGTCCACTGAATCCGTACTAGTCGTAGTAGGGTCACTTTCAGACATCCGACATATTATCACTAACCTTCAGGGTTCTTTTGTTAGGACGCCATTATAAAGACCCTTGCTGCTGCAACCGGGAATCGAACACTGGATCTCTTAACTGGCCAACCGACACTCTACCGTTGAAGTACTGGGATGAAATTGCAATATCTTATCGTTGAACTGGACTCTGCAAGAATAGTTCATTCCAGCATTCCCAGCATTCATGTACCAGCATTGGCTGTAGTGGAAAGAGCAACAAGTTGACATAATTTTTGTTTTTAATTTTTGTATTTTTATATTTCAGTAAAAAAATAAAAATAAATAAATAAAATATACTTCGTTTTCCCCTTATTACTTAAATTAAAATTTATCATATTATAAACAGAAAATTAGGAAATGATTTTGAAATGCTCCCCCACCCATTGGCCGGTTTTGTGCTTATTCCGCGCTCGCTAACATGGAACAGCCTTTATATATAAAGGCAATGAGATAAATTGCAATGTACAGCACTTTTAGAAACTTCTATGAGAACTGACAATGCTAGTTCTTCCATGTAGCTGGCATCAACTTCCAATCGTTTTAGCTAGGTAGTACCACTTTGCCCAACCCTGTACAATTTGATACTTAAAAGTAAAAGTATTGTAATTGCAAAAGCGATAGTACACATCGCTTCATGGAGTTCAAATCATTTTTGTAATATTACTAATTTGAAAAATAAAAAATAATGAAAAAAATACTACATGACATAGTATTACATTGTATTAGTATTTCGCTTTTTTCAAATTTATTTTCAATACTTCCCCTCTAGACCGACCGTAAAACCTAGTGAATTCAATTCCAAACTATTGTCCTGAGAACAAATGAAAATAATTATTTAGATGAAATTGGGGTATATTTATGCATAGTATCAACTTATCCGATTTTAAACTTTGTAACTCTCCCCCAAACAACGGCGTCACATGATAATCATGGCACACAGAGGAAGAATTAAAAAGTGCAATAAACAATAACAATATTATCTTATGATTCATTATCAAAATAAGTCCTCAATCAAAATAATGTCAAAAAGTTTACAGTGTACAAAAAACATCAAAAAGTAATACAAATACTTTCACAGTCACTTTTTACTATCACATATTTTACTTCGACCTCAGTTTATACACTCTTGCTTTACTTTGCAATTAATTTACCAACATTACTTTACATTTAATTTACCAACATTTACTTTACACTTAATTTACCAACATTTACTTTACACTTATTTTATCAACATATACTTTACTTTACACTTAATTTGCCAAAACGTTCTTTACTGTTAATTGGACATAAACAGTTGTGTTTATATAACTTTTATTTTGTCAAAGTTATATTCAGTAACACTCGGGCATACTGACCACAGAGGCAGACATCGTTTTCTATTTCTAAGGAGACTAATTCGCGTCATTGTACATATGCTGCATTAACTTACTCCTATATCAACTAGCCCCAACTGCCATCAATGTTTAGCTAGGATTTTGACTTTGGTGTTATTCGACCCATCTGAGCGTTGAAACTCATAGAAAAGTGTAAATTTTCTAATATTCGAATTTAGTGTGTCGATATATGCAGATATAATCCCAACACTCAAAACTACTTTTCAAAATTACCGAACACTTACACTGAAACTTTTGGAAATTCTGCTTTTTTCACAGCAAAATAGTGGCGTGCAAGATCCAAGCGACATATAGCGTGCAATGAATTGTGCATTTTTAATTTTATGTAATGTTTTAAAGAAATAATTTTAAAAACTTGCATTAACTCTAGAATAGTGTATGCTAGCGTTCTAAAATTAATGTCATTCATTTACTAATAAAAATTTCGGAAACAGTTATTTACTTATCATTATTGAAGGTCCTGATTTTGTATGATTTCATGGGAGAAATAAAATTCCTAATTTTTCTTCCTAATTTTTGATTTCGTTTAAAATCAATAAGGTTCCCAGTAAGAATATCACATTTAGTGCGATTGTAGTAGCCTCTATAAATTATTTCCGAAAATATTTCTTCATCCGCTCGTGATATATATATATATATATATATATATATATATATATATATATATATATATATATATATATATATATATATATATATATATATATATCATATATATATATATAATACAATGAAAGAATGAACAGTACCAAAGAGTGGTTGTGGGGGGTTGTGACCCCCACTCCCCGGTTAAAAGCATGCCTTGAGTGCCGCGGCAAACACTCCCGGAAAACCGGCACCGTTCAAAGAAAGTCCTTGCGACCAAAGGAATTGGCGAAAATATAGACACTGAAATTTATATATATATATATATATATATATATATATATATATATATATATATATATATATATATATATATATATATAAATATATATATATATAAATATAAATATATATATATATATAAATATTAGTTATATTTATTTATATAAATATATATATATATAAATATTAATTATATTTAATTTATATATATTATATATATATAAATATATATATATAAATACATATATAAATATATATATATATATATATATATATATATATATATATATATATATATATGAAAAAATTGCACAGAAAGAAGAGGCACGCCAGCATATGAATTAGCAAATTACCCGAAATGTCGTCATAAAATCGGACATAAGACAAGCATGAAGCTACATGAAATCAATAGAAAAATGTACTAGACAGGAAATTAATCTATATTAACTGTATATACCACACACTACCAACAAGAACAACCAACACACACAACAAACACACAAAATCATCATCAAGACATCAGCAACTAATAGTGGACTGTACAACAAAATATACCAACCGAAAATCTGAGTTGAAAATCGTATCAAAGCTTTATATAAAAAACTAAAATTTGAAATGAAAAATATCCTCTTCTCATACCTTGCAATGATTCCCAAAATGCATAAAGCCCAGTAAGTTTCAGACCAGTCACAATTGGATACAAGACATATCTCACTTTCGCCAACAAGCAATTACAAAATATACTTAAACCTGTTTTCAACAAAATAGTGAAAATTAGATCTTATTCAGTTAACAACAGCAAAGATGTAAAAGATATACTATCGAGCATACCGGATCGCCTATACCTGCAATCATGCGATTTCAAAGAGTTATTTAATAACGTAGATATAAAAAACTTGAAGAAAATCCTAATGAAAATATACGAAGAATACGAATTAAAAAGGAAGGTTGAGATCAATGTTTCCAAGACATTAATTCAAATAGTGATATTTGAAAATATATTATATGACGGATTGAATTATTATCAACAGATTAGAGGAATACCTATGGGAGGTGCATGTCCATCATTATTGGCGGACATATATCTATGCCACAATGAAAACAATGCCCACATAAATAACGATATAGTGTAGTTAAGATACGTTGACGATGTGGTGACAGGGTCAAATAACCCCAATCAGGAAACAGAATTTGATTTTTATTCACAAGATCTTTATTTAATTAAAAATCAAAGAAAATATCCAGATACTTTACAATTCCTTGACCTCAATATAATAGAAAATGAAAATACTGCTAGATATTTCACAATATATGATAAAAGAAACGATTTTAATTTTGAATACAACTTTCTTATTCAATGGAATTCGAATATACATATCAGTATATACAGAATTATAATTTTAAATCAATTAAACAAAAATAATAATCTAATTACTTTTGAAAGAGATAGAATAAAAAAGGATTATTGCCTAATAAGGCAGGCAATGATGCAGAAGTACCTAAGAAAATTTGTATTACGTCACGTAAAGGAATGTTACTCGAAAAAACCGGAATATTACGCAGAATTACTAAAGAAGATAAAATAAAGAAAAGTATAAAACTAATCAATGAGCAAGAAGAAAATAAAATGAAATTATATACATATTGTATGATTGTGGTATGTCAGGATTTTTGCCAAAGTAAGAATTGAAAATTTGTAAATGGCAACGTGGGTAAAAGAGGAAAGCCCCAATAATCAAAATGTAACAAAAGTGGGAAACGTCAAATAATAAAAATACAAATATGTGGAATGTTCAAAGCAACTGGCGCGAGCACTCGGAGATCATAAAAATAGAATATCAATTTTTGTTCTTAATTTAAACATTGAAAGCAGGTAATTAAATATGCGAGTTGGCGAAGGAGTTGCATAGAAGTTAAACTCGCAATTCGTGAGTCTGTGAAAAAAATTACAGTCTGAGGTTTCGGGAAACGCACCTCAGGGTCCGTATTGAAGTTTCAATGTAAAGGCTTATCTCGAGCCACGCTGACGAAAGGGAATCATCAAACAAACGAACGGAGATCAGATCCTAGCGAATCTCACTCGCTCCAAATAGAATGGGTCCGACACACCAGCGGTGCCATACGGTCACATGGTCCAGACAGGCTCGTCGCTCTTGGTCGCGTTCAGGAAAGGAATCGGACCCGGCATGGGCTTCGGGCCAACAGGCTAGGAATCGGATCCGGCATGGTCCTCGGGTCATCAGGCTCGGAATCGGACTCGGCATGGACCTCGAGCCCTCAGGCACGGAATCGTCGTCATCATTAATCGGATCCGGCATGGATCTGGGGCCATCCGTCGTCAGGTGGTCAATATTTCCCCCAAGCTCACGGACCTCAGGAAACTGACCTGCCGGCCAAGCTCCCGGGGTCCGTCGTGAGCTTCGAAATTAATTGGGCCGAAAACTGAACTGCTGTAGAGTGATCTAGCAGTCAAAAGGGGGAAAATGCGCGCCAAAAACTTGTGTGTCAAGCTTATATGCGCACCACCCGGACGCAGAGAGAGCTAAGCTCCTTCAAATCCAACCCCTAAAATTCTTCCCACGCTCAGAACGTCATCAATACCAGATGCCAGTCAGTCGCGTCGAAACACGCAAAACTATCTCGACGGAGCAACCTGTACACATTTTTTCCAACAGAAACGGATACATTGTATATGAGATGAACTTTAGTTTCCAGTTACATCATCCAAAACGGTGACCGCGAACTCGACGGAAGAAATAACTCTCCGATGCTCGAACGTTTTAAATAACACTTTAAAAGGAATTCAGATTCCGATTTTAAGAAGTATAAATGTTCTCAGATATCAATTACATAAAATGACAAGAGGAGGGGGGGTTCAAAGCAGGATTAAGATAGTTAAAAGCTGTATATAAAATTAGATGATCATAAATACATTATATAAATTTATTCATTTCACACCAAAGTAATGCAAGTCCAATCTCGACATTACAGGATAAGCCGCAACACTATACATTATATATATATATATATATATATATATATATATATATATATATATATGTATATATATACTATATATATATATAGGAAATTAAAATTGGACCGAGTCTTCGAAATTGACAAGTAGAATCAATACACTAAAGTTTGCTGTTATGAGTAGCTTAGATCTTCCGATACACAGTCAACAAATAGACAGCCATTGTTTTTAACACTTTACAATATAGTTGAAAAGTGTTTATGACTTTGTTCAATCCGTCTGTCTGTGTGTCCGCTAGCACAACTGCCGTAAATATGACTTTATCAAAATGAAATTTTAATATGTTTTTCAGCCGGTCTATGGGACCTATAGGAATATAAATGAATAATATCACCCAATTAGTTTTGGATCGAACCCGGGTTGAAAAAATGAAATACATTGAACCCTATGGGACCTAATTTTTCAAACATTTTCTAAGCGAATTTAAAATTCACAAATTGCTTCGAAAGTTTTAGGAAATATACAAATTAGTCCATAAAATATATAAAACAAAATTCGGTAAAATATGTTAGATAGTTTTTAAATAAAAATTATTTAATATAGGGAGAAAAACAAATTCAATTAAATTCTAACTCTTGCTACATCCTCCAGAAAGACAAAAGAGATATATTTTATAATAAATATATTTTCAAGAGTTTAAATATTTTATATATAAAAGAGGTTTCACATTTTAAAATAAATATAGTAGATAACAATTTTTCTATTTTTTATTAATTTTATATAACTTTTCATATTTTATGATCGTCTGTTTGTCTATCATTTTATACTTATTTAATGGCATATCTAATGCATTTTCCTACGTCCCATAGAGTTGAAATTTTGTACCCAGCTTAAATTTGTTGAACATTTTATTCTACAAAAATTTGGTAGATCCTCAAATATAGATGCCACATTTTTTTCGAAATGGCCTGCAAATAATTCTCGTTCACTTCTATGAATCATTGTTGTAAGATTGCTAAAAAATATGATGTAGGCAGCACATAACTTTCCCTGCAGACTCATATTCACATTTTCTTCAATAATAATTGGAGTTTATCTGCACAAAATAACATCCATAAGTATTTTAAATGACAACGAATTTGCATGTTAAACTTAAATTTGGTTCTCATTTGATAGCTGGACTTATTGTTAAAGGTGTCGATGCGAATACGCGAAAAAGAAAAATATTTCAAGAACGGCTGGGCCTAGAGAAATGGGGTTAGTCTTAATGTTTTTGTTGTCAAAAATCACGTATAAAATAAGCATTTAATTGATATAATTCAGCACACGTAGCTATTTATTTTTAGAAACGATTTTTGCGGGCCATTTCGCAAAAACAGCCCGTTCCTTCTTCCCGAATCGTACTAGAATAACCTACAAGTGATTTATATACCAAATTATGTTAAATTTGATCCATTAGTTTTTAGCTAGAGTGGATAAAGGCAATTTTTGCAGGCCATTTCGCAAAGAAGGCAGATTCTTTTATTACGAATCGTACTAAAATCTAATGAACATCAGGGTCTCCCACAAAAACTTATCTACCAAATTTTATGAAATTCGGTCCATTAGTTTTTCAGTTAGATTGGATACAATATCCTCACAGACACACAGGGACACACTTAGATACATCCTTACACACACAGATACACCCTTACACACACAGTCGTCTCCCTAAAAATTTTTTTTTCGTGTTCTAGAAGTCCCAAAACGTATAGATCCTTCGAAAATTCGAGTTCTGATCTGCGGCACGATTCCAATACGTTGAATACATACACACACACGCATATACTATCTGTGTATTATCTGTGTTTCTGAATTCCGTGCCTACTCAATTACAATAGTTGTTATTTTAAATGATCCCTAAACTTTTATTATTTCTACAACGAAACCTAATTTTAACTTATGCGGAATGCAAATATCTCAAGCGACTCTAAGGTGATTTATAATTGCTGAATTTTTTCACGCAAAATTTTTTAGTTCTGGAATCTGGAATACAAGTTATATGAATGAAATATTCATTGATTTTGAATAGAGAATCAGACGATGTATATTTCGACAAAGTTTTAAATATTTAAGTATAATAAATTACTGTAGTAATGTGTTAATATAAAAGATATCACCACTGAATGTATTAAATTTTGGAGATTTTTAAATGAAATTGCATTTCAGTTGGAAAGTGTTTCATAATCAATCCTTATGCATGATTGATCTTTCTTGTTACTATTTTACATAGATTTGAAATTGTTGTAATTTTTATCAGAACCATTTTTACGTGTGGGTACTAAATACGTAAATTGAGAACAGGAGCTTTTTACGCTTTCTCAGTCGAGACAACAGCTGCATTATTGAACAATCTGGAAGGTAGTGAAAATCTCGAGAGACACGGTTTCTGATGAAAAAAAAGATAAAAAGAGGAAATGTGATTGAAATGAGTATATGTGTTTCTAACCCTCAATAAGGCAAAATTGAAATAAATTATGTAGATAATATTAAAGCATTAAATCAAGGGAAATTGTTTATAAAAAGAGCTTTGGTTAAACATGGATCAGTGCTTTTTTAACAATAGACGAAATTGCACTGAGAAAATAACTTTTCTGAGGGAGTATTAGCATATTTATAGTGAGAAAACCTTGAAAAATAGATTATTTTTTTAAAAATATGTAGTTTTTTTGACTCAATAACAGCAGCGTTATTGAGTTATTCCTTGCAGTATACAACAAAACATATTTCCTTGTATACAATAAAACATGTTTTCTAGTATAAAACAAAACATGTTTTATGCTATTACACTAACAACGTGTCCTCTTGACAGGTATTTATAACGTGTATTATTAATTATGTATTAATTTCGCTGCATAATAAATATTTATTGCGTGAAAGCTAACGTACGTAGTTATGGCTATAGTTAATGGTGTACTTATTTTAGTGACAGATGAGACAATTCTCTTTAGAAAATACTATACTGGTTGTGTATATGTTGATTACAATGCAAAAATGCCAATCTGTAATAATCTAAAAACGTAGATCATTTTTATAGTAGATACTTATAACAGAGATATAATTGAAAATGGTTGATTTGTATTCCAAGATGCTGGAAAACTGCAAACGCATACAAATACGAGAATTGATATTTTATTCCTATTCTAGTAATAATTATGCCCGCATCTTAATAAGCAGTGATAAAAAACAAATTACTAATTAAACCTATCACCAAATATTCAGTTTACATATACTACGTATTGTAAAAGAAACCAAAACAAATTCTTAACATACTCATTAATCTTTACAATTTCAAATATTACAAAAACATTTCGTGTACAGTACATATATTGTGAAACTATGGGACTATAGACGAAAATCAGAATAATAAATATATTAAGCAGATTCTAATTTATGCCCTCTCATAATTCATGAAATTCGATTAAGTACCCACTGTTACACGAAATGGAAATTCAAACAAAGGAATTACTTTTAAAAAAAGGAAATTTGCCCTTGTTAATGATAGCTTGATTCCATTACTCGTTACTTTTTTCATTCCAGCCAGAATGTGAATTCAATTATAGTAGCATTATTCTCGTGGATATTGCAATGCATTCTTCGTAATTGAGCAAGAAGCGCATGCACATTTTTTTAAACAAAGTCATCCATGATAAATAAATACAGAACATTTTAAATTTTATTTTGTTGTTATCTTAAATAAGCAATTGTGTCGAGCCATTGCTAAACATGGCATTAAAAATGCTTGGTTATATGCACTGGAGAACCGCAAATTATTATGACACCAGGCCGTTTTATGCAAATAGGTATTCCGCAGATATTGTTAATATTAGATAGTCGGCTCGGATTAGAGAATACTGAAGACCGCTGGCACACTGAAGACAAACGGCTGGCACACTGAAGAACCCTACAGATACACTGAAGACACCTGAGAGTGAGAGCTCATCTTGCTCTCCAAAGAAGCATCTTAAGACATCTCAAGACTAACTAAATGCACAATTTAAGAAATGACGTATAAAGGAAGGAATCTGACTGACTAAACTTGAAATAATTGTGGGTGGTTGAAGCAGAGGTTTTACTTGAAATACATACAACGAAACTCCTATATATTACTAATATTGGCTAAATATTTGCAACCAATACTGGTTAAATATTGGCAACAGAATTTTTTCATTGGAATTTAAATATGACGTCAATTTTAATATTGGCTATTTATTGGAGCACAATATGATTTGAAATTGGCGTTTCATTTCCAATAAAACGCCAAACTATACAAAATCGGGTTAATATTAGTATGCTACTGGGGACGGCTGTCCCCTTGTGTTGAACATTGGTTTATTCATACCCCAATTTAACAGGAGTCAGGCTATTCATTGTTTGAAAAGTTAGCTAAAAGTTTACGGTAAACAAGGCTAAAACAAACTGGCTCTTAAACTGATAAATCAATGGATAATTTTTTGACATATTCTCATCATCGGGTAACATATAAATTACCCCTGTGAACTGTTGCAATAGAAGACGTGGTTTCTATTTCCATCTTAGACTCAGCATAGACTGGCTTCTATTACTTGCATTTTGTGGGTGTCATATTAGGTACTAATCATTTTACACTAAAAATATTAAGACAGAAATCTATCCTTTGGCTGCATGATCATATCTCATCCTTCTATATTAAAAAATCTTATATCCACATATTCTTAGAGGAAAATGATCGCAAAATATTTTTCATTTCAATAAGGCCCTATTTAAATAAGAGCCCTATTCATCTCAGTAATTGAACATTTTATTTTTTGCTTACCATACTTTCTTAACACTTGGCTAGTTAGTCAGGAATGCATGGCTAATTAGTTGATTCTCTAATGAGAGAGAGACTTTCTATTCGAACTCGTTTCTTCATCTCCGGTTGTTTTATCTGTTGGAAAATTTATGTGTTCATGAATTCGACACTTTTGAGCATTACAATAATTTTCTTTCCATTTATCAAGAAGACATAATGACTGGTGTAACTTTTCTAACTCTATTATTATTATACGTCATTAAATTGTTATTGATCTAATCAGAACATTCTTCAGAGCCTTGTATACATTTTTAAGCATATAAATATTAATTTTATTTAACAAGTATGGTGTTTAGCGTATAAAACGCCATCTTAATCGAATATTGGCTCAGCTTTTTTAAGATCGATACTTTACCTCTGCAAAATTTCGGACTTTTAAGCCACATAGTCAAAGTCTTCTGAAGGGTCAATAAAGATGTTAGGTCACAGAGTCGAAGTCTTTTGAAAGGTCTGTAAAGACTTTTCGGTCCCCCTCTCCTTAAAAATGCATTCAGTTCGTTTGTCTATTTCATTCGTTTCTCTTTCATTCTATTTCGTTTGTTTGTTTGTTCTGACCCATGATTGATATTATAAGTAGGCAAAAAGTTATCCTTTTGGGTCATCGGGATATTTCTGTAGAATCTAAAACGTCTTAAAAAAGACCCGCATTTTTCGACTCTGTGAGAGGTTAGGAGGGTAATCCATAATCTGGTTCCGTTAGGTTCTGTTCTCATTGCCGGTACTATAAGTGTACAAAGAACCAATTTCCTATGAATTGCGATATTTTTAGAGTGCATGAAAAGACATAAAAACCTTTAACAATTATTATATATTTTAAATGCACACAATTATATCTGAACTCAATTAAATGTACATTATAAAAATATCAATTATAAGGAAAAGAAATATGATATTTTTATTTTCACTATATTAGTGGTAGATAAAAAAGAAAATATAAGTCTAACATATTGTAATAGGGTCAATAATTGGAATTCGATTTTTCGATCTATTTCGTTCGTTTGTTTGTTCTGACCCATGATTGATATTATAAATAGGCAAAAAGTTATCCTTTTGGGTCATCGGGATATTTCTGTAGAATCTAGAACGTCTTAAAAAAGACCCACATTTTTCGACTCTGTGAGACGTTAGGAGGGTAATCTATAATCTGGTTCCGTTAGGTTCTGTTCCCATTGCCGATACTATAAGTGTACGAAGATCCAATTTCCTATGAATTGCGATATTTTTAGAGTGCATGAAAAGACATAAAAACCTTTAACAATTATTATATATTTTAAATGCACACAATTATATCTGAACTCAATTAAATGTACATTATAAAAATATCAATTATAAGGAACAGAAATATAACATTTTTATTTTCACTATATTAGTGGTAGATAAAAAAGAAAATATATGTCTAGAATATTTTAATAGTGTCAATAATTGGAATTCGATTTTTCAATGGAATTAAATACATTTAGAACCAAATAACACAGAGCGATTATTTTAATAGAAACTGCAACACCTGTCTGTCGGCCAGTGTATATGTCCGGATTGTATCCCAACTTTTTATTTCAATAGCTTAATAATATTTGGCGATTTTTCATTACATTTGGCATTTATCTTCTCTGGATTGATCTGGTTCTCCCTCCTATTTAGTATAAATAAAAACATTAGAAGTATCCTTTGTCAAGAAATATATCTGAAAAATCGAGTAAAAATTAAAATCAAAATACATACATTTCTTTTCTTTTTAAATGATGAAACTGAATATAAAATAACCAGTTCCATTGTCAATTACATTTCTGATGCGACAGAAAAAACTTTCAAAATGATTCCTTATATTCATACAAGTTTTCACCATTTAAATCACCACTCGATTTCCAAATCGCCTATTGTGAGCAAACATTATTACTGCACTCCGTTTTCCATGGGCAACCATGTTAATTATTTAACATGGCCGTTATACGTAGTAAATACGCTTTTTGATGCGCCCTAAATAAGTGCACTGAAAATACTTGAAATCGTAAAAAATAATATTAAAAATTACTTAAAGTCGCAAACCCACCTATGCCTCTGTTTGGCCCCGGTGCGAGTGAAAATGTCATGTTGATCGGATCAACGGGATCTGCGATATATCAAACCACAGATGAAAAAAAAAACGGTAGAATTAAATAGAAAAATTAACGTCTATCTCAGCGAGTTTTTATCTACATTTTGTCACTTTTAGTATAGTGCTTATAATGATAATATAACACCAAAGAACAAAATAGGACAGACATTTTTACTTTCCCTGCAATACATGGTAATGTATAGGGAAAGTATTGGAATCATGCCAACAATTTTTAGCATGACATCTGTGTGTGTGTGTCTGTGTGTCTGAGAAGATTTTGTATCCACTCTATCTAAAAAACTAATGGACCGAATATCATAAAATTTGGTAGGTAAGTCACTTGTGGGTGAATCTGGTGCTGATTAGTTTTGGGTACGATTTGGGATTAAAAAAACCCGCTTTTCTTTACGAAATGGCCCGCAAAAGCTTGTATCCACTCTAGCTGATAAACAAATGAACTGAATTTCAACAAAATTCGGTATATAAGTCACTTGTGGATCACCCTGGTGCTGATTGTATTTTGGTACAATTCGGAAAAACATAACCTTTTTTTTTTTTTTTTGCAAAATGGCCCTCAAAAATCGTCAAAATCTAAATTAAAAAACTACGTATGTTCAAATATATCCAGTAAATGCTTGTTTAATACGTAAGCAATTTTTAATGAAGAAAAAAATAAGACCAACCCCATTACACTAGAACTAACCGTTCTCGAGATATTTTAGTTTTTTTCGTATTTGCTCTACGCAACCTGTGAAAATAAGTCCAGTTATCAAATGAGAACGAAAATTGAATTAAAAGTGAATTAAATGTAATTAAAATAAAGAGAACTTGGATATAAGTCTGCAGGGAAAGCCATGTGATATCCACATCAGGTTTTAAAAATTGTTTGCACTTTCAAAAGAAAGAACTCCTTATAAAACAGAATCGTCTGTCCGATAATTGGATTATAAATGTGAAAATTCGGCCAAATTTCCGTTTTAAATGTTTATAACTTTTAAATTAATTCGAATTAAAAAAAAAACTTGCTTATTCGCATCGTCCGGGGATCTAAAGTACCCCTGTTCCGAATTTCGCCACTGTCTGAAACTTCGATCTTTTGCTACATGGATACATGCACAGACAAACCGACATACTTAATTATGTAAGATTGTTTTAGACAAAGAAAGAGCATAGATCTCTTTGAAAGGAACGTAAGGAAATGAAAAAAAAATTCTTGTAGAGAAAGTCATGTAGTGTTCACATTAATATTTTTTCTATATAAAAATGCCACTTTATACACAAAATCCGACTTTATAAAAAAATTATAAATGCACATTTTATCAATCATTGTGTGTTAAACGATAATAACTGTAATTCCTCATTGGATACTTTTACTAATTTACCTACATATACTGCAGTGCATTCTTAATAGGAATGTATTCTTCAGCAATGAGGCCAAAAAATACTTAAGAAAGGAAGTGCACTTTAAACTAAGTATTGCCACTATCATATATTAGCATTGCTATTTAACTATGTCTATTATGGTATTATCTTTTAATTAAGAAGATAAAATTTTAGTATTGAATTCTCATTTATTTCATGTTTATTTTAATTGAATAGTAGATTTAATAGTTTTTATAATTCTAAACTTATTTTGCTTTGCATAGTTTTTTATTCTGCTTATATTTTCTCTTAGTTAAGCCGAAAAGTATGCATTAGACAAATTATTTTCTTCTCATTTAAAGTCATATTATGTTAGAACTTTCAGAATGGTTATATTTTCTAAGACAGAGTTTAAAATACTTGAAAATATTAACCTTGATTGTAAAGCTAAAGTTGTTTTAGGAAGCAAAAAATTCTATGCAAATATATTTAATCATACTCATACTTGTTTTAATATGTCATCTTTATACAGAATAAAATTTTTAAAAAGGCTGATGTGAGCAGCACATGAATTAACTGCAAACAAAATATAGTTTCTGTTAGTCTTTCATGATTTAAATTCATTGAAATGAGTTATACTTGTTTTATCAGACTGTCAATACAAGTGCGCAATAGTCAGTTACAAAATTTGTCTGAAACAAATTTTCAAATCGGAGTTTTGTCTAAGGAAGTATTATATGAAATTACTGTGTGACAAACAATTAAAAATACAAAATTTTACTGAATATTAACTATATTATTTTAAAAGACAAGTTGTATTAATGAATAAGTAAAACACACCAAGGAATGAAATTGAAAATACCATTCTCTGAAAGTGTAAACTGTAGAAAATTTCTTAAAATACCTAATCATCGTTCAGCAAAAGGAAGAACTGAGAAAAAATTACGCGGAACACTACCAACTGTGGGCAGAAATGGAGATCTGTCCAAGTCATTAACTAATTTACTGGAACTTTTCTTATGAAAATGGCTTCAAAATGTCGAATTCATAGATTGACGCACATTTTTGTATAATCCTTGAAACAGAAACGTTATTATAAGTATATTTAGTCTAATGGTATCATTAATGGAAATGCTGCAGTTAAAAATATAATTTTGATATAACTTTTAATATTGGTATAATTAATATCTAATATTGGTACTGCATTCCACAAATTAGCCAAAATTTAAGTTTCTAGGTTTTCCATTCTACTTAATATAATTCATAGTTATCAAAATTCTACACAATTTGTAAATAAACTGTGTAATTGAAAATCTCGTGGTTTTACTATTGTATCCTTTGATATTGCGTCCTTATTTATCCATGTCCCTGTTGAAGCTTCACTAACATTTATAAGGATAAGATTGTATGAATTCCATTTCATTGTTTTTGAAATTGATGAACTTGTTCCTCTCACCAGCATCTGTTGATTGCAATTGCTTTTGTGGTGATCAGATGTATTTATTAGACTAAATCAGTACTAAAGTCACGCACTAAAATATGGCGATTTAAAGTGTTCGCTTTAAGTTAACCATGAACTTTCTTTACAATTGCAATTGCTAAACATTGACCGTACCATCATTTCTTAGTGCAAGCCCATTTACTATAATCTGTAAATAAATACATTAATCATTAAAACAAACATTTTAACTTTAAAAATTACATTTTATTAATACAAATTATGAGCATAATTAAAATTACATAATAGTTTACTACGAAATGTATTCAAGGAGGAGATGCACTCGTGTAAGATCATGTCATATTTTTATTATTCAAACAGATCTCGATCTGCTATTACTAAGAGTAACACATAACTTGATATATTTTACCTTGGTTTGTTGGTCCGTACTTTCTGGACCTTATGCAATGACACTGCATACTTTTCACACTTAACATATTGAACCGTTCTTCGAAACACACTGACATTGCTGATCTTTTGCATTGCTCATTTCTCTCTCTCTCTGCTCTGCAGTTGATATATTCTTGCTAGCAGCAGCCTCTTTTGGCCTCGGATAAAGACACGCCCTTTCACTTCCAGTATGACGTTTTTTCGTGGTTTGATTGGTTGCTCTGGATCGAATAAAATTCGTTTTAAGTCTTGGCCTTAAGCATTTCTTATGCCCAAAGTAACACTTGTAATTTGGATAACATGTATTCATTGGAGTCATAACATTCCGAACAAGACTGTCGAAATTGGCTTCACTTTTATGCGCCATTTGTTCGATAGAAAATACCAAAATTTGAAAATTTTGCCTACTGGTTTCACAGTTTTTGTCTTTCATAATAAGCTCTACAGTGTATCTGATATTTCGAGCTATGGATAATTCACTCCCACCTGTTTTTAATGATATCTATACGCATCTTTATACGTTTATAACATTTTACTAAACTTCCTTTAAACTTGCATCCGAAAAGTACTTCAACAATACTACCATTTGATCATTTTTTTCAAAACACAATTCTAAATTCCTTAAAAAATATTTACTATTATGTTTATACATATTAATAAATTTAGGTTTTCTAGTCCTGAAGATTCTATAGAAATTTCTAATACAGAGATTGTTTACGCATTTAAGAACAATTTTATTGCAAAAAAAATAACAATAATTCAAAACTATATTCTAGCAAAAGCATATGTTATAAAAGTTAAATTATCGTTTACTGTAGTTAAATATTGTCCAAATTAAAAAATTGCGCATGTATGCAAACATTAGATTGGAGGCTGCCTTTTTGAGCTTTTCGAAAAAAATACTCTTATTTTGTAATTTTAAAATACGATGATCCCCATAAAATTCACATTTCTAAATAAGTAGTATTATTAATAATACAGGGAAGAAGCGTCAAATTTTGTTATTAACCAGTTAATACCTAAACAGATACGTGCATTTACGAGTAATTCAAAAATAAAGCCTCTTATCTCCAAAGAAAATCCACCGACTAAAAGAAAAATTGCTATATCTTTAAATATATCTGTAGCGACTATCATCAATAACATAAAAATCTGATGTGGGCAACACATGACTTTCCTTAAATAATGCAATGAATTTACTACTTTTACAGTTAAAAAAATGTTATTCTTATAGTAGATACTCATATTCTTTCCAAGATATTGAATTTTCTTCAATTAGTCGTCATTTTCATTGATTTAGCGTCATTTTTATCAATTTGGCAAGATTTTTGTTAATTTGGCAACAATTAAAAATGTCGCCAAGTTGGCGACATTCCGCCAAATTTGTCGCTAAAATCTCGCCAAGCTTTATGGGTGGAGAAATAAGTTATTCTTATTACTCAAAGTATATTATATCATGCATGGAACGAGCTAGACCCACGAGAATGATATCACTAAATTTATCGCATGATATTACATATGAAAAGTGAACATGTTTCTCAATAGGAAATATTTTTTTTTTTATTTTATATAACTGTTTGATAATTTTTTTGAAAAATGTGCAATATCTCGTGAACGGTTCATGTTAGCGTTCTAAAATTTATGCCAATCAAACTACAAAATCATGAAAGAAAAATATTGCTATGTTTCGCGCCTACTCAGTAATAACTTAGTTTCTTCAAATGCCTATATCTCATCGTATATTCAATGCTTTAATTTTCAATTGAAGTATAAAGTTTTTCTTCGACGTTGGCAAATGTTCTGTACGTTTCATGAAATTTGATTGCATGCATATTGTAAGCAAAAAACATGAAACAAAATTTGTTTTTCTTAAAGAAACTTTTATATCTCCATGAATATACGTTTTTGTTTTACGAAATTGCTTATACACATTGAATAAATCTCGTTAACTATTTTGTGAAAGTTACAAATCATTTCCAACTTTTTATAATACAGGGATATCAAATACATTTTACCACTTTCTCAATATCTTGGTGATCCCCTAAATGCACAAGTCACCGAAACTTTACTGGAAAGTGTGCGTTCAAGCATGTTCTTCACATCGCCAAAGTTACAGAACACTTCGCCAAGTATTTGTTTAGAAATTCGAAAAACATTTTAACATCCAAAGTGTCCAGATACGTATAGTGTATATATATATATATATATAAATTAATGACTATTTCATTAACGTAGTTTTATTTCCTACCTTACTTCTAACATTTTTGCATTTTACATTGCCCACTTATCTCCAGATGTTAATTAATTGCATTATGTAAGAAAAAAAAATCATTGCATTATATAACTCATAGCTGCATAAGAGAGAATCTGCCGCATAAACTGCTGATAATTAAATAACCGCTTTTAACACTTAACAGCATAGTTGAAAAGTGTTTATGACTTTGTTCATTATATCTGTCTGTCTGTCTGTCCGTTAGCACGATAACTGCTGTAAAAATGGCTTTATCAAATGAAATTTTAGTATGTTGTTCAGACGGTCTGGAGCACATATAGGAATATAAATGAATAATGTCACTCAATTAATTTTGGATTAAACCCGGGTTGAAAAAATGAAATACATTGAACCCTATGGGACCTAATTTTTCAAACATTGTTAAGCGAATTTAAAATTCCGATATTGCTTCCAAAATTTTGGAAAATATTCAAATTACCCCATAAAATATATAAAAAAAATGTTCAGCAAAATATATTCAGTAGTTTTCTTAAATAACAATTAAAATAATAATTACACCATTTATATGAGGAGATCACGTGGCCATTATATGAAGGGATCACGTGACCCACTTCAAAATAATATATGGCATCCATCTTGTGTCGAAATCGTTATTTTTAAATTATTTTTAATTCATATTTAGTGTCATATTCGTCCTAAAATCGCTTTATTTTTGCTTAATTTCTGTGCATATGTATTCTGAAACAGCGCAATTACAATATATTTGAGTTTAAATGATCAATACCATCCATATTGTGTCAAACTTGGGATTTTTAATTTTTTTTTAATTTAAATTTTGTGTTGTATCCGTCCTAAAACCGCTTTATTTTTGCTTAATTTCTGTACATCTGTATTCTGAAACAACACAATTACAATATATTTGAGTTTAAATAATGATCAAACTTTCATTATTTCTACAACGAAACCTAATTTTTACTTATGGAGAATGTAAACTGATTAAGCTGTAAGATGAGTTGTATAAGAGATGCTGAATTCCTTTAACGCAATATTATTTTGCTCAGGAGTCTGCAATATAGATTATATGAATGAAACATTCATTTATTTTACATAGAGAAGCAGACGATTTAATTGCAGACTTCTTCCTTGAAGTTTTATGCATAGAGTTAAATTAATTTGGTCTCCATGGTTTTAAGTTTTTAAGTAGAATAAATTACTGTAGTACTGCGATTAATGAAATAAAAATGTATGAATGAAATATTTACTGCTTTTACAGAGAGAGCCAGGTGATATATATTTCGATGACGTCATTTGAATAAAGTTCGTTTTTTACGATAAAGTTTTAAATTGTCAAATATAAATAATTATTGCAGTATTGTGATATATTACCGCTGAATATATCGCATTTGAGAGATGTTTAAATAAAATTAAAGTTGGAGAGTCTTTTATAATCAATGCTTTAAGCATGATTGATCTTTTTAGTGATATCTTAATACTTTTCGTTCTTGAGTAAGCCTGTTAAAAATAAACCATGGTGATAGTTTCCATGCAAATTCATATTTCAAACCTGCGATTTTCAAAAGTGACAACAAACGAAATTTAAACGAACAATCCAAAACGAAATTTCATTATTGAAAAACAAACGAAAGTTTTGTTTTTCACTAATATCTCGAGAACCACTGGCCACAGAAACTCGAAACGTAGACTAAATTTTAAGTGTAGCTATTTCAAGACTACCCACCAAATTTCTTCAAATTCGGTTCAGCCGTTTTCCCGTGATGTTGGATCATACATACATACATACTTTTCTTCTTTATATATATATATATGATATAAGAAAGAATCTTCCTCATAAATTGCGGATAATTAAATAACCAATTTGATTCCTTAATACTTTTCGTTATTTAGTAAGCCTGTGAAAAATAAATCAAGATGATAGAATTTCCATTTAAGTTCATATTTCAAACCTGTGATTTTCAAAATGACTAATACGTTCAATAAACTCCCACAAAACTCTATCATTTAATTGACTTTCACGAACTTAATTGACTTTCACGAAAACCAACGATTTTCAACCTTTTTCATTGGGAATCATGGAGTTAGAGAGTAGAACTCCTAAGAAAAAGTTTTGTTTTCCATTAATATCTCGACAACCCCTGGTTTTAGAAACTCGACACTTGGACTAAATTTATGAAATTCTATTTCAAAGCTACCCACCAAATTTCATTAAATTCAGTTCAGCCGGTCTCCCGTGATGATGAAACAAACGAAAGTGTCATTTTTCACTAATATCTCGAGAACCACATGTTGTAGAAACTGGAAACATGGACAAAATTTTAAGTGGGGCTTAAGACTACTCACCAAATTTCATCAAATTCGGTTCAGCCGTTCTCCCGTCATGTTGGATCATACATATATACATACATACTTTTCTTCTTTATATATATAGATTAATGTAGTATTGTGATAATTTTAAAAATATTACTGAGGGATGTATCGCATTTTAGAGATGTTAAAATAAAATTGCATTGAAGTTGGAAAGTGTTTCATAATCAATGCGCTATTCATAATTGATCTTTCTTGTTTAATTTATTGGTTTACAATCGACTGATTTGCTTAAGCAAATACTATTGCATAGCGAGAACGAGGATTTTTTCACATGTTGTTCATATAAATTAAATTAACTCTTTTTGTAGAATTTTTTTAACAGTATTATGTCAAAAACTACTAGAATTTGCTTATTTTAAATTATGACCATCGGCGAGGTTATCTTCTAGTAATTCAATAACATGGGGATGCAAACTGGGAATATCATTTGTGAATTTAAATTTATATCTCCAGCAAACAAAACATCCATCGAGGCAAAGTTATAAATACCAATGTAAGAAGCACTTTAAATCCCTGTGGAAGAAATCTGATACTGGTAGCACATTGCATTCCCTGCAGACTGATATTCAAGTTCTCTTTATGTTTTCAATAGATCATTAAATTGAGTTTAATCGCACAAAAAACAGCCATACATATTTTAATTACACTGAATTTGTACTTTTAATTCAATTTTCATTTTCATTTGGTAACTGGACTTATTTTCAAAGGCAAAATGCGAAATAACTAAAATATTCCCAGAACGGCTAGTCCTAAAATAACAGGGTTGGTCTTATTCCTTTTATCGTTAAAAATTAAGTATAAAATAAGCATTTAATTGATATAGAGCTTACGCAGTCTTTTACTTTTAGATTTAATGATCTTTTCGGGCCATTTCGCAAAAAAAGGTCAGGTTCTTTTTTCCAAATTGAACCAGAATCTAATCAGCACTAGGTTAACCTACAAGTGATTTATCTACTAAATTTTGTGAAATTTGGTCATTAGTTTCTTTTAGTGTATACAGACAAATTTTGCAGGCCATTTCGCAAAACAAAATGCAGGTTCTTCTATTCCGAACTATATCAAAATCTAATCAGCACTAGGGTCACCCACAAGAGACTCACCTACCAAATTTTATGAAATTCGGTCAATTAGTTTGTCTTTTAGAGTGGATAAAAATCTGTACAGACAGACAGAAATACACACACAGACATACAAAATTCAAGCTAAAAATAGGTTTTCTTTGTTTTCTAGAGGTTTTCTTTGTTTTCTAGAGGTTTTCTTTGTTTTCTTCTTTGTTCCAAAACGCGTAGATCCGTCGAAAATTTGAGTTGCGATTTTCGGCATGATTCCAATACTTTCCCTAAACATTACCATGTATTGCAGGGAAATTAAAAAGTATTAAAACTGCGACATTATAGTCTTTCTTTATCTGCTTACAATTTCTAGTTCTCTACAGCATGTACTGCTTTTGTTCATTGCTGGTGATAGCATTGAATAACGGAATAGGAGTTTTCATATGAGGTCACACGGAACGTAGTTTGTCTACTAATAATAACATACATAGACGAAAAGTCATGTTTACTAAAATGTATCTAGTGATTATGACCGAAATGGAAACAACCACCTACTCTATATTTTTCCAAACTTATAGGCAAATATATTCATTTATAGTCATTTATATTCACTTATATTTATTTATATTCATTTATATTTATTTATATTCATTTATATATAAGTTCATTTGTGAGGAACAATTTTTATATATATGCATTTCTAATTCTATATTTCAAATATTTGAAACTGCCACCCTTGCCGCAATAAAACTTTTTAATTTTGACTGAAACTCTAAACCTTTGGAGACCTAACTTAATACTACAGTGGTACAGCAAAAATTGTAAACATCCGCTTTGTTATATAGTCCATCTGATAAAAACTATTAATAATTAGCAACTAAAATTGTTTTTGTAGAGCAGATAATTGGAATTCGATTCCAATTGATTTTTAAAATCAAATTCAAAAATTCTGCACATATTTTTTAATATTTAAATTAAAAAAACATATTTTAAATTTTAATTCAAAGGAAATTCGGTTGCTACAAAACCGACATAGTTAATGTAATAAGGGACTTATGAAGACAGAACTTAGTTGGTTGAAACTTACGTTGAGATAAAGCCAAATTCAACATCTACAAAGTATTAGAGACAGCATTACCTCAAGTATAGTTTAATCACACGCTTACAAAAATTTAAGTCACATGTGTATGGAATGTGTTATTTACAGCACAGTATGAGATGGGGGCAATATAATGTTTATCGCAATTGAAAACCTTTGTATAAAGTATACTGTCATAATAATTTTTACTGCGAGTTTTAAAATATTATAAAAACAAAACCCAGTATTGTTTAAAAATATTTGTAAAAAATCAGTTTTCTTTTTTCTGAAAATATGTAGTTTAAAATCACACTTTTAAAAAAAAATGCTAATTTATTTTTGATATATATATTTTTTCAATTTAGGTTAAAATTTTTTAAAACTAACATATTTTAATAATGGCAATTTATTTTACTTAAATATATATAGTTATACATAATACTCTCTACCGTGGTATTTTTGCTTAAATCAATTTTCCTTATTAGCATTTAATTAATCCTTATTAGAATTAATTTTTCCTTATTAACATTGAACAAAAAAAAGTATTTTTGTAAATATATAATTAAAATCGGAAACTTAAGTGCTACATTTTTTAAAGTTAAATAAATTCCAATACTCTTAATTTTTTTTTTCATCAACTTATAAGTAAACATATGGTCCTTTTTAAATATACCTCTGGGAAATTATTATGAATTTTTACATAAAATGAACACGGCAAACAAACATGAATATTGTCTTATAACAATAATTATCTGTTATTAATCTATTTCAATTAAGACAAGAATTTAAAAAAGTAAACTGCGCAAATAAACCAATTTCTCTCAACAGAAGAAATGTTGATGTGAGAGCAGATTTTCTGTTTAATTCTTTTAACAGTGAACATTATAACAACAAGTAATAGAGCACATGAAAACGAACTAATACACATAGTTATAAACGGAAAAAGTTCCCGAAATTCAATTTCCCACCGATTTCCCTCTGACCGTGCGATATAAATTTCCCGGCAACAATGGCGGCATCCGGGAACGCAAACCCAGAATCCAGGTAAGTCAATAATTCCGGCATCCCGAGCTCTTACCTGGCCGTACGAAATCTCGTCCGTTCCGCGCAGCCGAACGAGATCCGACGAGATCGCGGGGCGCTACGCTCGTCGTTCGGCAAAATCGAAGGAAGCCCAGTGGCGCGCAGTGGCGGCACTGGAAAACCGGGAGCGCTGTTCGGCGAAAATCAGAGGGTGCACGATGTTTAGAATTTTTTTTAGGGATGAAATAACCCTGGAGTGAAAGATTTTGCGGATCGATGGACTAAAGTTCGGGTACTCTGGCTAAATACCCGTCCGGATATGAAGCGAACGCCAGAGAAGGGAAACAGTCCTCAAAAACCTTGAAAGTGAGCAACAGTTCCTCCAGCGCTTGTCCTTCCCCACCCCCGCATCCGTATGTGTCGTCCGGACAGCCTCTTTCAGTCCTGGCAGTCCGAGCGGATGGTTTGAGAGTCGCTAACCTCATCTAAGCCCTCTCTCATTTCGTTTATTTTATTTTCCACAGCAGTTGCTCACTGTGTGGGGTTACAGACGAGTTGAACCTAATGAGATATACAAACCGAAAAAGTGCCAAAATTCAAAATGGAAAAGGAATACGGGATTTGTCATCTGGTGATTTTCTCACGCTCCTGGGGATTTAAAAGTGTAAGTAGATGATGTATTTCATGTGTATATTTCCAAAAAGTATTTAATATCTGAATTGATATGTGTTTTCGATGTTGTGCATCATACACATAGGGAAGTACCTACATCAGTAGGGATTGGATTATCTGATTTTTATTCAAAAAATCACTGTTTAACAAATGTTTGCTGTGTTAGCGTAATTTAGTAGTTGATGTTTCTGGACTTCCTGCGCGTTGATATAATAAAGAAATTACATGTTCGAATTTTTCTATGTGATCAAAATTTTCCTTTGTGTTGGTTCATAAAAATAAAATAAGAACATGCATTAAAAGGATGGTGCTTTAAATAACATATCCTATTGTTTGGAGTTATAAAATTACCTTGTTGGATATTTTGTGTGATATGGATTAAAGGTGCTGTTTTTGAAGTAGTGGGAGTATTTCACTGAAGGATATATATATATATATTAGATATAAAGGATATAACGATTTGCTGATATATTTCCAAATATGTAATGTAACACACGCCTACATATAGTATGATGGATTATGATACAAGCAGGGTGCTCTATTGGATAATATATACTATTCTGTTCTCTGAGGATATAGAGTGACATAAATTGGAATAGCGTTTTAAAGGATAATACAGTAAAGAAGGTATTTGTTTGAAATAAAGTTAAAATACAGCAAGTGCATTTGCTCAAGAGTTTTTAAAGTTTATCAAACGTTAATGCTTAAAGTAATTGTCCCAGAGTGACTGTATGTTATTTACATATATCTTGATTCTATAATAGTCCATATATTACATTTTAATTAAATATGAAATTACACTATACATTCACACTATGCAATGAAAATGTATATTAGTTATATTGTTCCTATTTTAAAAACAGTTATTTTTATTTTCAATTTCTCTTTTTAAGAGACAAATGCAGTTTTATAGGAAATTGTGAACGTTGTATGTTAATCTTTATAAATCTGAAAAATCTCTCAATGTTGCCTACATGAATATGTTGGCCACGAAGTAAATGTATTTCTGCACAGCTAGTAAATTAACAAATTAACTATAATTAGATGTTCCAAATTATGTTGCAGAACATAATTGTTCCAAACTGAATATTTTACTTTTCTTATCTTCCCACAATACTTTCTCCATGTACGTGATATCATCATCCGGAGTCAGTTGATGGTTACGAGGAATCTCACTATACAGTGATCAGGAAATGAGCTTATTATAATAACATATGCCTAATACGAGTGTCAGTGTGCACGTGTCGTAAGAATGACTTTTTAATTGTGCGCAACATCATGCACCAAGAAGTCTTCAGCAAAGACAACAGCATTACTCGCTTACCACTTACTTCCAAAAAAAAGCATAAGCTATGACAGATTTTGAGCAAGGGTCCTCCTCAAGAGGACTGCCCTCTGGGGCCAGTCATGATCACTCTTGGAGGGCAGAAATTGAGATTGACGAAGAAGAGGACGAGATTGACAAGGCGTCAGTTCTCTCGAGCAATTCGTCTGGCCATTCTAGCCATGGATCTAGTAGCGCTTATAGTTGTTCAAGCAGTGGCTCTTCAAGAACTTGCAGTTCATCATCAGCAAGTACGAAAAGTACAGTATCGACTTGCAGTTGCAGCGTCAGTGAAGGATCTGAGGTAGACCCAAGAGCTGATCTTCCATATCCAAGCTATGTTCCCGTTTCTTGGTACTGTTTGGAACAGACCACAAAGCCAAGAAACTGGTGCCTGTGGCTCATCTCTAATCCATATCCTTTTAAATTGCTGAATTTCTTTTAACATACTTTTTGTTTTAGAATATATCTCTATCTAATTTTGATCTGCATCAGACAAGGTAAGTGGATCGTTCTATTACATTATATTTTTTTATGAAATGTAATGGATTGTGATATAATTGTGATATAATAAGTGATTAAGTATTAAATCTTTTCGTGTATTTTAAAATATGTGTCTAATGTAAAGTATATGTAATAATTAAACATTTAAACTATGAAATGTTTAGTTTTTAGTGAATAATGTGGTAATATTTCTTGTAATATTCGAATTTATGTTCAGCAAAAAAAATTAAAAATATTAATTGCAGAGGAAACATATTTATCTATAGGAATAAAATATAACCATAAAAAAACATTCGGTTTTAGTTAATATTTACAGAATAGATATAATTGTATACTATTTTCAACTGTAAAAAAAGTCGGATATTTCTGTTTTGCTTTGTATATTAAAAAACATGTCGAACCTGACGAAGTGCATAAAACAATTTAAATTACCAACATTTAAGTGATATTTAACATAGGATAAATATTGAAAACGGGTACCTCTAATAATGTTTATTTTAAATTTTAATATATTACTTTTATTAGTGATTAATTTTTTTTTAATGATTCAAAATAATTTAATTCTTGTTTTCTATATGACTTAAATGTTTCATAGTTTGACACTTACAGTTTAATTCTGAATGAAAAATTTCTTTTAAAATAATTTATAAATGGAATAAAGGAGACAAATTTTATCAAACATTTCTTTATGAATAAACTTTGAAGATACATATTTAATAAATTTCTTTTAAATGAAACATTTAAACAATGGATGAATTTAAATTGTTATGAAACCTATGGTAATTTTTCTACGTATTAAAATTAAAAAATATAGCTATTTAGATTAATATTAATGATACTTACAGACAGAAAATATATAATTGAAATTTCAAATTAATTTCTATTAAATAATATTTAATTATATTACTATATAGAAAATTTTATTAAAAAGTGTGGAATTCTATAAGGTGATAGTATTACATATAAATTGCTATATATATATGTATTAATGATTTGATATAACATATTGACTTGTTATTTCGACTACATTGATATATGCTCTAAATTCGTTACAGAAAATATTTTAGCAATTTTTAAAGCAAATATATTTATACTAGTTTTAGAAATGTGAAAACTAAACAAAAAATAAATAAGCCAATGTTATAACTTAAAAATTTCCTCACACTCCTATTTTACTAATCTAATAATTCAAATTTCTTCTTTCCCAATCCTTCGTTAGTAACAGCTTCGTTGTTCAATGCTTTACTAACAATGTTTTTTAATTTCTAATGTTCTAATAATGCTAAAGCCGTGAAAAGAAAATGTGTATTACTACATTTTATTTTAGTTTCAAAATGATAGTTGTAGCCATTAGTGCCATTTAATTAATCAGCGTTTGAATGTAGCACTTTAACACAGCAAGTTTGTTTTAACAAAATTTAGGGATCCTATAATATTTAGGGATCCTATAATAGTTGTCTAATATAAAACACAATTACTGCTTTTAATTAGTCTAAATTAAATAAAAATATATATATATATTTCAGTAACTTGAAAAATAAGTTAAACATATAGAATTGTACTCCAATATGTAAAATAGGATATCAACTCATATGGAGTAAAATATTCTGGATGAAACAAAATATTAATTACATATAATACATATATGTTCCTTTTGAATTAAATGTTTTGTGCTGCATAGAAAATGGATTCAGATTACGAAAGAAACGATTTGATCTATTTTATCACTCTCTGGAGCAGATTGAAGCGACTTTACGAACATCTTTTATAAAATACATTTGTTACAATGCAATTTATGTGACTACAAAATCTTAAATATACATATCGACACAACTTAAGCAATTCTTTATTCTTTAGAGTAAGTACACACATATGTTTAATTTTAAATTAATCAAGATAATTCACATAATTTCAAATATCAAATTATGTCTGTAGGACTTCAAAAAATTGAAATAATTTGCTACCATGACCAACATTTCTTTCCTTTCAAAGAAAAATAATTTTTAAATTACCATGGCTATGATCTGAAGAACGAAACAATAAAATATCTAATAACCACCTAGTTTATTATACAACACACATTAATCAACATTTCGATTATTTAACTATCTATAAATCTACACAAAAGTGACTGACACCAAGCTATAAGCTAAAAAAATTTTGGCCATGTAAGAGTACTTTGTTTGCATCTGTATGCGATTAGTTTATTAGTATGTGATTTCTATTAGTGTATATGATCAGTTGTAGTCTTCAAAATTCATATGATCGTAATTTCAGATTTATTTAAAGTGCCTTCTAATAGACACACTATAAAAAAAAGAAATAGTTCATCAACTCATTAGGTTCATAGCACTATGACAAGTACTAACCTTTCATTTAAGGATGGATATTTCGTTTATGAACAAATATTTCATATCAGAATGCATATTTTATGAATTAACTAATATTTTACTAATATTTTACATTGATTAAAATACTTCACATATTTATTTAAAGGTTAAATTTATTAAACTTTTGAAAGCGTTTAGATTAACTCGTGACTACTCCAAAGCTTCGGATACATCGTAACAAATAACTGTCATTTTATTTAAAAATAACATTTTACTTAAAAACGAATTTAGAAACAAAGTTTTTCGTTTAGGTATAGCAACCTCGTTAAAAAAATTAACGTCTTACTAACATTGATAGAAATGTTTTACACATGTATCTGATCCGGCCACACAAAAAGCTACTGCAAGCCTTCGGGTCAGTCGTATGGTCTGGGTCTTCCACACTCCACACATGTATCTGAATATTAATTTTTTAAATAATTTTAAGCGGTTAAATCGTCAATTTCTGTAGGTTCTTTTTGTAATTTCATATTTATTTTGTAGTTTCGAAGATGTTGTTGCGTTTTATATTCATAAATCATTTTATGGATGTTTTCTACACAGAATTAGAACTATATTAGAAAGGAAATACCATTCAAATTGTGTCACGTACATATGGTTGTTGTTCAATGAAATGATTTCTTATGGTTTGATTTCAAATGTAATCTACAACCACAGATGGGACAGAATATTGAAGGATGGGTGGACTTAGTGACTTTAAACTGTTGAATTTAATAGCACCATAACAACATTTTATTAATAATATATATGTTCAGTAGCATTTTATACAAAATATAATTATAAATGAACCTGCTGCTTATGAGAATATCTTATCTCTTTTTGAGATAAGATATTCTCATAAGCAGCTTCTCTCTTATCTATGGAAATTTTATCACTGTTTGATCACCTATAAATTATAACCATGTAGGATGTGTTGTTGAAACATGTTGAAACATTGCGTTAATGCGATTACGTGAACCAATTACATTGAAAAGCTTCTTCGGGATGGTTGGTGTGGGCTAGCTTGTCAATTATATAATGCTCTTTGGGTTTTGGTATGAAGCCTGCTTGAAAATATTGACTATATTTAGTTATTATGTAAATTAAATCAGCAATATTGCCTTAAAATTAGAAAAACAAATCTTATACATTTTAGAATATTGAACCAACATTTGGTTGAATACTAGAAATATTTCCAAGTAAAGCCTATATTAGCAAATCATTATCCATATTAAGCTAATATGACTAACACTGGCAAGCGTTACGCATAATATTGGCGTAGTATTGCAAGCCAATATTGATTGCTACCAAACACATGTTAAAATTTTAGAAAGAAAATAGGTAATTATAATAGATACAAGGTTAAAATTACTTTGAGGTACGGCATAACTAAGTATAATTTCCTTACTCACAGAACGCACAATGGAAGCGTGATTCATAATTTTCTATATCAGAAATACATTATCGTTTTATAGGAAAGAAAGTTATTGAAGCTTGGCGTGGACATTTTAAGAGCTCATATGAACTACATTTTTAGAAAATTTTTGGTAATTATCTAATATTTTCCAAATCTGATTTGAATATTGTTTTTCAACAAATAATATATGTTGTTGAAAACACTCACAAGAACTTTGCTGGTACTGAGTTTCATTCGACTCAAATACATATAAAATATTATTCTATATGCATATGTAAACAGATATCACGCTTTAAAATCCATTTTTCTTTAAATTTTTAATTAAGATTATATTTCAAAAAGGTCCTTGTTTAAAGAGTTTCAAGAATACCCGTAAAAACACTTCGTTACTGATGTTGCAATTTGCAATTTTGATACAAGTTCGCTGTTTTAAATTCCGTATAATGGTAAATTGCTTACAATGTCATTTCTTATCAATCCATCAAACGACACATTTTTTTACACTTTCATGATTCGTAAAAAATTATTTAATTCGTAATTTGCTCATTTCTTGGAAAATTTATTAATATTCTGGATAACCAAGATAATACATTATAATCTTGAACAGTATGCAATATTTGTTTACGTAAAATCATTATGTCTTTATCGTAGCAATAATGTTATATATTAATAAAGTTGTCACTATCTTTATAAATATTATTTTTGATTTGAATACTCGCTAGATTACCAGAGAATTTCTATTAAAAATTACTAAAATTTGCAAAAAATTTTCTGAAAAAACGATTTGGTAATTTAAGAAATTAGAAAATAAAATAAAAAATGATGTATTTCCGCCAGAATTCGCAAAGGGCCAAGGCCTTTATATACAAATGTTCGAATGCACAATTTAATAACTCTGATTAACATGCCCAAACTTTATATTATCTACCAGTAAAATAATAAAAATAATATATTTAAATACCTGAAAAAGCAACAGCTGTTGCATGTAACATGAAAGTAAAAAACTATAAAAGGTTAAGAGTTTTTTCAAAACATAACATTTGAAAATATAAATAATTAAAATATATAAATTACCTTTAAAAGTCTTTCTCAATTATAAATAATTAATATATCTAAATTACCTTTAAGATTCATAAAATATTTTTCAATCCGATAAAAATTATTTATATGTTCTTTACAATTGTTAGACTTATATATAAACAATTAAATTTATATTAATTTAATGTTTCATTAGTAAAAGGCAAAAAGCAAGAGATGAAAGGTATAAGCAGAAAAAGGGAAGGATAATTTTATGCTTTATTCCCATCGTTCAGCATATCTTATCCTGGAGTGATTGCTCTGTATATCTTATCTTGGAGTGATTGCTCCGATTATTTTATCCTGGAGTGATTGGTCTACATATCTTATCCTGGAGTGATTGCTCCGAATATCTTATCCTGGTGAAGAAGGCTCGATTTGTAGCATTAAAAACTGTTGATAGACTTGTGTTTTGTTTTATGTTGTCTTACTAATGGATATTTTATGGACAAATGGTTTGTTGCAGTAGCTGAACACATTATTGAATATTCAAATATTCATTTACTTATTCTCTTCAGTAACAAACTACAATATGTAAAACGTTGAAGTGTTTTGTTACTTAAGGTTTTAACTTAAGTATTTTGATACTTAATTCTGTAAAATATTTTGTTTTGCTAGTTTATTAATTTAAATGGCACACTCTCAGCAGTTTATGTACGGAAAAATCCTCTGCTCGTTAGTAAATAAAAATAATTTTAACTTTTGCATTAGTTAAATTATTAAAAATTTTTGTTCTCAATCGTAAAAACTGTATTCTATGTAGGTGTAAATTAATGCATAAAACATACTTTCCTATAACTAGTGATGACGCTATTGACACATTGAGCTAACTATTATGATTTAGTACATTGCTGTGTTCTTTGATATTGTTGCCATTAGCTAAAATTTATTGTTTAGTTACATTTTTGTTCAGTCGAACAAAATTGTGCTCTTTTTATTCAAAAGAAGGGAAATCTTAATTAATGAGGAAACATGTTCTTTAAGCAAATTTACCTCTATTGGAGAAACTATAAGTATGCATGTATTACGTATAAAAGAATGGAATATAAAGATTTTTAAACATATTCTAACAAGCTCTTTATAAAGAATCTAAATATATTCTACAGTAAATTTATGAATATGGAGAAAGTATAGACAACATTGTTAAATTCATTTAATTTCGCCAACATTATGTCCATAGAGGGATTACGCCCATAAAGTGACTTTTAGCTAAATAATATATGATTACTTTAATTTTTCTTTCTGAGTCAAAAGAACAGGATAATTAGAAGGAACACATTTGTACTTAATTACAAATTCATTAATTCATTAAAACTACAGTATAAAACATATTTGTAACGGTATTTATAACTTCCATTTTTTGTGAAATATTAGTTTATAAAGTTACAGAATAAATTAAATAATGAACTATATAAAGTCACACATGGAAAACAGTTCAGTTTTTCAGTTATTTGCATTATTTTAATTAATATTTTTATCAGTATCTTCAATTATAAATAATTAGAAATCTACATTTCGCCTCTGAATTTCTATTCAAAGTATAGAGTGTAAACTAAGAATAATTCCAACAACTTGTTAAAATTTTAATTATATCTAGGAAAACCTAAATTTTCCCTTTCTCTTTTATATTTAGTACTAGTACAATAGGCACAGTAATAAAAGCAGGTCCATTATGCGTCATAAAGCAAAAAGCATAATATCAATATAATAAACCGAAACAAGAACTACAGCAAAAAAGAAAATTAAAGCACTAAAAAAAAAATATTCCGTACGATAAAACACACGCAAAATCATTACATTGCGTTCAATATTTTAAAAACTAAAAAGCGCTTTTAATCGCAGAAAGAATAAAAAATGAAATGTAAATATTTTTCAATTTTTAACAAAGTATTTAGGGAAAAACATGAAAAACAATATTTACTTAAACTGAAAGCAAAATGAATTACCGCGGTATTTATCATTCCTTTTAACAAAGAAGAGTACAGCATTGTTAAGTATCTGACTCCGAAACATGGTTATCGAAAAGATAAAACAAAAATATTGAGACAGATTGCAAATTTGAAAGTTATTTTTGATAAGTGATATTTTGGGAGGTTCTACTGTTTGGAGTGTGGGTAATTTTGCATTAAATATTGGTACAATGGCAATATGTAAATATAAATATATAGTAAACAATATATTAAATATTCTGGTACATATACAGGATAAAATAGTTGTTACCAATACTAAGACGCGTCATTATATTAAATTATTTTTCAAAAAATATAATATAAAAAATTTTAATTCTTTAAAATTTTCATTTTAATATTAAAGCCACATAATTAACTGAAACATTAATTCAATGAAACTACTATTTACAGATAAGTTAATTAGTGGCAATCATATTTGTCATCTACAGTTTTACTAAATTATTGAAGAATCTATTTCTCAGTATCTACTATAGACAGAACTTAGATTATGACTGATTTGCATTCAACATTATATTTTGAAGGAGGTGAGGATTAAACAAGGGTTTCCACTTTCAGTTATTTTTCTATTTCCGGTTAGAACATTTCGTTTTTCTTGAAGCATCAAGTTTTCAAGATTGGCTATAAATAAAGCTTAGTTGATAACTAATGTAGATGTTAAAAGCGGCATTATGGTCATCTGCTGTAATTATGAAACGTTTCTCCCACTTGCATTTTCATAAGTGAATCGGACACGTTTATATGGTTTGCTAAAATTTAGTTTTCCTTTTGTTGCGTTTTGTATTGAGTAGAAACAACTGTATGAGTCTCGTTATGAAAACAAAACTTATGGAATGCTGTATTTTGCTGGATTAAAATTAAGAGCGGTTTCTTTTCGTGATATATTATGCAGTCAGATTAAATAAAATTTTGTAACAACGAACGAAAGAAGTATATTTCTGGGAGATTCTCATAGCAGTAGATTCAGCGTCAATTCTGGAGTAGGTGTTGCACTAAGGATTTCTACTTCTAGTTCACAAAATATTTCTATTTTCAGGTTCTTTTACACATGGTCGCTTTAAAATCTTTTCCTTGAAACATGTATTTTTTCTGAATTGGCTATTTGTTTAGACAATAACTCATGTGGATTCAGAAATAAATTTAGGAGGGGGTCCAAGGCCCACTGCGAATTTGTTATCAATTCGAGTTCAAGAGATGTCTTTATTCAAAAATGTACATTTTATTTGCAATATTTATAGTAACATCTTTAGCATTACTTGCAACATTTATAGTATAGGAGATTTCAGGTTCACCAATGATTTTCACTTCTGATATCTTCCCAATTCCGATTCAAAAATTTGCATTTTTATTGAAACTTACATTTCTGTAAATCGGCTATAGAAAGAGCATATATGTCGACTGATATGGATTCGGTATTAAATTTCTGAGTGTGAGGGTTGTGGTTTCATTAGGGATTTTATTTTAAGGATCTTTTCGACCTTGGGTTCAAACATTTTCTTGAAACGTATATTTTTTAACAATCTGCTATAGATAGATCTAGGATTGATAGGGATTCAGCATTACAATTTAATGTGAGTGGGGGAGAGAATTCACTAAAGATTGGATTTCAACCTCTGTTGCTTCTTCTTCACTTGCGATTAAAAAATTATACTTGCCTTGCAACATATATATCTCAGAATTGGCCACAGATAGAGCTTAGATGATGACTGATGGAAATTCAATATCGAAATTCGAAAGATATAGAGGGGGGGGGGGGAGAGGGGGGGTCCAAGAATTTCTACTTCCAGTTCTGGAAATATCACTTTCTGTTTTTCCAAAAAATTGCAGGACTGTGCCAAATAAGTGGAGTCAAATAATAATTAATATTCTTAACAGTTCTATCGAAAAGAAAGTGAACACACTAATTGCTCTCCTTCCTAAATTCCAAGTTTACAAATAATTTTAGTAAAATTATACAGACGTGGTTGGCCGTTTACTAAGGATTTAAATTTCCCGTTTTGGAGATTACATTTTCGGCTTTTCCGAAAATTCGTACAACTGTACGAAATAAGCATGCAAAAGATAATAAAATATGCTTAATAGATGCGTCAAAACACTCTTTGCCACGCATAAAACCTACTTTATAATCTTTTTGCTTACATTGTTTCATGCTTTAATACAAATTTCTGATTCTTTGTCTAATTTCGCTGTTAGTCTTATTTTGTTATAAATTAGACTGCACATTCAAACAATATAAATATTTTTTAATTTTCATAAAAAAATGTTGATACATTATTCATATGCACTTTTTTTGTATCATGCCAACTTTGAAGTATTTATATGCACCGAAACATGCATTTAATACAATATTTTATAATTTTATTACTGGATGTTTATAGATATCACATATTTATAACAATATTTTACCAAAACGGATAAAATTGGATTACTTTTTTATTTTAACTAGCAATTTACTGCGTTTAGTTAAAATCTATTTCTATTAAGTTAGTCACGTTTGATTATTTTAATAATAATAATAAATTAATTTGTAATCAGAATATTACTTATTTAATTTAGTTTTATTTTTAAGAAGTACAAAACTCTTGATTACATTTGATCTTGTTTAAGTTCATGAAGTATTAGGTGAATTCAGTATTATATAGCTTTCACAATTTCGGCTTAATTAATTAAAATCATCTTTTTGTAAATAAATTTTGTCGTTGCATTTTTTTAAGTTTACTGTAAAATAAATAATAAGTTTCGAGTAATGCATATTTGAAAATTGGTTTTGTATAATTTTGATGACTGATTAAGTATGGGAAATGTTTATTATATGTTAATGAATACAAAATATAATATATGTTTATCTCCAAATGAAACAAAATATCACATATCACTTAATCAAATGCAATTTATTATTAATAAATCAATCTACACCACAGATAATAAATTTAATTTCAATTCAAATTGTTATTCATATTATCATTCATATTATTATATTATCCAAGTCATTATAATTTATTTCATAAATCTGGTTCATTTGGCTTTCGAATCTTCAACTTTTTTTATTTGAAGTTTTTTTCTTATTTCAACTGTCTTCTATTCACTGGTATTGTAAATATCTTAATTAAATCAATTAAATTTAATTGTGGAAATTAGCTCACATAGCTTCCAAAACTGCTCACTTACTCCATATTTAGAGCCATACCCTTTTTAATTCTAAATATATTTAAAATGATTGATCAAATTTTAACTGAAATTAGTTGATGTATTTGCTCATATGGCTTTTCGAACTCGATTATTTTCCCTTTAATTTTTTTATATTCTTATTCAAACATTTATCTACTACAAATTTTAGTCTTCTTCTTCTTCGACGCAGAACGTCCGACCTACCAGAAAGGTTAAAGGTTTGGACGGCCGGAAAGTGCCACCCAATTTAGACTGAAACTCAGTGAGGGAGGCATTCACAGGGACTGTACCCTCCTTCCCCTACCACCAACCTCTCGGAAGGATTTACGGAGCCACATGTTTACCGTGATCGTACTCAGCGTGAACGTGGCGACAGTTCTGGTAGTGGCGGGAATCGAACCCGGGTGCAATTGCTCTGCGCTAGCCCTAACTACAGGGCTATCGAGCCCTAAATTTGATAGTCTGTTAATATTTTGATGAAGTTAGCTCATATAGTTTCAAAAACCGGATGATTTTCCTTTCATTTTTTACAAAATATGTTTTCAATAATTTTTGATTGATTGATTTTAATGTTAGTTGATGTTATTGCTATGCATACTCCCAAACCGGTAAGTTCCCTAATATTAATCATAGGGAACTTTGTTCTTAATTTTCTGACTGAAAAAATGTTCTGAATCCTGTTACTGTTCCTTTTACTTCTTCCTTGTTTTTTACACGCGATTTTCTTAATTTTCGTCAAGTAACAATTATTTTTCTGGGTCGTGTGATGCGGTCATTGTTTCACATATGCATTGTTACCGTCATTGATACTGTTACTCTAAAATGGTTCTTGAAATCGGTTGATACCTCATAAACATTTATATGTCATTGTTGAATGAAATGTTAATTTTTTTCTTATATAAAATCTGTACATAAATTTAAATACTAAACCGTAAATGAAGTTATTTTTGTATTTTTATTTAAAAAATATCAATTTAATGCCTCTTCTGATCTTTCAAAAAATAGACATATGGATTATTTTAAAGTAGAACTGCTGTATGATCTTTGTTTGAGTGTTTTTAATGGCAAATATAACAGAATTTGACAAGACTTTATAATTTAATTTCCCATATACTTGTCGCATTAATATTCCTTCAAGAATCTTTAACACCCTAAATGTACAAATATGCTGGATTTTTATTTCTGATTTTAAATTAAATACAAGTAAATTTATGATATTGACATAATATAAGTTAAACTGAAAGTTAAAATTGGGTAATAAATAATTACAATACATATATAATACTATCATAAAATAAAATAAAAAAATATGTATTTTCTTGCATTTTTCTTCATTGCATTGATGATATCGACATTAAAATGTATTTAAAAGTGTAATGCTCTCTTAGAGTTAAACTATGGTCTTTAGTTTTGGATTATAGAGATAGTTCTAAATCTTCTGTGTGATTATTATTTAAACATTTCAATAAAATTCATTTAGAATGCATAATATACTCGAATTGAACACAATGTAATTTTAAGAAATATTCATAAAGGTGTAGGTAATAATTTTCTGAATAATTTTTTGCAAATTTAGTAATACCAAAAATATGTGAGTGAAAAGTATATATATATATATATATATATATATATATATATATATATATATATATATATACTTATATATATATATATATATATATATATATAGTAATGAGTGAAAAGTATAATCATACATATTTATATATATATATACATAATATAAAATTAACTACCAATAAGTGTTTGATAGTAAAATAAAATAGTACTGTTATAAGATCATAAAATGTTATACAGTTTTTATTTTAGTAAATCAAAAAGTTTTATACATTAATAAAACCGACATTAAAATAAATACATTTCAAAATATAATACTGGCTAATAGTTAAGCGTATGCTCTTCGGATTTTTTATTATTTAAATAGTTCTAAATTCACAGTGTAATATTTATTGAAACATCTCTGTAATTTCACCGTTTCAGTATTCAACCCTTACAGTAGTTCTAAATCTACAGTGTGATATTTATGCATCCAACAATTCAGTAAAATGCATTTAGAATATGCATTGCATCGGCATTCAACACAATTCCACTTTAATATAAATTCCAAAGAAAATATAAATAATAATCATTTTCCAATTTTTAGAATACCATAAGTCTGTGACTGAAGAGTATTCAATAAATGTTGAATATAAAAAAAATTTTCAATAGCAAATATAATACTAATAATAAATCTTCTAATTCTTAAACTGAGCTAGAAATAAGTTTATCATTTCAAATCACAATTAGCAAATAATACCATCCATTTCGTAGAATTTCTATCTGTTGTAAAAATTCAGATACAATGATTTTTTACAGCAAATATATTTGAGGTCAATTAAATCATGTTAGCTTTACAGTGAAAATAAAATGCTGCTGAATCATTATCATGAATAGCATTTATTGTCTCTTAAAGTTTAATGAGATATTAAGTTAATTTAAAATCCTATGTTGAAATATCATGCTTTTGAAGTGCACATACCAGATAAATCAAGTTTTAAGTTAGAACAAGACAAAATAAAAATTTGTGAAATTATATCAAAACCATTCTATATCGCTTCCGTGTCCCATTGGTAATTAACACCCTATTGACTTGACTTTTTACAGAGACTAACCAGTTTGGTTGTAGATCTATTATGTTAACGTTTGTGCATATCTATCTTGTAATAGCCTATTAATTTTTATAAATCATAGCATATAAAAAGTAAAGGAAACACGTCATTAGTAAAATAACACAAAACCAATAAGTAAATATAACATAAAACCAATAAGTAAATATAATATAAAACCAATAATAAATATAACAACCGATTTGGAAGGTAAGTGACATCCTCCTCCAGCAGAATAAATGGGCGAACACTTACATTAGCAAAAGAAAGCGATAATTTGAAACTCATTAATAACGTAATTTATTAAGTTGTTTTAATAACGACATATTTTGTATAGACAACATTTTAAAAAAAAAATTGAGAGAGTTAATTTAATAGGTACAACTCCGTCTTATTTATACTTATAGATCAAAATTTATTTTTGGATTTCATGTACATCATGTATGATATGATGTCTCATTATCATGTGCATCATAATATATATATAATGATGCACATGTCTATATATATATATATATATATATATACTACGTGACAGTGCAAATGAGACACCAAGAAGTAGTGGATAGAAAGTGATGAAAATCGGCAAACAGAGAGAGACAGCAAAGTTTGATGAGCAACGTTTCATGACAGCAACATTTGAGACAACAAGTGATGTTTATTGCAACAGGGTATACTTATACACGTAACGATAACACCTTCGGATCATTAGGTAGTAGGACCATTGCGGGCGGCGATACATGCAGCAAGACGTCTAGGTACAGAGTCAATGAACGTGCGGTTGGTGTCCTGGGAGATGCTTGCCCATTCCCTGTCAACCATTTGCCAGAGTTCGTCTTCTAAATGCGGAGGTGGCAGCGCACTCAACTGACGTCTAATTATGTCCCAGACGTGTTCGAGTGGCGAGAGATAAGGGAAAACTGGTAGCCAATGAAGCACCTGGGCACCTTGCAGGGCATGGTAGCTGATGCGTGCCGTGTGTTGTCGGTAAATCTCATTGAGCACCCCCTGAAGGAAGGGTGGTGTCACTAGCCGCAGCACGTCATCCATGTATCGTTGAGCCGTCATAGTGCCCTCAATACGGACTAGAGGTGACCTGCTATTCCAGGCGATGTCTCCTCTAACTTTGATGCAGCGTTGTTGCACGGTGTGGAATTCCACAGATGCGGCCGGTTTGGACCTGTCACCACTTCGGCGCCAGACTCGTACATGACGACTGTCATTGCTGAAACAGAAGCGTGACTCGTCCGAGAACACGACCCTGTGCCACTCCGCCATCCATGTGGCTCTATCCCGACACCATTTCAAACGGAGGAGTCTGTGCTGTTGGGGCAATGGCAGTCTTCCATAGTCAATGGCAATGTTGGATCAATGGCACTGCATGAGTGCAGGTCGCCGGCGACCAATCGACGGATAATGGTCCTGGTCGGTATGGGAGCATCAAGGGTGTCCTGCACGTGTTGCTAAAGGGCGATGGAAGTGGCCTGCTGGGCCACCAACGCCTGCCGGCCAATGCGTTGGTCCACGCTTGCTGACGTCGCTCTGGCTGTAACGGCACCCCTCAAACGTGCCACATTCCTTTGTTCCAACCATATTCCGCACAGTCGGTGCACAGTGGACGCATGTAGGTGGCTCTCCGCTGAGTTTTAACGTATGGACCAACCTGCTCTTCTAAATCCGATCCCCATACCCCTCGTGAAATCGTCTGTCGGCTGGAACTGTATCTTTTGGCGACGGCCTGGCATTCTCTGCTACTACGTTTCCTTTGAGAAAAAAATCAAATTACAAAATGATTTCCCTGGCAGACAGAGCTGTCCAATTATTGCCAATTATGCAGGTTCCTTCCCTTATATCTCACTCAACGTGCGCGGAACAGCTGCGCATTTCGCAACATTTACATAACTCGGTAAGCTGCGTTTACCTTGCAATTTGCATATTTTTCTGCCCATTCCTTCTTGGTTTTTCATATTCACTGTCACGTAGTGTATATATATATATATATATATATATATATATATTATACAATTTATTTTTGTACTTAATGTATAGCTTCTTGAATAATACTATGAATAACACTAAGCTAACAGCTTTGAAAATGATGTTCTTCTCATTGGAGTTCATAAAATCTGATATAATTTAACATTTAGTACCTATTAGCTGAAATTTGAAATTGGTTGAAATAATTATCAACCAATTTCAAAGGTGACAACCTTTCGCGTCAGAACAGGAAGACAGAGCAACCGCATTAACAACAGGCAAGAACACGTATGTTTTCGTATCTATTCTTGTCCACACAATAACAGATATTTTTCTCTGATACCAGTTGATATATATTTTATTAACATTCTATGCTAATATTAACGAAGTCAATTTTTTGAAAATTAATTTTGACACCAGTTTTAGTGGAATTTCATATAATAAACACTCATTTTTTTTCAAATAATTCACTGGATATTTTGGTAACTATTATTTCTAATATCCTACTTCTCAACACAGCATTTCGAAAATTATATTTAATGAATGCTATTTTCTCAAGTTTTAACAATTAAAAGGTGAACATAAAATGCCATATTAAAACCTGTAACATCATGGGATTTAGAAAGCAATTTCAATTCTCAACTTCAATGAACATGTAAACATATCAGAAATAATGTTAAAATACATTTCATTTCCAATTTTCATTGCTTATATTATTTAATACTGTTGTTGCGCCATAATCATTGATAAAAATGACTCCGTGTCTAGCATGGAGTTAGAAAGAAGGAGATAAAACTCCTATGTATGGAAAGCTTTAAAATGTGTATCTAGGTGTCGCTAGTGTTAGTAAAGTAGCTGCTATTGTTAGTTGACATGACAAAAACCGTAGTGTTTAGTATATGCATTATTGATTACTTATAAATCAAAGATTCCCTAATTATGAGTATAATTAATAAGGATTTTTTCATAGTTGTTGGATAGAGTACAGAATATAGGGAGATAAAAATTGAAAAATAATTGACTAAAATAATTGAATAAAATAATTGAAAAAAATTGATAAAAATTGAAAGGTAAAATAATTTTAAAAGCGTTGAAATATTCTTTATTGTTTCAGCTCTACTTTTCTTTGTGTTAATACTTTGTTTTTTCAAAATTGACAGTTTAAATACATATTTTGGACTTTTCTCCATAGAAATACATGCAATGCAGGACTACTGAACTTATCCCAATGCCACTTGAACTTACTTTTACCTCCATGGTTATAACTTTGATTAAAAAATTATTTTTAGTTTATTTTTGTGTATAAAACATAGAGCTAAAAGGAATGACGTAAATCATCATGTTGTATAGCACCAAAATCATTTGAGGCAACGTTTCAAACATCAACGTTTCAAAAGACAACGTTTCGAATGATAACTTTTCAAGCGACCAAAATCGTTTAAAATAGCACTAGGATAAGAAAAGCCTCACTGTATAGTATGTATCTCTATGGCCCGTATTAGTTTAATATATCGTATGTATTTCTATGGCTCGTATAATACACATTTATAATAGCATTATTTATAATTTAAGTAATATTTATTTAAACTATACATTTTGAATAAAAACTATTAGTCTAATGCAAGTTAGAACTTCAAAAATAAAGTATAATTCTCCATCTTCAATATATTCTGTATTACTATTTATTTTTGTCTCTATTCTGTACCTGTTCCACAACTAAGAAAAAATACCCATTACTTCCATTCATAATTAGAGACATTTAAATTAAAAACAATTAATAACGCATGTACTCTACGCATTCCTAATTTGCTCGATGAGAACATATTGGACTTCACTAACGCTAGTGGCACCTGGATATATTTATCAAACCATTATGGTATTTTCAAGCTTTGCAAACAAAGGACTTCGTTTTCAAAGCCAAACTGCAGGATATAAAATTGGGATTTTAAAATATATCATTTTGATATGATATATAAATAAGTCCATAAACTATATTTTTTTATCTTACAATTAATTATAATGTACTAAAAATGTACCCTGACATTGCCCTGGGGTCATGGGGTGGCGCTCTTATGCAACAGATTATTTATTTATTTACATTTTGTTATAAGCTAGGGTATTGAGAAAACGTTCTTTGGATTTCGAGAATTTTCTGCAGCTTTCTGTGAACGGTTTTTATTTTCTATTTCCAGTGGCTGGGACACATAAACAAAATACAAAAGTAACAAACAATGAAAAAACAACCACTTCAGAAGACAACCATAGGTTATCGTCCCAATAGTCCTCTCACCTCTCAATATATAGGAGCCTCCGTGGCACCGAAATTTATAAAAACGCCAACGAAATTTAAAAAAAAAATGATTTAATAGTACGCACGTAATAATAAACGACAATAAAAACAATATTATATTTCCCCATTAGGTTTCTTGCTACTGATTTTGCATACACACATTTTCTATCATGCTATACGCACGTAGAAAATCTGCGATGTATTCATCTGTTGTTGTTGAGACCCAGACCGTCCGACCTACCAGAAAGGTGTGAGGTAACCGTTTGGACGGCCGAGAAGTGCCACCCAATTTAGACCGGAACCCAGTAGGGGAAGGCATCCACTGGGACCGTACCCTTCTTCCCCTACCACCAACCTCTCGGAAGGACTTACGGACCCACATGTTTAACGTGATCGTACGCAGCATGTACACGGCGGCAGTTGTGGCAGCGTGCAAATCCAGCGCGCAAACCACCGGGCTACCGCTCCCGAAATGTGTCAACAGCATGCGGTGTTTCCAGATGGTCACCCACCCAAGTACTAATCGCGCCCAATGCTGATTGACTTCGGTGATCTAACGAGAACCGGTGTTTTCAGCACGGTAGAGCCGTTAGCTCGATGTAGGCATCTGTGAAAAATTTAACAATATGACTCTGAATATAATTTAATTGGGTGATAAATACTCTGATGAATATTCGAAACGTTTTACACTTCTAATTCGATTTGATTTGCATGCGGGGAAAACATTGAAAAATGCACAAACAGAAAGAAAAGGCGACGCTCAATCCCTGTACTTGAATATTCAAGAATCAAAAGTTGAATTTCAAATACGCATCTCCAAACTACTAAACATTAAAAGATACCAAGAATATAAAAACAAATTATTTCAAAAGCTAAATGTAAAGTTTTCAAGATATGCCTTACATTTCCTAATCTCGCTGTTACGTGATAAACATTGAAAGAAATAACTCCTCTTCCAGTGAATCGCTTTTCTTTTCCTTTATGCCATTTTTTTCGTGGACGTCCGTTGCTCGTAAAACACTTGAATTGCAGGCGCAACGCAGGTCAGGAATAATGACTCTGAAAAATTATCCAGGCGTATACATTCTCCATTTTACTGACTTTTTACGTGCTATGTGCTAGAGAAAGACGTCGTAAATAAATGAATGAGCGTGTAGTGCTGTAATTATTTTAAAATCCACGCTGCGCATTTCAATAGACGCGAGAAGATCTGGTTTCTTCTACTCAGAAATTAACATTGATTAGGAAGATATTTTATGCTTTTTACGTTTCACGGGCTTTTTGGCGATTCTTATACAGGGTATCCGGAAAGTTCCGGAACGGCGCAATATCTCGAGAAATACACTTCGGATCAAAAAATAAAAAACACGTATTCAATATTTTTAGAAAATCTATGCAATGATACCAAAATTGATCCCCCCTTTCCCCTCCTGGGGGGAGGGGGGAGGGCGACTTTGAAATTTTCAATGGGAACCCCCATTTTTATTGCAGATTTGGATTCTCCAGAAAAAATTACATACATTTGATTTACGATTTTTGATTTTTGAACAGAAAACTACTACGTCCACATCGTTGTTCCTGGGTAGTCCTAAGAATAGCTTTGAACCGTTTTCTAAACTGAAGTTAACAGTTGTCGCTGAAGTGGACGGTTAAAGGGGGAATGAGGTCAATTTTAGCATCTTTGGACAGTTTTTTGAAAATATTGATCACCTAATTTTTTATTTTTCTATCCGAAGTGTATTTCCCGAGACATTCCCATTTTTAAACGTCTGTGGCCCACTTCCTTTTTTCTCGATTATAGCGCTGTTTGTGGGAGCAAAAATCAAAAATCGTAGGTCAAATGTATGTCATTTTTTCTGGAGAATCCAAATCTGCAATAAAAAATGGGGATCCCATTGAATATTTCAAAGTTGCCCCACCCCCTACCCCCTAAGAGGAGGGGGGTCAATTTTGGTATCATTGGATAGCTTTTCTAAAAATATTGAATACGTGTTTTTTTATTTTTTGATCCGAAGTGTATTTCTCGAGATATTGCGCCGTTCCGGAAATTTCTGGACACCCTGTATAGAAAATATGTGTAAAAGTTTTTAGAGGACATGTTCGACAGTAAGGAATTGGAATCTTGTCCAAGTAATAGCACCGATTGGGCAGTCTGAGGATTCGTGTTTCGATCCAATGCAGAGCCTTTACAATGCGTCCGAACACTTAAACCCTACAAGTTAGAGGCAGTAATCTGGATATCGGAAAATAGATCCAGCTGCGACGTTTTAGTGAATCCTGTAAATTATGGAGACCGTTTCAACATCGTGACCACACAGGATGCTTACTTAAATAAAAACCATGTAGAGATTACAATGGTTGACATTGGTATACAAATTGGTGGTTGTACGGCGATCTGCATTCAGAGGAACGTGATTATCGGGTAGCTCAACAATTAGTGTAGCAGTTGGCTAGTTCAAAGATCCGATTTTCGACCCCGCCTGGAACAATGAAGTCTTTATTCGATGTTGTAAAAAAATTATGCATCGTGGCTATATTTCATATTTCCCACTGTATGCAACTCTGTTTTCAACTATAGTTGGGCAGTTAATTTCTGTTGATATAAATTTTGAGAATAAATTACATCTTTAATTATAAAAATTATTTCTCTAAATTGAAACATTTACTCTGATCTAACTTTCAATAACTTTCTAATAAAACTTATATTTATGAATACTTCGAAATCGAAAAAAAACAAGCTATCCATTATGCAAAATATTTTTATTTTTAAAAAATAGAAAAAACATAATAATAGTTATTTTACATATTGTCAAATAGATGAATTATATTATCTAACAATATTTATTTCATTTAAAACATTTTTATTTTAAATAAGTTAAGAAACAAAAATACTCTTGTTTTGTTGTATTACTGATTAATTCAATATGCCGACTTTAATTAATTTCGATATATTGCATAGTTTATTGGCATAAAGCATTCTCGAGGTATTAGAAATTTCATTTCACACATAATGCGATATCTCTCAAAAAAATAGATTTTGTATAAAATTTGGTGCAGCCAGTTTAAATCAGTAACAATATATTATTATTTCTTAAATGAGGCCAAATAACGGGACTTCATTTTTTGTCACAAATCAACACTTATTAGTTGGTAGGGAAAATTATATGATGTACTGATCATATTTATTTACCTAAAAGTTTCTTGATATGTATGTAGATGCGGTTTTAAAAGCACGCATATAACACATATTTTTAATGGTTAATATTTTTCATATGAGTTTATTTCAACGATCTACAATTTATTTAAACTGTTCATAAAAGTTTACGATTATAAGAATCAAACTCAGTTCAGCTTTTCATATTTATTGAGCATTTAAAAGCTCAAAATATTAATGTTCTTTTATTTCAAAAACTAAATGTAAAATTTTTAAGATTCGGCTTACATTATCTGATTTTCTAGTATCGTGATAAACATTAAAAGAAGTAACTCCTCTTCCAGTACATAAAGTATTTTCTTTTACGCCATCTTTTTCGTGGATTGACATTGCTCGTAAAACTTGAAAATCGCAAGCGCAAATCAGGTCAGTAATGACTCTAAAAAGTTATTCAAATTGATCTCACTATTTTACTGACTTTTTAAGTGCTATGTGCTTTGAAAGTTGTAATAAATGAAAGGGGATTTAGTACTGTATAGTTTTTCCATTAACGACAAGCATTTCAATACACACTTCCTTTATATGCACTAATACATTAACATTGACTAGAACATTTTTATACACTCTTTATATCGTGTAATTACTGGAAAAACATATAATTCCTTCCATAATACATTATGTTAAAGAGGATATTAGCATCCATTCCAAAGATAAACTGTTATTAATAAATATACACATTTTAAATATATTATTTTTATGACTTTGAAGTAAATTAATACCTTTTTTTCAATGTATGAGTGACACGCTTGATATTTAGAAGTAATTGATAAAGGAATCATAAAAACACAAATATATTTAAATTTGAGTTTTACAAAATGTAATGATGATAACTAAAATCTCTAAATTGATGTGTGGGTGTCAAGAAATATAAAAATATGATAAATATTTGTGATAGAAACATTACGCTTTTCTCACGTATGAGGGACAGTCCCTGCCACTCAAGTTGCTGCTCACGCCTTAGGGCGAGTCGAATGGTCTGGGTTTTCGACGTATGGGGGACTGATATGTATGTAATACATGTCTTTGCGATTTAATTTTTCTACAAACATTATAATATCGAATAGCTAGTTCCGCCCATACCTTCTGCTGCAGCTTTCTCACATTTCCAATTCAGAATGTTCCATAAACTTCCATGTAAAAGGGATATCACAAAATGTTAATTACTGATACAATGTATAAATTGATCTGTGGCTGATAATTAACAAACAATATAACAAGCATTTGAAATAGAATATGGCGTTTGTGACAGGTATGAATAGATGATGTTGCTCATAATGCGTCTCTCAATAATTTAATTGTTCTAGAAAAGTTTATTAAATCTCCAAATACAATTCGTTCTTTCCGCTGCAGTCTTCATTAATCTTCCATGGACATCAATATGAAAGGAGCATCACAAAACGTTAATTATTAATGAAATTTATAAATCGGTATGTAGGTGCCAAGATACATTTAATACAGCAAACATTTGCAATAAAATCTTACGTTTGTACCAGGTGTCACTAATGACGTTGCATGTAATAAATATCGTTAATATTTAATTGTTCTCCAAACGTTAAAATCTCAAACACTAGATATTTTCCATTCATTATCTTGCAATATCATTCATTTTCTATACGGAATTCTCCTTAGATGTATATATATAAATAACATTACAAAATGTTGATGATTGATGACATGTATATATTGGTGTGGGGTGCCAAGAAAGAGACAATAAGGCGAAAATGTGTAGTAAAACCATTGTGTTTGTACCAGGTATGTACGTACGAAGCTGCATGTATTATACATATTTACAGTTTATTTTTATTACAAATGATAAAATCTGAGATCACTAGGTCCTTTCTGTACGTCTTGCTGCAGTCTTCTTCGTTTCCTATACGAGCACGCTTCCATAGCTAATCATGTAAAAAGAATAATACCACCATAAAAAACGTAGATCTTTCCTATAAGCTATATTCTATTAATTAGATCCGGCTTAGTGAAAATACACTTCATTTGACAAAAATGATATATCTTTTAGAGAGTATAAACATGTTTTCAAACATGTTAAGCACCTTATTAAAGTAATTAGAAAACGCTGATTAAAGCATTAATCTTTATGTATTCAATTGGGTGTAAGATACACTGGAAAACTTTTGCCTAAATGGAATGATATATTGGCATAGTTGGAGCATTTGTAAAAATCATACCAGCAGACAATTTATAGAAAATGTGTTAGTATAGTACAGAAACTATCGTAATTTCACAATACAAGATTTGATTTAATAGAGACACAAATAGTAAATTGAATATAAGTTTTGCATAGTTTTCGTGAAGGATTTTTCAGGCGATCCCGTTGAAAGATGAATTTTATTACTATTTATATACTGTTTACGGAGAAATTATCTTCGAAATGTGTGTGATTTCAATTTTCTGTAATTTCCAACTATAAATATGATTAAAATGTTTTATTTACATATTTTATGTAGAATATAAAATTAAATATCAACGAATAGGTTATGTTTTAAATGAAGAAAAAAATTTATAACCAGTATACTTTCTATAAAATTTTGGCTAAATTTGTCTGAATTGGTATTCATAATAAAGCATATAAATTGACTAATCAGAATATGTACTACATTATAAAACTAGCCTAATTTCAATGCTTCAAGAAACATAAAAACAAAAACTAATTTTTTAATGCTGTTACAGGTGAACTTTAACGCTGTACGGCAAAGAAAAATCATATTAAGTAAAAACTTATTTTTAATATCAGAATGGGAACTCTTTAGGTTGTGCCTTATATTATGTAACCTTTATATTACGTGATAAAGTTTAAAAAATATTTCTCCTCTTCGCATACAAAATATTTCTTTTCACTTCCATTTATTTCCGAGACGTCCATTGCTCGTAAAACTCGCGAATCACAAGTTCAGGCAAAGTGTAATGACTCCTTGAAAAATTATCCAGAAGTATACACTCCCCATTTAACTGACTTTTTAAAGTGCTGTGTGCAAGAGAAAAATCTCGTAAATAAATGAAACAGCGTGCAGCGTAGCAATTATTTTGAAAATCTACAATGCGCATTTTAATACGAACTGAAGAATCTCTTTTTTCTTCTTGTCTAACATTAACATACATTTGAAATGTTGTATACTTTCTACATTTTATGGGAATACTGTATTAAAGAGTTTGGGAGGAAAACATGAAATTCTTTGCTGATAATTAATGGTTCTGTTAGCAAAGCGCTTAATCCACAAAAAAGGCAAAATTAGAACATTTGAATTTTCCTCCCAGTCCTTCCGGAACCTTTTATTAGACACTACAGTGTGCAAAGGACATTGCAGCCCAGACCGTGAATTAAACTGGCCCGCCGACGCTTTACCGTTGAGCTACTGGGACGAAATAGTATCGTATTGGCGAAGTGGACTCTGCATCCTTTAATTTCTAATGTCAGATTGGTTTGCAACTGATAATCTGACAGACCACCTCCTGCTATTTTTACCTCAGGTTCTCCTCCTAATACTACTATTTTTACCTCAGGTTATCCTCTTGATACTACTATTTTTACCTCAGGTTATCCTCTTGATACTACTATTTTTACCTCAGGTTAGTATCCTACATGGTCGTTGTCCTCTTGATATGAAATCAGTGTCCTAGCGAATCCGAAATCAGTGTCCTAGCGTCCTCTGAATCCCTGCTAGTCGTACTAAGGTCACTTTCACACCTCCAACATTTTGTACTGACCTACAGGGTTAATTCGTTCGGGCGCCATTGTAAAGAACTTTGCTTCCCCAATTGGGAATCAAACCCTGGATTTTCGAACTGGTCAACCGACGCTCTAGCGTAAAGCTACTGGGTCAGGCTCTTATCCTCACAGAGGGCTCTGCAAGTTGTTGCTGTTGTTGAGACCCAGACCGTCCGACCTACCAGAAAGGTTTAAGGTAACTATTTGGGCGGCCGGGAAGAGCCACCCAATTTTGACCGGAACCCGGTAGGAAAGGCATCCACCGGGACCTTGCCCTCCTTACACTACCACCAACCTCTCGGATGGACTTACAGACCCACATTTTAATGTGATCGTACTACGCATGAACACGGCGGCAGTTGCAGCAGCCGGCAAATCCAGCGTGCAAACCACAGGGCTACCGCACCCGAAATGAGCTAACAGCACGCGGTGTTCTCAGGTGGTCACCCACCCAAGTACCCACCAAGTGGGCTCTGTAAGTGTAATTTTTTAAAATTTACTTAATTTCACTCCCCCTTAATATTCACCCCCTTCTTTTCTAATTAAATAGAAGCAGATAGGTAGTAATTTTCGTTGTATGTAACATGGGTTGATGTGACTCTTAAAAACAATTCAGATGTTTTGATTCATTATTTTTTTCCAAACTATTGAAAAATAAAATGTGGGTGTTCTTTGTCGTTCTTCCCAATAAGTTCAACAGTTAAATATTTTTATTTATTTTTGCCTTGATGCATACTTATTTTAACATCTCAACATCTCACATCATTCTACTATTAACATCTCAACATCTCACATCATTCAAATATATAAACGAATTTTAATGTAACTTAGTTTGCAACTTGGTGCAATGTGTGTTTATACTCTGCCCCAAAAGTTATTCCACATATGTTTACGAAATTGGTTATTAAATCATATGCGTTTTTTTTGTGTGTGCCTTCAGATTTTGGTGTTATTGTGAAAAAAGAACTGGTCCGTTATTCTTTCAAAATGGATTTTTCAAAATCAACAAATATTTAATGAAAGTAAATATAGTTAAATGAATCAATTAAATTATTTTTATATACCTAAAGTTTATGGCAAAAGAAATAAAACCCAGAAAATTTAGTTCAACTTAACTTAAAAAATTAATCAACTTAAAAAATTTAGATCAACCTATCAATCAGACTTAAGGGCATCAGATGTTGGTGTTATTTAAAACAAGTACACATTTTATCTGTTATTTTGTGGATTTATCACCTAGAATAAACATATGCACTTTTAATGGATGATACAGTATAAGGAAATGAATTTGAATATGAAAGGGAAGTTATGTGCTATTTACACTAGACATTATTTTTTTCATGGACTTTTTGTTGTGAGTTTTTATATTAGAATGACAAATTCGTTTGACTTTCTTTTTAAGTGAGGTGGAATCCAAACACAAAATTCTGCCAAAAATTCCCTTTAACGTGCTCGTATAAACGACTGGATAACGTTTAAATTTGATTCAATTAACGAAAACACAAATTTCATACATTCTTAATATTAGCAATGGACAACAATATATATATATACTATATGTGAGACCAGATTTGAAACAAGATTTAGCGGAGACAGTTTTATGTTGAATATTTATGATTGTCTGTAATATCAAACAATGCATCAGACTTAAGGGTACCAGTTTTATTGCACATTGACCCGAGATGTCAAATAGGCCATAAACATGGGGTATAAAGTGAAGACACTAGATTGGGTAAAGATATTAACCATAAGATGTCTGGTCGCATTACCCCAAGGTTGGCCAATCACAGGCTAAAAGAGGTTACAACATATGGAAAGTTCTAGAGATATGTTGAGAACAGTTCGAGAGTTCGGGTTCGACAAGAGCAGTCGGAGCAGACAAGAGTCGCAGTGAAGCCACAGTATCAGATTTCGAGTTTATATGACTTGCGATGCAGTTATTATAAGGTCAATTTGATTCGTGTTCAGTGAACGATTTCTGTACGAGACGGCGTACCACACCGTGAATTGGTGCAGTACGGTGTACACTGAAGAAACAGAACCAAGGGTGGCTGTGCCAATGCATATAGACAAAATTGAAAGTATGTGTTCCTATCAATAATTATAGAAGGTCGTAAATGCAGTTTGGGCATTTTCACTTAGCTGGTCTCACATTTTCAATCTCCTCCGCAAATAGTAATATGATAATTGTTGTAATGAATTTAATAAATCAAATGTTCTTAATAAATGATTTTATTTTAAAGTTATATTGGTGCAATTAATTATGGCAGTACGTTAATGTAATCTATTCTAGGAACTCGCACTGGAGATAAATAAGGTCGGTTTAAGCGGCACACAACGCAATGTATTTTACTGTTTCACGAGCGGCACCCAACACATTGTATTTTAATGTTTCACAACTTACGATATTCCGGCCATGTTTAATTATGAATAATTTAATGTGTCTAAAATCTCATATAAGCAATATTATTAAAATGTGCATCACATAAAGGTAATTTTTCTGTAGTTACATAATCAGAAATATTTAGTTATGCAAACATTTCACATAACTTCCACTATATTTTAATTTTTATACTGTTACTAACTGTTATTACTTTCCTTATATACATAATGTATAAGGAAAGTATTGTGACGGGGTCGAAAATTCGAATTCGAGTTTTCGACGGGAGAGCACGTTTCAAGCATCCCTGATCACGAATCAAACATTTTTGAAGTGATGTCTGTGTGTGTGTATGTGTGTGTGTGTGTGTGAAAGTATGTGTGTGTGTGTGTGTGTGTGTGTGTGTCAGTGAGTCTGTGGAGACGATAACTGACGAACGAACGGACCGATTCTAACCAAATTTGGTACAAAAATCACAATCCGTAAACACTGGAAGCCTATTGTTTTTATACGTGATCGAATGTTCAGAACCCCCCTAAATTTTCGAATGAAATTTTGAAAAAATCGTTAAAAAATCAAAACCGCTAATAAAGTTACGCAAATAGACATTTCTTATGTAATTTTTCAGTAGAAAACGATTGGCATAAATTTTAGAACGCTAACATGAACCGTTCTCGAGATATTGTACATTTTTTAAAAAAATTATGAAAAAGTCACATAAAAAAAAATTCCTATTGAGAAACATGTTCACTTTTCATATGTAATACCATGCGATAAATTGAGTGACATCATTCTCGTGGATCTAGCTCGTTCCATTCATGAAAAAATATACTTTGAATAATACTTTTGTATTAGAACGCCAATAGTCATTTATCTGCTGTAAGAATAACTTTTTTCTTAGTGCATAACTATTGGCGAGATTTTGGCGACGAATTTGGCGGAATGTCGCCAACTTGGCGACTTTTTTGAAATGTTGCCAAATTAATGAAAATCTCGCCAAATGGATAAAAATGATGCTAAATCAATGAAAATGACGACTAATTGTCGAAAATTCAATATCTTGGAAAGAATATTAGTATCTACTATAAGAAAATCCTATTACTTTCCTTATATACACAATGTATAAGGAAAGTATTGTGACGGGGTCGAAAATTCGAAATCGAGTTTTCGACGGGAGAGCACGTTTCAAGCATCCCTGATCTCGAATCAAACATTTTTGAAGTGATGTCTGTGTGTGTGTGTGTGTGCGTGTGTGAAAGTATGTGTGTGTGTGTGAGAGAGTCTGTGAAGACGATAACTGACAAACGAATGGACCGATTCGATCCAAATTTGGTATAAAAATCACAATTCGTAAACACTGGAAGCCTATTGTTTTTATACACAATCGAATGTTAAGAACACCCCTAAATTTTCAAATGAAATTTGGAAAAAATAGTCAAAAAATCAAAACCACTAATAAAGTTACGCATATAGACATTGCTTATGTAATTTTTCATTAGAAAACGATTGACATAAATTTTAGAACGCTAACATGAACCGTTCTCTAGATATTGCACATTTTTCAAAAAAATTATCAGAAAGTCATATAAAATAAAAAAAATATTTCCTCTTGAGAGACATGTTCACTTTTCAGTAATACCATGCGATATATTGGATGACATCATTCTCGTGGATCTAGCTCGTTCCATTCATGAAAAAAAATACTTTGAGTAATACTTTTGTATTTGAACGCCAATATTCATTTATCTGCTGTAAGAATAACTTATTTCTTTGTCCATTATGCTTGACGAGATTTTGGCGACGAATTTTGGCGAAATGTCGCCAACTTGGCGACCTTTTGAAATGTTGACAAATTAACGAAAATCTCGCCAAATGGATAAAAATGACGCTAAATCAATGAAATGACGACTAATTGTCGAAAATTCAATATCTTGGAAAGAATATTAGTATCTACTATAAGAAAAACCTATTTATTTTACTGTAAAAGTGGTAAATTCTTTACGTTATATAAGGAAAGTCATGTGTTGCCCACATCAGATTTTTTTTACATTACATACGCAAAATAATCTATTCTAATAAGTCCCGCAGGCATTTTAAAGTGATTTATAAAACCGGTTTATTCATGAGATATCTAATATATTCCATTGACGTGGCGCTTTTTAATCAATTTGATGACTTTTTAATAAACTGGTGACATTTTAAAAAAGTCGCCAAGTGGGACTGTTTAAGTGACAAACAAACGCTACAGAATCATCATCACAATATTTCTTTTACAAAATACAATATATGTCATTGATTCGGCCTCGTTTTTGTCAATTTAGAAACAATTTTATCGATTTGGTGACATTTTCGTCAATTTCGCGACATTAAAAAATTTCCCCCAAGTTGGCGATATCCCGTCAAATTCGTCGCCAAATTTGTCTCTAATCATTTTCTCAGACGCACCGAGTACTTTTTAGTAATAAGATGGGTAAATATTTATCAATTAAAATGTAATATTCATAACGGAACACGACACAATGCCTTTCATTTTAGATCAAAAAATGACAGACAGCGATATACTAGCAAATCTTACTACCATTTTTATGATCAATATAAATTTAACGTAAATTCCAGCCTACGCCAAATTATGCCTCAACAATTACCCTTGCCCCAATCAAACAAGTTGAACCGGACATCAATCTCTCCAATCGATTCTTACCATCCTGGGAACAATTAGCACCTTCGTCAAAGGTCGGGATAGGGTGTGTCCCATTTCTACTACCAAAGGATATGACAAAACTACTAGAAAATTAGTACACCCACCCCTTTATGCTTCTAAGTTACGCGATTCATCTGCATACTCTGTGTTAACCCGAGGAACATATAATCTTGTATCAGTGCCTTGTACCGCATAAAAAGTGAGCGACAAAACCACGACTAATAATAAAAATCGGACTTCTGGCGTCATTTTTAGAAACTCCAAATTAATATAACAGTATATTTATAAATTTTTCTAAAGAATTATTTCACTAAATAACAAAAGTTATATCTTGTACGTAATTTTATTCAGTTACAAACAATAAATAATTTTTTAAGTGCTTATGATAGGAGGAGTATATTTAACCGATGTCAATACCCGTAGCAGAGAATTAAAAAAGTTAGAATAAATAATTCGGCAAAGCAAGTTAGACAAAAAACGCAATTTCAAAGTTATAGAATACTATATATGCTACTACTTTCAAAGTTATAGAATAATATTTTTATTTTGAAGTTCCTATATACCTGTAATGAACGAAATACAGAATCCGATAAATAATCGCAATACTTAATCTGTTACTAAGTGCAAAGCAACAACACAATTCTGGAAAACAATGATCACACATGTGCATATACAAATAAAGATAATGGCATAATATCCATATATAAAGCCCTGCACTAGATTCCTATTGAATGCTGTTTATTTTAGCAATTATGAATATGAAATCAATTCCCCATTAGCAATGCGGTGTTATATAAAAACCGTATTAATTATTTTACTCGAATCCTACTCATTAAATCCTACTCAATGCACTACAACTCTGTAATTGGCACATTTTATATCGCTTTGTTGCCGACTTCATTACCCTAACTTTATCTTAGCTAATTTGCTCAATAAAGACAGTGGGTAATCACTTTTATTCGATGGGGTCATGGCCACTGTACTATAACAGACCTAGTAGGTAGGTTTTCCCCTGCCTATATAAACAGGTGTTAAAATTGGTTATATGACATGTAAAATGTTTCCTATTGTTTTTATGCTATTTAACATTCCATATTGAGAACTCCACAATGTAATATAATTTATTCATTTATACAATCATAGAGTTTTTAACAATATATCTCATAATTTTGTAACATATTAGACATTATATAGAAAATCCGCTTACACAGGTATAAAAATAAACTGTAAATAAAACACTTTGTTGGTAAAACGGTGTAAAACTAATACGTAAAGGTATAAATCGGTTTAAAGAAAAACAAGAAATATCAATCATACATATAGCATTGATTATGAGACACATTCCAACTGAAATGCAATTTTATTTAAACATCTCTTAAATGCGGTACATTCAGCGCTGATATATTTTAAATTATCACAGTACTACAATAATTTATTATATTTGAAAACTTAAAACTTCATCGAAAAAAATGAACTTTATTCAAATGACGTCATCGAAATATAAATCGTCTGGATCTCTATGTAAAAGCAGTGAATATGTTATTCATATCACTTTTATTTTTTCAGATTCCAGAGTTAAATAATTGTGTGTGAAACAAATTCTGCAATTCTTATACAATTCATTTTAAAATCACTTTTTTTTTTTACATTCTGCATCGATTAAAATTAGGCTTCGTTGTAGAAATAATCAAAATTTGATGATCATTCACACTCAAAGAGATTCCCCCACTGGGTTCCGGTCTAAATTGGGTGGCACTTCCCGACCGTCCAAACAGTTACCTTACACCTTTCTGGTAGGTCGGACGGTCTGGGTTTCAACAACAACACTCAAAGAGATTGTCATTGCGTTGTCACATAATATAGATGCACAGAAAATACGCAAGAATTCAGCGGTTTTAGGACGAATGCAGCACTAAATATAAATTTAAACGAGCTTTCAAAATTACGAGTTTTACACTGTGTAAAAATATGGATGCCATATTTTATTTTGAATTGGATCACGTGATCTCTTTATATAATATGGGTGTAATTATTATTTTAATTTTTATTTAAAAAACTAATGAACATATTTTGCTGAATTTTTATTATATATTTTATGGGATAATTTGAATATTTCGTAAAATTTTTGAAGCAATTTGTGAATTTTAGCTTCACTTAAAAAATGTTTGAAAAATTAGGTCCCAGAAGGTTCAATGTATTTCCCTTTTTCAACCATGGCTCAATACAGATGTAATTGGGTGATATTATTCATTTACATTGCCATGTGTCGCACAGACCATCTCAACATACTAAAATTTCATTTTGATAAGGTCATTTTTACGGCAGTTATCGTGCGAACGGACAGACAGACAGACAGTATGAACAAAGTCATAAACACTTTTCAACTATGTTGGTAAGTGTTAATAAAAAAGCACTTTTGTCTAGATAAATGGAAACAATACTGTTATTCCAGTAAAATGAAAGAACATGTTTATGTCTTTTTCTTTTGTTTTAGATAGGGCAAATGTTTTTATCACATTTAGTCTGACTGAGAACGCTACTTTTAACTTCCGAAAAGCGTTTAAATAATTAATTAATGTTTTGCGCTATTTCATTAACTCCTTTATTTACTGTTAAAAAGCGTTATTTTTCACATGGCGTATAACACAATTACAATTTTTCGTCAGTAATTGAAACTTTATAAAATACTAAATTCCTCTGAAAAATACTAAATCAACAACAAAATACAATTATGGTTTTGTTGGAGAGGGATAGCCCAGCGGTTAAAGTATGGGGATTGCACTCGAATTCGGTTCCCTGCTCTGCCCATACCGCCCCGTGTATACACGGAGTACCAGCACATTAAAACTGTGTATCTGACAGTCTTTCAGAGAAGTTGATATTAGGGGAAAGCAGGTACGATCCTGGTGGATGTTGCCCCCCCCCCACTGGGATCTGGTTTTAATTGAAGGGCACTGCCCTGGCCATCCAAAGAGATACTTTATACCTTCGAGTAAGTCGGACGGTCTGGATTGAAAATAGAAAGAAATAATTATATTTTTGTTGAAAAATTCCTATCTTCTGACAGCTTTAACAAATTTGCTTTTCATATGCTTGCAATAAAGTAAAATGTGATATTAAATATATACTTTTTCTCTTTATATTTAATAGTATATATTAAATATATACTAACTCTTTATATTTAATACTATATATTTACTATATAATTTTATATTGAATACTAGTCAGACCCGGGGACATTCTGCCCTAAAAGTAATAAACCAAAAACGTGAAAAAATAATATTTCCTACTTTTGTTGGAAGGAACTTGAACTATTTTGAATGTTAAACCAGGCTCCTGCGATCCGTTGATAAGCGAGCCCGGAGCAAGGGCTACAGTTAAGCCGTGGTTAAAGATGTTAACGAAATGAACGTGACACTTTGAGTTTCGTGATATCCCAAAAATGTATATAAAATGATAAGAAATATTATAATATCTGAGTCTCACTTTCAGTATCATATGCCACGTAAAGCTTCGTGGTTACATCACAATTTTGCTGTGAAAGAAGTATAGACATTTCATTATGTAGGTAACTGGCTGCCCATAGCATGGCCTCACTTTCAGTATCCGATGCCATACACTACGCAAAGCTCCATGGTTTCTTCATAATTTCGCTGTGAAGGAAGTAAAGTCACTGCATTACTTAAGAAACAGATCGCCTACATCATGGCCTCACTTTCAGTATATGATGTCATATACTACGTAAAGCTCCATGGTTATATCATAAAAATTGAAATGTTTGTCCATGATTGAAGCTCGTTTGGCAACATTTTGTAGCAACGTTACCCAGAGATAGATATATAAACGGACAGATAAATCAAAGTGTTCATATTTTTAATTAATTTATATTGAATATTTCTTTTAACGAAAATACAAATAAAGGCAATTATTTTACTATTATAAAAAATCAACAACAACCAGACAATAAATACTAACATAAAACTATTTAAATAATCGCCGTTCATTACCAACTTAATGCTCTCATAAATACCAAAGTCCATTGGATCCTTTCTACACAATTACATCGCTGCAATCCAACAAGTTGCCCCGGACACCAATTCCATTAATCGATTCTTGCCATCCTGGGAACAATTAGTACCTTCGTTAAAGGTCGAACATGGGTGTGTCCCCAATCCTGTACCAAAGAATTAAGCAAGAGTACTGGAAAATTAGCCGGCCAACCTTCTTTGTGCTTCCAATTACACGATTTATTTGCAGGTTGCGCGTGAACTGCGGATAACTTAATCTTGCTTAAGTGGCTAGCACCTTTGAGCAGCGAGGGCTTTGGATCACAGTAAATTATTGATTTTATACCCCCCCCCCCTCATTTTAATTAGTGTTTGCTGTGGAGTTGCTTACAGCCTCTCCTTATAATTCGAAGTATCGTATGCTTTAAATTATGAAAAAGATAAAGTATAGAATAATTTGGAGAGTATGGAAAGAAGTAAAGATTCTAGTGAAATTTGATTTTATATTAATATTTGTTTTTAGTTTTGGGTAAAATTTGAAGGAATAAAAAAAATAATTGTGCTGTAAACCGTGTGTTGCAGAATATATTTATATTTTGCTTTAATGTATTCGTTCTTGGTGATAAAATTTATTATCATCTTATCTTGCACAATGGACATTTTATAACTTTGTAAATTTTGTACTATCTTATCTACCAATTGAATTTTTTATCTCAACTTATTTACCAATTCTATCTTGTACATGAAAATGATACACATAGACGGAGAACTTCATATTACAGTCTCATTCATAATTACGTTTTTTAAACATGTAACATATTTTATCAAACTGAATTTGTTAATTACGTATTCACTTTACGATGTATAGCACATTTTAATTCCATGAGTTCCACCTACAGCAACTTTCTTCACAATTCAACATGAATATGTTCTATGTATAATGAAATAGCAAGCATTTAGTATTGATAGCAATTAAAATATTAATTACTAGGGTAATGAAATCTTATTAGAAGTAATTGGAGTGCGTTTCATATCGTTTTTCTCATGCCAGAATTCATTTTTAAGTAGCTTTCGATTTTTGTTTTTTACAAATTTTGCAAGAAAATTATTGAATAACATTTATCTTCGGTCCTACAGACTGCAATTATAGCATATTAACTCTCATTTTAAAGGGTGTCAAACAATCTTTTGATTTTAACACATTTTGATAATGTACCCCGGAGGGGGCTAATGGCGTCACGAACACAAAACATGTATCTTGGCTACTTTCACTTTAATGATTGAACCTGTTAGGTTTACTAATCATTGTTTCATAAATAATCCCTTTCATGTATAATTATGTTGAATTTTGTCCTATTTTGTCATGCTAAGAAACTAAAAAATTTCGAAATTTTTTAGTTTCTTCGAATTTCAATATATATATATATATATATTGAAATTCGAGCGAAAATTTCGAAATTTTTTAGTTTCTTAGCATGACAAAATAGGACAAAATTCAACATAATTATACATATATATAGTTCTAGTATTTTTTATAACAAAGTCGGATATAAAGTTTCGTAAAACCCTATTAATATTTTTTGCAGCCATCATGTACATAACGAAATTGACCACGGACGGACAGACAGACTGGCATTACTCTTAAAATAGTCAAAATGCATTCCAGAAGTCCTAAAGCAGATATTGACATCAAAATCCCGAAATCGAAAATTTTCGTGAAAACAATACTTTCTCTATACTATATTCTATAGTATAAGAAAGTAGGAATATGTCTTAAGAACGCAGTTGACATTTTGTTTCTTAAAAATCGAAGGAATAGAAAGATCAATGTTTTGTTTTACAGAAACACTTGGTAATTTACCGCAGAGAAAGTATAGTCAACAAACTGTGTTCTAAAAATATTGGTAAACATAGACAATGTATGGTACTTTTTCAATTTTTAGAATTTTATCATTTATTATGTCAGATCAGAAACATCAAATTTGGACAGATTATGCATAATATGCAGATACCATAAATTCATGACGTGTTAAGATTTATAGTACTCTATATGCTGCGGAAAATTAAAAGTCCGGTTTGTTACCCCGAGCAGCATGCGCTTAGTTTTTCACTGGAGTATTTCACATCTTTTATCTATATAAATAAAATTGAAAATCTGTCTGTCTGTCTGTCTGTCTGTCTGTCTGTCTGTCTGTCTGTCTGTTTGTCACACCATCACGGGAGAACGGCTGAACCGAATTTGATGAAATTTTGTGGGTGGCCCAGAAATAGCCCCACTTAAAATTATATCCGTGTTTTGAGTTTCTACGACCAGTGGTTCTCGAGATATTAGTAAAAACGAAATTTTCGTTTGTCTAATCATCACGGAAAAACGGCTGAACTGAATTTAATGAAATTTGGTGAATAGCCTTGAAATATCCCCCCATAAATGTTTTCCAAGTTTCGAGTTTCTAAGACCTGGGGTTGTTGAGATATTAATGAAAAACGGAACTTTTTCCTAGGAGTTCTACTCCCTAACTCCGTGGTTTATCCAAACGAAAAGCTTGAAAATCGTTTGAAAGTGAATTAAAATTTAATCTCTGAGTTTGATGGGAGATTTTTTGCGTTAATTAGTCACTTTCTGAAAACATGAATTGTTTGAAACATGATTTAAAGGGGAAATCTATCTCCATGGTTCATGGTTTATTTAAAACAAGCTTTTACGGAACAATGAGAAGTATAGAGAAATCAAAATCGTTATTTAATTTCGCAGTTTATGTTATAAGACATGACATATTTAACATGTTATAAGATTCTATCTTATATCATGTTACTCAGAAACGCAATTAAATTAAATCTGTCTGTTAATTTTAATAATTATTTTTTCGATTTGAATAATAAATAAATGGATATAAAAATATATTTTAGAAAAGAACGATTTGATTTTTCTTATAGCATTTTTGACTGGATAATATCAATTACGGTCTTCAGGTTTAAAAATTATTATTATTTATATTTTCGGGGATTATTGATTCAAGGATTATTGATATTTTCAAGTTATTATGCAATTATTTTATTATGACAAAAATTGTTTAAACTCATATATTGTTAGTTGTACGAATCTTCTACAAATACACGTGTATATCTTTTAATCTACGAGAATATAAGTAGTACAGGTATATTGACATATGTTTTGATATGTATTGGCATATATTGGAATTATTTACGACCTTCTGGTATAAAGAGTACGGATATTATTGATGTTTTCCATTTATTACGTCATCTCTTTTATTTTGGCAAATATTTTTGAGACGCATATTGTAATACGGGTAATCTTCTACTAACACATTGGCATATTTTCTGATCTGCGACAATATAATTAGTACGGGGTTGCATATATTCATTCAATTCCTATTTTTTCTTCTGTAAATTTGCTTACAAAAGGGGGCAGGGTGTTTTATTCTTCAGATCTGATCGTGAAGATAATTTTGCATAGTGAGAACATATATTCTTAAACTTCTCTTTAGGAGCAATAAATTTAATATTTTAACAGAATTTGCACATGATTGCGAACTTTAAGTTTCTTTAAATTATACACTCCGTACGAATAACGGGTGTGCTGTTAGTGGTTAATAAATTTTAACATTTTAGGAGGATATATCATGTTGCTCGGCATCGCAATTAAATTAAATGTGTTTGTTAATGTTTTTATTATTTTTTTTCGATTTAAATAATAAATAAATGGATAAATGGATATAAAAGTATATCTTATGAATGGACGGTTTGATTTTTCTTTTAATTATATTAATTGCTGACTGCGTACATCAATTTCATTTATTTTGGCAAAGAGTTTTCAAGCTTATATCGTATTTAGCTACTAAACTCATATATTGTGTTTAGCCAATAAATTCATATAGCCGATTGTTAAAACAGAAAAAGAGTAGAGCGGGTATATCTTCTAATACAATTGTAGTGTTTTCATTTAGTATATTGAAACGGGATAAGAATGTTTCATTCAGATCTGCAAATTCAAAGCTACGAATTTGGAGGGATATCGCTAATTTGACACCTTTTCTTAAACTTTGCCAAATTGACGGAAATGTCGCCAAATTGATATAAACGACACACAAACAGCTGCCGGGCCAACGACCGTACCGTGCTGAAAACACCGGTTCTCGTTAGATCACCGAAGTCAGGCAGCATCGGGCGCGGTTAGTACTTGGGTGGGTGACCACCTGGGAACACCGCGTGTTGTTGGCTCCTTTCGGGCGCGGCAGCCCAGTGGTTAGCGCGCGATTCTCGCCGCTGCCAGAACTGCCGCCGTGTTCATGCGGAGTACGATCACGTTAAACATGTGGGTCCGTAAGTCCTTCCGAGAGGTTGCTGGCAGGGGAAGGAGGGTACGGTCCCTGTGGATGCCTCCCCCACTGGGTTCCGGTCTAAATTGGGTGGCACTTCCCGGCCGTCCAAACAGTTACCTTACACCTTTCTGGTAGGTCGGACGGTCTGGGTCTCAACAACAACAACACAAACAGCTGCCATAAACCTTCGGGTTGGTCGTGTGGCTTGGGTCTTCTACATATCAATGAATTTTTTTTTTGTTTTGTTAGAAGAGAGTACTGAAATGATGTTTGGTTAGCATTTATCTGTCAGACCAACCATCCTACTTAGTAATACATTCAGCGAATTTTTAAAATGTCACCAAATTGATAAAAATGTTTTCAAATCTATAAAAATATCTTGAAATTGATAAAATTACGCTACATAAATGATATTAATTGTTTTTTGTTAGGGGATAGTATTGTGATGATATTTCGTCAATTTGTCGCAAAGTGGAACTGTCAGTTCTACAGTCCCACTTGGCGATAAATTTGGCGATTTTTTAAAATGTCGCTAATTTGACGAAACTGTCGCCATATGTTCCATAGAAATATAACTATTTAGACGATATATTTTCTACCAATTTATTTGAAGCAAATGATATCATGTCGCTTAGCAACGGATTTAAATCCAATGTGTTCATGCGGCAGACGATTTTTATTAAATCCTTTCCGATTTGAATAATGAAGATATGTATATAAAATAAATTTCATTGCCATTTCATTTTGGACTGGATAATATCAATTATACTCTTCAGGTTTAAACATTATTATTATTGATATTTTCCGGAATTATTGATTCAGGGATTATTGATATTTTTAAGTTATTACGTCATTATTTTATTGCGGCAAAAATTGCTGACACACGCATATTGTACGTTGTACGAGTAATCTTCTAGGAATGCACGGGTATATCTTCTAACCTACGAGAATATAAGTAGTACAGGTATATTGGCATATATTTTGACATATATTGGCATATATATTCGAATCAAGTACAGTCTTCTGGTATGAGGATTAAGGGGATTAATTATATATTCAATTTATTACGTCGTCTGTTGTATTTTACCAAAAAACATTTGAGACTCATATTGCAATATGTGGGTAATCTTCTACTAATAATCGGACATTATAAGTAGTACGTGTATATCTTCCCATATAATTTTAGCACTTTAATTTTGACATATATTGGAATAAATGACTGTCTTCAGATTTAAAGATTACGGGTTTATTGGTATTTTTAATTTATACATGTAATCTACTAATACAGGTTATATTTTCTAATATTCGCGCATATAATTAGTACGGGTCCCATACAATTTTAACGCTTTTATTTTGCATATATTGATTCAATTCCATATTTTTTTTTATATTTGCTTACATAAGGGGTCCAAGATGTTTCATTCTTCAGATATGTCCATGAAGATAATTTTATATAGCGAGAACAGAGATTCTTAAACTTCTTTTTAGGAGCATTATATTAAATATTTTAACAGAATATTTTGATTAAACATGTCATTTAGTATACTATAAGAATTTGGGCATGATTATGAATTTCAAATTTCTTTATATTATATACTCCGTACGAAGAACGGGTATGCTGCTAGTTTAATAATAATAGTAATAATATATATATATATATATATATATATATATATATATATATATATACTCGTATATATATGTATATATATATATATATATATATATATTATATATATAATAAATATTTTATATAATATTTATATATAATATTTATTATATATATAATATATATATATTATTATATATTATATATACGTTCAAATTGGGGAATAATAAAAAAATTCTGAAATGTTTTATTAATATGTTTTGTCTTTGTTTTATTAATATGTTTTATCTTATTTGAATTCGTTATGTGATATATTATTTATTTATAAATTGCTATGTTATGAGTCCAGGTTGAGTACTTTGAGGATGGAGAATATGAAATGTTTGAAGGAAAACATCTTGGGGCTGGCAGGAGGAGGGTGTGAGTAAACATTTATAGAAATGTGACTTAGATGAAACGGAAACAGTTGTATGTAACCGAAGTGACAAAATATTGTTACGAATGTGTAACTGAAAACCATTGTTATATGTTGAAGGTCTCGATCACTTGACCTTAGTGACGCATTTTGCAAAAAATTACCAACTTCGCGATTTCTGGTAAGTTCTGGAAATTTCTCGAATTTTTACTTTCTCATACTATAGAATCTATATAAATAAAATTGAAAATCTGTCTGTCTGTCTGTCTGCCTGCCTGTCTGTTTGTCCCATCATCACGGGAGAACGGCTGAACCGAATTTGATGAAATTTTGTGGGTAGCCTAGAAATAGCCCCACTTAAAATTTAGTCCATGTTTGGAGTTTCCACAACCAGTGGTTCTCGAGATGTTAGTGAAAAACGAATATTTCGTTTGTCTCATCTTCACGAGAGAACGGCTGAATCGAATTTAATGAAATTTTGTGAGCAGCCTTAAAATAGCCCCCCATAAGTTTTGCCCAAGTTCCGAGTTTCTAATTCTAGAGGTTGTCGTGATATTAATGAAAAACGGAACTTTATCCTAGGAGATCTACTCTCTAACTCCGTGGTTTATCCAAACGGAAAGGATGAAAATCGTTTGTTTAAAACGTCAACGTGAATTAAAACTTCATTCCTGAGCTTAGTGCAGGATTTTTGAATTAATTAGTCACTATCTGGAAGCATGAATTGTTTGAAACATGAATTTAAATGGAAAATCTAACTCCATGGCCAAGCATTTACTAAACAATGGAAAGTATAAAGAAATCAAAATGGTTATTATATTTGCATTTTATGGGGAAGAGATCAAAATGGTTATTTAATTTCGCAGTTTATGAGGAAGATTCTTTATTATATTATAATGCTCAGCAACGCAATTAAATTAAATGTGTTTCTTAATATTTGTTATTATTTTTTCTATTCGAATAATAAATAAATAAATTTAAATATATATTTTGTAAATGAACGGTTTGATTTTTCTTTTAATTATATTAATTACGGACTGTGTACATCACTTTCATTTGACAAAGAGTTTTTAAGCTTTTATATTGTGTTTAGCTAATAAACTCATATTGTGTTTACCAATAAATTCATTTATTCGATTGTTGAAACAGAAAAAGAGTAGAAAGTGTGTATCTTCTAATACAATTTTAGTGTTTGCATTTAGTATATACAAACGGGATCAGGATGTTTTATTCTTCAGATCTGCAATTTCAGAGCTACGAATTTGGCGGAATATCGCTAACTTGGCAACTTTTCTTAAACTTTGCCAAATTGACGGAAATATCGCCAAATTGCTAAAAACGACGCAAATCAATGAAATTAAATTAGTTTTTTTAGAAGACAGTACTGAAATGAAGTTTCGGTAGCATTTGTGGGTCAGTCTATCCATCCTACTTAGTAACACATTTATCGAATTTTTAAAATATCACCAAATTGATAAAAATGTTTGTAAATCTATAAAAATGTCATGAAATTGATAAAATTGCGCTTAATAAATGAAATTAATTGTGTTTTGTTAGGGGATAATATTATGATGATGTTTCGTCAATTTGTCGCAAAATGGGTCTAACAGTTTTACAGTTCCACTTGGCGATAAATTTGGCGATTTTTAAGTTGTCGCTAAATTGAAGAAAATATCGCCAAACCTTTCATGGAGATAGCATTATTCAGAAGATATGATTTCCATCAATTTATTAGAAGCAACTGATATCATGTCGTTTATCAATGGATGTAAATCCAATGTGTTATGTGGCATACGATTTTAATTAAATCTTTTCCGATTTGAATAATAAAGATATGTATATAAAATAAATTTCATTGGCATTGCATTTTTGACTGAATAATATCGATTACGGTCTTCAGGTTACACATTATTATTATTGATATTTTCGGGGATTATTGATTCAGGGATTATTGATATTTTCAAATTATTATACCATTGTTTTATTATAACAAAAATTGTTGAAACTCACATATTGTACGTTGTGCGAGTAATCTTCTATAAATGCACGTGTTATCTTCTAATCTACAAGAATATAAGTAGTACAGGCATATAGGCATATATTTTGATATATATTGGCATATATTGGAATCAATTACGACCTTCTGGTATAAAGAGTACGGGGATAATTGAAATTTTCAATTTATAATGTCATCTGTTTTATTTCGGCAAAGATTTTTTAGACTCATATTGTAATAAGGGTAATCTTCTACTAACATACAGGCATATTTTCTAATCTGCGATAATATAAGTAGTATGGGGGTATATATATATATATATATATATATATAAATATATATATTCCCATATAATTTTAGTGCTTTCTTTCTGGCATATATTGGAATTAATTACGGGTTTATTGATATTTTCAATTTATACATGTAATCTACTAATACAGGTTATATCTTCTAATATTCGCGTATATAAGTAGTACGGGCACTATACAATTTTAATGCTTTCATTTTACATATATTGATTCAATTCCGTTTTTTTTTTTGTAAATTTGCTTTCGAAAGGGGCCAGGATGTTTTATTCTTCAGATATGCCCGTGACGATAATTTTGCATGATGAGAACAGATATTCATAAACTGCTCTTTGGAGCAATAAATTTAATATTTTAACATAATTTGCATATGATTCTGAATTATAAGTTTCTTTATATTTTATACTCCGTACGAAGAACGGGTATGCTGCTAGTATAGTATATAAAGAAAATATAATTTTCACGAAAAGTTTCGAATTCGAGATTTTGATGTCATCACTTTTATTCTAAAATGATACAAAAGTCTTTATTACTCTGCTAACAGTATATAACGACTCTTTTCATTGACTACTAAATTTATATTTTACAGAAACGTTCAAAATATAAATTTGTAAATCATAACATTTTTACATATTTTAAAATTGCCCCCAACTCGCAATGAGAATCCATTCTTCTATTTTAAGATACCATTTTTTCACGAATGGATTTTTTTTTCTGATATAGTGCTAAATCAGTACGTTCTCCAACATGAAGGGGATATCTTATTTCCAATGCCTTTAAGCCATCAAAGTAGATTAGATGGCTCAGATTTAGACGATGCTATCTTTTTCTGTATTTTCTGCAATTGGTGCTACAAAAAGAGGAAGAATGGATTTATCCTACCTTTTATGTTAAGAAATATTGTTTTTCTCAATAATATGCGATGGGACAGAGGATTTAGGTTCTTACATTAAATTGCTCAGAAATGTTTTTATGATAAAATCAGATTTCCACGTCTCAAAAGAATTATTTTTGGGGTTATTTTTAATCATAAAATTTGTAGTTAAATAATAAGAAAACTTGTGATCTTTGTAAGTTTATAAATCAGCTAAAAGTTTCTATATTTATTTAAATTTTGCGGATGATGCAGTGTTGTGGATGATTAAGCTGCGTGAAAGTATCCACACGATTTTCTCATAAAATTATATTCCAATGGACATTAAAGGAAGGAGTTAAAACTGGGAAAATGCTAAAATCGTTTGAGAGATAAATTCTGTTGAAGTAACTCTAAAATGAAGAAATCCGACGCACTCGAAGCTATGCGGGAGAGATTAAAATCACTACAATACTTCTCCTGAGGCAGTAGGTCACAGCCTAAGGTGTCATTACACGGATCAATTTTTTCCAGCAATTTTTTAGCAACACCAGCGTCCTCTGATTGGGAAGAGATCTTGCCGTCGGATTACCGCAAGTATTTTCTTACTCGCCATAAAAAATGCGCAATTTCTAAGAGGCGAACCAATCAAATGACGATAAGATTGGTCGACAATCCGCTCAGCCTTTCCTCTCCTAATTTGGTTTAAGGATGGTGACGGCGATTACAAACACATCATATGCAGCTCAACTACGTTGGAATTTGGAGATGGGAAAAATATTAATAGAACTTCTACTAAATTACAAACACCTGTGGAATATAAAAGATCTAAATTATACGAAAAAAAAAGCACTAAAAATGCTTCACGGAATGAAATCGACGGCATTAGAGAGGATAGGCCTGTTAGAAAGGGTGGACATAAAATATCATTGTCGGGCGGTATTACTGAAGTCTGGAGACGGAAAGATAATAATATAACGTTTACCAAATTACAGACACCTGTGGGATATAAAAGATCCAAATTATATGAAAAAAAATACACTAAAGAATGCTTCATGTAATGAAATCTGCGGCATTAGAGAGGAAGGACCTGTTATAAAGGAGGTTCCTAAAGTGTCATTATCGGGACCGAATTGCTGAAGTTTAGAGATGGAAAAATAATAATAGACCTTTTACCATGTTACAGACACTTTTGGGAAACAAAAGATCCACATTATAGGAAAAAAACTATAAAGAATGTTTCATGGAATGGAATCAGCGTGGAGGACCTATTAAACAGAAGATGGCCTAAAATATGATTGACTAGCGGTGTTGCTGAAGTTCGGCAATAAAAATTGCCCCTAGTAATAACACCATTACCATTCGGCAGCGACACCTACCACCCTTGGAAACCACTGGTCAGCGGCAAGCCCCCCTTGCCCTCCAGAAGAGCTACGGCCTAGCAGACCAGAGTTCGAGCAGGCAACAAACACGCCCCTAGAAGACGGGCACAGTCCTACGCGAACTGTGATCCGTGGAGAGTTATTCCCTGACTGGGGCCCTAACAACTTCTGTTACGAAACGAATCCTCTAGAGTCGTGGGTGTATACACAGAATAAAAGAACGAGTCCAAGTTTCTGGATAACTTACATTATTCACAAGCACAAAGTAAACAGGAACAATATACAAACAAACAACGCTTAAATGATCTACTAATTTCACAGAATAAGCGATATTATTCTCAAACCGTTGACGAAAGTAATTTCCCAAAACAGCCGCTACTATTCTCAAAACACTAACAAAAATCTCAATCCAATATAGCTTGTGTCACGCCTTTTCGTCAACTCCCAACTTAACTCCAACGGGGGAATAAGTCCTTTTTACAGTCTCTCTATAGAAACTTCTGGAAATCTCTATAGAATTTTCCAGAATAATCTAATATCTCCTAGACTAATCGTTATTTCGTGATGTTCTACAACATTTTAGAAGTCGCCAAATCTCACAAAATTGGTGATAAATCACCAAATCTGGCAACCCGTCTTTTGGCTTGGATTTCTAACAACCACAGACTGACGTCAGTGAAAGAATGCTCGTGCCTCTATCTTCTGGAGAAAACACGCGGATGTAACTATTTAGTCAACGATAAAGACGGAAGACAAGACTGGGGACGCCAGTGACAGAATATTACACATTCCCAACATTATTCATGCAATCCAAATAATACAGAAGAGTAGCATTACCACTACTACAAGCAACGAAGGACTGAACTGCCCGTTACAAGAACTCGAAGACACATTGATCACCATCACCAGTCCAGTCTTAACCCATGGTCCACAGAAGGTGAATAAGGAGTTTCACAATAATTTACTGCAGATATCTAATCGCTATCAGCCCTACAAATCACGAGACTTAATAGTTTCAAGCATTGCTGCGAAAATAAGCCGGGATACATTTTTTATGTCCGTGACGCCATTACCCCCCTCCCCCTTGGGGAGCACGTTACCCTTCCCTGGGGGATGCGGGTTCATTGTCAAGTATGGTATCAATCAATATACTTATTTAAGTGAAGGGTAACATGCTATATATATAGTTGTAATAATTCGGAGCAAAGATACTGAATTCTCAAATATTTTCTTGTGAAATTTGAAAAAAAAATGAATTATGGTATGATAAAGTCGAGGTGAACCACACTTCGATTAATTATACGGGATATCATTAAAATAGTATGTTCAAACAATAACAGAATATAGTCGAAATAAGTAAAAATTCAATCGACCAGTAACCAAGATATTTTTTACCAGTTCAAAATACAATTAGTCTAATTAGCTGAAGTAAGCACACCAGGATAACTTGACAATTCTATCACAGTTCTTTATTACGTATTTATATATGTTGCTGTTATGGTGTTGTGTTGCTGTTAAGTTCTAAAAGTTACTGCTTGTTATGTTAAGTTCTTTGATATAATATGATGGCTAATTATCTCATTGATAACGGTATCAGATAGTAAATGTACGTATTTTTAAATTATAATTTTAAAGTATACAATGAAAAAAATAATTAACTTTGCAAACTGTTTCGAAATTGTTTGGTTCGCGAAAAAATTTTAGTTCATTTCAGGTTTCAATATTATTTAATAACGATATTTTAATAGTGGGAAATCTGAATTTCACTATATTTACTTTAAGCAATTTATTCATACAAAAGTTGATAAGTAGGAGAATACATCTTTAATACAAATTTTGCAATATAGCAAGTTGAAAATCTTTAACGGATAAATACTTCAATACAAAAGCATTCAAATTATAAAGTTTAATACTTTTGTTTAAATATTTTGAATTTAATTGATAATAATGATTCAAATATTTTAAGTATCAAATATTTTGCCATATGTCCCAAATATTTAATATTTTAAAAAATTAAATATTTTCTTTAATTTCTTTGATTTTTAAAAGTACTTGGAAAACGTTTAAAAATGTAAATATTTTGAATTTAATAACTTTAAATGATTAAATAACTCTAAATATAAAATTGTATCAATAGTATCTAGTATTGTTTGATGCTGCGTGTTACGCATTTTCCTACCATATAAAATTTCACACCAAAAATAAACTTCCACTTTTACTACAAAACACAAAATAATGTAATTTTATATGGAAACACAAACTATAGTTTACAAAATGTTTTGCTCTCTGTACGAGTATAAACAACAAAAACGTCTTAGAAGCAATTTTTCAACTCTGTAAAATTGAGAAAAAACACATAGAGGATATTTACAAGAGTAGCAGAAAGCTTTCAATGAATTCTTCCGAAATCACTTTTTTTTCTATTTTGAACTTTATTGGTTTCTGGTAGTAAATCAGAATGTCCTTAGGCCTGAAGTGACATCTTACTCCAAATGCCTTTAAGCTATTTCAGTGTATTAACTGCCTCAGATTTTATGGTAGTATCTTGTACTCTTCTCTTTTTTGTAATATAGAAACACGTTACGTATGTATTAAGAGACAATGTTATACTCTAAGCATTTTTCTATTTAATGCCAGGAAAAAATTAAATCTCCAAACAGAACATTTCAATATGTTTGCTTTCTCTTCAGTTCTTCAGAAACAAATATTGTTCAAGATAACATATACTTAGCTTTATTAAACAATTCATTTCAATTTCCAGCAAAGAAAATTACAATAAATTTGTGTTTGTTATAGTTCTTACAGGATGCATTTACTTTTCAAATAAATTTCATTTAGCATAAAATATATTTAATTTTATTGAACTCTTATAATAAAAATATTTCAGTTTTAATATGGGAAATTTACATCAATTTCATTTATTTAAAAAATATATTGTCACTGGCTATTTCAGCTATGCTTCGTTTGGGCAACGTGACAAGTGGCCATAACATGAAGCACCTACAGACTTAATAAATATTCTGAAGATGATGCGATAATTCCTTCAATCATTAGTACTGATCCAAAGCCAGTTGAAGAACGTTAGTACTAATTTAAAGTCAGTCAAAGACCATTAGTACTAATTTAAAGCTAATAGAAGAATGCGCATTATTACTAACTAAGATAGTAAATAAAGCGAATCTGCAAGTATGTAAAAACGTTTATACAGAAATACTAAAATCTCATATTCGAAGAAACTTTTAGCATACACAAAATTCCACAGAATTTTTAAAACTAATCCAATAAATGCAATAAAATTAAAAGTAATTAATGGAAATACTGTAGGATTCTCCTTTTCTATAGACTACGACTGATTATATCTGTTGCATTAACTTATTACATACTACTTAAATAATATTTATATAATCATAGGTCCTTCGACTGTAAGAATCATACTTATATTTTGCTTATATAAGGTGTTTAAAGAAGGTGGTATTCCTCAATTTCCTTAAATATTGATCCTCACATATAGTTCCTATATTCCTTCCTACACAGCTTATCAAAATAAATTGCAAAATTGTAAGCAAATGGGTTCAACTCTGTAGGTTGTATTTTTCTAAAGAAAGTTTTAATGTGTCCCATAAAGTAAAAGTTTCAATTCGTAGAATATTTCTCGCAATTCATTAGTTAAAACAAAAAGTTCGAAATGTTTACAATATAAATTTAACAAGATAAAGAAAATCGGATTATCTGGCATAGGTAACTGTACCAGACTTATTATAAGCTTAAATGAAGCCGTTTGAAGACATTTTTGCGGGTTTTTAGGAACAATTTAGAGATTCCCTTATTTTTATGAAGATATATATTACGCATATTCCCTACATTTAATATGCTTAAAGAGAGGGAACATAATACGGTAAAGAGAGGGATAATTTTTATTTTAGTTAATGAAGCCGTAAGGAATATTCTAGCAAATTGAAGCTTTTTCTCTACATGGAAAGTCTACACATTTAGATTTGGAGAATTCCAGAAATACAACCTACGGGGCTGGGACTCATTTTGTAAAGATATGCACCTTACTTTGAGAAACTTTGCACTAGGATCAATATTTAAGGAAGTAAAGCCCCATTACCACTTTTAACGAACACCTTGTACTCAAGCATACAATTATTCTGTATGACACATTCCCAAGCTGCATGCACATGGTACAGTCACATTATTATGACTACCTGCCTAGTATCCAGATATCCAGACTTTTCGCCTTACGCAGCATATCCCACAGTCAGTCGCCGTGCGAAAAACCTAATAAGTAGGCAAAAAATTGCTGCGGATTTTTGCCACCATGAAGACTGTAGTGCACTTTAGAGTTCCTGTAGATTTCTTGGTGGAAGATCCATCCGTCTGACGTATCGATTACGGTGGTTCCATATACTTTAAACTGGGTTAAAATCCTTGAAATTAAGTGGGCAAGGTAGGGGTTGAAGACTTCCTTATCCATAGTAACATTGCATGGTGCATTTGTCTTGCTGATTGATACTATCGTCGAGGGGAACAGGGAAACGTGCACGGATGTACGTGATCGATAACAATCAATAAAATACGTTTAAATTCAGGGCGCCGTATAGAGATATCAGCAGGCTCAAGCTTTGCCAAAAACATTCCTCAGACCATCCCGTCGTCGCCACCAGGCTGTCTTCTGCCAACAATCATGTTCGAGATTCTGCTCTCGGAAGTTTCACGCCTAATACACCAATCCCATCCACTTACTGGAACAGAAACCTTAACTATTGGAAATGTCCGCCTGTTTCCACTTGGCCAGTGTTCAGTGTTGGTATTGCCGTGTAAACTGAAAGCATTGTTTGCGATGAGCGACTGCCAGCATGGCTGTTGTCACAAAATATCTACTACTCTGGCGACCAATGCGTAACAGGTTTCGCTGCACTGCCATGTTGGAAAACTATCTGCTGACCTCTATAGTTTACTTGGACGACGTGATCGATTATAAACGGTAACGTGATCATGACTAAGTTTCAGCTAATATTTATCTCTATGATAAATGACAAGTAGGAGTTCCACAATTGACACTTCAAGTCTTTAAAATTTTCACATTCGCACAGTCTTGATATGCCTTCACCACTGCAGCATGTCACAAAATCCGCTGTTTTAAAAATCCTGACACCACGCCTTCATAGCCGATGGCAATGTTTTCTTCCAAGTCTACGATGTCGCGTGCTTTACCCATAATGTGTTCACGATTGCCAAACATAAAGCCGTATATGCTTGCTCTGTGTGATATTTACACGTACACTTTATAATTCATTAGGCGCGAAATCGGGAGTGAGCATAATATTGTGTCTGGACTCTATATATTTCCCATTTAAACTAACTGAAATCGCGCCTATAAATAATTGGACATTTTAAAAAATATGTGTCCGTTTTCTAAACAAATCTGTACAATAAAATGTTTAAACAGCCATTTCGGAGACTGTAATTGCAAATAGGATTGGAGGTGGAGGAATTTCCATGTCAATTAAACAGTCATGTAGATTTCATGCTTTTCAAAACAGTAACTGAACACTTAGATACAGATAAAATATTTGATGTATATCTTTTTTATAACATCTTTAAATTGTCAGTTAAAGTATCAGTTTTCGAAGGAGAACTGATATTTCAAAATCGAACACCATTCTTTGTGAATACTGAATACGATTCTGAACAATATTCGTTCTGATAAGTCACAACTAATATTGTTCAGAATTGGAATTAGAATAACATTTATGTTTGCCTTAATTGTATATATTCCGAAACATAAGGTATATTTCATATATTACAGTTAAATTTGTGTATCATTACGTGCATGTTACACTGCTTTCAAATAAAACACCTGCTAATTTAAAATCACGAAATGAAGTAATATTAAAAGTAAGAAGTCTGCATCAGGTATAAGACTCCATATAAATATAATGGTGAAAAGTATATGTTAGAACTAAATAAATGTAATTACTTATTTTTGAGCGACTGTACAATGCGACTTTAGAGGTATTTATTTACCTGAGCTGTTTTATTTCGGGTTGAAATTTGAAATCTCTAACCCCAACTTTAAACACGCTCCTGGGGATAAGGATTAAAATGGAGTCCGAATGTGTTCGATAAACGGTATTTTGAGTTTCAATGGTTTAAATTATGTAGAGTTCAATTAAAAATACTTCACTTTTAATTACTCTTCCCGGCCGTCCGAGTAGTTACCTTGCAGCTTTCTGGTAGGTCGGACGGTCTGGGTCTCAACAACAACAGTTTTAATTACGTTTTTATACGTGAAGTGTGCTTAACTGCAAGCATGACGATACATACATCCACCATCCATAACATAATATTCTTATTACATATAGATATTCAAACGCAGTGCGTGAAGTTACAATTGTCAATCACAAATAAATACGCAATTGATATAATAAACGAAACTTTATTTTAATTAAATGTTAAAAATAACAATTTCAACGTTTAAAAACCAGAAATATTTCCTAAACAAAATCAATAACAGCTTCCTAAAGTTTAATTAAAATAAAGATAAGTACAGTAGTACTAAATTCCTCCACTATTGAATACGATGACAAAATTGAATGAATGATAAAGAAACAAAAGTCATAAATATTAAATGATATTCGGCTGCTGCAATTTTATAATACCCCAAACTCATTTATCTGTTACTCCAGATATCAAATTCTTACTGCTCTAATGGTATTGCAATTCAGCGATGTTAAATCAAATTAAGAAATCGAACAACAGTTATTTTCTTCGCATAAAGCAATCTTAACAGCATTATTAAATGATTCTCTGAAAAGATAGTTTAGTTTCGCACTCGTTATTGATTTAACATCAACTTATGTAAGTCACTGCATTTGTACTTATATTTTATTGTATATAGATTTGTTTCCAGCTATATTTGTTTAAGTGATTTAAAGTAGAAAATGTAAGATAGAAGGAAGGATGTAAAGTAGAAAATGTAACATATTAAGGAAGGAAGTACATATTCAATATATGTACTGGCAGTATCTTTCGAATATTTTGGGACATATTAGATAAAATATTTATGTACTTGTGCTGTTTATTGGACACCGTTGGCGAATTTGAAGAATTGTTGCCATTTTGGCGCTATGTCTGTCTCTCGATCTGGAAGTACATGGTTGCCTGAAGAGCGCAACGAAACAAAATGCATGCAACAATAAAACATTCATTTATGAAAATACACATTTAAATACATTTATTGCATAAAAAATTGGTTTATTTCAAGAATACCTTTGCGTGTTTGTTCATAAAAATAACCTAAATTTTTAAAAATATTTTACGTGCTTATTTATTAATTATTTAAATGTAAAAACTGTTTACATTTTAATAAATTAAATTGTGAAATGTATCATTTATTAAAAAATGTATTATTTTTTAAATATAAATTTAAAAAAATTGTATGATTTTTTTTTTCGTTTGATATTTTACATTTGAAAAACCTATTTGTGTACTTTCAAGAAGTTAAATTTAAAAAAACTTTTGTTTATACAGCGATATTTTAAATTTTTTATAGTCTTTACTTTTCTATAATTTATATTCAGAAATCTGTTTACTTTGAAATGCTTTAATTTTAAAATGTTTCTTTTTACATTTATGTATTTAAAACCTTTGTTTATTTTCAACAATAATTTAAATTTGAAAAACGCTTTATTTATTTATCCAAAATTTAAGTAAAATATATTTTCTTTTCTATAACTTAAATTTAGGAACTTCTGTTTACTTTTGAAAAGTTGTTTCTTTGAGTTCATTGTTTTCGTTTACTTTTGATTATATTGGAAAAACTTTAATTTACTTTACATCATGTAAATTAAATCCTATGTTTACATAATCATATGTTTAGATTATAAATTGTGAAATGGCCAACATATAAACAAATGGCGACGCTGGATATAAAAAGATCATAAGAAGTTGTTTCTTTGTGTTCATTGTTTTCGTTTACTTTTGATTATATTGGAAAAACTTTAATTTACTTTTCATCATGTAAATTAAATCCTATGTTTACATAATCATATGTTTAGATTACAAATTGTGAAATGGCCAACATATAAACAAATGGCGACGCTGGATATAAAAAGATCATAAGAAATGTAAGTATCGTATGATGTCACATTCTGAAAGTGCCATCATAATTGGCTGGTCATCTTTTTATTTGGCTACAAATATTTTCTTTTATCAATAATAGGCACACGTACTATTTTATTATATACAATATTTATTACAATTTCACTTATTTGGAAAAATATTTGATCATCTTAGAATTTAATAACATTAGGTCCAGAAAGGTTTAGGGTAATATAGTAGATAGTGGGTACAATCCAGAAAGCGTAGATTCGAACTTGACTCTGAAAGATGATTTAATAAGTCCTACAAATTGTCGAAAGCCCAGACCATCCGACTCATCCTAAGACATAGAGCAATTTAATGGATGGCCGGAGTCCTACAAATTGTGTCATAACTCAAAATTGTGCAATGGTGGCTAAAAGGTGAAAGTACCAACGATCTTGTTCCGCAAGGATTATTATTCAATGTAATTATAGTAATCCTTTAATGGCCAGAGTGGTATAGTAGGTAGTATGGATTGATGCAAACCAAAAAGCATGGAATCCCTTCACAACTCTGTCCGATTATCTCTTCAGTGGCTAAAATGAAATTTAATATGCGCAGTTTAAAACGTTTATCTGCATGAATTCAAATGATCTGAAAATAGCGAACAATTGCTATTAATTGTTCGTTAGGAAAAACACTTTCATAATCGTTTTTTAAATATTAGCCATTTTGAAGATTTCATAATAAAGCTAATGCAACATATCATAAACAAAGCACAAAAAATTGTGGGATGGCATAGCATTTATGTTTATCAAAAGAAATTGATTCTCTTATTTTATATGTGAAAGTCGAAGTAATTACGATAAAAATTGAATTCGAAACTTTTATCCAAGGTGAAGTAAAAATTTTAACCCGATTAATTCGCACTCTAGATAAAATGGATCCGAATAAGTGAATCTTTACAGTGAAAATTCTTAAATTAGCATAAATTTACTATCACATAGCTGAAAGTTATAAATCTCACATAAGAGTCGATTCTGTCTCATCAATCTGACTGTAACCGATTTATTTCCAATTTAATCAATCTTGAAAGGAAGCGTGTATTATAAGAAGTGAAACACGTCCGTATTGGATAAGGAAGAAGTTATAAATTTATACGCTGGATTACGTACGGACAGCGGAATAAAGCCATTTTGTCATCCAAAGAGACTAACTAAACAGCCAGGTGGTATGCTGATCTTCTGTGATTCCATTCTTAACTTATTGAATAAAATTCAGCTTCTGGTGTTGTTAACATCGGACAACTGGGGTGTGACAACTGGGAAAAATCTCAATCTACTGATATTGCCTCACAAGCTGGATATATCCCAGCAAATGTTATTTAGCCACTGTGATTCATAGATTACCCTAGTCACTGTGCGTTTATAGATTTCCCTGATTAAGTTCTCATAATGTTCACTCATATTAGGGGGGGATGTATTTTTAAGGTTTAAAATGACATTTTATGTCAATAAGGTGTAGATCAGTGCTTGCCAAACGTCATGTGATTATTATAAGAAAATTACAATTTCTACCTTCCCCTAGTTATCTTCATATGATATAGTACTATATATCAAGCAAAAAATTTGAAGGAGCATAATTCATTTAAAGTCATTAGAAACTATTTATCACAAAATATTTAATTAAAAACAATAAGTGCGATTGTTTTTTTCAGTAATGATAAATACTTTTTTTTAAGGAATATAAGTACAAGTAAATATCATATTCAGTGATTAAATGTATTACATGTTTACACTTAGAAATTCACCATAGCATACATAAACGAAAAGTACTGAACTTTTTCTATTTATCTTCCAGAAATATATATTAAAAAATTAATATAGAATTATCTTTCTCTCCATCTTTGTGACGTTTTCTTATTTTTACAACATTATATTTCCATATTTTTTAAACAGTATTTGCTTTTAGAAACAAATGTAAAAGTAGAATTACCTTCTTCTGAATTTATTTCTCTATTTTTTCTACCTTCGCCTTTATTTTTTATTATTTTATGAAAGTATTTCTTCATTTTCTGAACCATCATTAAGTAGCCTTCCAAGCATTCAGTGAAACCCGGACCCTAATGAATGAGCCATGCAATATATCTTGGCTCCTAAACGAAAGGCTTAAAAAACAAAAACTAAATAAGTGTCAGCGATAAAATGTTTGACTACAGTTCTTACACAGGTGAAAAACAAATACAAGTGATGTAGTGTTTTGGTTTATCGATGGCGTGTTTACGGAGGGAGTGACTGCTGGCAATGCGTGACCAGGATTAGAACGATTTGAATCTTTGTGCTTGTTTCCTTGCGCCGCCTGAATGTTCAGCCATGGATTTTGTGGTTAATAAAAGGTTCTGATGTATGTGATAAATTGTAATCAGAAATTTCTTATGGAAACAATCAAACTGATTTAAAGAATCTTGTTTGTTTTGTTTAAAAATATATTTAGATTTTTTTTTTCAATGAAAAAATTAACAAAATTTATACACGTGACCATAAGCGGTGTTATAATAAAAAAGGCAGCATATCTTCATAGGACTAACGTAAAACTAATATCACAAAGTGTATAATATTGTTTGTCCGTAGTAATTACCTTTATAATAATAACCAATTTATATTGTTATAAAGGGACTATTCTTCATAAAAACATAAATCCAAACAAGGAAGGAACTAAACTCGAAATATTCTATACTTTTCAATTCTATACTTTTCTATTCTTGAAATAGTTTAAAGTAGAGTTTGAATACATATTATGGTATAATTATATACTAAACGTTTATATTCAGATACGAATAATATCTTCTATTAACACAAAAATGCATCGTTCTTGAGATATTGCTCGTTTTAGATTCAAACTAGAATAAATAATCGTAAAAAGCATTCTCATTATTATGAAATGAATAATATATGTAAGCATTTTAACCAGACAGGAAAACGCACCTTCATGTAGAAACTGCTTTTAAAATAATAAAGTTTTACTTTGTCACAGGCAGTATATGTCTCGAAGGAATCAAAGTATTTATAGGCAATTTGGTATATTTTTTTAAACGGAAAAAAATAATAAGCTTTTGGATTTTTAGCAAGATTGAACCATTTAAACAACAATAAAGTTACGCACTGCTCACATTGTTGTTAAAGTTATAAAACTAAAATAATTTAAAAAACAGTACCCAACACAAAATTAATAGTGCCGACCGGTTTTGAAGACAAGAAACGTCATTTTCGTCAGGACACACAAGTAACGCAACTATCACTAGTTAAAGCTAGATCGGTGACTGATGCACGAACAGTAAACGTGACAAAATCAGAGAAAAGGGAGTTGACGACAGCGAGAGAGGAAAGGAAATATAAAAAACAAGAAGGAAGGGATAAGAGCTAAGACACAGTGAATGAACGGTAAAATACCAAAGAGGAAAATGAACGTTCAAAAGGAATCAAAAACACTTGTTCAGTAAAACTGTGAACATTCGAATCCTATTACATTAAACATACAATTACTGCTTCTAAAACCTGTTGTATTTTTCAATTTAATAGGGCTATCATGTTAGTAGTGTACTCAGTGAACAAGTGCTTTGAACTCTTTGTTGGCCATTCACTTCGTCTTTGGCATTTCACCGTTCATTCATAGTGTCCTACATCTTGTTCTTCCTTTATTAGGTTATTATTTATTTACTTCTCTCGCCGTCACCAGCCCATTTTCCCTGCTTCTGTCATATTTGCCTTCCTCAGTCGCCGATCTAGCTTTTGCGTGTGAAGATTGCGTTTCTTGTGTGTTCTGGCGAAGAAGATCGCTATTTCTAAACCAGTCGACAGTATTTAATTTCTAGTTATTTTAGTTTTATAACAATAAGGTTATTGATTTTCAGCAGGATTGACTCATGAAAGCAATAATAAGCCTGTTGATTTTCAGCGAAATCGAGTCATGATAACAACAACCTTATTGATGTACAACGAGATCGAGTCATGAAAACATCAATAAGCCTATTAATATTTAGTCAAATCAAGTTCTAAGAAAGCTCTATTTGATTTACTGCTTTTAATATTGACGTTTGTTTAATTCTATGGGTATATCCGATTATTATTTGGTAAAACTACTATACCATTGCTATGATGTATACTTTCATATTTGCTGTCATCAGCCGCAGATCTATCTTTTGCGTGTGAATGTTGCACTTCTTGTGTGTTCTGATGAACGAACTGTTTCTTGTATCCTAAACCGATCGAAACTTTCTTACCGGACACATCGTTCAAATCTGTGCTTTATGTTGCTTTTAAGGAAATTATTTTAGTTTTATAACAATAAAGTTTTTCAGCAAGACTGAGCCATGAGAGCAAAAATCAGACTGTTGATTTTCAGCGAAATCAAGTCATGACAACAAACCTATTGATGTACAGCAAGATAGAGTCACGAAAATAACAATAATCTTGTTAATTTTCAGCGAAATCGAGTCATGAGAACAACAAGCCTATTGATGTACAGCGAGATCGAGTAATGGAAACAACAATAAGCCTTTAAATTGATATACAGGGTGATTATAATTAAAGTTGCGATTTTAAAACTCTATAAAATAAGAAGCACTGGTGAGAAGACCTTATATTTGACATGAGTATTCGTGAAGCAATGTAATTTTGTTTGGCAAAGGAAAAGAAATGCTTTAAAAATATACCGATAGATGGCGCTGTATTCGCTAAGTACGGGGTGTTGTTAGCCGAAAGAAACCAATAGTCAACTGAAGAAAACGACAATTTAATCAGTTAATTTAATAATTGATTGAAACATCACGAAAACATGAAACAAAGATCTACGAGATACGCAAGAAATGTTCAATATGCTGTCCACAGTGCTCGACATATCCATGTTGGATTCGTACATTGCCATCCATCAGTACATTTTGAAGTAATTTTTTTTTCGTCAAACAAAATTCCATTGCTTCAAGTACACTCAGGTCAAATATCTTGTCATTCTGACCAGTGGTTCTTACTTTACAGCTTTTTAAAATCGCAACTTTAATTATAATCACCCTATAGTAAAAACAACCAAGTTGTTTGGTAATAAAGGTATATAATATTAGCACCATCCATGACGTACATTATATTAAAATATTAAATTACAAATCAAGAATGCTTTCTCACGTCGTTACGTCCTTCCTCAGTGGAAATGTAAATTGTTTAAGATGTGGTGAACATGAATTTTTATACACAGCCTGCAACCGTGAAACAAGATTTGTATATGGATCTTCGAAAAATACGATACCGATAAAAATACTTAAATTACAAAATACATAAATAACTGTAAATCATAAAAAAATTCAGCTCAACCAGTAAACGTGTCGTTAAAAGCAAAGAAAAATTGACTATGTATCCAGGAAATTATACAAGGGTTTAACACGGGAAAATTGCTGTATCTTCTTAAAATCTAAATTGGAGTGTTTACATATTTATTAACAGTAAGCCTATTTAACCAAACCGAGTTCTTATTTAACCAAATCGAGTTCTAAGAAAGCTCTATTTAAGTTACTGTGTTTTAATATTGAAATGTATTAAGTTCTATGTTGGATGCATCCACTTATTATATAATAGCACTATTATATCATTTCCATGTTGCATACTTTAGAAAATAAGTATTTTTTTTTTTTTTTTGCTGAAAATATTATCATGACACTCGATATAAACATTGTTTAGAATATAATTTTTCAGAAACAATTTTCTGAAACATATTTGGCCAAAAAAACACCTATAGAAGAAGTGAGATAAAATTTATAGAGATTCAATTTGGAAGAAAATGTAGACCATAATAGTTCCTAGATCTTTCAAAAACCTCCTTTTGTATCAATTGTGCTTTTGATGTTTTTCGGTTGCTAAAATGTAGCTTCTTTTACACAAGAAAATTTCTTCCTTTAAAAGACGCCGAGTCATCAAAAAATATTAAGTTCTAGAAACTTCGGATGATAGGGTCGTTTATTTTACTTTTCGAGTCTACAAGACTTATAATAGAAGGAGCAGTTCTTGTTTGTTTAACCCATTCTGGATTTCTGCAAGAATTTTACTTCAAAATTCCAATAGTGCAATGCTAATGCGATTCCGTTTAAGATAGAAATTTTGTTCTGGCTCCTTTTCTTAAATAAATAAAATTTGGCATCAAGTCTGATTTTAATTAGCAGAAAAAACAAGATCACAACTGTAATAGAAGGTCTTTATTTCACTTCTTTAAAACGTACAAAACTTTAAAAGGCCAGAGCGCTTTCGAGCGTAAATACACTCTTCATCAGTAGCTACATGGAAATAGGAATGATCGTTCATATATACACCAGAAAAGGTGACAAATTTGCATAAATACAATTATCAATTAACTTACGTTTATCTAAGGAGAATCCAAAAATACAAAACATTTTGCAAAAAATCGAGCATAAATCACGAAAAGAACAGTAAAAATTTACAATTTTATTGCAGAATTATTTCTAATATTATTTTCTAATTAATTCTAATTCAGTAATAAAATTGTTAACAGTAATCACGGAAAGACATAAATCACGAACGTTAACATAAATCACGAAATGATCAGTAAAAATTTACAATTTTATTACAGAATTATTTCTGATATTATTTTCTAATTAATTCTAATTCTGTAATAAAATTGTTAACAGTAATCAAGAAAAGACATAAATCACGAACGTTAACATAAATCACAATAAGAACAGTAAAAAATTACAATTTTATTACAGAATTATTTATAATATTATTTTCTAATTAATTCTAATTCTGTAATAAAATTGTTAACAGTAATCACGAAAAGACATAAATCACGAACGTTAACATAAATCACGAAAAGATCAGTAAAAATTTACATTTTTATTACAGTATTATTTCTAATATTATTTTCTAATTAATTCTAATTCTGTAATAAAATTGTAAATTTTTACTGTTCTTTTCGTGATTTATGCTCGATTTTTTGCAAAATGTTTTGTATTTTTGGATTCTCCTTAGATAAACGTAAGTTTATTGATAATTGTATTTATGCAAATTTGTCACCCTTTCTGGTCTATATGTGAACGACCATTCCTATTTCCATGTAGCCACTGATGAAGAGCGTATTTGCGCTCGAAAGCGCTCTGGCCTTTTAAAGTTTTGTACGTCTTAAAGAAGTGAAATAAAGACCTTCTATTACAGTTGTGATCTTGTTGTTTCTCCTTTTCTTAAAATTAAAAATAATGCTGTTTTTACTTAATAAAGAAGCGCAATACTGCAAATCATAAATAAAAAGAAAATTCAAAGTTGATTAATATAAAAGCATCAACACTATCAATATTCATATTTTATGGCGATGTGGTTCAGTTTCATTAGAATCTGTTCAGAAGTAAATAAATTATATTTTTAAAAATTTTGCTAAAATTTCTCTAAAATCGTTTAAAATTTATCTAAAATTGTTCAAAAATGTTCCAATGAAATTGAACCTTTCTTTTTCGGGAAAAATTGGTCTCTCTAACACATTGTATTCGTTTGGAAATTTAATGCAATATATATAATACTAGCAATATACCCGTTCTTCGTACGGAAAATATTATATAAAAATACTTAACATTCACAGTTATGTGTAAATTCCTATCGTATTCTAAATGACTTTGTTTTTCTAAATATTCAATTAAAATATGTAATTTAAGTCTTCTAGAAAATGTATAAGAATCTCTGGTCTCGATATACAAATTGTCTTCACAAACAGATCTGAAGAATAAAGCATTCTGGTCCAGTTTGAGGATCTAGTAAAAGTATTTTTTTAATTCTCAAAAAATAACAGAGGTTATCTAGAAAATAGTACTTAATTACGCAAAATATTGAATTTTCATCGTTTCGGCGTCATTTTGATAAATTTAGAGTCATTTTATAAATTTGGTGACATTTTCTTCAATTTAGCGACATTTTAAAAAAATCACCAAATTTATCGCCAAGTGGAACTGTAGAACTGACTGTCTTACTTGGCGACAAATTGGCGAAACATCATCACAATACTATCCCCTAACAAAACACAATTAATTTCATTGATTCAGCGCAATTTCGCGACATTTTAAAAATTCACTAAATGTGTTACTAAATAGGATGGTTGGACTGACAGACAAATGCTATCAAAACATCATTTCAGTACTTTCTTCTAATAAAAAATTAATTTCATTGATTTAGCGTCATTTTTATCAATTTGGTGACATTTCCGTCAATTTAGTATCGTTTAAGAAAAGTTGCCAAGTTAGCAATATCCCGCCATTTTCGTAGATTTGAATTTGCAGATCTGAAGAATAAAACATCCTGATCCCGTTTATACGAGTATATACTAAATGAAAGTACTAAAATTGTATTAGAAGATACACCCGTTTTACACGTATTCTGTTTCAACAATCGGCTAAATGAGTTTATTGGCTAAACACAATATATGAGTTTATTGGCTAAACACAATATATGAGTTTATTGGCTAAACACAATATATGAGTTTATTGGCTAAACACAATATATGAGTTTATTGGCTGAATACAATATATAAGTTTAAAAACTCTTCGCCAAAATAAATGAAAGTGATGTACGTAGTCCGTAATTAATGTAATTAAAAGAAAAACCAAACCTCTCAACTATGAAATATATTTTTATATCCATTTATCTGTTATTCAAATCGAAAAAAAAATAATAATTAACAAACACATTTGATTTAGTTGCGTTGCTGAGCAACATGATATAAGAAATAATCTTTCTCATAAAATGCTGATAAATAAATAAGCATTTTGATTTCTGAATACTTATCATTGTTGAGTAAAAGAACCTGTGAAAAATGAATCCATGTTGACAGAGTTTGCATCATTTAAATTCATGTTTCAAACCTGCGATTTTCAAAAATGACTGATAAGCACAATAAAATCCAACCAAACTCAGACATAGAGTTTTAATTCACTTTCACGTTTTAAATCGGCGATTTTCAACACTTTTTTGTTTGGAGGAACTAGGGAGTTAGAGAGGAGAACTCCTATAAAAGTTTCGTTTTTCATTTATATTTCGACAACCCCGGGATTTAGAAACTCGAAACATGGACTAAATTTTAAGTGGGGTTATTTCAAGGCTACCCACAAAATTTCATTAAATTCGGTCCAGTCGTTCTTGATGATGAGATAAACATACAAACAGACAGATTTTCAGTTTTACTTATATATATTTTAATGGCATTTACATATACTGGTAGAATTGAATCTCTATGTACAAACTTTAATGGGAAATATTAATCATTAAAGAAAACCTTTTTCCTAAATGAATGTATTAATTTTATTTTTTTATTTATTGTCCAGGTCCTCTAGCTCACCCAAGCAGTCACAACATCCGGCCGAAAAATGAGCATAGAAATAACAATAAAACATTAATAATAAAGCGTAATGACAAGAATAACAAGCAGAACATAGAAAATTAAATAATACGAGTCATCCATCATACAAGAAGAATTAAGCATCTCCGTAAATTAGGAACCATTAACTTAATTAGGAAAGTTATAAATATTATACCAAATATTCTAGACTTAAAATGAAACCTGGCCAAATATTTTATGAGAATTCATATAATGTTATAAATAAACAAGAAAGATTAATCATGCATAAAGCATTGATTATGAAACACTTTCCAACTGAAATGCAATTTTATTTAAACATATCTAAAATGCGACAAAATCAGCGGTGATACTTTTAAAATTATCTTAGTACAATAATTAGAAACTTAAAACTTTATCTAAAAAACCAATACTATAAAATCGCTTGTTTCTATATCTAAGTAAAATCAATGAGTATATCATTTATATCACTTAGATTCCAGGGCTAAAATAATTCATCCAGACACCAGGGCTAAATAATTCTGCGTTAAAAAATTCAGCAATTCTTATACAACTCATCTTACAATCGCTTATTTTGTTTGCATTTTGCATAAGTTAAAATTAGGCCTCGTTGTAGAAATAATCAAAGTTTAGTGATCATTTAAAATAAAAAAGTATTGTTATTGCGTAAGCACATAATTTAGAAACACAGATAATATGCAAAAATAAAGCGGTTTTAGGACGGATACAACACTAAATATAATAAAGATCAATCATGCGTAAATCATTGATTATAAAACACTATCTAACTGTAATTTTATTTAATAACCTCTAAAATACAATACATTCAGCTGATATATTATTTTAGTTATCACAGAACTACGATAATTTATTTCACTCGCAAAATTAAGACCATGGAGGTAAAAATCGTTCTAACTCCATGCATAAAACTTCATTCAAACTGTATTCATATGACGTCATCGAAATATAAATCGAGATATAAATCGTCTGACTTTCAATGTAAAAGCTGTGAATATTTCATTCAAGCACTTTTATTCCGACTCCAGAGTTAAATAATTTGGCATGAAAAAATTCACAATTCATATACAACTTATTTTCCAATCACGTGTTTATATTTTGCATTCATTAAAGTTGAGCTTTGTTGTAGAAATAATCAAAGTTTGATGATCATTTAAACTAAAAATTATTGTACTGCGTTGGGCAGAATATGGATGCACAGAAAAACCGCAAAAATAAAGTGGTTTTAGGGCGGATGCAACACTAAATATAAATGAAAAAGATTTTTAAAAATCACGATTTTGACACAATATGGATGCCATACTTCATTTTGAAATGAGTCACGTGACTTCGTCATACTATATGGGTGTCATTATTATATTAATTTTTATTTAAACAACTACCAAATATATTTTACTGAAATTTTGTTTATAAATTTTATGAAATGATTTGAATATTTCACGAAATTTTTGAAGCAATTTGTGAATTTCAACTTTGCTTTAAAAAAACTTAAATAATTAGGTCCCATAATATTCCTTGCATTTCATTTTTTCAACCCGGGTTCAATCTAAAACTAATTGGGTGACATTATTCATTTACATTCCCGTATGTCCCACAGACCGTCTCAAAAGCATACTACAATCTCATTTAGATTAGGTCATTTTTACGGCAGTTATCGTGAGAACGGACAAAGAGACAGACAGATAGACAGAATGAATAAAGTCATAAACACTTTTCAACTATGCTGTAAATAGTTAAAAACAAATTTCATAAGTTATTAAGAATATAAAAATTCATCAGAATCTGAATACTATCATGAAATGATCATATAATTGGGAAAACTAGTAAAAAGTGACAATTTTCATTTCAGGCAAAATTAATAAAACAATCAATAAATAAATTTAACAAGAAAGATCAATCATGCATAATTCATTGATAATGAAACACTTTTCAACTGAAATGCTATTTTACTTAAACATCTCTGAAATGCAATACATTTAGCTGAGATATTTTTAAAATTATCACAATACTACAATAATTTATTATATTAGAAAACCTCATGGAAAACAAATGAACTTTAGTTAAATAACGTCATCGAAATATAAATCGTCTGGCTCTCTATATAAAATCAGTCAATATTTCACTTATAAAAATTTTCCATTCCTTTCATTCAGTGGCGATATTTTTTAAATTAGCATAATACTACCATATTTTTTTTTAGTTAAAAACGTAAAACCATGGAGGTAAAATTACTCTCTAGCTCCATGCTTAAAACTTCTTCAAAAATGTAATAATATGGAATCGTCTGCTTCTCTATGCAAAATCAGTGAATGCTTCATTCATATCAGCTATATAGCAGACTCCAGAGCTAAATAATTTTGCGTTAAAGAAATTTAGCAATTCTTATACAACTCATCTTACAGCTTGATGTGTTTACATTTTTCATAAGTGAAAGTTAGGCTTCGTTGTAGAAATGCTCAAAGTTTGATGATCATTAAAACTCAAATTTTGTAATTGCATTGCCGCATTATTTAAATGCACAGAAAAAACATATAAATCAGTCTTAGGGCGGTTGCAACACTAAATATAAATTTTAAAAATGTTAAAAATCACGATTTTGACACAATATGGATGCCATATTTTATTTTGAAGTGGGTCGCGTGATCTTTTCCTATTATATGGGTGCGATTATTATTTTAATTTTTATTTGAAAAACTACTGAACATATTTTGCTAAAGATTTTTTTAACACATTTGACGTTATAATTTGAATATTTACTAAAATTTCCAAAACAATTTGTGAATTTTAACTCTGCTTAAAAAATGTCTGAAAAATTAGGTCAGGGCTCAATGTATTTCATTTTTTCAACCCGGGTTCAATCTAAAACTAATTGGGTGATATTTCATTGGATGATAAAGTTTCATTTTGTTAAAGTCATTTTACGGCAGTTATTGTGCGAACGTACAGACAGACAAACAGGCAGAATGAACAAAGTTATAACCACTTTTCAACTATGTTGCAAAGTGTTAAAATCAGAAACATAATCAGAAGCAAGTAACTTTGGAACAATATAGAAAAGATACGAATAAATAAAAAGAAAACCCAAAAATAATAATTAGATATTCGATAATCTCAGATATTCGACTATAGACAGTTATACTCTCCTTAATTCTAGGACAAGTTAACATTTCTAGTGACCAAGCACCATTGATACCATCAATGGGTTTAGGGAAATGCTTATTAATTGTTTATGTATATTGAAAAACGTAATTAAAAAACTTAGTGGTCGACATTTCCAAGCTGCAGACAAGAACAATAAAGAAGAACGTTTAATCTCGCGCCTATGTAAATATTTTATAAATAAAACATGGTTCCCCGTAATAAAAGTAATAAGAAATTCCATATATGATGAGTTTTAACATTTGGTAAATAATCCTTACTCCTATCCGGGAAAGTATCATAATTTAAATCAACTTCCAGAATTTGTTGCCATTCATTAACAATTTGTGTATTACAGAATTTAGATAACAAAGAAAATGGATAAGGAATAATTAATTTTCCCCCATATGATGCAGCTACCTTAGCAAAACGGTTTACGGTTCCACTGCAGAGAATTTTAGAAAATGCACTACAATCAATTAATTGATCGACGTTATCAGGTTTTCAATTCATTACTTATGGTGGTCGCTCCTCTGAGCAACTACTACATAACTGCTGTGAAACTATACAACAGCTACAAATAAAAGTGTTGGTCACACTCAATGGCTTTCGCTTGCGTACCCAATAGTGTAGTCTAGCACCAAAGAATAACTCCTGCGGACAAAAATTCTTATACGAAAATTGTATTCTTATACGAAAAATATTTGATTTAGTGTTCCCTATCTCCTCTTAAAGTTCGTACATTAAGTATTGAATCACCATGTATAAAAATTCAAACTGCCATTTTCCCACTTAGACTTCACCACTTAGACACCAACCTACTGAGATTTTCCCACTTAGACACCAACATATTTATAGGAAATAGCTTTCTAATCATAAAACTTGTATGTAGTTTTAGTGTATTCCCCAAAGCTATATAAAGACATGTAAATTTCTTTTTGAGTTACCATATCCATACTCCACAGATATAAGCAGATAGTCGGATATCTTAATGGTTTTTATATCAAAATCTAATGTTTCAGAATAAACCTTTTCTTGCAAAATAATATGAAAGTATGAAAATGTTAAAAATAATCAAATTTAAAATAAGGGCAAACAGAAGGGGGGACATAAATCATACCAAAGTTTAAATTAAATAGTGTTTGTAACAAGATTAAATAAAGCATATTATTCAAATTATAACTATTATTTTTAATCATTATTTTACAAATTATTCATACATACAATAGAACAATCGCAACAATATTCACAATATTTTTGAATTGGTGTAAATACTTTAAATCTTAAAAAATTATACTAATATAAAACGTTATATGGCTATCTTAAACATTTTATTACTGCAATCAGTTTGCCCATAGTCGTATTTTGAGTATGGTAGTGATGATGCATGAAAAACACTATTAGATCAATTTCGCAGCATCCTGATATAAAGTAATGATTTCGTAAATGAGATAATGAACAAATGCGTCTGGCATTCTTCCTGTCTGGTGTCAAATAACGCTGTTCTGGCTTAATGAGCTCTTAAATAATAAATCTATTAAACTTCACTTTTATTATAATTATTTTTAATATATAATATTTCAGTTTCATAAGGAAAATTATTTTAATCAAATAATGGTAATATCTATTATTAATCATGCATAAATCAATATCCAATATCAATCATGCATAAATCATTGATTATGAAACATTTTCCAAATGCAATGCAATTTCATTCAAACATCTCTAAAATGCGATACATTCAGCGGTAATATTTTAAAAATTATCACAATACTACAATAATTTATTATATTTGAAAACTTAAAATTTTTTTCGATAAAAATGAACTTAATTCATATGACGTCATTACAATATAAATCGCCTGGCTCTCTATGAAAAAATATTACATATTTCATTCATACACTTTTTTCCATTCCTTTCATTCATCACAACACTACAATAATTTATTTTACATAAAAACTTAAAACCATGGCGTTAAAAGTCATTTAACTCTAAGCTTATAAAGCTTCTTCAAAAAAGTCTAATATAAAATCGTCTGCGTCTCTATGCAAAATCAATGAATGTGTCATTCATAGCAGCTATATTGCAGACTCCAGAGCTAAATAATTTTGCATTAAAGAAATTCTGCAATTCTTATATAACTCATCTTACAGCTTGCTGTATTTACATTATCCATAGTTGAAAATTAAGCTTCGTTGTAGAAATAGTAATCAAAGTTTGATGATAATTTAAACTCAAATATATTATAATTGCGTAGTTTCAGAATATAGATGCACATAAATTAAGCAAAATTAAAGCGGTTTTAGGACGGATACAACACAAAATATAAATTAAAAAGAACTTTTAAAATCACGATTTTGACACAAGATGGATGGCATTTATCATTCAAACTCAAATATATTGTAATTGCTCTATTTCAAAACATAGATGCACAGGAATTAAGTAAAAATAAAGCGGTTTTAGGACGGATAGAAGACTAAATAGAAATAAAAAAGAACTTTAAAAATCACGATTTCGGCACAAGATGGATGCTCTATTTTATTTTAAAGTGGGTCACGAGATTTCTTCATATGATATGGGTATAATTATTTTTATTTTTATTTTTTTTTTAAAATCTACCAAATATGGTAGTGAAATGGGCTAAATAATTTTGCGTTAAAGAAATGTAGCAATTCTTATACAACTCATTCTACGTATTTTGGTATTTACCTTTTCCATAAGTGAAAAGTAGGCTTCGTTGTAGAAATAATCAAAGTTGGATGATCATCTAAACTCAAGTATATTGTAATTGCTTTGTTTCAGAACATTGATGCACAGAATTTAAGCAAAAATAAAGTGATTTTAGGTCGGATACAACACTAAATATGAATTAAAAAGAACTTTAAAAATCACGATTTTGATGCAAGATGGATGCCGTATTTCATTTTAAAGTGGGTCACGTGAGTTTTTCATATCATGGTCACGTGATCGTTTCCTATAAGAGGTGTAATTATTATTTTAATTTTTATTTAAAAAACTACTGAATATATTTTGCTGATTTTTTTTTTATATATTTTGTGGGATAATTTGAATATTTCCTAAAACTTCCGAAGCAATTTGTGAATTTTCAATTTGCTTAAAAAATGTTTGAAATATTATGTCCCATAGGGTTCAATGTATTTCATTTTTTTCACTCCGGATTTAATCCAAAACTAATTGGGTGATATTATTCTTTTATATTCCCATAGATCCCACAGACCGTCTGAGCAACATATTAAAATTTCATTTTAATAAAGTCATTTTTACAGCAGCTATCATGCGAACGGTCAGACAGACAGACAGAATGAACAAAATCATAAACACTTTTTAACCATGTTGTAAAGTGTTAAAAATGGGGAATCACATGACATTCAAATTAATTGACATTTAAAATTACACCAAATATACATTTTTGATTAATTTCATATTTCATTGACGATTACATACAAATGGAATAATTTAAAATATAGCGTATTCAGAAACATTAACTCTCCGGGTATTCAAATCATATCAAATTTATATATACAACAAACAAGACAATACAAACAAACACAACTGACAGAAAAACACTGCATAAGCACAGAACAGTAACAATTTGCTACAATGCGACCTAAAGAATAGCAAGTTTGTTGAGGTCACTAAGCTAAGCTAATAAAGGTAGATAGGCCACAGGTGCAAAACAATCATTAACAAAAATATAGTATTTAAAATAATTAAAAAATACTTATGTATCTATATATGAATAAAGATAGCCTTTCAACTTCGATTTTAAACAGTCAGTTAACTTTTCAAACTTCAACTCATTAGGTAGAACATAAAAAATTTTAGAGGCTAACCGCAATAAGTTCTTATGCAAAATCCAATGATTAGCTTTAAGATTAATATAGTTATAGTTGTAAGAAGAAGTGTATTTCCATTTGGCCTATCCACAATAACTGACAGATGTTGCAAAACTTTGTAACGTATTACTTTATCGCGCTTTGTTATAGCGCTTTGTTGCAGAGCATTACCATCAAAATATGTTACATTTAAACTTTATGTCAGAAAATTAACAATTCAAAATACTTTTAAACGATTAAATACATGGTGACGTTTATAAATTAATGTCCTCTGTGACGCCATGTTAATAGACTACGACAGGTATAATGTATTTAATACCCCAAAATACATATTTATACCAATCTTAGCAGATACACTCGACGTTGCTGGTGAGTTAACAAATGTGCAAATGTCAACAGTAGTTTAAATGATATTGTTCTTTAAAATAATATATAATATATATCAAGTATTTAATCCCCATAAAAAGATGCATAAGAATCCCTGCTCTTGCTATATAAAATTATCATTACAAGTAAATCTGAATCATTACAGAGATATGAGCTTTCTGGTCTCTTTTGTAAACAGATTTACAAATATATATTGACTTCCGTCAATATACGCCAAAATGAAAAGTTGTAAATGGTAGGCAAAGATATATCCTCACTATTTTCATTAAGCTTCATCAATTGGTATAATACAATAGGAAATGTATAAATTTGACAAATTCTCTTCAAAATATAACAGATAACTTGAAAATATCATTAATTTCCGTAATCCTATATTCCAAGGCCGTAAATAATACAAGCTAATCAAATAGATGCAGTTAGTCCATTTATAAAATTATTTTTTCCAATTAGTCCATTATTATTTAAATCGGATAAAGTAATGGAAAATATTTTGCTGTTTAAGCACATTTGATTTCATTCCGTTGCTAAACAACGTGATTCAATTTTCTTCAAATGAAGTTTCGAAAAATAGTCGTCTGTATAATATTATTTCTATGGAAGCATTAATTTTACGTTTTTTATTAACACTTTACAACAAAGTTGAAAAGTGTTTATGACTTTGTTTATTCTGTCTGTCTGTCTGTCTGTCTGACTGTCTGTCTGTCTGTCTGTCTGTCCGTTAGCACGATAACTGCCGTAAAAATGACTTAATCAAAATGAAATTTTAGTATGTTGTTCAGACGGTCTGTAGAACCTATGGGAATATAAATGAATAATATCACCCAATTAGTTTTGGATTGAACCCGGGTCGAAAAAATGAAATACATTGAGCCCTATGGGACCTAATTTTTCAAACATTTTTTAAGCGGATTTAAAATTCACAAATTGCTTCGAAAATTTTAGGTAATATTCAAATTGTTCCATAAAATATATAAAAAAAATTCAGCGAAATATATTTAGTACTTTTTTAAATAAAAATTAAAATAATAATTACACCTATTATATGAAACGATCACGTGACCATGATATGAAACGATCACATGACCCACTTCAAAATGATATATGGCATCCATCTTGTTTAAAAATCGTGATTTTTTTTTAGTTCTTTTTAATTCATATTGAGTGTTGTATCCGTCCTAAAACTACTTTATTTTTGCTTAAATTCTGTGCATCTACATACTGAAACAACGCAATGACAATATATTTGAGTTTAAATGCTCATCTAAATTTGATTATTTCTCCAACTAAGCCTACTTTTCACATATGTAAAATGTAAACAGCAAAATATATAGAATGAGTTGTATTAGAATTCCTGTATTTTTTTAACACAAAATAATTTAGTCCATGGAGTCTGCATGGCTGATATGAATGAAATATTAATTGATTTCATAAAGAGAAGGACGATTTTTTTCGATGAAGTTTCAAGCATAGAGTTTAATTTTTTGTAGCTCTATGGTCTTAAACAAAATGTTTAAATGAAATACATTATTATAGTATTGTGATGAATGACATGAATGGGAAACTATTTATGAATGAAATGCTGCTTTTATAGAAAAAGCCAGGCGTATTTTTTTTTCTATGACGTCATTTGAATGAATTTCAGTTGTTTTCGATGAAGTTTTCAAATATAATAAATTATCGTAGTATTATGATAATTCTAAAACTGCTACCGAGGAATGTATGACATTTTAGAGATGTTTAAACCAGGCAATTTATATTTCAATGCCGTCATTTGTATGCAGTTCATTTCTTTCGATGAAGGTTTAAGTTTTCAAATATAATAAATTAATGCAGTATTGTGATAAGTTTCAAAATATTACCGATGAATGTATTGCATTTTAGATTTGTTTAAATAAAATTGCATTGAAGTTGGAAAGTGTTTCATAATCAATACTTTAAGCATGATTGATCTTTCTTGTTAATACTTAAACTACCCTTAGTTTTAGTGACATGAAACATAAGCGTGGTTACTCCCGACGAATGACAGAATAATCAAACCAAATGTGATAAAAAAAACCTTTAAAAATAGTAGATTTATACACGCAACAGGTAAGTAAAATAAATAAAATAAACATACCTCTTAATTATATATATATATATATATATATATATATATATATATATATATATATATATGTATATATATATATATATATATATATATGTATATATATATATATATATATATATATATATATATATATATATATATATATATATATATCAAATTTTAAACTTTCTACTGTGTTCTAATATTATTATTATTATTACAAGGCATCAATCAGATTAATTTGATTATCATGTATGATTATAGTTAAATTTATCCATTTTTTACATTCTTCTATGTCGGACCATGGCCATAATATCTGTAATACAATTTACAGTTATGCACACTGAAACGTAGAAATTTCAGTATTACCGAACCAGGTATTGCCCTTGAAAACGTACATGGTTTCGGAAATATTTTTCACTTTTTCAATTATATTCTTTTTCACATCAAAAACATTTTTGGGAGCCAAACGTCTCCTTGCGCATTTTTTTCAGTTTGAAACTTTTTATCTAATACTCTATTCATGCATTTACATCATATATGTGTAAAAAGGGAACAAGGGAATTATTACCTTAAGTACCTGTATTGCATATATGATTTATAACAATTTAAATCAATTTTAATCTCAGGGTGTAGTTTAAGTTTTATATTCACCAGAATTTAACAACGTGTAATCTTTTTTTCAATTGCTTTCTTTATATATGGAACAGGGAAAGATGGGTATTTATACCTATTTAGTACCTGTTTTATTTATAATGTTTTAATTATATTAATTTTTTTCCAGCATGCTGTAGAGTTTATTTTAATTTCAAATTTTCTGTACAGACCATTTTATTTTTATATTAGCCCTAAAGACCATTTTCAATAAATGATAAATTCCTGGTATTTATAATACATCCATACCTCACTTTACGTCTAGATACGTTCCGGGAAAGTTGGCCGTAAAGCGAAAAGCCGTATAACGAATCAATTATTTTGATACAAACCCATACAAATTCAATTGAATTTGTTCCAATTTTTTATAAAATAATATAATTTTTAGTTCATAAAGCATTTTATTCTTTTTATTTCCTATAAAAATGCTTACATAAAAATAAAAGTACAATAACAATAAAAGTCTGATGACGAACATTAACATGAAGAATCATTAAGCTATAATATGCTGCCATCATCACTTTCCTCTGTTGTGGATAGACCTACTTTAAAATATTGGTCCAATGCTGTCTGCTTTTCATTGCTTTCTGCTTCTTTTTGCAGTGTTTTGTAACACGTAACGGCTGAGTTTACTCCTTGAGACACTTTAGCGCTGCGTTCTTTGTCGGGATCATTTTGAAGAAGGATGTTCACTCCCTGCTCGAAATAAGGAAGCGCATTCGACAAGTTTTTTGCTGTTAGCTGTTGGCACATAGCAGGCTCTGGCTCTGGCTCCTCATCAAGTGCTCGTTCTGCTTCTAACTGGATCAGTTTCTCGTTTGAAAGAGATTTTTCTGTCAGCAACTAGAAAATCAATCTAAACACCTTCTTCCAAATCCTCAAAACCAAGATCGTTTGCTAAGTTTAATATGTTCTGTCGAATTTCAGAAAGATAATTAGCATTATGCTCATTAATTTTTACGCATTTCTGCATATTTACAATTCAACAATTAATACAAACAGAAACAAAACCCAAACAGAAAACAAACAAAGATAAACACGTCTAACAACACTAAAGCGACAACTCAGTAAAATGATGACAATGTTGCGCCAAACGTTCCTCATATTTTCGTGAAGCAAAATGTAACAGTGCCGCCTAAAGGGAGAAGCTGAAACTAAACAGAAGGTCGCTAACAGTACAGCATTTTTTTTTGGCCGTATAACGAAACATTGTGGGCCGTACATCGAGAAAGCGTCATAATTAAAAAAGGCCGTTATAGCGAAATGCCGTATAAAAAGTGGCCGGCTGTATAGCGAGATATAGGTGTACAAGTAAAATTAAATTCTTAATATATATATATATATACGTATATTCACACACATACACACACACACACATATATATATATATATATGTGTGTGTGTATATATATATATATATATATAATAAAAATATAATATGAAAATCCAATGATATAATAGAGAGAAGTTGTTATTTAAAAAACCCTAACTTAAAATATGCCTACAAATTAAAAAGTATTAAATAGAAAATGATCAATCATGAGGAAGCATATTTCTAGTCATCAAGCTAAAGATAATCAACAAATAGCAATGGTGTGGATTCGAAAATAGAAAAACAAAAAATACCCAAAATTTAAGCTATACACGTATATATATATATATATATATATATATATATATATTAATATTTTGTACACTGAAATTAATGCTTTAATAAATATTTTATCACTTGATCTGTCTCATGAATTTTATTTTTATTTTTCCCTCCATTGCTATAATTTTGGCAGGATTTCAATATCTCTCTTACAATCTACTTTAGATTCTAATCTGGAAAAAGTTTCAAACTTTCGCACAGGCAGGAACGTTCCCCCAGTAAGGACCCTAATGCATATATCAAGTACTGCATTTCACATTTCGCGATACAACATTTTTACCTTTCACTTCATTTCAAAATGTGAAAGAATCCCAGGCTAATGTTGTGAAAATATCGAGTTATGAACAGGTGCTGTACTTCCCACATAGCTTTTCTAAAAGAATATTCGAATACTTATTCGTCTTTGTCTTTGTTCCCTGTTTCGTATTCTCTGTGTTCAGACAAGAGTTATTTTTTATCCTTTTATTCTTGAAGCATAAGCAAGAAAAGAAAGTGCCCTCTCCAGAGAGTCTTCCTTTTGGGGTCCATAATTTTCTTCTCAATTCATAATTCTGACAGAAAATATAGGATGTGTGATAGACTGTCCACGTCCTGTATTAAAAGGGTTAAAATCAACCGCCGCCAATGAAGACATACATTTGGGGAACACGATTTTTTTTACAGAATCATATTCATCTTTCATCAAATATTCTATAATACATTAATTTAAAATTTTACGAACTAAAAAAAACCCACTTTAAATAGACACTTATTTGTAACTGCACTTAACCTCTGCTTATATCCTCATTTGTTTTTGGCAATTTTATATAATATTAATTTTGGATAATAATAAGATTTATATAGTATTTTTGTAAATTGGATCTGCTTATACCCTCATTTCCATTCGACAATTTTGCATAATATTAATTTTGGATTAGGATAAGGTTTATACAGCATTTTTGTAAATTGAATCCGTTTATACCCTCATGCCCTTTCGACAATTTTGCATAATATTAATTTTGGATAACTGTAAGATTTATATTGCATTTATGTAAATTTAATCTATTTACACCACTATTTCCATTCGACAATTTTGCACAATATTAATTTTGGATATCTGTAAGATTTATATAGCATTTTTGTAAATTGAATCTGCTTATATCCTCAATTTCATTCGACAATTTTGCATAATATTAATTTTGGATAACTGTAAGATTTATATAGCATTTATGTAAATTTAATCTGCTTATACCACTATTTCCATTCGACAATTTTGCACAATATTAATTTTGGATATTTATATAACATTTTTGTACATTGAATCTGCTTATACTCTCATTTCCATTCGACAGTTTTGCATAATATTAATTTTGGATAATGATAATATTTATATAATATTTTAGTAAATTGAATCTGCTTCTTCCCTCATTTTCCTTCGACAAATTTACATAATATAAATTTTAAAAAATGATAAGATTTATATAATAATGTTTAGAATTGATTCTGCATACATCCACAATATGGTTTGATTTCCTGGTTAATTCAAATGTATTTTCTATTTTAAAAAACTCATTCTTTCTCATAATTTATTTATTACTTTTTAGTTTTCGTTTTCAACGTATAATACATAAATTGACGAGCTAGAATAAGGAGAACATTTATGCTGAAGACACTAAACTTTAATTCTCAAAAATTTCAAAGTATAGAATGACAAAACCATGGTCATGACAAAAATAAATAATTCAACAATGACTCAATGTAATGACATAAAAATTTTATTGATGGAAATTTCACGCAACTTGAATCTGTATACCAAAATTCCGCTCTCTATGTGTTCCGCGAGCTATAAATGAGCCCGTCAAAGATGTTGGGCAAAAGGATAAAAAGATTCAACGTGAAGTTCATACGAATTGTAAGGTAAAATAAAATCTTCGTTTATTTGTCACTTAAGCTTACATTTTACAGTTTTACACACTTCAGTTAATTATAGCGTTTTTTATGTTATATGAAAGTCTGAATAATTGCTGCTAGATCATTCATTTTGTACTTATCAGCATATATTTTTTCCAATAAATTCGAACACACGCATTAATCAACATTTTAACAGGACCTTAAGAAAAATGAAAATTAAGTGATACAATGGTCCAATAATTTTTATAGGCCTTCTTTTAAGGAAGTATTGAACGTTTTATTCTTACAAGCAATAATTTTTTATTGTGATACATTAATCAAAAAAGATATCTGATTTTAAAAATACATATTTTCATTTCAAAATTATTTAATTGGAAATTTAAAGTAACTGTTCACGACGTTGAATTTATTATGGATTTTATATTTCTGAATCTCTGATGGTTATCGATCAAACTTTATGGCTGGACATAAAATTAACACGTGCTTATAACTTTTCATACATTCATAGTATAATATACGAGGAAAGTATTGTGATGGGGTCAAAAGTTCAAATTCGAATTTTCGAACGAAGGGTATTTTCTAAACATCCTGAACTCGAATCGAACATTTCTGCGAGGATGTGTGTGTGTGTGTGTGTCTTAGTGTGTGCATGCCTGTGAGTATGTGTGTATTGGTGTATGGATACGTTATGTATTGTACGCGTGTTAGTGTGTATAACATAATGTACGAATTGTACCCATGTTAGTGTGTGTGTATGTACACTGACTCCAAAGGGGCGCGACAGCCCAGTGGTTAGCGTACTCGGTAGGCCCGGGTTCTATTCCCCCACTACGAAAACTGCCGTCGTGGTCACGCGGAGTATGATTACGTTAAACATGTGGGTCCGTAAGTCCTTCCGAGAGTTGCTGGTAGGGGAAGGAGAGTACGGTTTCTGTGGATGCCTCTCCCACTGGGTTCCGGTCTAAATTGGGTGGTCCTTCCCAGTCGTCCAAAACAGTTACCTTACACCTTTCTGGTAGGTCGGATGATCTGAGTCTCAACAACAACAACACTGAATTCCACGCAATGCAAATTTTCGTTTTTCGAAAGCATATTATAATTTGAGTGACTGAAAATCGTTGCGGATGTAGACGGCAGTATGCAAATATCGTATGTTACAGCCAATCTCGCTTGACTCTCCGGATATATGCTAATTAGGCAGTTGATGAAAACACCAGCATTCCGAAGGGTTTGAGGAGGTGTATTTAAATGCTGATACGAAGTGTTTATAACTTTGTAGTACTTTTTATGATGATATTCTTGTTTCTATGGCTGAAAGAAAACGAATTACAGATAGTGAGCGCTGGCGTGCTATTGGACGCATGGAAGCAAGGCAGTCAATCAAAAACGTCGCTATTTTCTTTGACGATGATCATTCGGTAATTTCTAAATTGAGAAAACAATTCCAAACAAGTCAAATAGTTGTCCAGAGGCATGTGCCCAATCGGTCAAGGGTTACCACCCTCTCTGATAATCGGTATATTGATATAGTAGCCAAGCGGAATCGATGAAGTGACCTCCACAACTGTTACATCCATGGTTGCGGCGGCACTTAGTAAGACAATATCTGCCAGTACTGAGTGCCGAAGACTCCACGTGAAAGGACTGTACACCCGAGTACCACGTTTTTGTATTCCACTAACCGTCCAAGCAAGCTAGAGGGGCAAGATTAAAGTGGTGTCGTCAACATGTCAATTGGACTGTCTCAGATTCCTGCAACGTCCTGTTCACGGACGAGTTCAGATTCGCCCTGGAATAAGATTATAAGCGTGTAAGAGTCTGGAGAGAACGAGGCACACGCAATCAGGCCAAAAACACCATCGAACATCATTCAGAGGTGGCAGCGGCATGGTGTGGGCTGGAATTTCAATGGGATGTCGCACAGAGCTGCATATCTTTAACACTAGAACTGCGGAAGTTTCGGTATACCTAAAACCGCGAGAATGGTCAAATTGACCCAGAGTATAAAAATTTATGTTCTAGTACAAATATAAGAATTCATTTTTATTGTAATGGCAATCATTTATTTCTTTGAGAGTAATATTGGGATTATGTAATATAATGTCAGAAATTATGAAAATATTGATTTAAAAAGAAGCATAAAATACATACAAATTTCAGTTTCACAAGGAGTTTTAGAATTATCACGTAAGTTAAGCAAAATTTATCAACTGATACTATGTTTTTTTAAAAATAAAATACAGCGTAATTGTCAATGCTTCTAAAAATACGAAAGCGTTTTCAGTACAAAAATAAAATGTGTATATGTTGCTTGAAAAAGGTATGAAGACATCTAGGGTAAAAACAATTGACTTCCTTAGCAATAAGGTGTTTTTTCATAGTCCATCTATTATACACAGTTAGAGCAACTTATTTTTATATATGTTGCGCACTTGCCACAGACTGGTGTTTTACAATCGGAGCAAATGTCAACAGTTTTGTTTCCAAACTTCGAAACTTTACAACGAACTCTTTTTCAAGCTGCTATGGATTATCCGCTAGTTGCAGATGTTTGCTGTATGTCCGGATTGTTACTTTTTCGAGTACAAACAATATAAGCACTGCGTAGCTCTTCAATAAGTTGTTGAAGAAATTTCCTCCTTGAAAGGGTTTTACGGGTAACTGCTTTATACAAAATCCAAGAATTAATTCCAGCGAGATCAAGGATATTGCAAACCACATGAACTGGCCACCTGGTGGATCCTGCCTTTACAGAGTATTTTCGTGCCATTTGATCGGCAACATCAACACCAAATTTTGTAGAATTATAGAACGATATTGTCTCTGGAAGCTTTATCGAAACATTTTTGCCAATAACAACTGTGAGGTGAAGTGAGCTGAGTAATAAGACATTTCTATTTTTTTTTCCTTTGGTAAACTGTCATTTTAATATCATTGTGTTTTAGCAATAATGTTTCGTACAACGGTTACTTCATTTTTTCACAATTTCAGGAATTTCCCTTCGAATTCGCTTTACTGGCCCTACCAAGCTTGTATTCTTTTCATTTGTGAAGAAGTTGTCGGTCGTGATATTTTTTCCTTTGTTTTCAAAAGGTTTCACTAGACGCTAAACGACATATTCGGAGAGAATTAGATTTTCAGGACGTTGCTCATCGTTACCTAGATATGAAAAGTCATTTAGTATGTACTTAGTGTCAACATCAGCAGCGAGCCAGAATTTTATTCCTAATTTATCTGGTTTATTTGACATATATTGTTTAAAACAATATTTTTTTGTAGAAATAAGGTCAAACTTATCTGTTCGAAGGCATTCAGATCTTGAATTCTTCCACGACTATTGCTTCCTGACGAGATGGTCCCCAATGCTTTCCGTCATTTGCAACACAAATACCAGTTTTCATAAGATCCGACTTGGGGTCTGATGATTTTATTTGTTTACGCTTACCGAGGCTTTGTTTCTTTCGCAATTTGCAATCAGGGTCAAGATAAACATTTTCAACATGGCACAAGAAATTCACAAAAATCAGATACATGATCATTATTAGCTGAAGATGTATATTCTTTATTTGAAGGCACTAAAACCATCACTACTAACAAGAAAGATCAATCATGCTTAAAGCATTGATTATGAAACACTTTCCAACTTCAACGCAATTTTATTTAAACATCTCTAAAGTGTGATACATTCCTCGGTAATAATTTTAGAATTATCATAATACTACGATAATTTATTATATTTGAAAACTTCATCGAAAATAACTGAAATTCGTTCAAATGACGTCATAGAAAAAATAACACGTCTGGCTCTCTCTATAAAAGCAGCATTTCATTCATAAATAATTTCCCATTCACGTCATTCATCACAATACTATAATAATGTATTTTATTTAAAAATTAAGACCATGGAGATACAAGTAATTAAACTCTATGTTGTTGTTGAGACCCAGACCGTCCGACCTACCAGAAAGGTGTAAGGTAACTGTTTGGACGGCCGGGTTAAACTCTATGTGTTAAACTCTATGTGTAAAACTTCATCGAAAAAAATCGTCCTTATCTGTGTAAAATCAATGAATAATTCATTCATATCAGCTATGCAGACTCCATGAACTAAATGATTTTGTGCTAAAGAAATACAGCAATTCTAATACAACTCATTCTACATATTTTGCTGTTTACATTATACATAGGTGAAAAATAGGCTTCGTTGTAGAAATAATCAAATTTGGATGAACATTTAAACTCAAATATATTGTAATTGCGTTGTTTCAGTATGTAGATGCACAGAATTTATGCAAAAATAAAGTGTTTTTAGGACGGATACAGCACTCAATATGAATTAAAAAGAACTTTAAAAATCTCGATTTTGAGACAAGATGGATGCCATATATCATTTTGAAGTGGGTCACGTGATATTTTCATATCATTGTCACGTGATCGCTTCATATAAGAGGTGTTATTATTATTTTAATTTTTATTTAAAAACTACTGAATATATTTCGCTGAATTTTTTATATATTTTACGGAACAATTTAAATATTACCTGAAATTTTCGAAGCAATTTGTGAATTTTAAATCCGCTTAAAAAATGTTTGAAAAATTAGGTCCCATAGGGCTCAATGTATTTCATTTTTTCAACCCGGGTTCAATCCAAAACTATTTGGGTGATATTTTTCATTTATATTTCCATAGGTCCTACAGACCGTCTGAACAACATACTAAAATTTAATTTTGATTAAGTCATTTTTACGGCAGTTATCGTGCTAACGGACAGGCAGACAGACAGACAGACAAAATGAACAAAGTCATAAACACTTTTCAACTTTGTTGTAAAGTGTTAAAAATATCATCACTAAAAACAAACATCATCACTAACGAAACATCGCATCATCACTAAAAACAAACGCTTCACCACTGCCGTTTTCGAACTCGTTTTCTGGCAATTGTTGCAAGTATTCTAAAGCTTCGCTAATAGTAAGTATACGACTACGTTTTCGTGACATGTTTTCAGAGAGCAAGCTTTTTATCTGCACTTATTTGCTAGGGTTGCAGCCTTAAGTTCTATATCTACAAAGAAAAAACATCGCCCCCTGCAACGCCGATCAGAAAGATCGTCTTATCTCATCGTAACCTTCAAGATGGTCTTTTGTTCACCCCTTTTCCGAACAAGAAGAAGAAACGCGCATTTCCACTTCCAAAAAATGCTGGCCCTACTTTCCGTATCCGTGGTGGTCTTTGGGTTAGAACGATACATTCCGCGGTTTTAGGTATAAGAGTTAAAAACATGAAACTAATAAATGTCTAACGACTGATATTTTTATGCCTGATATTTTTATTAAGTTATTCGTCTAATATTATGAAATGTCAGAAATTTGTATTTGGTTCCGCTTTTAAATTTTTGAGAAAAATTATATATATAATATATATTATATATATTATATAATTATATATATTATATATATATATATATATATATATATATATATATGCTCGTCAAAATTGAAATTGCAACACCATGAAGGTATGTATATAGCCATATGCAAATCAAAGTACCGGTAGATTAAAAAAACAAACAAAAATATGCAAAAGAAACCAGTTCAGTAGAGAATATGGCCCCCATTGGCAGCTATACAGACCGCTAATGAAGCATACTATCACGCAGTTCGCCTACGGTATGTACCGGTGGTCTCCGATTCACCTGACGTCCGATGACAACCCACCCGTATTCAATGGGAGATAGATCCGTCGAGGCTGTCAGCCAGGAAATGATGTGAATTCCGTTCAAGCTGTTCAGAGTTCGCCATGCGGTATGGTATTGTCTTGCTAGAACACCGTGCCGGGGACGCCCTGCACCAGTATCCAAACTACAGGCATCACAACTTGTGTGTATCCAAACTACAGGCATCACAACTTGTGTGTATCCAAACTACAGGCATCACAACGTACCGTGCCGGGGACAACCTGCACCAGTAACCAAACTGCAGGCATCGTAATTTGTGTAATGTACCAATCCGCTGTCAGATTACCTGCAATGTGCATCAGAGTTTCCGCTGATCGCACATGATACCGCCCCAAATTATGATGTCCGGTGTGGGGCCAGTATGACGCTCGGTGATATAGGCTGGCAAGTGATGTTCCACGGGAAGCCGCCACACCCATTCACGACATTTTTGCATTCCTCCAGAGCGAGATAGCAGAAACGAATTCCAGCTGAAGCGAGATCCATCCGTATACAATAAGCGATGATATTCATTGATCCAGTTGCAATGACGACGAAACCACGCTGGACATGCTTCCCTGTGTCTAGCACTTAATGGAACTCCAGCGTCTGGCCGCTGTCCGCGCCAGCTGTACTTCATGCAACCTGTTGCGAATGGTTTGGGTGCACGCAGGTGCAACCGTTGATGGTGGCAGGCTGTTTCGGATGTCACTTGGTGTTGGGAACGAGTCTCGATAAGCCGTTCTGTGAATCTGCCGTTATGTGCGCTCTATCGTGCGCCTGTTCGATGCATTCCCTCTTCGGCGTGTCCTCTGATGTTCCTGCGTCCACCGTGTCACACATTACTTGATGGGTACTCATGCCATGCCCAACACGCGTGGCAGTTGCAGAAACCCATGGATACGGTCTCGTTCCCCAGCCGTTAACTGCTAGCATACAGCTCACTGCCGTCTTCCGAGACATCGCTTCTTCACTTTTTAGAAAGTTCAGTTACTGCAAATCGTCGCAGACAGCATTTATGAGACAATCCGTCTGCTGGTATTTATCACCCGAAACTTGGCGTCATGTGACCCGATACGTACGAAAACTTTACCATTTGCCCATGGCTCTCTCTTCAACCGGTCTTGTGATTTGCATATGGCTAAGTTCATTGCTTCATGGTGTTGCAATTTTAATTTTGACGAGCATTATATATATATATATATATATATATAAACCCATCGTGTGCTGCTTTTTATTTCATTTTCCCTTTTTTAAATTTAAATAGTTAAGTACCACGTCTGCTTAGAAAGACCCTATTTAACTTTCCAATATGCTTTAGTTTCTAATCTTAAAACCCATTCAAGCCTCAAACTAACAAAAAATGTTTCTTAGCAAAAACGCTAATGCAAATATCAAGTAATGCATTATGCGTTCCTCCAGTTCTCTATTTGTTTCCCAATTGTGAAAAGAATCCCCCAGTTAACGTTATGAAAATATCGAGATAAGACCAGGTGCAGTGCTTTCCCACAGGACTTCCTTTAAAAAAAATTCCAGCATCTTTCACTTTGTCTTTTCTCTCTGATTCCTATTCATTGCGTTCAAACGAAGTTCTTTCTTTCAAACTATCTTATTTGAACAAAAAATATATGATCGAAAAAAGTGAATGACATCTCCCAACTTCTCCTTTTGTGATCTCTAAGCATATTCCGTGTTTTTAACTCTCAAACAAAATGGGATGCGGGCCAAAATAACCCATCGCACATGATTAAAAGAATCCAAAATTGGCTTTCGATACCTAAATGTAGAATATGTTATTTTACCAATATTAAGGCCTGTCAAGGGCACATTTTAAAAACATCGTGTTGCAACATTTTGTTTTAAATAATTTTTCTGTTTATTAATTTCTGGCGCTTAATGTAAAATGCAATTGTATGAATAAAAAAATGACACAAAGAGATTATGTTCCGTGGTCGATACTGTAAATGTGCATACTTTTAGCCTTCTAGGGCTTCTGGAGGATCGTAAAATACTTTTTAACCCCCCTTCCCCATTTGTCCACCCCACATGGGAACCTTAAAGAATTCAGCTCCTTTAAATTCCAACCCGTGGACGGTATTATAAATGCATATTTTCAGCATCTTAAACCTCCTAATGCGTTTCTTCAGCCTAATACGTACCTAATGCGTACATTCAGCCTCCAAATACGTTTCATAAAACTTCATTTCTACGCCCTCTGGAAAATAATCAAAATGCCGGCTCCACTAAATTCGCTCATATTCTGTTGTCGATACCTCTGAAAATATTCAGTTATCTAGGTCATCGAGGGGGTTATGGAGGGTCTAAGAAGGTTTAAAAAGACTTTTCTTAAAGAAATATCGTTTTCCCAACCCCGGAGGAATCGAAAATCTGGATAATTTAAGTTATACCCCTTGACTTATCTTACAATTGTACAAAGATTCGTGTTTTATGTCGTTTTCAATGTTTTCGGAGGAAAGACAAACCACAATAGACAATATTATGTAGATAGTGAGGAAAATCCGTAGTGGGAAATACTTGCGAACGTTTTATTACGTGCAAATTTAACGTTCCCGTACTCCGCGTAGACACAGAGGCAGTTTGGTAGAGTCCAGAATCGAACTCCGGTCCCCCGAGTGCAATCTCCGTGCTCTGGAGCTATTCTACTCCGACTGAATGCGACCACCTAAAAATTAAAAAAAAACTAAAATCACTTACGAAACCGTTAATTTGATTTGTTGGAATGTTGAGGTATATGAGAAATTTTTAGCCAAATTACAGAATTGTGCTATTCTTTGTTTCTGGATACTACGATGTGTATATCACGTAAAAATGTAAACTTCGATGTATTTTTAAAAAAAATCAACATGACGTAATTATCACACGGATTTGTTTCTAACATTGGTGGAAAGAACTATCTTCAATATTTCTGATGGTGTCAATATGGGACTTTTGTGATGATATTTCAGGTAGGTCACTAAGAAATTTACTTGTGTATCATGCTAAAATACAAAACAAGAAAGATCAATCACACATAAAACGTTGATTATGAAACACTTTTAACTGCAGTGCACTTTATTTAAACATATCTAAAGCGCGATACATCCAGCGGTGATATTTTAAAATTATCACAATACTACATTAATTTATTATAATTGAAAATTTTAAAATTCATTAAAAAAATGAAATTTATTCAAATGGCGGCATTGAAATATAAGTCGCCTGATTTTAACGTCTCTAAAATGCTATACATTCAGTGGTAATATTTTAGAAATTAGCACAATACTACATTAATTTACTCTATTTGAAAACTTAAAACGTCATCGAAGAAAATGAACTTTATTCAAATGACGCCATGAAATATAAATCGCCTGGCTCTCTACGTAAAAGCTGTAAATATTTCATTCATACACTTTTATTCCATTCTTTTCATTCATCACAATACTACAAAAATTTATTTAATTTAAAAACTTAAACACATGAAGTTAAACTTAACTCTATGTTTAAAACTTCATCGAAAGATTATGCTATAAATTCGTCTGTTCACTATGTAAAATCAATGAATGTTTCATTCATATCCGCTGTATTTCAAACTCAAAGAGCTAAATAATTTTGTGATAAAGAATTTCAGCAATTCTTATACAACTCAGCCTACATCTTTATGTATTTACATTCTCCATAAGTGAAAATTAGGCATCGTTGTAGAAATAATCGTGATCATTTAAACTCAAATATATTGTAATTGAGTTGTCTTACAATATAGATGTACAGAAATTAAGCAAAAATAAAGCGGTTTTAGGACGCATACAACACAATATAAAAATTAAAAAGAACTTTAAAAATCACGATTTTGAAGATGGATGCCATATTTATTTTGAAGAGGGCCATGTGATTTCTTTATAATATGGGTGTTTAAAATGTTTGAAAAATTAGGTCCCATATAGGACTCAATGTATTTCATATTTTCAACCTGGGTTTAGTCCAAAACTTATTGGGGATATTATTCGTGTGCATATCCCAATAGGTCCCACAGACCGCCTGAACAAAATACTAAAATTTGATTTTAATAAAGTCATTTTTACCGCAGTTATCGTGCTAACAAACAGACAGACAGACAGAATGAACAAAGTCATAAGCACTTTTCAACTATGTTGTAAAATGCTAATAACTAAAAACTTGTTCAACATTTGAAAAATAACACCAAGGTGCACCTTCGCGTGTCTTCAAGTTCCTATGTACCAAATTTCGTGGCCGGACGAAGCCTAGATTTCGCTGTACAGACTGTGTGTGCGCGAACACATGCACAAACACACAGATATATATATATATATACATATTCTTTTATTATGCAAGATTCCTACTCATTCGACAATGCTGTACAACTTTGTAATTAGCTATTTTCATCTACCTCGCCCTGTTCTGGCTTATGTTATCCTAACACTTTAAATTCTCCTCTAGGAGGGCTACAGTCACTGTTATTCTCTCGAGCATAATCACTTCACTTTACTATAGATAGATCTAACATGTACACTCATGGACCTTATTAGTATTCTTAAATACCTTCCTAGGAATTCTGTATACATATATTTCTATATCAATCAAATAGGAACAACGTTAAGAATTGTAATGTGTATATAACTGACTTATTATTTAAATATAATACTTTTAGAAATGTCATATATTTTGCTGACCAATTCATTTTAACTTTTTAAAAAAAAAAATCGAGCTTCCAAGCACACAAATACCATTATTTTCTAAGAACTGATATGTACAAAAGGAAAGCATTACTCAAATATGGTGGACATCTACTTTCTTCTCATCATTTGCAAATGTGAAAGAATCCTTTTTTGAGTCCTAAAAATATCAAGCAACAGACAAATATAAACTACCACACAGATACTACTTTTTAGAAATGTTGCATTTATTATTTCCTTCTCCTTGTTATGCATTCAATGTTTAATATTGAGTTTTCCTTTCATCCTGATATTCGTCTATCAAAAGAAAGAGAATGCGCGTTTTCCCTGTCTTGATTTTGTGGACCGAATTATCTTCCCAATTTATAACCCTCACTCAAAGTGGAATGACATAAAAGGTCCAGGTCCAGAATAAAAATGAATTTTCAGGAGTCATATGAAACATAATGTATTGTCTATGAAATTGGATTGAATCTAAAATGTGTTTTTATATGTTTGAGTAGATAATTAATGTGAGGCCACTTTATATACAGATGATTTAATTATCAAGTACCTAGACTTTCAAATAAAATGCATTATTGTGTACGTTTTACAGCTATGCTTCAGTTTAGGAGTTGGTTGAATAATACTAATACATTTGAGCAGATTACATTTTTTGCATATTGGAAATAATCTATTTTGCAATGGCTATATTCAGTAAACATAAACAATAATTTGAACCCTCTTTCAAATCTTCCTCTGTTGATTATAATTTTCGTTCAGTTTATAACTTTCTTTAACAGGGGAGATGAGACAAATGCGAACATCATTCAGGGTTGAAATGGAGTAATTGACATTTTTGGCAAAAATATTTTTCTGTGAATATACTATTGTGAAAATATGTATTCACAACTAGGAAATTGTGTAGCTAATTTTAATTAATCCACACACGTTTTATAGAGTTAACACATTATAATGTTTTTATAGTAAAGTTTTGGATTTTACAAAATTCGTCACCATACTGTTTTATTTGACAGATAAATATCGTTATCTTCGATAAAATTAGTTTAGAAGACAGGATTAATCATAGTGGAGATTTGGACCATCTCATTTCTTTATTTTTTAAAATATATTTGTTGATAATTACTAGATGGGAATACAAAAGGAAATGTCTGATAATCTACATTAGTGTGTTTGTTACTTGCAGAAGGTATAAGGGAAGGATTGACAGAAATGCTTATTCTACCTGATTTATAAATAAAAATATCCCTGTCATTTATACAAAATGAAATAGAACTATGTTTATAAAAATCGTGCACCTCTAAGAATGCTTTGAAAGGGAAAGGCATCTAATTGAACTTATAACAAATTTTTCACGTTTGTTATATGCATATTTAGAAAAAAATATTAAAGTAAGTTTGACACATAATAATTATGAATATCTGAACTGATTCAATTAAGTTAAGGGTGTTGAAGACCCAGACCGTCCGACTCGTCCAGAGGACTAAGAGCAACTATTTGGACGGCCGGACGGATAAGTTAAGGGTGTTGAAGACCCAGACCGTCCGACTCGTCCAGAGGACTAAGAGCAACTATTTGGACGGCCGGGTGATAAGTTAAGGGTGTGTAATTGCTAAACACTTTAAATAATGCAAAATAATATTACGATTTTTTAAAAAATTTGTTGAGTACGCAAATCTTTAAATTATATAATCATTAGATAAAAATAAATTAGATTTTGCTTCTAAAATTATCTACAAAATATATAAATAATAATATTATAAAATCTGCTTAAAAATAACTTATTCTAGTGCATTTAAAAGAATAAACAAGAAAGATCAATCATGCATAAAACATTGATTATGAAATACTTTCCAACTGCAATGCAATTTTCTTTAAACATCTCTAAAATGCGATACATTCAGCTGTAATATTTTTAAAATCATCACAATACTACATTAATTTATTATATTTGAAAACTTAAAATTTCATCGAAAAAATAAACTTTATTTAAATGAAGTCATTGAAATATAAATCGCCAGGTTTAAACATCTCTAAAATGCGATATATTCAGCAGTAATATTTTTAAAATTATCACAATAATTTATTACATTTGAAAACTTAAAACTTCATCGAAAAAAATTAACTTTATTCAAATGCCGTCATTGAAATATAAATCGCATGGCTCTCTATGTCAAAGCTGTGAATATTTCATTCATACGCTTTTATTACATTACTTTCATTCATCACAATACTACAATAATTTATTTTATTTAAAAACTTAAAACCATGGAGGTAAACGTAATTTAACTCTATGCTTAAAACTTCATCGAAAAGTCTACTATAAAATCGACTGTTCTATATGTAAAATCAATGAATATTTCATTCATATCAGCTATATTTCAGACTCAAAGAGCTATATTCAATATAAAGCGATTTCAGGACGCATACAACACTAAATATAAATTAAAAATGAAGTTCAATCATGCATAAATAATTGACTATGAAACATTTTCCAACTTCAATGCAATTTTATATAAACATATCTAAAATGCGATACTTTCCTCGGTAATATTTTTGAAATTATCATAATACTACAATAATTTATTATATTTGAAAACTTCATCGAAAACCAATGAACTTTATTCACATAACGTCATCGAAATATAAATCGCCTCTATATAAAAGCAGCTTTTCATTCATTGCATTTTCCCATTCCTTTCATTCATCATAATACAATTTATTTATTTAAAAAACTTAAAACCATGGAGGTACGAGTAATTTAACTCTATGCTTAAAACTTCATCGAAAAAGTCGTCTGGTTCTCTGTGTGAAATCAATGAATTCATATCAGCTATTTTGCAGACTCCATGAGCTAAATAATTTTGCGTTAAAGAAATGCAGTAAATCTTATACAGCTGATTCTACATCTTTTGGTATTTACATTCCACATATGTGAAAATTTAGCTTTGTTGTAGAAATAATCAAAGTTTGATGATCATTTAAACTCAAATATATTGGAATTACGCTGTTTAAGTAAGTAGATGCACAGAAATAAAGCAAAAATAAAGCGGTTTTAGGACGGATACAACACTAAATATGAATGAAAAAGAACTTTAAAAATCACAATTTTGACACAAGATGGATAACATATTTTACTTTTGAAGTGGATCACGTGATCTATTCATATAATGGTCACCTGATCTCTTCATATAAAGGGAGTAATTATTATTTTAATTTTTATTTAAAAAACTACTGAATATATTTTGCTAAAATTTATATATATATATATATATATATATATATATATATATATATATAGGATTTTTTTATATATATTTTGAGGAAATATTCAAATTATTGAATATATTTTATGAAACAATTTGAATATTTCCTCAAACTTTCGCAGCAATTTGTGAATTTTAAATGCCCTTAATAAATGTTTAAAAAATTAGGTCCCATAGGGTTCAATGTATTTTATTCTTTCAACCCGGGTTCAATCCCAAACTAATTGGGTGATATTATTCATTTATATTCCCATAGGTCCCACAGACCGGCTGAACACCATACCAAAATTTCAATTTGATTACGTTATTTTTACGGCAGTTATCGTGCTAACGGACGGACAGACAGACAGAATGAAAGTCATAAACACTTTTCAACTATGTTGTAAAGTGTTAAAAAATAACCACATAATAAAGGGAATTTTAATTTATCAAGACATAAAATGTGAAGTAATTTTTTTTTGTTGTGAATTAAAATCAAAAGATTTCACACAAACATTAGTTTACTTAATTTATCAAACAATTTGCTTTTTCTTTCATTATTTGCATGTATCGCTTTTTATATCATTTTATGCATATAAAGCCCCATACCACAGTGTAGTATTACTTCAAGACTTACACCACTGTAATTCGAATATTTTCGTCCTTGGCCTCATGTATGCTAGTATTATCAGGTCTTTGTTTTAACAAGATTATCCCGAATGGAAATAAGAATACCAAGTTAAGAGGAATCCCAAACAAATAGAACCTGGGAACAATGCCAAGTGCTTGTTCATGTCAATGAAATGTTACGTCAGAGAAATGTCTTCAGTTTTTAACTTAATGTATTCATCAGTCCAAGTGTTATTTTTCCCCAAAGTCTAAGAATTTCAGTACTGTCAAAACACGTAATTGGCTATGTCATTTATACAGTTTTATAGTAGAAAAAGTAAATAAAATGTATACAAGATAAAATTAATAGATTGAAAAGTTTTAGCCTGCGGCAAAAATGTAATTAATTAAGGATGAACAGTACATTGTAAAATGATAAACTAGCATTTTAAATTATTTTAATACTTTTGTTTTTTATGCATTACGTAGTATGTATAAAAAATTTATGGCTCTACGGTAAAAATTGAATCTTAGAATTTGACTGATTACACGTTTTGGGTATTTCTGTACAAAAACAGCCTCTTCTTCAGTGTTATGTCAGTGAATCTGTGAATCTGTATATAAAATGAATTGTCCAAAGGAAATTCTGTATAATTATATTTATATGCGGGTATAAGGTGTTAGAATGGCTGTAAAAGTAAAATCCTTAAATTTCAAGATATTTTTGACGTACATAATGTCTATGGTCGGGCAATTTTGTTGAAATCGGAGAGTTACGATAATTCTAAATGCTTTGAAAGATTATATCTCCTAAACTAATAAAAAAATTTAAAAGCAATTTATATTTATTTTATCTAAAATGGTGTATCATGTATAAATATACAAAAATAATTTCAAAATATTGATATTTTGAATTAGTTTTTTAAAAAAAATTAGAAATTATTGTCCGTAAATGGGAAGAATCAATACTGGTCATAGAAAATCTAGTGTCTAAATTAATATTTTTTTCCAAATATCTTACAGATTTTGAACAAACGCCTTGTCAAGTTAAATAAGTTTAAAAGTGTTTATATTTGGGGATTAAAAGTGTTAATGTAATTGTTTGTGTAAAAGTGTAATTGTTTTGGGGATTAAAATGTTTATATTTGGGGATTCTTTATTGTTCTATTGATGAATGACTTTTTTGGTGTTTTGAGTATCTGAATGGTAGATGGGTTAGTCACCTGTGGTACATTGTTATGCTATAGTGGAATGTCAGGTATAGTTGGATTTTAGAAAGTTTCGCGTATTGTATACCTGATTATTCGTTCACGATTGCCTGAAAGGGCTATGAAAAAGTGCTATGAGAATGGGGAAGCTTTTTTTAGTGTGAAAATTATGGTGAATTTTAAAAGTTGGGTTTTATTCACTTTTTGAAATGGCAAAATTGCCATTTGGTTTTTTATTGAATTATACTAAATAACCACCTTGTGAATGATTTCATACATTAGTCGTTTTAGAGCCTCAAATTGACATTTGGTTTTTATTTGTAGTATGTAAAAATAACCACAATATTAGTGATTTCATATACTAGTAGTTTCATGGTTCGCTTCAATATAGTTTCCATTGCTATTACAGTCAGGTTTGGGAAAAATATTTTATTTGTAAGTTTCTTTTATGGCGTTTTAATATCGTTTTGAAAATACATAATATAACCACTTAGTTAAAGATTCCATACAATAGTTTTAATATGCTGATGTGGGATTTTGTCCCCTCTCCCCGAGCCTTTTCAGATATTTGGATAGTTAAAAGTGTTGTTTAAAGTAATTTAAGGGGTTTTATATTAATGACTTAGTTTTTAAAGTGTTTTTACGTTTATTTAGGTAAAGGTGAGTGTCTCGTTGGATGTGGTTTGAAGGTTTCGACTACCGGGAGCGGTTCGCCATCGCAGTAAAAGCTTTAACCGAAGACTTGGGGGTCACTACTCCCCCCGGCCGGTCACTTCATAAATACTATTTTAATATCTTTATGGGTATATAGGTACTTGTCCTTTTTGGGAGATTATTTAGTTATACACTTGTACAAAGCAGCATGGCGTTTTACCGTTGTGTACATAATGTTTTTTTAAATATTTAGAAGGGAATTTGGCTTTTTAAGTCATTTTATGTATTTTTTACTTATATATATAAATATATATATAAGTAATATGACTTAAAAAATGACTTAAAAAGCCAAATTCCCTTCTAAATATTTAAAAGAACATTATGTACACAACGGTAAAGCGCCATGCTGCTTTATACAAGTGTATAACTAAATAATCTCCCAAAAAGGACAAATACCTATATACCCATAAAGATATTAAAAGGGTATTTATGAAGTGACGGCCGGGGGGGAGTAGCGACCCCCAATTCTTCGGTTAAATCTTTTACTGCGATGGCGAACCGCTCCCGGTAGTCGAAACCTTCAAACCACATCCAACGAGACACTCACCTTTACCTAAATAAACGTAAAAACACTTTAAAAACCAGGTCATTAATATAAAAACCCCTAAATTACTTTAAACAACACTTATAACTATCCAAAGATCTGAAAAGGCGGGGGGAGGGGGAGACAAAATCCCACATCAGCATATTAAAACTTTTGTATGGAATCTTTAACTAAGTGGTTATATTATGTATTTTCAAAACGATATTAAAACATCGTAAAAGAAAGGTACAAATAAAATATTTTTCCCAAACCTGACTGTACTAGCAATGGAAACTATATTGATTCGAACCACGAAACTACTAGTGTATGAAATCATTAATAATGTGGTTATTTTTATATACTACAAATAAAAACCAAATATCAATTTGAGGCCATAATATATATATATATATATATATATATATATATATATATATATATATATATATATATATATATATATATATATATATATATATATATATATATTATATATATATATATATATATATATATATATATATATATATATATATATATATATATATATATATTATTATATATATATATATATATATATATATATATATATATATATATATATATATAATATATATATATATATATATATATATATATATATATATTATATATATATATATATATATATATATATATATATATAATATATATATATATATATATATATATATATATATATATATATTATATATATATATATATATATTATATATATATATATATATATATATATATATATATATTATATATATATATTATATATATATATATATATATATATATATATATATATATATATATATATATATATATATATATATTATATATATATATTATATATATATATATATATATATATATATATATATATATATATATATATATATATATATATATATATATATATATATTATATATATATATATATATATATATATATATATATATATTATATATATATATATATATATATATATA